>JBAMNC010001852.1:0-600000 GCA_037902135.1 Cetoscarus ocellatus
TCTATATGGTTGTAAAGATAGTTACTATGGATGTACAAGCAATACAACTATAGATAGAGAGATCAATCTAACATTAAAATTAACATCTATAATGATTATAATCTGGAGAGGAATGATGCTGATTAATATACCAGCATCTAGCTGAACAGTCATTAAAATGGGTTTAACTGGTCTAAAAGTATGAATTTATGTTAAATGATGTCATTTCTGTTAATGGTTGATGCAGGATAGAGCACATGGAGTGGAGCAGGTCATCCATGGTTGTTTGTCACAGCCATACTAAAATATGTCTGCTGTTTACAGGAACTACCATGTATTGCATTTTGTTGATCTCTCTAAAGTTAATATCAGGGTCTGTAATGATAGTGGAATGGGGCTAAAGGAGTGGCCACATAATTGTAATGGTAGTAATTGACAGGAGTGCTTCTTCAAAGGTTGTGGGACAAAGGTCAAGGGCGCCTTTGTTGTGGACACTTAATCTCTTAAACATTTTAAGGGATTTTTATTGACTGCAGGATATGCTTTTGAAAGGTTCTGGACTAGTGGACTGGTGAAATGTTCTGAATGGTCCATCTGGTGTGTCAGGTTAACAAGGTCATAAGCCAAGAAAATTTGGTCTCATGTTCACCTCATTACTTGAAGATTTTGATTGACCACTCACAGTACCACAAAAACACACTTGGCCATTCTTCTTGACCAATCATTATGTATTTTAATACTCTGGCAATTGTATATCTTGTCACTTGCTCTAAATCACCGGGCAGAAGCTCCATACCAGAACTATAAACTTTGGTAGTTAAAAAATCAGACAATATTCATGCTTATTTGATACCACAGTAATTGAAACATAAGTCCTAAACATCTAATATTGGCCATTTTTTCTTTTTGTTATCAAACACGGGCGGCACGGTGGTGCAGCAGGTAGTGCAGGTGCCTCACAGCAAGAAGGTCACCGGTTCGATCCCCAGGTCGAACAGGGCCTTTCTGTGTGAAGTTTGCATGTTCTTCCCGTGCATGTCTCGTGCATGTTGTCTGTCTCTCTATGTGGCCCTGCAATCGGCTGGCGACCAGTTCAGAGTGTACCCCACCTCTCGCCCACTGACAGCTGGGATAGGCTCCAGCCCCCCTGCAACCCCGAAAGGGATAGACAGTATAGAAAATGAAGGAATGAATAGTTGTCAAACACAAGCAAAACACTTCTTGTATTTTGACGGACAGATTCAGACCGTGGAGAAACAATGTCCATTTTGAATGCATGATAATCAATACCAAATATTTCCGTCTGATCCTGTCTTGTTGATTTGAAGTAGCCATTAATTTTGTCAAAGTTCTTGTGATCAAAGGTCCATTTAAGCTAGCTATTGTCACTTTTTTACAGAATCATCGTACAACATTTGATAGCATAAAGAAGTTATTGTTTGTACAATACATGATCTCCTTTCAAAGCTCTAATGTCAGAGGCCGGTGAGATCCCACAGTGGGTTGGCGTGCCTAAAATGATCCAAACAAAGAGATAACAGTACCCATGCAAAGTGTGTTAATGTGCGCTATTGCTATCTAAAATCTGATCCTTCCCTTGGCTGCTTTGTACTCTCCTTCCCATCAGAAACTAAAGCTGGCTTTGTGGAGACAAAATCAAAGCCAATACCAAGGTATCTTGCTTGTGTATTTTAACTTGTGCTGAATCTTATTTATTTATGATGTCTGTTTTAAATTTGTACAGAATTTTGTCTATTTATGATGTCTCTTTTTATATAAGGACTACAGATGGAAATTAGCTTCTCTGCTAAATCTGGTGCAGCTATCTTTTTATTTCTCTGGAATCATTTATGTCACTGCATGCTGTCCTGTTATAAACCAATAAACTAAACTAAACTAAAATTTTCAGGCACATAAGTATGGAGACGTACCTCATATTGATGGATAAATCTGTCTGTTTTAAAGCCCTATGTTAGAACAACACCTCAACTTAGAAAACTGATGAGGATAGATGTATTTACATTAAATATTTTGAAGAATTTTTACTAAAACACATTAAACTTAAGTTAAACTTCAGGTCTCACAGTCAGAGAGATTTCTCTTCTTATGTGTGCGATTGGTGTGATCAGTTCTGCAGTATGAGGTGTAAACTCTTACACAGGCAGCAATATTTGCATACAGTGATCATTGTAAAGGTTCACACTGCTGACAGACCGCAGTGACCTGTGAACAGAGGAACAATGAGTTTACATCACACTGAAGCAGGTGCTTCAATCACAGGAGTGTAAGGTCAGGACTGATACACTGTGGTGATTTGAGGAGGTGACAGATTATCAAAACCTGTGAAAATTACGCTCCTCAAATCAACTGATTTATTGGTTTATTCTCTGTTCATTTTAATCTGGAATCTGCTTGAAAGTCTTATAGGTCATTTTCAGATGACATTACAACACAGAAACCTGAGGGCCATTTACACAACAATGAAAACAGCCAAAAATGGAGAGTTTTCTTTGTTTTGCGCCTTCCGTTTGCATGAGAACAGTCCCCAGATTACCTGAACCTGCAAAATATTGAAACCAGGGTCTTGAGAGAAAAGTCTTGAGAACATTTTCGTCTCCGTCTCCGTCTAAACAGGAATCAGCGTTTTCAGGGAAAATGGTGACGTGTAGTGCATTCACAGTACTCTTTCAGCTAAAGGTTGCACACACACCTAGGAACAACAACAACAGCTATGGCCGACTACTGAGCAACATGTGTGCTGCTAACTGTGCTAGGTTTGTTATCACTCCCATAACAACATGTGGATTTGCTGCGTCAATACTCTGACCAGTTGAAATGCTTTTGCAATAGTTGTTTGTGAATAGTTTGTCTTCACCAGAAAGCGTTAGTGTGCAGACGCGTGTTGTAACACCGCTGTTTCACTACCAACTTAAATCGTCAACTACTGGCCTGCATGCATGCTACCACGTTTTCAGTCATTCTCTCGGATCTGTGTGAATGTGGAGCACTTTTGAAAATGCAAAGGAAAAACTTTCGGTTTGTGGTGACAACGTTGCCGTGTAAACACACCCTGAAAACAGTTAAAATGTTGATGTTTGTAAAGACCTAATTATACCCTGGATGGAGTCAAATCATCCATAAATTAAATATGTGTCACTGCAGCATCTTTATTTCTAATCTGGTCAGTCTGAACCTGGCATCAACACCTCTAGAGTCAAGAGATGAGAGAAATCATCCTGCCCCAGTCATGTACCAAAAAATGTTGCAAAGCTCCAGCAGGAAGTCTGCAGTTGGTGCATGATCTCTGGATTTGGTGACACATTGTTAGAGAAGCAGTAATGAGAACCAGAATGATCTGTTAGTATTCAATGGAACATTTCATAACCTCCCTGTGTTTAAGAAAATCTGCCATAGGTCTACTGGGATTTTCATGCACAGTTATTTTTAGGGTTTACAGAGAATTTTCCAAAAGAGGAATTACTACTGAGCTGCATTTCTCAAGGCAAGCTTCTCAGGCATAGAAGAAGAAGAGGAAGAAGACATATTTATTAATCCTTCATTGGGAAATTCAAATCTTTATTCTGTTATTGTTGAGAAACATGCTGCAAAAACTTAGGCTGACATACATATTCACATGCACAAACAGGTCCTACAATCATGCACTAATGGAGAGATAAGAAAAAGAGACGAGAGAAATCATCCTGCCCCAGTCATATAAGGAAAAGTGCTACAAAGCTCCAGCAGGAAGTCTGCAGTCAGTGCATGACCTCTGGATTCGGCGACACATTGTCAGTGGAGCAGAAATGAGAACCAGAATGATCTGTTCGTATGCACTGGAAAACTCCAGGACCTCCCTGTCTTTAAGAAAATCTACAGTAACCAAACACAGTACGGTATTTCAGCAAAAATTTCCCGTAAATATTACATCAATAATTACAGTAATACCCACACCTTACAGTGTTAATGTGGAAGTTACACCCTAACATGCTCTGGGGGAGTGCATTTCTAACTACGTGAAAGTGTTGATCATAAGTCATACTGTAAAGTGTTAAATTTTTACTCCAAAAAGAGTCAATAATTACACTTTCTTAGCCTTAACGTACCAACTCTTCCAGTGGCAGCTTAAATCAAGTTCAAAGCTCTACTTCTGGCATACGAAACAGTAACAAGAACGGCTCCTGTTTACCTCAAATCCATCATTTAGGTCTACACTCCCTCTCGTTCCAGTAAAGGATGCCTGGTGCTTCCATCATAACATGGCTCTATTCACCAAGTGGTGTAATGAATTACCCCGATTCATTCGATCCACAGAGTCTCTATCTGCTTTAAGAGAAAGTCTCAACTGTTTAAAGAACACTTATGCAGGTAGTCCGACTCTTCTCCTCTGGTAGAATGAGTTAGAAGGTTGAACACAGATGGGAGGCAGGAGTCAAATGGTAAAGTTTTGTGAAACAGCTTTGGGTTATAAAGCTCTGTTTACAGTCTGGAGGAGTGGAATCAGGTAAGGCTTGTGCATGCTGTAATCTCTTGGGATAAATTACATTGTTTGGCTTCTTTACTCTGTACTGGCCAGAGTGAAAATACTTCAGAAACAATGGATGTACCACAGTGAAGCAGACTTTGTTCTACAGTTTTTTTCCAGTAAGATATCAATTTAACCCTAGAATCACCATGACGAACATTTAACTTTACTTGCAGCCTCCTCAGAGGAAATCTGAGGACTCACCATCAGCAAGGTAACGGATGTAGGAACTGGAAATGCAATCTTGGGAATATTTCATAAATTTCAGGGTCCTTTATAGAACATCATTGGAATAAGATAGCCATGAAGACGCAGCTCTTCCTGGACCAACTCAAAGCCAACCACAAGTGCCCTGAGAGCACAAACCTCTGCCAAGGTGTTTCCAACATTGTTAGGTGAAAATGTGGAAAACTGCCTTAACTCATACTGTTGACAAATCCTTGAGAGAATTTCTGGATCTTCATCCGAATCACCACCAAATTTCATTTCTTTCTTGTGCCATGACCAACATTCTCTAAAAATGTCATCAAAATTTGTTAAGATGTTATTAGCAAAAGTGTTTGCAATGTTAAGAAATCCTTTAAAAAATTCCTGGATCTGCTTCTGGATTCGGATCAACACCAAAATCTAACCACTTCTTCACTGTACCAAGACCAATATTCTCTGAAAACTTCATCAAAATCTGCTCAGAACTTTTAAGTTATCCTGTTCACAATCATGTGCTGCAGGTAGTGCACTTGCCTCAGAAGGTTGGTGGTTTGATCCCTGTGTCGGTCAGGGCCTTTCTGTGTGGAGTTTGCATGTTCTCCCCATGCATGCATGGGTTCTCTTTGGGCACCCCAGCTTCCTCCCATAGACAAAAACATACTCATTAGGTTGACTGGTGACTCCAAATTGTACTTAGGAATGAGTGTGAGTGTGAATGGTTGTCTGTCTCTCTATGTGGCCCTGTGATTGGCTGGCGACTAGTTCAGGGTGTAGTCTCTTCCAGCCCAATGTCAGGTGTCAGGCTCCAGCCCCTGAGCCCCGAAAGGGATAAGCGGTATAGATAATGGATGAATGGATGTTGACATTTAAACAACCAAAGTAACAAATGCTGGTGAAAACAAACTGCTTGGCGGAGGTAACTATGTGAAATTAAAAACCACACTGGAAAAAGGGAGTGAAGTAGGGGGCAGAAAGGGGGGATTAATTTAGTGTTAGTCTGAATTTTTATTTTGTGTCTTAACTTCTTTGATTGAAATGTTAAATCTCTTGGTAATTGAAGTAGTGGTATTTGAGTATTCAAATAAAACTTGTTAAACACTTGTAACAGTATTTTATCAGTCTGCATGTCAGTGTTGAAGCCATACTTTTTATTTTAGTTGGGGATTAATTTTAGAACTATGAGTGGAAAGTGGATCACGAAAGGTCAATAGTGAGGCTCTACAGTCGAGTGTTTGTCGGGTCAAAGGTAATCAGGAAGGTGGTGTCATAGTTGGGAACTTTTTACTGTAATGCAAGTCAGTCATCCAGTCAAGTTTCAGTGTCACTTCCAATTACTGCCTCCCTCAAGTATGAAAATGGAATAATCAAGATTAAAAGACTACTCTGCCACATGAAAAATTGGACTTGTTTTGTCTTTTTGTGAGACGAATAATTGCAATCTCAATATCTATCAAAATAATCAGGATTATCAATTTTGCCCTAATCCAGCAGCCCTAGTATGAATTTAGCTGCAATTTTGATGATTAAAAACCAAAGGAAGCCATTGTTGGGTATTGAGGACCCCTGTTTCTTGTTGCTGTACTACCAATATTTTTGTCTTTTCAAAGATTATATGACTCAGCAAATACAAAAATAGATAAATCTAAAAAGACAATAATAATAAAATAAGATAGGATTTTTGGCCCACATTGTCCTGTCCTAAGTCAAACTCTTCATGAATACTTTCAGTGGAAAACAGATTTTTTAAAAGGAGCTTCTAGTAGGGCGCCATTAATCCTCTTGTCTGACACCTGCCCCGCAACAGCAGCATTTACAGACAGTAAAAATAACTTTGAATAAATGATTAATCCTCTTCCTGATGGTCTCTTAAGCTTTTGTTGCTCACAGAGACACATCAGTGTTAATTTCAGTCTGTTTCATAACCAGCTTAAAACTCCTCACAGGAGCTTAAACTTGCACTTGGACATTTTCCAGTTGCTTCAGGCATGTTTTTAAGTTTGTTACTTCACCTCCATGAAGTTGAGGTTTATGCTGTGATAACTGAAACCTGTTTTAAGTTTACAATCCTGGCTGTTCAGAGTTGTAAATTGTATCTTAAGGGTACTGCTCGATTAGAGCTGGTCAGAGATATAAAACATTTGAGGTTAAACAAATGTTTGCTGTTTTATACAATAAATGCTTGATGATGATGATGAACTATAAAGCATTTAAATTTTTACACAGGAAGCTTATAAGGTCATATCTAAACCGCTAACAATAAAATCAATCAAATCAAATATGCAAAGCTCTGATTATTTATCTTAATTTCAGGCTCTGTTATGAGGTTCTAATGGAGACTGTAATGTGCTTTTTCATAAGGTTTCTCTTGGATGATCAGCTTCTTTCATTTAGGATATAAACATGCAGGACACTTAGCCTGCAGAGCTTTAACTGGAGTCACTTTAAAGGCCCCATGTCCTGGCGTGTTTGACCATTTACATCACAAATTGGGTGTCTATTAAGCAAGGATCTGACTTAGGCCTCATTTAATAATAATAATAATAATAATAATAATAATAATAATAATAATAATAATACATTTTATTTAAAAGCGCCTTTCACAACACTCAAGGACGACTTACAAGATTAAAATAACAACAACAAAATCAAAAATCAAAAATCAACAATAATAATAAAATCAACAATAGCAAATCACAACAGATAGTGAGAGGAAATGGGAAGAGGAGGAATGTTATTGTCAAGTGGGGTAAGCACACCTACTTGACAACGTTGTCACCAGAAATGGAAAGGTTTTTCCTTTGCATTTTCAAAAGTGCTCCGCGTTCACATGGAGATGATGTGAAAAACGATGTGCGTTCACATGGATCTGAGCGAACAACTGAAAACACTGCAGCGTGCATGCCAGGCCAGTAGTTTGCGATGTAGGTCTGTAGCGAAACAGCGGTGTTACAGCACGCTTACGCTTTCCGGTGAAGACAAACTTTTCACAAACAACAATGGTGAGTGGACGCACGAAGATGCAGGAGTTTCTTGTTTGTACAACAAATCTGTCTGGATATTTTTGTCTGGATAACAAATTGAGCACGGTAAGCAGCACACATGTTGCTTGGTAAACAGCCAAAGCTGTTGTTGTTCCTAGATGGGCACGCAACCTCCATCTGAAAAAGTACTGCGCATGCGCCGGGTGTCATTGTTTTCCCTGAAAACGCTGATTCTTGTTTACATGGAGATGGATACCAAAACATTTTCAAAACTTTTCACTCTGGACCCTGGTTTCAAAAGGCACTCCAGGCACCGCCCTTGTGTAAAAGAAGGAGCAAACTCAACGGGGAATTATAGGAGGCTATGATAATGAGCTCTGTGCTGACTGGCCGCCTAAATAATGTACAATGGGGGGGTTACAGTGGGTGAAGCAGTCTATCAAAACAGTAGTGGCATCTGCCTGAGTAGAAAACACATGTAGATGGAGGCTATGAAGCTATGACATCATAAACCCCAGGAAGATAAAAACAGAGCATTTGAGGGGGTGTTTTCTTTTGGTGCATATCTACTACATCCCTTATTAGCTACACATTTAAACATCACTGATGAATTCAATCCAGTCCAATGTGTTAATATAGCACATTTTAAAAAACAATTAAAGCTTCCAAAGTGCTGCAAAGTGACTACCAACAAGAATTAAAATAAACACTAGACAAATTGTAAAAATGAATATTAAAAGCCAACCTAAGGGAAATAAAAAACACATGAAAATAGAGACCACACAGCTGTAATGCTGAGTTTAAAGTCAACAAGTAAAAATACTTTTTAAGACAAGCTTATAAATTAGGTATGGTTGGGGACATTCTGATTTTTTTTTTGAGAGGTTTATGGTCATTATGTATAGTTTAGGACCCATTACAGAAAAGACTTGGTTATCTAGAGTTTTTAGCCTAGCCTTAGGGATGACAAGAAGAAGCCGCTCCACAGTCCTCAAAGATCTCAGTGGTTTAATGTTTCAAGGTGCAAATCCATTTAAAGATTTAACAATAAACAATAAAACCTTAAATTGAAATCCTGCTTCGGGGTACTTATCTCAAAATGAGTAGCTGCATTCTGAACTAACTGCAGACCAGCATTGGACGCCTGATTTACGCCAACATGACGTGCATTACAGTGGTCTAAATATGTGGAAATAAAAGCATAAATCATTCGCTTAAAGTCATTAACAGATAAAACAGAGGGACAGATTGACATCATGACTGACATATGTAAGGATCAAACCTTCAACCTTTACACCTAAGAGACTTTAAGTAGGGCCCTAAAAAATTCACCAAATTTGACATTTTAAGCGGAATTCAGTATAAATACAGAATATCATGGAAATGGTCAACATTTTACGTAAAAGTTTTTTTGGAAATAAAAAGGAACGTATCTCTTGGGAAAATGCTCCGAGGGGGTCACTAAGACTGAGGACAGTGCACGCTTCACTTCCCCTACCTCCCCTACCTCCCCCTCCTCCCCTCATTAACAATGCAAACATGTCGAAGTGGCCACCGGAGACACCGTTGGAAAAGAAGCTACGAAACTCCGGGCTAAC
Source organism: Cetoscarus ocellatus (assembly GCA_037902135.1). Taxonomy (NCBI): domain Eukaryota; kingdom Metazoa; phylum Chordata; class Actinopteri; order Labriformes; family Labridae; genus Cetoscarus; species Cetoscarus ocellatus. Next base: position 9,288 of record JBAMNC010001852.1, read on the forward strand.
TCAACTGATCCACAGAAGTCCACATGTGTCTGATTTGTCGCTGTCTTACCTCTGCATCCGTCACTGATATCATGGAGGGTTTCTTGACTTTGCCGTGCTGGCTCGAGTTTGTGGTGAAGTCTGCGGCAGGTGGGTGAAACAGGAGTGCGTGGTGGGTTTTGGGAGGCAGAGGTGAATTCTCTCTGGGTAAGGGAGAGGCAGAGGGTGTGGCCGCAGGTGAGGGGCGTGGGGAGAGGGTCCCCATTTCAATAGCCAGGTTCTCAGTGCAGGCCAGGCCCCGACTAAGGAGGTAGTCATCCGTGTCTTTGTCCACCACCAGCAGCCGGGTCCGATGGGCCACCTCACGGATTCTGTTCACCACCTGCAGGGAGAACAGAGGAGAACAGAGAGGGAACTTCAGGATAACTAAAATGATTATGTTGAGGCATTTGGGGCATGTTGGCAGGGGTGGTTTTAGTAATTTTGAAGTTCCAAGCAAAGACTAAATCAAGGCTGTCTTTGACTTGGATGAAAAAGCAAACGCATCCGAGAAAATATGTATGTGGCTTTCAAATAACTTTTTGAGTCACAGGAATTTCAAGAGCCCATATTTGCCCAAACAGCTCTTTGGCCTTCCTCTTTGCAAACGCTTGGATCTGAGGGGGCTTGGAGGCTATGATAATAAGCTCTGCCTGATGGGAGAGGGGAAGAGGGGTCAGTGGACTTTCAAAAGAGTGATGGCGTCTGCTTGTGACCAGCAGAAATCACACATGTAGACGGAGCCTGTGTAGCTATGACATCATAAAACTCAGGAAGTAGAAAACAGAGTGTTTAAAGGGGGAATTTCATTAAAGAGGCTAGGAGCATTTCTTCGTGAACTTAGAGTCAAGTAAAAGGTGTCATGTTCTTCTGCTCTCCAAACCCCTTCAACAACACTAAAAGAAAAGAAAATTGATTTGCCTTTAAGACTCATCACTGTGCCCTCCTGCCACACTATTTTATTTAACGGTTTTGTGTATATTAGGGGTGAGTGTTGGTAAGAATCTAGGGATATGATACAAATCTTGATATATCATTAATGATACAATACATCATGATATATGTTAATACTATAAACAGGGCAATACTTCAGTTCTTTTCATTAAATTTTTTATAGCCTTAAGAACTTGCAATATTGTGTGCATAAAATATAGTTTCTAATCAGTGTTTTTTATATAAAGCATGGTCACTGAAACATTTATTAACTTAATTGTCTGTCCCAGTGACAGCAATACATTTACCATAGAGGAAGTCAAATGGTTAAATGTCATCTGCTCTAGGCTGCATTAACATACTTAACAAATGTCCCAAATTTATGTGCATTATTGAATATTAAAATATCACAATACTGCACTAAATGTACTGATATAATAATGTGCCACAAAAAAATGTGATATAGTGGTGTACTGATGTGTTCAGCTTCAGCTATAATAATCAACATCAATCCTCTCTACCTTATAACCATTACAACTGTTAATGTTAATATTAAAAAACCCCAAACCAGTGAAGTTGGCACATTGTGTAAATCGTAAATAAAAACAGAATACAATGATTTGCAAATCCTTTTCAACTTATATTCAATTGAATACACTGCAAAGACAAGATATTTAATGTTCAAACTGAGAAACTTTATTTTCTTTTGCAAATAATCCTCAACTTAGAATTTAATGGCAGCAACACATTGCAAAAAAGTTGGCACAGGGGCATTTTTACCACTGTGTTACATCGCCTTTCCTTTTAACAACACTCAGTAAACGTTTGGGAACTGAGGAGACCAATTTTTGAAGCTTTTCGGGTGGAATTCTTTCCCATTCTTGCTTGATGTACAGCTTAAGTTGTTCAACAGTCCGGGGTCTCCGTTGTTGTATTTTACGCTTCATAATGTGCCACACATTTTCAATGGGGGACAGGTCTGGACTCCAGGCAGGCCAGTCTAGTACCTGTACTCTTTTACTACGAAGCCACGCTGTTGTAACACGTGCAGAATGTGGCTTGGCATTGTCTTGCTGAAATAAGCAGGGGCGTCCATGAAAAAGACGTTGCTTGGATGGCAACATATGTTGCTCCAAAACCTGTATGTACCTTTCAGCATTAATGGTGCCTTCACAGATGTGTAAGTTACCCATGCCTTGGGCACTAATACACCCCCATACCATCACAGATGCTGGCTTTTGAACTTTGTGCCTATAACAGTCCGGCTGGTTCTTTTCCTCTTTGGTCCGGAGGACACGACGACCACACTTTCCAAAAACAATTTGAAATGTGGACTCGTCAGACCACAGAAGACTTTTCCACTTTGCATCAGTCCATCTTAGATGAGCTCGGGCCCAGCGAAGCCAGCGGCGTTTCTGGGTGTTGTTGATAAATGGCTTTCGCTTTGCATAGTAGAGTTTTAACTTGCACTTACAGATGTAGCGACGAACTGTAGTTACTGACAGTGGTTTTCTGAAGTGTTCCTGAGCCCATGTGGTGATATCCTTTACACAGTGATGCCGGTTTTTGATGCAGTACCGCCTGAGGGATCAAAGGTCACAGGCATTCAATGTTGGTTTTCGGCCTTGCTGCTTACGTGCAGTAATTTCTCCAGATTCCCTGAACCTTTTGATGATATTACGGACCGTAGATGATGAAATCCCTAAATTCCTTGCAATAGCTCGTTGAGAAATGTATTTCTTAAACTGTTCGACAATTTGCTCACGCATTTGTTCACAAAGTGGTGACCCTCGCCCCATCCTTGTTTGTGAATGACTGACCATTTCAGGGAAGCTGCTTTTATACCCAATCATGGCACCCACCTGTTCTCAATTAGCCTGTTCACCTGTGGGATGTTCCAAATAAGTGTTTGATGAGCATTCCTCAACTTTCTCAGTCTTTTTTGCCACTTGTGCCAGCTTTTTTGAAACATGTTGCAGGCATCAAATTCAAAATGAGCTAATATTTGCAAGAAATAACACAGTCTACCAGTTCGAACATTAAGTATCTTGTCTTTGCTGTGTATTCAATTGAATATAGGTTGAAAGGGATTTGCAAATCATTGTATTCTGTTTTTATTTAGGATTTACACAACGTGCCAACTTCACTGGTTTTGGGTTTTGTAGAACAATCTTTTTATCCATGGGTTTATGAACCATGCCACCATAATAAATACCTTTACAACCAGATAGAGAGGAGGACTCTCTCGAAAACTAGATGGACTAACCTCTAATAGATTTCAATTCAACAGACACAAATATGATGGAGCAGATCTATGGATGGGCATCCTTGAATTTGTCTGTATCACCAGATCTTGTTTTAGCCCTTTCGTCTCTGCCCAACTCCCTACCTCCGCTGAACCCAGACCCCCCAAAAGGGCTTGGGTTGATGGCTGTCCAACATGAGTCTGGTTTTGTGTTTGTTTTTCTTGCCCCTGTAACTGTAAGCCACCGATTACAGCCCAGTGCTGTTCTCATGGTGGATTCATACACAGTATGTATGTCTAAAAATAAGGAGTATGGCTACAACCTGCTCTATTGTAAAGTGTCTTGAGATAACATTTGTTTGGATTTGGTGCTATACAAATAAATACTGTTTGGTTCATCTTACTTCCCCTCAGTGTTTATCTATGTGTTTAAGATTGTCAACAAAACATGTTTTACACCTCTGAAGCAGCCATTCCTACTTACACATAAAAGGGGACAAACTCTTTTGCGGCGCTTGTAAACTTTAAAATAAATAATAACGAACAATTAGCCCAAAATGTGTTATTGTTTGAATCATTTATTGTATTTTGCCAGAATATATGCAAATATGACCCTATTTACCAAAGTTTGGGGACAGAAAATGTATGAATCATCATTTTAATGCAGGCCCTGCCCAACAGTCTGCTGTCAGATCAGTGAATCGCCATGTTTACTGCAGGACTTCTCAGCTTGGACTTAAAGTAAAGGTTCTGATGTCATTCAATGGGTAAGAAAATAAAGCCACTTTTGTTTAACTGTCTCATTTAACCTTATATCCCAACCAGCCTGAGGTCACCCTCTTTCATGTTCACCTATAATGACCTTCTTGAGAGCCCTTGGAACATGGGGCCCTTAAGCAATGCCCCCCATTGCCTGTTGATAAAATCACCTGTGCTTGTTGGTCACTCTGAGCTGTATATAACTCAATTTAGGCACAACAAAGACACCAGTGATTCCCATCTCACAAGGATCACAATGACCCATTTCAGTGCCCCCCTCCTCCTTCTCCTCAGGCAAAGGGAAAAGTGGTCGAACAGGTACAGGAGTCATTGTTTGTGCCTCTGACTTTATGCGCCTCTCCTGAGTTTGTGATCTGACATGCACACACCTGTCTGTGGTTCTCATTGACCGCATTAATCAGGACGTATCTACTCACTTGGTGGTGGCTTTCGTTCTCCACATTCTCCCCGTTCACCTCCACCACCCGGTCCCCCGGACGCAGCCCCGCCATCTCCGCCGAGGACCCGGGTTCCACTTTGCGGATGTACTGTCCGCCTCTGTTGCGCTCTCCGTGCAGGTGAAAGCCATATCCTTGCTCCCCTTTGGTCAGGAAACAGAGCCGGGGTCTGAGCTGGCTCTCCATCCCGGCGCGTCAAGAACAGTGGTGAAACAGGTCAAAGAGTCTCAGGAGAATAAACAGGTGTTTGGTCCAAGAACGGCGGAAAGTCCCTGCCTCCTAATCCAGTGAACCAGTGCGCGCCCGAATGACCAAAAAATCATCATTATTGAGCATGATGCGAGTCCATTAATGATCCACAAATGTTCGGAGAGCACAAAAAGAGAGTTGGATAAAACTGATCAGAGTTTAATCCATCATAAGTGTGCCGACGCGTGAACAAGGGCGCGCAGAAAGTGAATTCAGCGTGCGTAAAATAGTGAGCAAAAAAACTAGGGATGACGCCAGGTCCCGTCCATCAAAGAAGTAATCCAAGAGATCAGAGATTAGAGAGCTCTTCCACGAACCTAACTCTTAATGCTCGTTTCCAGCTGGGCGTCTGTCCTCCTGAGCGACCCGGCGAGACTAAAGGAGGCGTCAACAACAGATGCCTCGACTGTACGTCCCCTCCTGCTCACACCTGACGACAGCAGCGCCGATCTGCCGTCTGAGAACCTGCACTTAACAATCAGGCTGTTTGAGGTAAAACTGTATTTAGTGCAGAAGATAACTGCTGCTGAAGCCCCACTTATGCATAGGGCTGGGGAATATAGACAGAAATGATAAATACTACTGGTGCGCAGCTCCAAAATCAGACGAGATAAATGCATGATCTACAAGAGCTTTAAATCTCTGCCAGGGTTTAAAGATCAGAGATTCATGGGGACTGATTATACTTTAAAAGTCAGTGATAAATGAAACGTGTTAAACGCTTAAAATGGTCCAGATGCAAGGAAGATGTCAACATCACATAGTTTAATTTAAAATGTATTGTTTAATTTTCAGCTAATGAGGGTTTGTTTTTTTTTACAACTTTTAATACTTGGCTGTGATAATCATATGTGGTCCTTTTTTAAAATAATGTCTTTATTTATTTGCTTGACAGATGCTTCATCAGAGAAACTATTTAGGGCTGGGTTTAAGATGAGCCCATTGTAATATATGTTCACAGGCCCCAAAATTTCTTTTAGTGCACTTGCTAATATGGGCCTCCTAAAAATTGCACTATCAGCAACAATTTGCCAGAAGTGTTTTAAGATTTCTTTGCTCCTCACTTACAAATAAATACATGTTTTTCTTGTTTTCATTGAAAATAAAGTAAAATTCATACATTTTGCATGGCTAAACTCCAGTTAAGTGCATGGTGGCACAGCAGGTTCTGTGTGGAGTTCACATCTCTCCTCATGCATGTGTGAGTTCTCTCAGGGCACTCCGACTTCGTCCCACAGACATAAAACATGCTACAAGGTTAAATGGTGACTCCAAATTGCCCTTAGGTATGAGTGTGAGTGTGAATGGTTGTCTGTCTCTCTATGTGGCCCTCCGATTGGCTGGCGACTGGTTAAGGGTGGACCCCACCTCTCAGCCAGTGTCAGCTGGGATAGTAGTGGATAGTAGTGTTTGATATGTTTAATATTATGTGCTTAATAAACAGTATTTAGCTAGTACCAGTTTAGTTTAAAGTCTTGTTCCTGGACTGGTTGGCAGCCAGTCACAGAGCTTACATGAAAGGACTGACTACTTTTCACAGGTAAGAGCAGTTTAGAGTCACAAATTATAAACTAGGGATGTAACGATATGAAAATTTCATATCACGGTTAGTGTGACCAAAATGATAACGGTTATCACTATTAGCGCGGTATTGTTGCAATGTGCTCAAAATGTTCAAAAAGTACTTATACACACACTGAAATCATTTAACAAAGATTAATTTAGTTAAAATTTGTGACTTTAAGAATGACCTTCAACTCTCTGGTTCCTCGCTAAGGTCTTTCTCAACAATCCAGCCAGGACTGCTTTGGGGGAGTTTGTGGTGGAGGTGCTGCTGCTGCTTTGTGGTTCTTCCCTGCCTCCCTTCCCAGAGACTTTTTCTTGCATTTTCTGCAGACGGGGTGATCGTCTTCAGTTAGTTTACACTTAGCATTCTTGTAAAATCCAAAATACCACACTTCAGACTTCAGACTTTGTCCGTTACGAGGTGGGAAAAATCTCTGGTACAGTGTCCCTACAGGCACCAGCCACCACACTTTCACTTTCAGAGGCCAAACATTGCAAACCGCATCTGCGTCTGAGGGATCGCTGTTGCTTTGCCAAGGAGCAGACACAAAGTTCTGGCTTTTCCAGGCAATGAGCAGCATCACCGTGACTTATTGACAAAGTGAGGTAATCAAACACGGTTTCATGGTAATAAAAATAGGAAACTGTAATACTAACTGCCAGAAATTTTACCGCAGTTTATCATTTTATTGGTAACTGTCATTGACAGTGGACAGACAGCAAACAGACACGAAAAGGTGAAGGGGGGAGCAGGGGAAGACACACAAAGTGGTCTTAAGGGAGAATTGAACCTGGGCCACCTGCACAAGGCAAGAGCCTTCATTGTACGTGCATGACTTCCACCCACATCACCAAATCAGCACCCCAACAAGCATGCTTTTGGTTTGTAGGAGGAAACCTGAGTACCTAAGAAAACCCATGCATGCACAGAGTGAACATACAAACCTCGCACAGAAAGGCCCTAACAGACCAGGGAGCTGAACATGAGCACCTCCCTGCAGCCCCGAATAGATGTCACAAAAACAAATTCAGAGATGGGACGAATTTAGTGACAGAGGAGTCTGACTTGTGTCCACTATTACAACCAAATAAATCAATGTATGACTGAATGTACAAATAAGACAGTCAATGTTGATTAACAAGAAACATCCATGAACATCAGCTTTTAGGAAATTATTGGAGAGGCTCCACCTCGCTCATAATTTAATACATAAATCAGAAAAGGTTTGTATTTCAACTCATCAGCTGTGTTTTGACTGTGGCATCAGTTGTATTCAGTGACTTGTTTATTCTGCTTTTGTGAATATGAGAACAGGCAGGAGTACATTAATGATATATTGATGTTGCTATTATTGGTATGGAAGACCTGCTGGGACCTGCATGACTCCAAATGCTACATCATACATCAGGAACATTATTCAGCATCTATTACCTGTAAAATGATTGTATTTACAGTTAAAGTTAATTTAAGTGTTGCTCATCTTAAACAGCAATAGTTACCATAATTGCCGTGCTGACTGTGAAATTAAAGGACAGATACCGTTGTTTACATACATATTTAGTTTCAGCAGATGGCTGATCGACATGAGTCTGTTTTCTGTCTGTTAACTTAAGTTTTTTGTGTCTTTAACTTTGCTGAATGCTACTGAGGATTCGTGTTCGTTCTTTGTAAATGATACAACAAACACTGTGGTTTGGCTTCATTTTGTAAATAGCCTTGAGATAATATTTGTTATGAACTGGCACTAGTCAAGTCAAGTCAACTTTATTTATAGAGCACTTTAAATACAAACAGTTTGTGCCAAAGTGCTGTACAGCAGGAAAAACCCGATAAGAGCCAAGAACATAGAAGCACACCAGATGATGAGTTAAAAATGTTGCGGAAAAAATGAAGACAGATCAACAAAGTAGAACACCATTGTGTCTGGACAGCACAAGCACATTACACACAGACTTCCACAGCCATTGTTGGATGGAGTCATGGCTGGGAACCCAAACGACCACAGACAGCAGCATGGTAGCAGCTGAAACAGCCAACAACATACACTCATAGACAGACAGACACAGATGCATACATACACACAAGTTCTTCCACAGACAACACGATAGCAAAAAAAAGAAGAAAAGGTGACATCTTCATTCAGGAAAGAAATCACCTAATGAGAAAGCAAGAGAATAAAAGTGAGTTTTTAGGTATTTTTTAAAACAGTCCAGAGAGCCCGCAGATCTAATATGAAGTAGGAGGTCGTTCCACAGCCTCGGTGCAGCGACTGAAAAGGCCCTGTCTCCAAGAGTTTTTCTGTGGGACCTTGGTACAGTAAGGAGTCCTTGATGTGATGATCTGAGGGGCCTTGCAGTGTTGTATGGTGATATTAGTTCAGTGATGTAGCTGGGAGCAGTGTTGTGATAAGCCTTAAATACGAACAGAAGAATTTTGTAGGGTATTCTAAACTGAACAGGAAGCCAATGCAGAGATGCTAGTATGGGTGTAATATGATCCTTTTTTTACGCCTGCAAAGCAATCGTCCTGCGGCATTTTGAACAAGCTGTAGTCGCTGTATTGATGCCTGGTTGATTCCAAAATACAAGGAATTACAGTAGTCGAGTCTGGAGGATATCAGGGCATGGATGATTTTCTCCAAATCTTTATGTGACAGAAATGGTCTAATTTTTGATATGATCCTGAGCTGAAAGAAACTAGATTTGATCACAGAGCTAATTTGTTTGTCGAACTTTAAGTTATTATCAAAGTTTGTGGGATGGAAAATAATGATTTCAGTTTTACTATCATTTAACTGCAGGAAGTTGTTTGCCATCCATACCCTAATATCCTCCAGGCATTTATTGAGGTCTGAGGGACCAAAGTGGTTATTGGGGTGAATGGGCAGATAAAGTTGAGTGTCATCTGCATAACAATGAAACGAGATATTGTGATTCTGAATAATTTTTCCTAAAGGAAGCATATATATGGAGAACAAGAGGGGGCCAAGGACAGAGCCTTGGGGAACTCCACAAGAGAGATCAGCAGGGGAGGAAGAGGAGTTGCTAACTGTGACTGTAAAGGATCTGTCAGTAATGTAGGATTTAAACCAGTCCAGGGCCATACCAGAGACCCCAGCCCAGTGCTGCAGACGATGTAAATAAAGAATGATTGACTGATATCTGATGCTTGTATAGTTTTCTATGTTAAGACAGATACTCTATATCAGACCTGTAGATCCAAATACTCATTTAGATACATACTTGAGAGTACATAGATCTGTTTAAACACTGATGAACTCTTAAACTGTGTCAGGCCCTGTCAGAAAAACAGGTCGTGAACAGCAGCAGCAGCGTCACAGTAAAAACAACATGACTGCTGGCTCTGGTTCATGAGGAGTAAGTTTGGGCAGTGAGCCAACATGAAATGTGTGCTCTAAAGGTGACACACCTTTGAAATGATAGTAATGTAAGTTTTAAGTACACCTTATAATTGACAGAATAAAGAAACAATAACACTGAAAAGAAGAGATGTAATAATGAGTGTAGTAATTGATGTTATCTTACTCTCTGGTTGGAAGAAAATAATCAGATTTACTCATGTTACTGTAAATATATGAGCAGTTTTTTGTATTCTTAAGAATCAATACTTTTACTTTTACGTTGGCATTGCTGTGAGAAGGATTGTACCTCAACACATTTCACACATTCACCTGAGTGCTGAGCAAGAACATTAAACTGACTGCCTAAACGCTTTCTGACGGCTAGTGTCAAAATGCTAAAAATGAACTGCATTACTGATAACAAGTTTAGTTTCATGATATTCAGTAATGAAACTAAACTTGATTGATGCCAAATACCTACTGAATCAGGAACAGGAGGTTGATAAGCCTTATCACAAGCAATAGTTCTATGACAAAGTTACCATCATAATATGATTCCTAGCACTCAGAATCATGTTGATATCATTATTAGTTAGAGAGTTATTGCAACAACAAAAAAAAGATTATTTGATAATGGCGGTTATCTGGATCACCACCAAAATCTAATCATTTCTAAGTTGGGCCATTACCAACATCTCCTGAAAATTTCAGGAAAATCTGTCCAGTAGTTTTTGTGTAATCTTAAAAACAAACAAACACCCAGCCAAATGCGAGCAGAGTTCCAGCAAGTTACCAGCCAACTTATAGTTTTCCGAACTCTTGATTCAGTGGATCGTGCATCCCATCACTTCATTACTAATGCAAAATCCCTCACTCATCACTGTACTCTTTATGATCTGGTAGACTGGACATCCTTATCAGTCCACAAACAACAGCACTGGTACATTTTTATCTTCAAAGCAGTACTTGGTAAATCACCATCAAACCTCTGCAGCCTCCTTTGTTTCAGCTCTACTTGTTACCTGCTGTGCTTCTACACTTTGTTGCTCTTTACAGTTCCCCGAGCTCTTACAGATGTTGGGGAGACTGCCTTTTCTCACAGAGCACCTTGGGCATGAAACAACCTCCAAAAACAGCTAAAGATAGATTCACTGATCTCGCTGAGAAAATTTAAAAGGAGCATAAAGAGCATGGTGACAGAGAAGTGTGGCTGTTTTTTTTTTTTTTTTGAAAGGTCGCTGTATATTGTAAGGCTGTTTTTAAATGTGAGTTGTTTTTTAGTTTTGTGGCTTTGTGCTACCTCGGCAAGTTTTAATTAAAAACAGCCAATGGGAGTCGAAACAAGGCTTTTTGTTTTTGTGCTCAATTTCTGTACATGATGGCATTTTCTATGCTGAGCAAAGTTTTGATAAGGGTTACATATTTTTCATGTCATTGCAGGAATCTGATTACAACCATACGGGTGGGCAGGTTTGAGCACTTTCCTGTCATGGACCAGCCAAGACTTTGCCAAGGATATTGGGGAAATTTCATTTGTATCTATACTGCTTGTCCCTGCCAGGGTCCCGGACTATTCTGGTGGATGATGGAAGAGAAGAGGGGTACACTCTGGACGGGTCAACAGCCAATCACAGGGCTGAAAATAATACTGCTTAACTGGAAAAACAGGAAGAAAATCAGCACGTCACAATAGTCAGACCTCCTCACACAACAGATTTTAGTGGAACATAAAAATCTACTCGAATACTTTAACAAAACATATTCAACACTTTTTGACATCATCTCAGTGCAGGTGAGTTAATGCCACCACAGAAATAAACCTAGTAGGTAAAGTGGGAGGAGAACAAAATACCAATTGGCCCTTAGGTATGAGTGCGAGCATGAATGATGGTCTATCTCTATATGTGGCTCTGCGATTGGCTGGTGACCAATTCAGGTTGTACCCCAGCTATTGCTGAATGTCAGCAGGGAAAGGCTCCAGCCCCCGCGACCTAGGGAGGGATAAGGGTGACAGATAATAGACGGATAGGTTGACTGAAATCTTTGCAGAATTAATACCATAAAAATTTAAAGCAAATGAGGATTCAACTCAGCACCAGTAAGGTATACCTAATGAAGTGGCCAGTGACTGCACAGAGATAATAAATCCTTCTTTGAGAGTAATCATGCTTTCTTGTATATGTTTCTAGTTATATACTAAAGTTCTACAATAAACTCCTATTGTTTCATCTGAAGTATATGGAATATTCTGGAACATTTATGAGTAATTGATCATTTTAATGCTTGAAAACAATTTTGAAATTTGTGTTCTCCTAAATTTTACACCAAGTGACAACATTTAAAAAGAAGAGCTTCACATCCACTTTGAGTACATGGATTTTCTTTATTATGTCATAAAGATCAACGCACCAACAGTACAAAAATATCAGCTCTCATATAAAAAAAGTACATTTAAAGTTCCTGTAGTGTCTAATAAACAGTTAATAAAAACATACAGATATCCTCAGTTCTGAGACACTTTGTGACCAGTGTTTAGCTTCTCTGCATGCTTTGTTTGTGCGTACAGTATGTGTTAGGCTCCTCTTGTCCTTTATTTAGGCACAGCTCAGAAATACTCTGATGTTAACTTCATCAGTGCTTCACTCTCCTCTTTATCGTCTTTTTCCGTACTTTAGGGGAAACAGGCTCAGTCTCTGTCCTCTCATCTATAAAATGAGACTCTGGTTCATGTTCAGTTTTTATTTTGAAAGAGGAGGTTGAACTCGGAGACTTGGGGGATCCCACTTTAGGTTTCTTCATTGGAGAGAGCTTGAATGCAGACGGACAGCTGTGCTGGTTCAGACACACGGAGCACAGGGGGTTGACAGGAAGACAAATCTGCTGACCGAAACCCACGAGCAGCCAGTTGATTTCACTCCACAGCTCCCTGCAGAGAAGCAAGAGAGAGGGTCTTAGACAGATGTTCAAACTAAAATGACCTGTTTTATTTCACAGAAACAATGCTGTAAATGCTTCTTTTTGCTCTCATCTACCCTTCTCTTACATTACATAAACATCTGACTCAGCAAACTCAAATTTGAATGACTTATGGATAGATGTGCTTTTTTGATCCCAAGCCAGGAAATTGTGTTATTACAGCAGCTGGTTTCATGGAAAGGAAGTATATAAAATATTCACACTAAAATAGACTAAGAATCTTAACAGAATATAATATACGATAAATATACAAAATAGGGCAATACCATTCAAGATCCCCTCTTTATAACTCATCACTCTGAATGTCACTTAATCTGGCTGAACCTCAAAAACAAGTGTTTATTTTATTTTATTAATATATTTTAATTATTTTTCTGTCATAAGTATAATTATTATGTGTTAAATGTTCCATGCTTGGGATTTCTTTTGCATATTTCTAATCAAATCAACACTTGATTCCTACTGAATGTTATATTTTACATTTCTAACATCTATACTACGTGTAATGCAAGTAAACAACTGAATTTTGCCTTGAGGATTGATTAAGAATTTCTGATTATGTTTAATTCAAGGTTTTTCATTGATTGCACACTGCATCTACAAGCTTAAATGTGTGTAAATACAAATAATATCTTGTGAAAAGTAAATTTTAATAGTGATTTTAGTGAAGATTGAAATTTATTTATTTTTTTAAAAATGGAACAGTATGCATTAATAAACACTGACATGTAAATGCATGGGATTATAGCCGAGTGGCTCATTTCCATCCCCAGTCCCATCAGTAGGTTGGTGTCAACACATAAAACGAGACAGACATCCATGAAACACACAGAGCATATAAAAAGACATATAGTCAGTTTGGGTGAGTAGATCCTGCTTCCTCAATCAGAACCATAGTTTCTTGTAAAGTGTTGGTGACCACTGATCAATCTCCTATTTTTCTAAGCAGAAACAGAACTGAAATCATGTAACATGTTGGTTAGATTCTTCTCCTTCCCATTTGAAATTACATAAACCATGTCCGTTATGTACTCTGTGTAGGTTAATCTTGGTGACTCTGATCTTTATTGATTTGTTGATCAGTGCTAATCTGGCGGTATGGGTCAGCAGTGAATTAATCATCTTGTTACCTGGGTAACCACTCCTCCAGGGCCTTGCGTGTTTCTTCAGGGTTCTTACTTGGTTTCTTCAGCCAGCCCAGCCTGTTGGAGATTCGGTGCACATGTGTGTCCACACCTGCACAAAAACAATCAGTAAATGGGCTCATAAACATTAAAATTAACATTAAAAGTAAACAGTAACGTTGTGCAGGGAGTGAGCTAGCTTTTCATTGTAGCTATCTCCAAATATACAGTACATTTTCTCTTTTTCAGGGTTCATATGAACCCAGCTTTTAAAAAAAAGCTGAAGTTGAACCCTTCACCTCAGTTTAAAGTTAAAGCTGTTCTCACTTGCCCCCCAGGTTGCAAGATCAAAAATATCAGAGCTTTGTGCATGAATGAAAACATCGAAGTTGTGTAGAATATTTCATTAGGGTCTTTTTTAAGATTCTGTGTGAACTCACCAATGCCTGACACCTGGTCCCATGCAATGTCCATTGCCAAGTGAGCCATCTTAGGTCCAACTCCTGGCAGGCGGACCAGCCCCTCCACAGTGTCAGGGATGTCCCCTCCAAACTCTTTCTGCAGCATGGCTGACGTCAGCTTCAGGTACTTCACCTTATTCTACAGAGAGGAAGAAAGGAAGGATATTTCATGGGGTGTCAGAGTGATCACAAGAGAACAGTGAGAAGAGGGGAAAATGGGCTTTGTTCAATATCATCTTAGGGCTCAGAAAACTCTTAAAGGGATATGCCAACTTTTTTTTTCTTTTTGTGTCTTGCCTCACTCCTGAGTCCATAACAAGCACATAGATACCATTCTTTCAACTGTGTGTGCAGTAACAAGGAAGAGACGGGCAAAGCTCACCCACCACTAGTTAGCTTAGCTCAAACACTGGGAGTCAGAGGGTAGTGTTAGCCTGCCTCTGCCTATAGTCATCAGTTAAACTCTTCAGCAACTCTAAACTGTCCTGTGTGCTTGTTGTGACTCTTTACCGCGTTATGTTACATTATCTTCTACTATCATCGTGTCATCTTCCTCTACTGCTAAACAGAGGCTTTATTTTGTAGATCTACCCCACGGTGGTTTGTGCTAAAGATGTGACATTTGTGAACGAGTCGAGTCTTTTGAGCAGCTCTTTTAAGTGAACAATGAGAACTGATTTGCAGTTGTATGTGAACCCTTCATTTTTGTAGGCAAACAAACGGCTCACTCACAACTACATATCAGTTGTGATTGATACATTTTATAGATACACATATACTCATATATATAAATACATATAATAAATACATTTGTATATACACATACATACATCCAGAGATGTATCCACCCAGGCAGAGACAAAGGGGCTAAAAATAAGAATTTATGAAAGCAACAAACCCATGGACGGCAAGATCATGTCCTCACCACATTTGTCTCTGCTGAAAATATATTCAATCATCAATTAATGAATCTTTATTTGTTTAGCACCATATTTGTCTTTGTTGAACATAAATGTATTAAAGGTAGGCCCCTTAAGATGTGGTCCTTGCTAAGCTGCTGTGGCTGTTGTAGGAAAAGAACAAATTTCATCAACAGAAGTATGCAAATAAACACAATTTTCCTTAAAATGGTAGATAGACAAGAGACTGCTGTATTACCCTCCAGAAGCCGACGGGGTAAATCAGTTTCCCCAGCGTTTCATCATCAGTAGCAAGCAGATTCTCCACAGTGCAGCCATGAGCTCGGAGCTTCTGCATCGCCGCTCCTGTCACCTGATCTTTGGTCTGACTTGACAGCATGAGAGAAACCAGCACCTGGAAACGTCTCACCTGTTCACGAAGGGGAAAACAGAAATAAAGGGATGGTTAACATGAACAGCTGACTCACGTACAACTAAAAAAATTCCCAAACCAGACCCACATGTGCAGGAGCCTCTGTGTCGTAGCATTTCTCTGCTCCCATCTTATCCACAGGAGCATCACGGCCGCTCCTCATCTCACGGATGAATCCCAGATGCTTCTTCCAGTCTGGAGGTTCCCAGTGCTCTGTCTTTATCGGTTTGACACCTTCATCCTCTTCATACTCCACCTTCAGCTGCCTCCTCCTGCGGCTGTGCGAGGACAGCGGTTTGGGGACTGTCTCTGATTTTAGAGTGGCTGTGTTTTCAGGACAACCACCTACATGACAACATGAGGCATAAGATGAGAATTTTTGACCCAGCACAGTTATGTATGTATGTATGTATTTAAATAGAGGACAGTGCACATTAATGAACATTGATATGTTATGTGCCAAATTTTAGCTACAGGCTAATTACATCCGCAAAGGAGGTTATGTTTGTTTGTTTGTCTGTTTGTTAGCAAGATTACACAAAAACTACTGGACATATTTTGTTGAAATTTTCAGGAGATGTTGGTAATGGCCCAACTTAAAAACGATAAGATTTTGGTGGTGATCAAGATAACCGTCATTATCAAATTATTGTTTTTGCTCAATAAGTGTCTAACTAATAATGATATCAACATGATTCAGAGTGCTAGGTGTGGGTTTTCAGGGTCAAGGAATCATATTATAATGGTAACTTTATCATGGAAGTACTGCTCTCCGAGTGCTTTCTAGCTTTCATCTTTAGCAGGCAGGTTGATGTAATGCATTTGAACAAGTGTGTACAATCTTAAAATAAATATAGTACATTAAACAACAATAACAGGCAGCGGCAAGATAATAAACACACAAAACATGACCTCTACATTAATTAACAGGACAATATAGAAGCAACATAGAAGGTGTGCTGAAGAAAAACCATAACAAAAAGACCCTCCGAGTTAAAGTGTGTAAGCTGTTTAATGTGCAAAATGCAGAGTGTTAAAGTGCTAAAGTGCTGATATATTGCACACCATAGTAAAAGTGCTAATTTATGATCACACACTTGCCCACACCAGTTACATTGCACATGTTGTATATAAACGGACATGTTTGTGCACACTATTGCAAAAACATCAGCTGATTTCTGTTGCCACACTCCAAGCCCTTCTTAGAGAGCACAAGGCTCATCAATGTCACTGCTCCCTTACTAACCAATCAAAATAAAGAAGGGGCGGGACTTCTGCTGTTTGCTTAGTAAACAAATATGGTGGAGGTGAAAATGAGATGCCTCGTATTTACAAGAGAGCTGTTTCCTGTTCTTCAGCTTCCATCAGTGGTATGATATGATTTGTTGATACGTTTTCTGGGTGATATTCTGGTGGTTTAAAGAACATATGACACTCAGAGAGTAATTTTAAATCACAGTACGGGTGTAATAAATAGACGTAGAAGATACATGTAACTCTTATTACTTGGAAACATTAAGTGCTGACTCTGAAGTGCTCTGAAACTGAGGGGCCATTTACACGACAACGAAATAGGCCGAAAACTGAGAGTTTTTGTTGCGTTCGTGCCTTCCGTTTACACGAGAACGGTGCCCAGAGTTCTTGAATTCGCAAACTTTTGAAACCAGGGTTCAAAGTGTGACGTTTTGAAAATGTTTTTGTATCCATCTCTGTGTAAACAGGAATCAGGGCTTTCAGGGAAAATGATGACGCACGTGCAGTACTATTTCAGATAAAGGTTGCGTGTGCACCTAGGAACAACCACAAATCTCCAGTTCCACACTCCAGTCCAGTTGGTGGCGGTAATTTTCGCTTCTAAGTTGGTTTGCCAACTGCCATTAAACAACAAAGAAGAAGAAAAAGACAGCTGCCAGTCAACATTCTCCTGGCATTTGGTGGTTTTGTAGTTGAGCACCTCATCCAGCACCAGCCCAACTTTGCCCTATGTCCAAACAAAAAACTCCCGTGTCTTCCTGCGTCCACTCACCATTGTTGTTTGTGAAAAGTTTGTCTTCATCGGAAAGCGTTAGTGCACAGACGCGTGTTGAAATGCTGCTGTTTCACTACAAACCTACATCGCCAACTACTGGCCTTGCATGACGCTGTGGCGTTTTCAGTCATTCTTGAGGATCCATGTGATCACATTTCGTTTTCATATCATTTCTGTATGAATGCAGAGCGCTATTGAGAACGCAGAGGAAAAACCTTCCCTTCTCTGGTGAAAACTTAAAAAGGGCCTGAGGCTGAGAGCGCCTACATCTGAAAAATGCTCCCTGTGGATAAAAGCCCTATGGCAGCCAGTCAGCAGGGGGAGTTTAATGTCTTTTGGCTTCACTCATGCACTACTGTAGCTATGTCCATCATAATAGACCGGTTATACCCTATATAAAGTGTACTACGCTGTAAGAGTCCAGTTACGAAAAATAACTCTCTGCAACATGTATCCATATGACCTCTCCAATGTCACAGAAAACCTGCATGTCATCTTAAATGTGAAATTATTTAACTTTATTTCTGGCTTGAAGCTTTTAGAAGCAGATGATCTGATCTACAGGTCCAGAAGAAATAAAACGAGCACAGCCTCTACATCTGTAGCACAAGTGCACGGCAGTCTATTTATGGCTAGCTGCATGATTTCAGATTTGTGGAGAGTCTGTATTCAGTAAATAATCCATCATAAACAGTACCCGTCAATAAGGAAGCCGGGGAGGGTCTCACGGAGATCTTGGCTTCCTCTTCCTCCACTTTCACCGCCACAGGAGAAACAGGATCAAATCTCCGCCTGTTGGTGAGTTTGGATCTGAGAGAAGCTCCAGATGAACAGTCTGCAGTTTGGACCCCATTGTTTGTCCTGACAGTCCTGGTTTGCATGAAGTAAGGAGAGGACATTACGAAAGAGGGGACTGCATAACAGACCCTCGTGCTGCAGCGGACTACAGGCATGAGGGGAAGTTGGTTTCACATGTGCATGAAAACATTACAGTGACCACAAGGGGGCGTAAGTATGCCTACGTAAACCAGGGGTGTCGAACTCCAATGGGCCAAAATTAAAAAATATGTAGAAGTCGAGGGCCAGACTGGTTCAATGTTTATCACAAAACTTATTTAAATTAACTTATTGCACATATTGACCATGGAACTAACAAAGCTTTTAAATTATTGCCTTTGAAATCAACATTAAACATAAATGAATGAAAAAACAGCTGCATTCATTTCTTATGGCTCTTTCTGCAGCATTTCCAGGGTAATTTCTAATAAAAACGTTTTTCCACAGCAAAAAAAATAATTTCCTGTAAAGAAAAATCCAACATGCATTGTGGTAGCAAGAAATAAGTGCAAAAATTAAACATATTACAGTTCAGTTTGCCAAAGATAATTCCACCGGGGCCCAGATTTGGCCAGCGGGCCTTGAGTTTGACATGTGGTTTAAAATGAACAGAAAAGATGCACTAAAGTTTTAGTGGACAGTCACAATTTACTTCAGCACTTTACCAAACAGTTTCGTACTAGCTGTCCTTTACTTCAGTCTTACTATTTTTGGATGGAAATTTTACTTTTACTCTGATACACTTAAATATCATACTTTTTACTCCAATACATTTTCATAAATGTGCATATTGTGACTTTAAAACTGCTAATGAGTTTTCTCTATAAGCTGTTATAAAATAAAGTAAAGCCTGTTCATGTGTTTTGTCTGCACAGTGCTGCAGCACCTTTACTCCTTCCAAATATCCTCATAGCACAGAGGATAAGAGGCTCACATGACTCAGGTCAAACATAGTTTCAGTGAAGAGGTGGTAATGAGATACAGCAGAGAAGGAGGATGATTCTTCACTTTGGAGTCCATTGTCATATCTTGTTTTTTGTTGCAGTGGAAAAAATGTTTTAAAGGTGAGCTTTGTTAACTGCACACCAGTATGAATAGAGAAACTGTGACAAATGCCATTTCTTTAAATGTTTAAGCCAAAAGAGCTGCAAAGAAGTGATGAAAATAAGGAAAAGTAACCAGGAATAAGAATATTAGAGTTTAGAGGCTTAAAATCTTCTTAAAAGGCTGTTAAAAAATAATGTTTTTCAGTGTTATAACATTCTTAGGCAGTGATCATCAGCTTTTTTGGTTTGAATCTGTGGCATGTGAGATTTAAAAACTGTATGATGTTTTCTTAGTAAACATAAACAGAAAGTATGTGCAGCAGGGTGTTCTTTGTTACACTCTGGCAGCGTTAAAATACATGCAAATTAATTTTTGTACTTTTAATACTTTTACTTGTATTGGCAGTAATATTTGACCAGGAGGACCTATACTTTTACTTAAGTAAAACTAAAATTGAAGTTGTTTATTTTGTCTACCAAAGTAAATTTCCAATGCTAATTTGTCTGGCCAAGTATTTTGTATACATTCCTTGAAAGAATTACCTATTTTATGTGTCTTGTAAATGTATATGACCTCTATACCTTCATAACATTTTAAACAGTGATGCACGATACTGGACATTTTTCCAGTATCCAATATGCTGATATCCATCCGTGCATATATTAGTTAAAGCGCTTATCCCTTTCAGGGTTGGGGGGGCCGGAGCCTATAGCTGATATTGGGCCACCCTCAACCATTTACCAGCCAGTCACATAGAGAGTCTAAACTTTATTGCTGATGCCAATATATTAAAAGATGTTTTTTTATTACACCTAGGGTTGCCACCCATCCCTTGAAATTCAGAGTCATCCCTTATTTGACAATTAAATGTTGCATCCTGTTTTGAGCCAGCATGGAAGCAGTTTGTTCTGTATTTCAACAAATAATATATAGCAAATACACATGCATCTACAGTTTTTATTGATGAAGTTTTAAGCTGTTATCTACTGATATCAAACTGAGGAGTTCAGTATTCACATACTGAATTGATTTTAAGTGATAATTTATGTGTTATATGACCTCTGGTGCTCCATTCATTTGCCAGTGGTGGTTGTGGCCTCGAGAATCTTGTGCATCCTTCATTTTTAATTAAGAAAGGTGGCTCTAATTACATTAAATGCAAAATGTATTTTTGACATGAACAGTAACATACAGTATGCTTTTGCCTTGCAGCAAACACAGATATAGCAGTCTGTTGACAGGAAATCAGCCCTACTTTTGGAGATTATACTTTAAAAGTAAAATTAACATGCAACAATTCTAATATACTAGTGCTATGGCTAAAATATCAGCAGAAGAGCAGGAATTTTCACATCTGCAGGTATACAGATGATAATGTGCATCCCTAATTGAAATAGAACTTATAGCAATATAAAAACAATTTATTAATAATTTCAGTCACCTAGTCAATATATTTAGCTTTTCTGACCCCTGTTTTGTTTCATTCTGAGTGCTGGCTTTATTCAATAAGTTATGTTGCTTATTTGCTCAAAATGAATGGAGGAAAAGGTATGCAGTTTATTAACATTAGTAGTTTAATTTTACTGCATTAACTATGAAAAATAATTAAAATACTCAAAAAACTCTTGAAATTGGATTGTATTTTGAAGAAAGCTTTGGCTTCATTGTTAAGGCAGTTAAACATTAGCACAAAGCTCCACTCACAGGCAGCCTGGTGCTAGTGCAACCGCCAACTCCAACGAGGAACCAACTTCAGCTTCGTTAGCATGTTTAGCTAGCTGATTACATAGTTCACTGGAAAGTTTCACAAAAGTTACGGTTTTCAAATAATATGTTTAAGTATTTTTCGGTTTGTTTGTGAAACTGAACAGTTGCTTTTGAATGTAGGAAATGTCTAGTCCTGTATTCACAGAGAAATAGCAACGTAAACTTGCAAACCGCCTCTGTTGTAGTTTATTAGCCCTGTAATAAACTACATTTCCCATGAGTCCGCGCGGTAAACGTGTTTTTGTAGGAAGTGTCCCTGTCAGAACATTACAGTGTCATCCGGTTGACCAGTCGAGGACTGAGCTTAGGCGAGAAAAGCAGCAAATGCAGAGTTATATCAATGCATAGACTCAGCAGGTGTGTGGACCGCATGCTGACGGAGCAGTGACTGGATGAAACTCAAAACGAGCCAGCCCCGATAAGGTGAGGAGGCAGGGGGAGGAGGTGGAGGAGGGGTCGGTCTTGTTTTTTTGGCTGCCAGACCTTGAATACCTCACAGGAATGCTAACATATAGCAGCCAAAGAAAAGCGTAGCTAACGGTCCAGGAGCGCCTCGCTGCTTTTCTCTGAGTTAAGCATGTTTTAATGGCGTTTGGCTCAGATATGTGGGTGAATCTGACTGGAGGCTACCTTGCATTAATGTGTTGTTGTTTGTTGTTGAGCTGAAACAGAACAGAGGCTGTCTGTGTGCGCACCTCCCCTCCCCTCTGCTTCTGACAAGTCCACATGACAGCAAATTCTCCAAACCTGCCCCCCCGTGTGTGCCAGGGCCGGAAAATGGACCAAAATGTAATACCAAAGTAACAGTAAAGTCTCTGAAAAGGTATCCTCATGGGGATATATTTTTACCTGGTTAAAATCCTCTAAGCTAAGAAAATGAAAATTTGTGCATGCTTTGCTTCAAGACAGGTGGGGGAGTAACTAAAGTTTTGGTTTTAAAAGTAGGTCTTTAAGTATATTCTCAAGTATGGTTAAAGTACTTTATTCTAAATGCAGCTCAAGAAGTAAGAAAGTCAGTGTTTGATAGATTATATCTTTGTTGTAACAGTGCCTCTTGGCAAGAGATTTTATACCATTGGAAAGCCTATTACATCTCTTTTAACTGGTGCCACATTTGTCAGGATGTAACGGTATGAAAATTTCCTGTCATGGTTGCCGTGACCAAACGTATCTCAGTTATCATAATTATCGCGGTATTGTTGCAATTGATCAATCAATCTTTATTTGTATAGCACCAACTAGGGATGCACGATATTGGATTTTTTGTTGATATCTGATATGCCAATATTTTTCAATTCATTATCGCAGATACCGATATTTCTAGTCAAGACCACCAGCTCTGCACTTTAGAAAAATAGACTTGTTTCTTTCAGTGGTACTACAGTATGTTTTTGTGAGGAACAGATGTAAAACAAGAAAAACAGCATTTAACTCTTGCAAAAATGAAACCCTTGATTTTTAAATGTACCCATGCAGTGATGAGAAGGTGCACTGATATTGTACATTTGTGTAATTTGCCGATATTCCAGCCAATATATACGGTCGATATGTGTGGCCCATATATCAGCTGTTTTATGTAAATATAAAAAATTTCAATATCAGCTGATACCGATACTTAACTTTTTAGGCTGATATCGGCCAATACTGATAGCAAATGGTAATACCGTGCATCCCTAGCACCAATTCATAACAACTGTTATCTTAAGACACTTTACAATAGAGCAGGCTGAAGACAACTCTTCATTTTATGGATACATATACTGTATATGCATTTACATATTTAGAATAAACATATACATGTTTAGCAGTGTTAATTTTGACAGCACTTTAGTTCTAGTTATAGTCTTTTGCCTAAAATATCTTTTAGTTTTAGTCATAATTTAGTCATCTAAATTGTTTTAAGTTCAGTCTAATTTTAGTAGATGAAATTTCACAGCATTTTAGTCGACAAATCGACTGTAAATTTAGTCGACTAAAATATAAAGTGTAAAGTGTAAGACATTTTTTATGTTTCCTTGAATTTCTGAAGTCATGTTTTACACTTGGATAAATGAATCATCTAATAACCCTTTACTGAATGAAAGTAAAGTTTGAATGTATAAATTAACAGAGACAATTGTAACTTTTGTGTGAAATGCAATCACCTTTATTTAGGCTACCTGGCAAAGCATCTCAGTTACAATACCAGAATAGACAACAAACAGTGAACCTGCTCTACATGAATATCTCAATTCATAAAGAGAGTAGCTCTGATGGGATCGCCCCCCCAACTTATCCCACCACCATGAAGATAAGGCAGTTGTGATTGGATGTCCCTCTTAAAGGTTAAGTTCGTTTTATTTGAGACCTGGACCTTATTTTTAGGATTAAATACGCTCGTAGACTCACCCAGACAATTTTGGCGGAGCTCGGAGCCGTTTTCGAGCAATTTAGATCCATCCGACGGCGTTTTTTCTCATGCCATAGTAGCGGACGGGGCCAGAAATCGAAGCACCTAAATTAGACATTATCTGCTGCGAAACTTGCTCGTTTCAGCTAGATTTTATAAATGAATGGCCAGTGTTCTCACCATGTCAGCTCAACTTTGTTGTTATGGTCATCCGGGGCTTTACAAGGATGGGTAACTTTTGGTGACGTCACAGACATGCGCCTCAAGAGCCCAGCTGAGTAGAGCCGCTGTTGTTGCTAGGCTACACGGCTACACGACTATTTTTGTGCAACATGGCAGAATATTTATCTGAGTTAGAAGTGTCTGACGACGACTTCGAGTATAATGGATGCCCGTATCGTTTTGAGCCAGAATATACCGACGAGGAGCTATTTGAAAGGAGGATGCAGAGGGAAAGAGCCGAACAGCTGGCCAGAGAACAAGCAACCACTGCACGTCCACGAATGGGGGCTAACTGGTGGTGTTGTTGTGGACATTGCATGGCAATGGCAACAGAGGAGGAGTGAGTTTCGCAGCAGATGATGTCCAATTTAGGGGCTTCGATTTCTGGCCCCGTCTGCTACTATGGCATGAGAAAAAACGCCGTCGGATGGATCTAAACTGCTCGAAAACGACTCCGAGCTCCGCCAAAATTGTCTGGGTGAGTCTACGGGCGTATTTAATCCTAAAAATAAGGTCCAGGTGTCAAAAAACCGAACTTAACCTTTAACTCATCCAACCTTTCCACACAACCAAAGTAGCTGTGATTGGATATATTCCTAACTTGTCCCTACTTTCTACATTGCCAAATTAGGTCTGATTGGATTAAGTCTCTGTCAAACGTTAAGTCTAGTTTTTATTTGTTGATGAAAATGTCAGTTGATTTAGTTTCAGTTTTTGTCCATGTGCACTTGTTCAGGGGAAAAAAAGTTGTTGACGAAAACTATGATGAAAATAATTAGTCAACAAAATTAACACTGGAAACAAGACATATTTGCAACTTAACAATTTATTTATTTAACAAACTGGAGCCTCAGTAGCGTGTGGAGGAAACAGCCACGAGAGTGTGGTACCTCCTCCTGATGCTGGTCACCAGCCTGCTCTTGGATGGCATCCCATTCTTCAACCAGCATTTGTCACAAGTCAGCCAACGTGGTTGTTGGTCATTCTGGGAGGAACAGCACACCCACGTTAACCCCACAAGTGCTCAATGGGGTTGAGGTCAGGACTGCTGGCAGGCCATCTCATCCTCTCCACTCCTTTGATAAACCCTGCTCTGTGGAGACCAGTGTTGTCATCTCGAAGGGAAGAGCTTGGTCCCAGACAGTGGAGGAATGGGATGACCCTGGTTGCAGAATCTTATCACGGCATCTCTCAGCATTGAGATTCCTCAAATGATGAAAAGCCTCGTTATTCTTGTGATTGAGATGCTGCCCCACACCATCACACTGCCTCCACTAAAGATGTTGTTCTGGCACTGCAGCGATCAACATAGCGTTCTCCGCGTCTTCTCCATACTTTGACCGATGGTCCAACTGCTGTGGGCAGAAACTGGACTGATTGCTGATCATAACCTTCCTCCACATGTTCAGACTCCAGTGCAAACATGCCTGAAGGTGAAGGGCAGTCTCGGCAGGCCTCCTAGCAGCCCTTTTAGACCAGACACTGACTGAGTGCAAACCCACACTTCAAATCTGTAGAGGACTGCCTACGTTTCCCAGTGAGTGACAGGGTGAGGAGACGGCCTTCTTGGGACGCCCACTTTGTGGCCTTCAACCTTCAGTTTGGAGATGGTACCAGGGCTCACTTTAAATAATGCTGCAATCTGGTTTTGCGGGACACCACCTTGAAGTCGCCCTATCACTTGAGTTCTACCCCGATCAGAGTGGCATGGAGCAGACACGAACTGACCCCTGTGACAGGGCCCATGCTCACAGGCGCTGACAGTCAGGTGGAAGTCAGGCACCTGACCTAGCTGATTGTTAACACTTGTTTTATTTTTTATATGATCATTTTGAATTATAAAATGGACATTTAGTGATAATGAGGTAACACTTCTGGTCCTTTGTACATTTGTCAATATTACACCAATATATGGGATATTTATGGCCAATTTGTCTACAAAGTATCAGCTGCTTGAAATCACGCAGATATTGGACTAGGTGTAGTCAGTCTTCATGGTTAAATCTTCTGTGTTGTTGCTTTTACCGACTGATAAATGAAATCAACTGTAAGTGGTTTTCAGTTCCCATCTCTTATAAAAATATGTTAATATATCTTTCCCAATTCCACTAACTATTGTTTAGAGTCACATTTTAATGCAAAAGGCTATTTTATCAACAAAATTGTGCAGAACTTTTAAATGGAACAATGCATCTCCACACTGTTAATTGACGCGTATTTCCTTAAAAGTAAATTTACTCTTGTCAAGACCACAAAGTCTCCTTTTTACTAAAATGACCCCCTTTCTTATTTTGTTACGGTCTATTTGTGTCAGAAGAAAGAAAAAACATTTTATTATTTAATAAATCACTATTTTGATTAGTGAAAGTGGACATTTAATAAACAGGAGGTAAACCTCTATTTGTTCATCCTGCCAATATCACAGCCAATTTAGATAGTATAGAGTGCTTACCAAATTTATTAGACCACTACCCAGTGTAAGGTTTATGCCACAGCTGCCTTTATTAACAGCTTTGGTTAATACCGAAATCTAAAATATTTTTTTATGTTTATGTAATGGTACAGCAGTATGTAAAGGCTTTGAAATGATATTTTAATGCTTAAGTTTAATCGTTATTGTTATCCATGACTATTTAAATTTCTGTCTTACAAAAAAAATGATAAAACACATTATTATTTATTGATTAAGATGCCATATAGTTATTTATTTGCATTGCTGAACAAAAAAATGTTTAAGTGGTTGAATGTTACGCTTCATTAATTTCTGACTTAGTTTAGTTGTAAATTTTCTCATTCCTTTTCATCATGTGTGATCAATAACAAAAACATTTCAGTTTTAATTTTTTGAAACATTTCTAAGATATTGACTGTAAGTTTTCTTGTTTTTATGATAGCTGGTCTAATAAATTTGTTAAGCACTGCATATATCGACAAGAATAATATCAGCTGTGAATACTGGCCCAAAAATTCATATCTGCTGATCTGCTATTGTTCCAGTAATACGCATCCCTAAGTATTATAATTTTTTGGGGTTTTGAACATTCTTTTTATTAAATATTTTCAAGATTATATTGGTCCAGCACAGTATATATACGGGTTGTTTGAAATATGTAGCAAATCCAAAATACATCCACAGCAATGATCTCAAAAGTCCTTATTTAGTCTAACATTTCATGCAGTTGCACTCTTAGTTGCTTGCTGTAAAAAGATCCTTCTGACTGTTAATATAAAATCTTAATGTTTCCAGATAAATATATTCTAATATCAAAGACTTTCACAGATGTAATGAAGGAGGTTCGTATCCTACCTGTTTGATCATAACAGCCTTTCAGCACAGCATAAGCAAAAACTGACCAGTGTTCTTATTTGTTCTTAATGATTCAGGGATACATCCCAATAGACACAATAATGGGTTAGGCTTTAGCTGCTGCTTAATTACCACACCAACCTCAACACTAATAGTTTGCCAAAACTGTTGAACCTTTTCACATTCCCAGAGGCAGTGAGGTCTTGTCCCTAAAATAGTCTTACATTTTGGGTACTTTGGAGAGGCCCCTGCTGTATATTTACTATACATGTATGGCGTTATATAGACATTTTGTAAGACATTATA
This sequence comes from Cetoscarus ocellatus, assembly GCA_037902135.1. NCBI lineage: Eukaryota > Metazoa > Chordata > Actinopteri > Labriformes > Labridae > Cetoscarus > Cetoscarus ocellatus. The sequence continues at coordinate 36,675 of JBAMNC010001852.1, forward strand.
TTGCATTTCTCTGAATCTGTTACATAGGAATATTTTTGAAGGTCAAAGTAGATTTTCCCCCATACTTCAGTCTCTATTGTTGTTTCCAACTGAGTTTCCCATGATTTTCTGTCTGGTCAAATCAGGATTATCAATCATTGTTAAACAACTCTGTTTATGTTTAGTCACAAATAATTTCCTCAAAGAGTTCCAGGTACTACACACATTAGTAATCTGAAAATTGTCTTTAGCCATAACTGGGAATTCACTTCTGCGTTTATATGTTGACAGGAGAGTATGGTTTGGAGAGGGTAGCTTCAGTCTCAAGCCATGGCGGCTTCGGTTGAGCTGCTATCCATATTGAGATGATTGTGGCTTGCATTGATATTGTATAATTTATAATGTTGGGGAGCCCCGATCCTCTTTGTTCTTTTGGTAGATATATTTAATTTAATTTTTGGCTTTCTGTCAGCCCACATAAAGTCAGAGAGAGCTTTGTTATATATTTAATGTTGTTTCTCTTCAGAGATATGAAGAGCAGGGGTAAGTGATTTTGGGAAGAGAATTATGTTTTAATATTCCAAAGTTATATCCAATTTGAGGGTTCAATCAGCAACAGGAAAAAGTAGCCAGCTGTAACTGAGTGAGTAGTCAGCTTTTTGGCTGGAAGCTGGCCCCTGTGGAAGCCTGTGGAAAGCCCCTGCCATAAAGTGTCCTGCAATCCTACAATAATCACACTTCCTGCTATCGAAGGAATATGAAACCATGTTTTAAATGATGTTTCCCTTTCTCTTCTAGGCCACAGACAGTCCCAGCTTGTGTTGTGTTGATCTCCTCGTGCTTTGGCCATGAATAAGCAGCAAAGTAAGGAGAGCCTTAAAGACAAAGTGAAAGGCATCTTTGGGCTCGGCCCGCCTCGGCCACCGAGCAAACAAAGTGAACCTAAACTGTCCGAGTTCATCATCACGACGGATATCATCAAGGTACGAAGAAGTGACCATGCATCAGTGCATACACACTCAAACTTGCCGTCCTTTGAATTTGTTTTCCCATCATGCTTCGCATTCTGATGTTTTTCAGGAGCTCCATCCAGACTGCGGCCTGAGCAACCGCATAAGGATGATGAATAATGTCTGTGACCTCGCAAAGACTAAAAAGTTTGAGGAGGTGAGTGAGCTCATGTTGCACTGATTTGAGACATAGCGGTAAACATGATATTTTGTTGATCAAAGCCTAAGTGCTCACGTGTCTGTTTGCTTTTGTAAAGCATGCAGTGGAGGCCGTGTGGAAGGCCGTGGAGGACATGCTGACCCCTGAGCAGCCTCCTGAAGCCCGACATGCTGTCCTGCAACTACTCAGAGCCATCATACAGGGACAGGTACTCAAACACAACACAACCAGGCATGCAGACAGGGATTAAAGTTCACATCATTTCATAAAGTCTGTTCACTTTTTATGTGAAGGGTGAGCGCCTCGGCCCTCTGAGAGCCTATTTCTTCAAAGTAATAAGAGACTACCAGCCGTGCAACGAGGATCTCTCTGACAGGCTAGAGGTCTTCAAAGCCTTAACTGAGAACGGAAAAGACATCACGTACCTGGAGGAGGATATAGGTAATGTTACTGTTGGAGCCATATTCTGTTTTGTATTTATCTTTAATTTAAATCATTGTGTTCAAGTTTTACACGCAGTTCTGAGGTTTTACCTTGGGTGAGCACCAGTAAAGAGAGAGGCATATAGATAAGCTACAGGTGGGGGAAATCAGGTGTGTGTTTGTGGGGAAGCAAACAGTTTATCGACCGTGTCAACCGGGAGCTCGTCAGAACGGTTGTCGTGAAAACTGTGTGGATTTGGGACAGTGCTGTAATGTGGTGAGAATTTTCTTTAACTGTGAAATAAATGGATCAGAAGGATCTGAATGTATGGACATTGTTTTAGTGTTTATCCCAGAATATGCATCCGAACAAGTTCAACTGCACACCACATCAGTGGCTTATTTAAGTTAGTTTGTTTAAGTCACTACGATTACACTGCATCAGAAATTATGTAAGGATTGTTTTAAACTTATGAAGCCAGTTTGTATGAGGTACATTTTGATTGTTCATACATTAACCACAGTGATTTTGCCCATAAAGGAAGAGTTTGTTATGTAAGCTAAGCTCTAAGCGAACAAAACAGTTTGGGTGATTGCACACAGTTTTAAACACATTTATAGTACATTATTTTTATTCTAGCAAGCCTTATTATTTTGGAACTACTTGGCACAATGCATAGCCCTCATGTTGTTCTGTTTGGTGTGTCTTCAGACATTACACAGATTCAAGTTTCCCTCAAAAGATTCAGAATCTCTTGTTAAAGTGTTAATTCGGGTTTTTTGAAGTGGGATTGCCTGAGGCCCATGGCACTAGTTAATATGAGTGTCAATAAAAGAACTTTCGAGTTTGTCCCGGGGGGAAGATATCAGGGGGCGGACGGTGGCCTGTACATAGGTCAGGTCGCCAGAAGAATCAGCAAACACTGACTTCAGGTGTAGATGAACTATGATGCCGTCGATAAGTATTGGAAAATGCAATAATTACAGACAACTGTCAAACTGCATTGAATTTCTTTTTCAATGCACTACCTATACTTAGGACGTATCTATGAAAATATCAGAGATGCTTTCTATAAATTCAACAGACAAAACAATACAAGTAGGTTTCGGCAAATACCAATATTCTGATGCTCTTTAAAATAAGATGAAGTTAAGCTCTATGTCATTTGCTTGTTGAAAGCATCCAACTACTGACAGAATCATGAAAGCATTTTTAAGTAATGCATCAAAAGTGCATATAAACACATCAAATCAGATTATTCTATCATATGATTATCCTCATTTATTTTACTGATGTGATCATACAAACATGCTCCTTTAATATTTTACTGTACAAATTCATTTACTCATCTTCTTCATTAATATGTCTCATCTCTTCTCCAGCACGCTTTGTCCTCCTGTGGATGGACATCGGGCTCACCTCAGACTTTCTACATGTCCTCGTAAATCTGGTGAAATTTAACTCGTGCTACTTGGACCAGAACGTGTCCATCATGGTCCAGTAAGTCCAAAAACAGCCAGAGTTAAACACATTGTGCTGGGAATGTCACCTTGTATTAACATTTATTTTTCACTCTGGTGTGCAGGAAAATCTGTCTTCTCTGTAACAGAACAGTGTCATCGACAGACATAGAGGTATGATCTTTCTTACTAACAGAATCTTTCAAAATAGATCAATAATATCTGCAGTTTATTGTTTATTGAATGCTTAGAGAGGCTAAATTAAAACACTCACAGTTCTAACTTCTTATGAGTATTTGAAGATTAAAAGCAGGTTCTCTGCTTGAAGGCCTACAGTTATTGCTCAAAGTTACAGCACTATTAGGTATTCCTGATGCACACTGGGTGCACTGTGATTGGCTGGGGTATCCCAGCCTGCTCTCCGCCCAAAAACGTCCCGAGACAACCAAAACATCAAAATACAGGCTGAGGAGGGGGGTGAGGTAAACAAAGACACCATCACACATCAATAGAGACCCATAGGAGACAATTGAGCAGGATTTTTCCTGAAAAAGTTGATATTTTATTTTTAAGGAAAATCCTGCAGACCCTACCTTTAAGCCTTTATAAAACTACTTCTCTGTAGCTGGACTATTTCATGTTTGTGCATTAAAGCTGAGTCTGTAAAAAAAGGCTGAAGTTACCGAAGTGTTTTGTATGTTGTAACAGCCTCATGATCAACGGCTTATTTAGTGCAGGCATGAAAACAGGTCAGGGCTGAAGAAGGTGAGAAGGATACGACCCCTCTAGGGGGGCCCAGGGGCATGCTCCCCTGGAAGAAACTGTTGATTATTTCATAGTTAAAAACATCAATCTGATGCATTTTGAGAGAAAAATCAAACAGAATTACAAAACAGTACGATTGTATAATTAAGTATCTATCTATACATGGTCACATTATGCTATATAAGAAATGAGACTGACGACTTCTCTCATGAAATGCGTTAACAATTAATTTTCCACTGGAGGCTTGTTAAGATAGCTACGTTATCTCTCCTGCTGTGTTAGCTAACGTTGTGCATCAATGACATGATGCCTCTTTCAGCAAGCTTTAATTCTTCTAGTAGTGATATATTACCTGTAGCTAACGTTAAGCCTAAGTCAGCAGAGCTCCTGGGTAACTTCAATATACCAGAAAATATTGAAAACAATTGAAACCATCACTCACCAAATTCAGTCAGTAAACTGTCGTTAGCTATATGCCACTTGGATCGGCGAGGCGTCTTTAGCTTCTGAATGCTTTGGTCTGCAGGAGCGAACTGCTTGCACACTTCACAAACCAATCGGGCAGCAGTATCCCCCCACCTTCCCGGAGAAAAAACTGGTGACGGGAGGCCCTTCACGCTAATATTTCCATGCTCTCGGGCTTCTAGAGTGAATGTTTTTATCAAATTCAAGGCTCCCTTCAGGCTTGTGCACATGTTCACAGTTCACTGATAATCTCTGGCATACCTCTATGTCCCATCCATAATTTTATTTAAGAACAACATTATTGCATTCCACATGTCAATTGTTTTGTCACACTCATTTAACATTTGCACCAGAGTTTCCACCTGTCTATTACATCTCCAACAACAAAGCCAAAAAGCTCAACAGTGGCTGCTCTTCCTCTGAAAGCTTAACTGTTTTGGAGTAAGTAGTAAGCTGAGGGCAATATTTTATAATGCTGTGGTAGAGTCTGTTCTCACCTTTGTTTTTGTGTCCTGGTTTGAGAGCCTTGCTTCGTCGGATAAAAAGAGGCTTGAACATGTTGTAAAAGTTGCCTGCAAAATCATTGGCTGAAATTACCTGATCTGTCTAATATCTTATGTGACAGAGGGAGATCCAAGGCTCGGGACTTGATATAGTGTCCTGACCTTCCTCTCCATGTGGAATTTGATTCAGGTTACCAAAGGCCAAATCAAACAGGATGACAAACTCTTTTATTTTCCATTTTGAATGACTTTATTTGTGCTGCTGTTGACCATTTTTGTTGGGGATGGCTCCATTCCTGGTTTGCCCACTGATGTGATGTGCTCCAGGGTTTTTGCTGCTGTGACTGACGTGGTGTGACTGTGTATTAATGTCTTTTCTCCTGACTGCAAAGCTAATTTCCCTGAGGGGACAATGAAGCTGAAGCTGAAGTTGACATATATCATTGTTTCAGTCTTGGAAGGAGTCCAGTAGGATCTGTTTAATATCTTATAACAAATGAGTTTTGATTGTGTTTCACGTGAGTAACAGAACCATGATGCATGTAGCTTTTTCCAGTCATCTTCTGGAATCTCCTGAGCCAAGTCCTTATCCCAACACACTTTTAGACCATCCAGTTTTGGTGCTGGTGTACTTCTAATAAATTCAAAAAATGTTGGTGCTCCTTTATTTTTATCTCCTATCTGATGTGAATATAGTTCTAGTTTCTTAATCATTTGGCATCTTATAAACAATACATCACAGCATGATGAATGGTGTTTGCCCTGCTGAATAAAAATTGATTCATTTTTTTCATAATTCAGGTCTTTAAAAGGTCTTGAAAGCCTTAAATTTGATAACAAAACATGTAAAAAGTAGAAACTCTGACCAGCACTGATGAAATAATTGATTTAATGAATCATTTTCATAACCAGCCTTGACTGAAAACCTCTGTTGGGGGTCTTACCTGCTCTTTGTGTGTTCTTCTCCTTCTGTGTGTGACTGTATGACGTGTAGGTGGCTCTGCAGGTTCTGGACGCTGTGGTCTGTTATAACTGTCTGCCCTCAGACTCTCTCACAGTCTTCATCATCACGCTCTGTCGCACCGTCAACGTGAAAGAGTTTTGTGAGTCCTGCTGGAAGGTCAGAGAACAAACACACTCGCACACTTTTCTGTGTGTAAAGTCACAGTTTATATCCTGTTCTCTCTTATGTGTTATTTTTGATTGTTTCGTGTGTCTGCCCCTGCAGTTGATGAGGAAGGTGCTGGGGACTCACCTCGGCCACAGTGCCATCTACACCATGTGCCGAATAATGGAGGAGAGGTACTGTCTTTTGTTTACCCAGAATTCTCAGCCTGTGTTTCATTAAATGCTGTATATTATTGTAAAGACTGTCAGCATTACATGGTAGCTGAATTAGAATTAGAATTAGAATTAGAAGCTTTATTGTCATTGCATTAATACAGTGTATTTTCACAACGAAATTTAAGGTGCTACTCAGGACAGTGCGTAAAGAAGTACTAAAAACATAAATAAATAAGCTAAGAGTTATAACAAAACAGGGAAAATGTGAATTATGTCGCAATAAAGAGACAGAAACTTCTGAGCAGCAGTTGACTACAATGTGAATATTTAAAAAAGAAAAGAGGAGACATCAGAGGAGTTGAAATTTACATATATGACATATATGAATGGTATTTTGGCAAGTAAATTTAGTTTGTTGCTATTTCCTCTGCAGCCTCTCTACCTCATTAAATCATACAAGATCATACTTGAGATGTACGCAGAGACTGTCCCTCTCTTGATGCTGTGTCATACAGCTTGTATTCTGTATTGTTTCAACATGCAGCCACATTTTGGGCGAGGTGTCCCTCAGACCAAGAGTACAGGTTTAGTGCAGATGTATAAATCAGCCCTAAGAAAGTAGAAAATACAAAATAAAACATAAAAAAGGGCATTTTTTAAAGAATAACTGTTATATTTAAATGGTTAGATACTTTACTGTTCTCAAATGGAGAAAACCTTTAAAAAGTTACATTTAGCTTGGTAAAATGCAGGTGTGATCACAAAGAGAGGGGCTTTTTGCCCCTTAAATTTCCCTGCTTGCCCCCTTGTTTTTTACCCTTTTGACTCTGCTGTGTTGACTGACATACAGACTGCTGGGAATCTTACTGCTGTGACAGATACGAGTGAAAGACCAACGTTGGGAACTGTTCTGGATAGGTTACCCTGATATGTAAAAGTCATGGTTTAGAGCACACTATGTCTGGCAGCTCAGCACACTTTTAAGTAATACTCATAAAGTACATTTTGTTGCTTTCATCCAGTTACCACATCAAAAACTTAACATCATGAATATTTCCAGTCACAATTAACTGTGAAAATTCAGTGATGAAATGCTAAAAAAAAGTATGATCTTTTAACAGCCCTGATCAAAATCATTATTTGGATCTGATTCTAAGTCTGTAACTCTCTTCAGGGTGTACATGGAGGACGCCCCGCTGCTGAGAGGAGCGGTGTTTTTCGTTGGGATGGCTCTGTGGGGCGCTCACAGACTGCCCGCCCTCAAAAACACACCAACACTCGTTCTGCCGTCATTCTACAAGGTAACAAAAAAGTGAATGTAAAGTGTTTGTGCCCTTTGTGTTAGATATGTCGTCTTAAGGAATGATCTTACTTTATGGACAACATGAAAATGAAACTAAAGCACATTTTGACAGTAACAGTAAATGAAGTCTGTCTGCCTCTTACAGAGCTATAAACAGCACTGAAGCGGTTTGCTGACAGACAGTGACCACTGTAGTTCACAAAATAAAAATGAACCCCTCCAGCTTGGTGTTTATACTTCTGTAAAAGACATGGCTCACTGCATAGCATGTACTTGCCCTTAACTGATCTCCAGCTCTTACAGTCACTAAGAGAATAAGCTGTTTAGATCAGGGGTGGGCAACTTTGAATACTAAGAGGGCCGCATACATTTTTTTCACTGCCTGAGGGCTGCAGTGTTACATATTGTTAGGTACTCTTAATGAGGAAAAAAATACATAAATAAACAAAAAAATAGCAAATATTAAGATTCAAAAAGGATTATGCAAACATATATATATAAATTTTAACTCAAACAGAATTATGAATTCATGATTTAAGGAGCATGAAACACAACTAAAGCCAATTTAAGCTTCTTTTTAATGCAATAAAAGAATGAACGTTTACAAGTTTATTGAAGCAGAAATATTTGACCTTTACCATTGTTTCCAAATAAAGTTTTTACTAATACTATGTATTTTATTTTAATGCCTCATGAAAGATACTTAGAGATACAGTCATAGCAAAGTAAGTTCTTTAGGAACTTGTAAAACAAATCAAAGCATGTACCAGCAATCTCAGGTAAATAGAAATATTTAATCACCTTTCCTAATATGTGCATTATTTAGTACTGGTTACTCATGATGAACCGTATTTAGCAGGTGTTATTATGTTTTCTTCATATTTCTATTTTTTTTTTTTTTTTGGGGGGGGAATGATTAGTGGGCCGCATGGAGTGATGTGAAGTTCCACGTGTGGTTCCCGGGCCGCCAGTTGCCCATCCCTGGTTTAGATGATAAATGAATAGAAAATATGAAAAAATTCGGTTGTGACTGGCTGGTAAATATAAGAAGACAGAAAATTCTTCCAGTTTCTTGAGTTCATAAGTTTAAAGGAATTCAACTCTCAAAAATGTAACTTACACACTGTTCTGTTCTCTCTAGAAAAAGCCCAGTTTTTTAAAAAAGAACTTTTTATCATTTTGTCCTGCCACACACAGTTTCTGTTAAGCTCTATGACCTGCCTGTTTATAACACAAAATATTCTAAATCTAAAAAAAGTTGACTTATCCAAACACAGTTTGAGTAAATGAGTTGAGTTTTGCTCCCTGATCTCTTCATCACAGGCCATGTCATGTGCCAATGAGGTGGTGTCCTATGAAATCGTCCTCTCCATCACCAGACTGATCAAGAAGTACGGGAAGGAGCTGCAGGTGGTCACCTGGGACATCCTGCTGGGGATCATAGAGAGACTGCTGCAGCAGATCCAAGTACACAGTCACACACTTAGCCCACGTGCAGACTGTTTAATGTGCAGTAGAGTGAAATAAACTTATTTTTCACTTCCTGACGTGCTGGTATCTCATGCCTCTTCACAGATGATAGGCAGTGCAGAGCTGAAGGCCATCGTCTATGAGCTGTTGACCACTGTGGAGGAGCTGTATGAGCAGAACGGTTACCATGGCTCCACCGAGAGGTTCTTCTGTCTGGTGGAGAAATGTGCAGACAAGAGACCTGTAAGAGCTTTTCAGTTTATATCCTGTTTTATCAGTAAATTATTTCTTCATGTCCTCTTACACATCATTGCTCTTTTTCTAATGATATCAGTTTTTAGAATAATGTATTAACTGGTCTTTTGACAAAAATAAATCAGTGTATGAACGGTTTAGCATGCAGTGTGTACATCTGACCTTCAATGAAAGTGAAGTTAATAGATAAAAATGTAAGATATTAGATTGCCAGATTGTTAAAGTATAACCACTGACTGGGGAGCAGTGGGTGTGCACTGTCGAAGAAGAATTTGTAATGGAGAAACTTGCTCACAAATTAAGATTACGCGAAACACAATTTGTAGAAGTGGGAAAATAGAAAATAGTAATTTCAGGAGGACAGAAGAGGACACCACCACCTTCACAGGTCAATAAAGACATTGATATAAGGAGGGTTGATGAATAATGTTAATCTGTTTTGCCCTGACACTGTAATTGTTAAAGAAAAATCTCAATAAATGATAATAATAATAATAATAAAAAAGATATTATATTGTCATAGTAAGAACGGTTTAATATCCAGCTGGACGTTTGGGATCTGCCTGCAGAGTTTGTCTTGAGATAGATAAAAATATTTGCAGACAGAAAGAAGCTTTGAATCTGTTGCAAGAGGATTTTACTCCCTGAGAGTTTGTCTCAAAATCTTTTTTTTTTTTTTAAAGTATGTTAAAGAAATTGAATGAGGATGTTTCAAGATCTTTTGACTGATGATTCTGTGTGAGTCTGAAAGTGCTCTGTGTTCATTTTTGTTTCTTTATTAAATGCGCTGCTGCCTCTCTTGGCCAGGTCACTACTGAAAATCAGATTCTTCATCTTTGTAAGCTTTTCCAGGTTGAATTATATGTAGATAAATAAAAGTACAACTTAACTCAAGGGCTTATGGGCCCTTAGTGTCTCTCCGAAACCTGTAAATGTCACTTAAGCTTCCCTGCATCAGAGCAAATCTGTTCTGGCTCTCGAGGCTGGCAGTGTGAATAGATAAGGACGGGAATTTATAAGGTTTATTGGTACCAGTAAAGGGTCGAAGAAAATATAGATAATTCCATATATTGTGATATCTTGTGATGCAATACTGTATTGATATTTTAGTCTTATCATCGTGTCAAACAATCGCTTTTACCTCTGCCACAGAGGTTATGTTTTTGCCGGCATATGTATTTTTGTCTGTTTGTTTGTTTGTTAGCAAGATTACACAAAAACTACGGGACAGATTTCGCTGAAATTTTTAAGAGATGTTGGTAATGGCCCATTACAAAAATGTTTTGATTTTGGTGGTGATCCAGATACCACCATTAGGGAATGATCGTTTTTGCTCAATAACTGTCTGACTAATAATGATATCAACATGATTCAGAGTGCCACATGTGGGTTTTCAGGGTCAAGGAATCATTATGATGGTAACTTTATCATGGAACTATTGCTTTTAGATGTAACAGCAATATGTGAGCTACCTTGGCAGAGATTTGCGCTTTCCAAGTGCTTTCTAGTTTTGTTTCTGTAATGGTTAATAGACTAGTATGTAGAAGCTCCTTAACAAAAATGATATTTTAAATGTTAAAATGTAATTATTATAGTTATCCATGATTTCTCAAATTTAATGTAAAGCACATAATTATTTCTTGATAAAGATGTCAAATTATGTTATTGTTTTCCTCAACAGAAAAAATAGCTTTAGTGGTTGAATGATCTGCTTGGTTAATTTCTTACTTCTCAGAAAAGACCAGTGAGCGGCTCAAATTTGGTAATAGAGAGGTGAAATCAGTTTGAAATTCCTTGTTCCTGCTCAAAATATATGTTCAATAATGTAACATTTACAGATTTTAGCAAGTTGTGAATGATAAAAAATGTGTTTTGTTAAGCACTGTATACATGTGTGCATGGAAATTCAGATAAAAAGTTATTTCTGCATTACTCAACCACTTAACCATTGTTACAAATATCATGAGTTTTTTTTGTGACATTCAGTGATATTAAACCTGTGACACATATTTGATGTAGTGAAGGATTTTATTTATTTAATTAAAAGAGGGGTTGAGACAAAGTTTTAATAGACACAAAGTGGCTTCATAAGTGGAGGGTGGTGTAGAGAGAGCTGCTGTCCTCCCTGCAGGTCATATTTTAAAACATGTGCAGCAGGTATTTTAACAGCAGAGCAGTGAGAGCAAACTATCATTCATTTTTAGAGCATGTTATTGTAGTCAACAGTATAACTGTTTGTACTCACTCTCAATACACTCAACACTTGAATTTATGCTCAGTTAATACATGGATGCAGGGTTCTGTTTATTTTATTATATTGATGAATTATTAGTTTATATTATTATGTTGTGTGTTTGTGTTTGTATAATAGGATGCTTCAGTGCTGACCCTCATCTCGTACAGAGCTCAGTCTATTCAGCCCGCCAAGGACGGCTGGATCCAGAGCCTTCATCGCCTCATGGAGAAATTCTTCAGGTAGAACAAGCACAAAAAGATGATTCAAATAATATCCATCACTTCAGTGACCATGTTTTCAATTCGTGTCTCTGTCTCCTGGATTCCTGTTTGAAGTTTTATCTGTTATTATCTCCTCTGTCTCTCTTGGCTATAAAAGAAACGAGACTCGCAGCGTGATACGGATTAAAGTGCTTCACATCTTGTCCTTTGTTCTCAGCACCAACCGACAGCTTTACGAGGTCTGTACACACAATTATACTGTAATTTATGTTTGGATACAGTTCTTTTATGAAGAAAACTATAATGTAAACACCTGTTTTAGCACTAAGGCAAAAAAAAGATCTACCAGGCACCAAAAACAGATCAATTTTGTCATTTTGATTTCCAATCTGAATATTAGAGAGGGACACTGAACATCGAAATAAGACAACTGTGCTAGTTTTGGTTTGTGACTCTATTTAATGTTTATGCTGTTATCACTATCTTGTGTTACCTTTATGCAAAGGAGGGGTCTCAAAACTCAGATTGACTAGGGTCCACTTACATTGGTGTAATCTTGAAGGAGGGTTGTTCAGCACTTCAAACTTGAAAATACAAGAGCCTTATTTCTGAAATAAGTTTCATAAGATCCTAACCACATTTCTCTATTAAATGAAAAACAAATAACAACACTACAGACTTCTCTGTAGTAAGCAGATCCAGCTGGCCCATTAGCCAATCTAGGCTAATGCTAAGGATGCTGTGGCCTCCATGGGGCGCCACAAAATCAGGAAAAAATTCACCTTCACTATAATTATAATAAAACACATTTTTACTATGAACTCTTAAAATTGATTCAAAGGTAAAGCAATGCCCATTTAATATTACTACAAATAACAATACCAAATAAGTTAGATTTTTGTGTTTATTTGTATTTGTTAAGCTTGTAAATCGGGTTACATGTTTTCTTATGAATTAAAGACAATTATAAAAATAATACTGTTTGATTTAAAATCGTGCCCAGGGTAGGGTAGGGCAAGGGTAAGGATATTTTCGCTCCACTTCCAACATGTTTTGATGAGTGTTTGTTTTATGAAGTGGCTCTGTAGCGCAGTAGGGCCTGCCTACTAAATAATGTGATTGTCTATAATAAATGTTGATTAACAGAACAATCGTCCAGTCACCTGCTGGATATGCTTCTGAACAGTTCTGCCCTCCCCAAACACTTCCTATGGGCTCTTTCCCAGATGGATTTGTGAAATATACTGAACGGTCCATCTGGTGTTTCAGGTTATGAGGTGGTATGAATAAGTAGCACTAGCCTGGATATTAGCCACAGTGACAGAGATCAGCTCTGCATCTGTACAGAAACCGTTGACACTGAAGCTAGAGCTAAATTTTGCTGCACATAGGGGCCACCTAATCGATTTAATTTATAGAGTTTTAGTTGAAAGCATGCTACAAAACAGTGTTTCCAAGTGTCCAAAGGAAATGGTGAATGCTGGTGAAAGGACACATAAGCCGTGCCCTCTACTGAAGTAGTGCCTAAACAAAGTTTGTTGTCAAGATATAAGATATAGTGTGCCATCACAATTAAGACATTTTTTGGGCTGTAGTGCTTGCAAAGTGACTTGAAACTCACAGATAATGCAGGTCGAGACCGGAAAAACAATGTAGGGACCAGTGGATGTCGCTGTTTCCTCACTCCACTTTCTGTCTTCTAAAGTGAACTTGTTTCACTTTTTGACACGATAAAAACACTTTGTAAATGTATTTGCTGCATGTGAATGAAACAGTAACGGATCATCTCTGTGATGGAGGTACTGGGAGATACATCAAAGTTTTGAAAAATATCAATGCATTTTCAGACACTATTGTTTATATCAATGTAGTTGTTGGGCTAAAGTGAGGCAGGATATTGAAATTAATAATAGTAGCAAAACAGGTGGCAAAAAAGAAGTTTGAGTTTGCATTACCAATCTTTTCCACCTTTTACATCAGCAACACAAAGTACAATATGAAGATATATGTAAACAGGTAAGCTGCAACCCCCAAAACTCAAGCCTTTGCAGCCCTTTGCATTGAAACAATCCTTGCTTTGAGCTTCATTATTGTGTTTTTAAAAATATTTATCTTAATTTTTTCAGGTACTTTTTGGGGCATTTTGTGCCTTTATTGATAAGAGAGAGAGAGAGACAGTGGATAGGCTTGTGAAAGTGGGCGAGAGAGGTAGGGGAGGACACTCAGCAAACTGGCCACAGGCTGGATTCAAACCCGGGCCAGCAGAAGTCTGTATATGGGACGTGCCTGGTTGCTAACCACTCCGCCAAACCAGCACCCCTTAAAAAAATATTGAGATATATATCAATATCGCCATTCAGTTAAAAATATATCCAGATATAAATTTTTTTCCATATTGCCCAGCCCCAGATGTGGGGTAGAGTAGAGACACCAGTAGCATGCAGAAAGGGTCAAATCACTTCCTTGCAGGTTAAGCATAACCACTCTCAGTGTGAAAAGCTGCTTTGTTTGTAACCAGCAGCTCTCCCTCTCTCACCGTAACCTTTATTTTGATCGCTCACAGCTGTGCCTTTTTTGTGTCTCACTCCCTCTGTCCCCTGTGGCAGCTCTGGGATGAAGAGATGACTGTTTGTCTGCTTTTTCATTATTAGCTTTGACACTTTGGGTGTAAGAATAACAGATTTTGTCCTGTTTTCAGCACATGGTTTAAAAAGGTTACTCAATAACAGACAGATTTAAACCATCACACTTAGTTGCTTGTATTTCTTTGTTTTTTGACCTGCAGTTCCACAACAAAAGACCTAATTGTTGATTTATTTTTCTTATGTTACAGGATGAGTTGATAGAAATGGTAGTGATCCCCCAGCTCAGTGCAATAGCCGAAGATCGAGACCTGGCGGTGAGGAAACAGGCGACCCAGCTGCTGGTGGACCTCGCCGAGGGCTGCAACACGCACCACTTCACCAGCCTGCTGGACATCATTGAGCGGGTACTGAAGTGCATTATAAAAGCACGCAGGCTGAGGATGTTTTGTCCAATCCTGCCTTGATGAGATAATTCAGTGATTCTTTTCTTTGAGTAGGTCGCCAGTCGCTCTCTGGTGTGTTCAGGGCCGCTGGAGGTTTCTGAAAGAGACCCCACAGCAGAGTCCCCCATGGAGGACGTCAGAACTGCTGTACTGGGCCTACTGGAAATCCTGCAGGTACACACATGTTTTTAAGGACTTTGAATCTCAAAAGTGAAATGTATCTGTGCATTTTTGACAATTTTTTAATTAAATTTATTTTTTAGAAAGAAAAAAAAGCAAAGCAGATGTCCAGAATTACTGTGATAGATTATGTGTAGTATAAACCAACAACAACAAAATCAGCCGGTGTTTACTGATCTAAATTCATTTTGGAAACAGTTCACGGGATATCAAAATTCATAAACACTTAATAAATAATTATAAGGCCACCCATTATGTTGATTCTCTCAGTAAGTTTACATGCATGCACAAAAAGTACATTTTTGGGTGAGTTTTAAACTGAACTTTCAAAATAATTGAAAACATGTCAGCCTGATCTTTTTTCTCAAACTCTGCCTCACACACTTTGATAATGCAGACAATTTGGTACCAGAATTTCCCAAAGTTTGGTGCTTTGTGTTGGTCAAATGTTGTTCTGATGGAAGTTGTTTCGGGGGTTAAAAAAAAGTTTACCTTGCACAGCAGGCGGATCTGCCTGATTCAGTGTCCGTAATAAGACAAAACCATCTTACCAAGATCCCATCTACATTGATTGTGCCTGGTCCAAAGCAGGACGGTCCAATCAGAGTCCCTTAAAGCAGGAAGAAGTGGGAGCTACGAGCGAGATGGAAGAAGAAAGTGATTACTCAGACATTAGCATAGATGCTAACACCTTCAGTAGCAGTTTTGTCAGATATGGACCACTTTTGTTTATTAAATGAAAAACAAACAACACTAACAACATTTCTCAGCAGGAAGAATATTTTTCGCTCATCTGACATGTGTTGGAAAGAGTTTGTTTATGAAGTGGCTCAGGTTTTGTTTTTTACACCACAGCAGTAGCACCTTCCTACCTGCCTTATACTCAACAAAAATATAAATGCACAAACTCAAAAGGTTAAGTTAAAATGGCCTTTCCCTTAACATGCCCAAAAATATTATTTATCTTTGTACAGATTGCTTCGCTTTGCTCAAATCAAGTTCCCTAGTTTCAGTTGATCGCTCCTAGTTAGTACAATCCATCCATGAGTCTCATGCCACGTGACAGTGTGGTGGTCAGTCAGTGCGACCAGTTCATTCATTCAAACTGTTTCATGCATTTATATTTTTGTTGAGTGTACATTATCTGACTGGGATTAATGGAACAACTGTCCAATCACCTGCCTGATATGCTTTGAAAAGTTTCTGCCTATTCCCAAACACTGTCTATGGGCTGTTGCCCAGATGGGTTAGGGAAATATATTGAACGATCCATCTGGCATGTCACATTAGAAACCAATATCATACCCTTGAAGTCTGGATCTCCATTTTTAATTATTTTTTTGTCTTGGTTGAAATGTTATGAATCTGTTAATAAGCTTCTATCCATTCCTTTTTTCAGAGCAAGCTTTACAGCCTACCATCGAGTCACGCCAGTCGTGTTTATGAGCTGCTGATCAGCCACCTTCAGCTTCACTACAAGAACAAGTACTGCTCAGCCATCGCCTCCAGTATTAGATTACAGGTGAGAATGACATCTTTTATGTTCATTACCTCTTATTGTTTATTTTGTACAAACCTCTTGAGTGAGCTCTTTCTAAGATTTATTGTACACTCTTCTAGGTGTTTGACTTCTTCCTGATGATGCGAGCAGACTCTCTTCACCGTCTTGGAGTCCCCAACAAGGACCGGGTCATTAGGTTCAGCCCTTATTGCTACTGTGACACGGGGTGAGGCAGGACTCATATAAATCCTTTTCCAGCTCTAAGTGTCTGTTTTGCCTTTTTTAACAGTCACCTGAAGTGAACAGAGTTTCTGATGGTGTCTTTTGTTTCAGGGAGCCAGAAAAACGTGTCAGTGAGAAGAAGTCTGCAGGTTCAACATCCCCTCCTGCTGGCAGCCCAGCTCCCCCGACTGCTGCTTCTGCTTCTACTGCCACAATACGCTCAGCTTACCTGCCCTACGCGCCTGCCTTCAGTGTGCTCCTGCAGTGCCTCAAGATGGTAAAACTCACACTACACTAGAAAAGCACTCAGAGAGAGCAGACATCCGCCAAGTAGCTCATGCTGCGTTCCATTTACATCAGAACTGGGAAGAGGGAAAAAGGAATTACGTCACATCCCAGCTTGACGCGTTTCAGTCTCGAACTGGTAAAGTCAGGGTAGCTGAGGGACGTCCAACTTCAAAGTGGGAAATCCTGACCAAAGGGGGCATTTCCAGTGACGTGTCTAATATTTAGAATATCCCAGTTCAGAGATCAACTGGAATGCACCATCAGTTACGGCAGTGGTTTTTCCACAACCTCTGTAAAGATCCAACTCTGGATCACCATGTGCTCCAACTGGACGGCCAAGTCTCTGCATGTAGAGAGCTGCTTCGCCGGCATTGCAAGGGAAGCTGGGAAATCAGTCACATAGGCTTGAAAAAACGTTGCCGCCAGTTTGCCAATATACTACAATTCCCGTAATGACGTAAAGTGGGCTAAACCCTCACAGCAGCCAAGGAGAAATGAATAGGATTTCCCATTATAAAATTCAGTGTTTTTTGTGATGTCAATCTGGATCAGATCCACATGAAATTTACTTTGATGAAAGAGAAATGGTCCCCAATTATCATGTAAAATTGGAAGCGAATCCATTAAGAAATGGCAGAGATGTGATTTTTTTTTTAAAATCTGGCCCAATGTTAACCTATGGGATTTTTTTGAAACTTTGGGATTTTTTTTGCATCCAAACAAATGTCTGGATCACCACCAAAATCTAATCTTTTTTTTATTTGGGCCATTACCAACATCTCCTGAAAACTTCAGCAAAATCCAGTCAGTAATTTTTGCGAAAGAATGCTAACAAACAAACAAACAAACAAACAAACAGGACCAAAAACATAACCTCCTTGACGGAGTTAATTGTCCTTCATAATCCTTTTTGCATACTTAACCATGCCTTTTGAACCATCTGTCATTTCTTGGATAATAACAACTGACATACCCTATGCCATGGGATGAATTTTTGAACATTGTTGAGATGATAGTGGGCTGAATTTGTCAAAATTTTCCATAGCTTTCTCTTAGATTTGTTTTCATTAGGATCGAAGGGTGTGTAACAGGACAGTCGTATATTTTGGAGGATAAGAGTGCATCAAATCAGGGAGATCTTGGCGTCGAGTGATGGTTTACATCCTATTTGTAGCATCAGTTGAAAGTAGGGATGCATGATATTGGATTTTGCCACTATTTCCAAATTCATCTATGCTGATATTGATATTTTTTGGCAAGAATAGGATGTATCTCCTTTACTAAAATTGACCTGTTCCTCTAATTTTGAAAGTGAATTTGTGTTTGATATTGATGTCGACCAAGGAAAATAACAGTCTATTCCCTAACAGAAGACACTTTTGCATTTAAGATGTCAACATTGAGCAGTAACAGGGTGAAACATTTTTGTATGTTCATACATTCTGTGGGTATCACAGCCAAAATATGTGATTCATATAGCTAATATGTTTTGCAAAAATATTGGGAGAATTTTTGATATCTGCCGATACCGTCATTCCACTTTTTCAGCAAATTTCAGCGAATTTCCTCTTTTTCTGCCAATACCGACATCGTGCTGATAATGTCGTTTATGCATACTTGGAAGGTCAAGGGTTTGAACTCAGGCCCAGTTGTCACATGCCCATGTGACCTTGGGCAAGACACTATACCCAGAATCGCTCCCACTTCTGTGTTGGGTGTGTGTAAGCGTGTATGAAAGAGGGAGGATTTGTTACTTAATTCTGATAGATAATAGAGGAGGTAGGCCAATGTAGGCCAATGCGGAAGTTAGCATCTCACTGGGATTTTTCACTGTATTTTGAATCACTGCTAATAATGAGGCATATGCAGGACAAAAAGTAATGAAACTTACATGTGCTGTTCTTTGTGTTAATGTTTACAAATGAAATGAAATTCACTCCTAAGTAAGTGGCATCCAGTATTTTTTCCTGCTGTCTTTAAAGACATTGATTTTCTCTCTTTAGGAAACAGACTGGAAGGTGCTGAAGCTGGTTCTGGAAAAGCTGCCGTGGACGCTGCAGTACAAAGTTCTGCTGCTGACATCACCGTGTAGCTTGGATCAGCTGTGCTCCACACTCTGCTGCATGGTAGTAGAAGAAATGCTCTCTTACACAAACATTCCTCAACACATGCATCTGTACAGAAGGAAAGCTGTTTGTGTGCTCATCAGCAGTTTTCCTTGTTTGTGTGCTCTTAGGTGACAGATCGTCTGATCTCAGAGCGCCTAAAGAAGACCCCAGAGGGATTTTCTCGCACTGATGTTCAGCTGGCTGTGGTTCCTGTCCTCACAGCGATCACCTCCTATCATAACTACCTGGAGCAGTCCAGACAGGTACGGATAAACATCTGATTTAGACAACATGATAAGTTATTATTTGTACCATGTAGCCCAGCTCAAACAGAATTTTTAAATTTACTCCAGAGTTCATATTGATGTTGTCAATGTTTAAGATAGATATTTAAGGTAGTTTGAGCTTATGCTTCAGGCCTGTCCACATGTAAGCTGATGTTTTCTAAAACAGAGGTTTTCCAACCTTGCACATCAGCTGGACCTGCCTGATTCAATGTCTGGCCCAATCCGAGCCCTTTAGAGCAGGAAGAGGTGGGAGCTTTGAGGGAGCTTTGTTTAGAGATTAGCATAGATGCTAACAGCTTCAGTAGCAGTTTTGTCCGATCGTGACCACATTTCTTTATTAAATGAAAAACAAAAACCAACTACAAACTTCTCTAGAAAATACTGTATTTCTTTAAGAACATTTTTGGCCACACATCAATCCCTGACAGGAGTGATTACTTGCACTGACTTATTTCCAGCTTGTAGTAAAGTACATCTGCTTGTTAAGCAGGGTCACCATCATGCATCATAATAGTTTTTATAATGTGTTGTGGAAATAATATTTTATATGAAATGAAAGAAAATCTCAATTAACTTTGGTCTTTGTGAATACAGGCAATAGATGGACACTTTATTTCAGACTTGAAGATCCATATCATCAAAATGTGCAAGTGTAAATATTGGTAATAAAAAAAGATCAATTAAAATACAAAGAGATATTTACTCCAATGTTTCAGTAACAAGAGAAATATCGAGTATTACTTAATGAGGGTTGAGTCGGTAACATCAAAATTTCATTTTCTGAAGCAGTTAATCGGCACATAAATTGGTACATTACATGTCTAAGCACAGCATGAAAAGTTTGTACATTACAAGACATGACAAACAACTCACTCGCACTGGACCATCTTGGTAATTTGAGAACTATTCTGAAAGCATCATTGTATGCCACCTGCAACTTTTTCATTCTGGCTTTACTGTAGTTAGTCCGCAGGTGAGCAGTATACAGGGAGGTACAATAAACTCTGAAGAGCTCTAGTTTAACATTGTCTGTGGCAAGCAAATATGATGTATTAACACCATCATTATCATTATGAAATGTAAAACAATGTGTGAATATTTCTTATTTTATGTAGTTATATACATAATATAACACTCTTAAGTATGTTTATAATTCATTGTGTACACTGGCATTGACCTATGATTACTATTATAAAGAATTAATTATTACAAGATTATACAGCATGTAAGTGAATTATAATCTCTTAGCTTAGTGTTAATGTGTTTATAAATGCATTCAAAGATGGGCTTCACAGAAAGTGTTACCCAAAAATGTTTACAATCTTTTGTAAAGAGTTCACAGCTGCTTCAGCAGGTAGTCTAGTTTTTCAGCTGTTCTGAAGTTTGCATGTTGGGTTAACTGAGTTTGCAGGTGAGATGTCTGAAAATCATACCGTCACATGTTAGGCAGATATTTATAATGCAGCTGGACCCTGCAGCTGTAATGATGTAACTGTCCTCTCCTCTGCAGAGAGAGCTGGTTCAGTGTCTTGAGACCGGACTCATTTACCGCTGTGCAAAGCAGTGTGTGGTGGCTCTTACGATGTGCACTGTGGAGATGCCCGACATCATGATCAAGCTGCTCCCCGCTCTCATTGTTAAGCTCACTCACATCTCTGCAACTGTTGCCATGGCGTCTCCAATGCTCGAGTTTCTCTCCAGTGAGCAACAAAAACTTTTATTAAGAGTCCTTTTTTTCCTCAAAAATAAAACATATTTTGTCAAATGTCCAAGGTTTATCACATCAGTGGCTGCTGTCATGGGAGACAGGAAGTTCTCAGTTGTTTCTTTCTATTCTGTTTCGCAGCTCTGGTGCGCCTGCCTCATCTCTATGCCAACTTTGTGGCTGAGCAGTATGTCAGTGTGTTTGCCATCTCTCTCCCCTACACAAACCCCTCCAAGTAAGTGCTTATACACACAAACTAGTGCAGTATGAGATGCACAGACGCACTCTGACCTTTTATGTCTTTCATTTCAATCAGGTTCAACCAGTACATCGTGTCCCTGGCACATCATGTGATCGCCATGTGGTTCATACGCTGCAGACTCCCCTTCCGTAAAGATTTTGTTCAGTACATCACAAAGGTTTGTGCTTCCTTATCATTCTACCTTTATTGGCCGTGTTTTGGGAGCTTAAACAGCTGGATTGCTCGGGAGAGTTGTTTCCCAGACAGCTGGGCATTCCTGCTTTAGCCTGTTTTTTTTGGGCATATGTGAACACAAGGGACGCAACAGTTCTCAATAATATATTCAACCATATGGCACAACAGACACTGTTCACTACGCACATGTGAATTGCAGTATTTTTGTTCTTTAAAAGAAAACATTATTTGTATTTGTCCGGCTGTGTCTGTGCCCGCAAGTCAAGACACAGGATTGAGGAGACGCCTGCTGTAGCAATGTGCTGAAGTTGAGCCACAAAAGCACACTCTTGCTCTGAGAGAAGAAGCAGCACACACACACATGCACACACACTCTCTTGATGATGGACCTTGTTCTCCTAATCTGATGGGGACATTAGGGTAAAGGTAGTTGGCATTTTCCAAAACCTGAAAATAAATGGCGTCAATACTGCTATGGCGCCTCGTAGCCAGGTCTTTTAACATAGCGTCATCTTATGAAACTGCTGGTGCTCAAAAGTCTACCCAGTTTTGCAGGGGCACATAAACTCCAATGAGATCTGCATATTGCATCAAATTAAGCACAACACATTGTACCTTTTTTACTGCTGCTGCAGTGAAAAGCACATTCAAACTGTGACGAGTACAGTTGTGACAAAATTGTGGTAGTTTTAAATCCTTGTTGAATTTGTCTGGAAAACTGCAAAAAATAAATTTTACAACCTAAATTAGCTCCAAGGGGTGGACAGCAGTGGTTATGCTATGATGCCCACAAAGTCAGCTCAGAAAAATGACACTTAAACGAATCATAATGTCATCTTGATGTGTTCAAATGTAATTTCAAGAAAAAAGAAAATTTCATTTTTGTCTAAACTTGAATAAAGTTGACTTGATTGACTTACCAATCTTCCAATCACCACCTGGATGTGCCTCTGAACGGTTCTGCCCTCCCCAAACACTTTCTAAGGGCTGTTTCCCTGATGTACTTGTACTAATTATATTAAATAGTCCATCTGGTGATTTGCCAAAACTAAACTGAAACAAAAATGGTGATAAAAACAGAAGTGCAGAGTCAATAAGTTTATTACACCACCTGTCTTAAAAACTTGTTTAAAACTGAAAATGTTACAGTTTTTGGACATTTTTAACAGGAATGAGAAAATTCAAACTAAATTCACCTTTAAGTCGCTCACTGGGCTTCTCTGAGAAGTCAGAAATTAATCAAGCACAACATTCAACCACTAAAACTTGTTTTCTGTTCAGGAATGCAAGTAAATAACTATAATTTGACATCATAATCAAGATATAATAATGTGCTTTATTAATGTTCTGTTTTTTTGAGAAACAGTAGATTTGAAAATGGTTGGATAACAGTATTATTTTATTATTATTAATTTGTTTTTTTTAATTCATATTTATTTATATATTTATCTATATTTTTGTTTATATTTGTCTTTTCTATCTACATTTCAAACTGCTGTTGAAATCCAAATTTTCTTGAGGGAGTTTCTCAAAGGAGTTAATAAGGTTCTGTCTAATTTGATCTAATCTAATCTAATAGTAATTATATTTTGGCATTAATATTATTTTGGTCAAAGAGCTTCAGCATACTGGCGTATTAACCATTACAGAAACATAAAGAAAGACTTTGATAATCACCAGTGCTGTTTATTTAGGGATAATTTGACACTGGTTGGTGGTTAAGCACTGTGTGTACCAAACCGTGAGCTCAGTGTATCATTGCATCACCTGTAAACACATGAACAAAGTCTCAGTCTTTAAATTCACATCCTCTTGTATTTTTTCAGGGTTTGCGTTCCAACGCCCTGCTGCCGTTTGATGACGGCCATGAGCAGAGTTCTTTTCGTGCAAGGAGCACCAGCCTCAACGAAAGGCCCAAGAGGTAAAGCATCTGTCCTCACACACCTGCACAGTGCTGATGTACAAACCAGCAACACACACTCCTCATGTCACCGTTGTTGTGTAAAAGGGTTGGGGTAGTCAAGGTAACTGGAGACTCAGCATGACTGGTTCTGTGGTGTGATGGTCACATTGACTGTTCTCAGGTTGCCATGGTGATCATTTGTTCATTTAACTTATGGTTTATGCTGTTTGACATTTCTAGTTGTGTTCATTTTTACTACAAATGATCATTTTTAATGAGATATCCATTATCATATTAATAATTTTGAAGTGATGGACAAAATAAAAATGAGCATTTATGCATTTTGATGTCATTTAAGGCAGCAACACAGCAGATGATTGAAAATGTTATTTTCACATTTTTACAACATGTCCTGAAAGCATGCAAGCATCAGATATGGAGGTAAAGGGGGCTAAACATTTGTACTGCAGCTGTGAAAAAATGACCTAGCCCCTAATTTTTCATTAACTGAATTTCTTTTGTCCTGTTTTTCTTTTGTGGAAGAATCGCATGACACAGAACTGCATACAGACAAAAAAACAAGGCATACATGACCATTATAACGTCCAAAACACTCTGATGACACATCTCAAGTCAAAAAATCAAAATCATTTCAGACCTTACTGTTTTCCAATCTTTGTCTATAAACTAATTTCACCGATCAGGAAAGAACATTAATACCCCTGACAGGTGAAGTGAATAATACTGATGCTCTCGTCCTCATAGCAAGTTAACATTTTGTCCTGAAAGTTGATGTAAGAAGCAAGAAAAATGGCTAAGCATAAGGATTTGAGTGAGTTTACGAGGGCCTGTTGTTGTCTGTGTTAGCAGTTTTATATTCCAAAACAACTCTAACAAGTTTTATATTTTAACTGGACCTCTCCAGGTTTGCTGTTTCCTAAAGTTAAGTTACTTTGCTCTCACCTTCTCTTTTTAATTCTTTCTTTTTGCCCCAAAGTTACTGTAGTGTTTTAGGCATTCAGTACAATCAGACTCTTTTTTTAGGAAATAAGTAGGTGCACCCTCAGGCTTATTTTTATTATTTTTATTTTTTGTTTATTTTTTCTTTGAGTCACCTCCTTCTTGTTTGGGCTATAATACATTTTTAAGAAACGTACTAACACCCTTGCTGTTTGTTACAGCTTCTATAACAAAACATCATTTTAACATCAGCTCTCACTCACATCAGTTTTCATTGATCAACAACATTCAATGTTTCACATTGTTTTATCTAGCAGTCTGTCTTTGTGCTGATCATTACTCACTGTTGTTTTCAGTAAGGGCTGGGTGATATTGACCAAAAGTCAGATATTTTTTTATTTACATCTAAATTATCATAAACAACAAAATCACCAGCCACTTTATTAGGTACCTCTTGCTCGAACCAGGATGTACCTCCTGTTTGCCCTCAGAACTGAGAGATTGATAGATTCAACTAGGTGCTTGAAAAGTTTCTCTCCCATTCCACCCCATCCAAAAGGTGCTCTATTGGACTGAGATCTGTTGACTGTGGAGGCCACTGGAGCACAGAGAAGTCACTGTCATGTTCAGAAACACAGTTTGAGATGATTTGAGCTTTGTGACAGTTCAGTTCAGTTCAGAGCTTTATTGTCCCTCCAGGGAAAATTTGGTCTGCGGTGACAGCACATCCAACAACAACAACTTCAAACAAATAAACAAACACTGACACAAAACAACATTGCAGTGTACAGCACTGCCAAACTTGACATGAACAACCCCAATGAAGTAGAAAAGAGTTTAAAAGAGTATAAAAGAAGTGAAGAAGTGGGTGAAACCTGTCGTCAAGGAAAATTTTTACCTATTTGTACGTGCCATGGGTACCTTACATCTCCGTCCAGACAGGAGAGAAATGAATTCCTCCAACAGCGGGTGATCAGGGCTGGACAGGATTGACTGTGCCTTCTGTAAAACTCGTCTGTCAAAGATCTCTGAGAGGGAGATCTTAACATGGTGGGTTATCCTGCTGGAAGTAATCATCAGAAGATGCGTGCTCTGTGGTGATGAGGGCATGGACCTGGTCAACAGAAATATTTGGGTAGGCTGTGGTGTTTAATCAATGCTCAGTTAATACTTTGGTGCTCAAAGTGTGCTAAGACTAAAACCCCCACACCAGAACTCCACCAGCAGCCCGAACTGTTGATGCAAGGCAGGATGGATCCATGCATTCATGATGTTTACGTCACATTCTGACCATCTTAGTGTCACAACAGAAATCCGGACTCATCACACCAGGCCACATTTTTCAAATCTTCCTTCAGATAATTTTTGAGAGCCTGTGTGAGTTATAACCTCTGAATCCTGAGGAGAGAAATGAATGTGGTACTTTTCTTCTCACCTTGATTGTAACAAGTCATGTTAGTTACTGTTGCCTTTCTATCATCTTAAACAACTCAGGCCATTGTCCTCTGACATTAATGAGTCATTTCCCCCAGAGAAGTATCCCTCACTGGACACCTTCTGTTTCTGAACAGACGTTATCGTTGATGTACAGTCTCTGGATAGGTGTGTGTTAAAATCATCAGTTTATACTCAGACCAGGACTTCTAGTGTGAAACAACCATTTACACTCAAAGTCACTTAAAACACTTTTCTTCTCCATTCTGATGCTCAGGTTAAACTTCAACAGGCATGTCTACATGCCAGAATGCTTTGCGATATCAACCAGTGATTGGTTGATTAGTGTTAACTAGCAGGCCAACAGGTGAACCAACCAAAGTGGTTGGTGAGCGTGTTTTTCAATTTACTCAGTGTGCAGCATTAGGTCTGGTATCTTCAAACCAACAGAGATTATGTTGATACAGATCAAGGGTCACCAGCCTTTTTGAGTATTATGGAGGGCTACTTGCTTGATTTAATGTTCTTAAGTAAGAGAAATGTTATAATTTAACAAAAAGTAATAAATATTATGCATTTCATAGGCTACGTATGACACTGTATGTTTACTCTTTAAATTTTAATTATTCCAACAATAATTTTTACCACAGATTTTGACATTATATGAGAACAGTTTTCTTACATGCATCTTCAACGATTTATTTTTTGTCAGCATCAATGTAAACTCTGACCCCATGCAAGTCAAAGTTAAGGAAACATAGGCGATTTTAAATTGTAATGCACGTTACATTACATTAAGCGGGATTTATTTGCAAAACATACATTTGAAATGTAAAAAATGTCTACTTATTTCAAGTTCTGTGATGGTACCGTGTGTTATTTGGCATGAGAGCCCCTCATTGGCTCCCTGCGAGCTACCAGGTGCTCATGGGCAACTTGTTGGGTACCCATGGTCTGGATAATACTGTCTTTTTTACGTCACTTGTGAAAACATAATTGTAAACTTTTAAAATTCAATATATTACCCAGCCCTTGTTTGAGGAAATACAAGACAAATGCAGACAATGTCAAATGGAGCTTCCTCTCATCTTCCACACAACACGAACACTTTAGAGAGCAGTTTTGGTTCTTAACTGGCTTACTTCAGGCTTGCGATGCTTCAGCCATCAGGTTTAACCAAGCATTTCATTTTTCACTTTTGTGTGTTTATTTTTTCTCGTGTTTTAACCTCCATGATTTCAGGCCTGTGCTGAGTTCATCCCTGTTTTACTATTTCTGTACTAGTCCTTTGCTTCACGATGTACCTGCTGTGTGGAATAATGTTTATTTTGTTGCTCTCCTGAATACTTTCTGTGTGTATTTTCTTTGACAGTAGCTAAAGCTGTATGACCCTCTGCTTGTCTGTTTTTCTTCTTAAGTTGATGTTTATCCTTTGTTTATCCTCCTTTTCTTCCTCGGCTCTCCTGTAATCTGATTCATAGTGTTCACTGCTGTTAATTTTCACCTTGTTTTGTTTTTCTTTCAATTCTTCATTTGATCCCTCCCCCCCTGCCTCCTGCGATTGGGTGCTGCGTTGTGGTTGTGGTTTTTGGGGGGTGGTCATGTCATCCTGGATACTCCCCACCTCCCTCCCGGCCCCTCCCTCCTCCTGTGACCCCCCTCCCCCTCCCTCCCCTCTGTACCCCTCGTGGCGTGTGTCCTTTGGTCACCTGCTCGTGTCGCTCTGGTGCTTGGGTGACGACCCCCCTGCTGTCTCCTGGTATCCCTGTACACACCACACGCTTCCCCTCCCCCTTCCCACACACTTCCAAACCACGCCACCCTCACGATGACCCACCCCCCTTACCGCCCACCGCCACCATATTGCCAACCCCGGGTCCGTTGCCCCCCTCCCTCGCTCTTCGCCGTGGGTATTCATCACCGCCCAGTCTGCGGGCGGCTAAAGTGGCGAAGGCGGCAGCGGCTGTAGCCAATAGCAGCAGCTCTCCTGTTAAAGAGCTGAGGGACCTGTCAGCCATGGACGCTTTCCGCTCCCGCAGCATCAGTGTCTCGGAACATGCGGTCCGCAGGTTAGAGAAGAGCCTTATGGGTAAAATACAAACAAAATGAAAACCCAAACACTTGTTGCTTCCTCCATGGGATGGGTAATGGGGTTAAGGGTCATTGTCATGCGGGTCCGTTTGGCGGGCGTTGGGTGGTTTTTTGGGACACCTGGAGCGGGTGGTGCATGCTGGATGAAGGTTTGTGTGTTGAGTTTTTGATTTGTTTTGGGCTGCGATCATACATGGGCTGTATTTGTCTCTTTTTTTTTTTTGCATGCAATGTTTGCAGAGGACATCTGAAAACATTAATCATCTGTTTTGTTTTGCTCTAACACAGAGTTGCAGTTTTTTAATTTAATTTCAACTTGACCCTGGTTTTAAGTTTATTTGTTTTGTTTTGTTTTGCTGGGTGTATCGCTGACTGGTTTTGATTTGCCTAACAACAGATGACTGGCAGGAGGAACCGGTACAAAGCATGTTTTTCCAAAGTATCCCAAATTGATAAAAATGCTTCCTACAGCCCTGCCTCCCCTCCTGATCCTGAGAGGAGGGCACTTCTGCTTCCTCACCCAGTGAAAGGGCCAAAAGCAACACAGCTGCTCATTCTGCTTGCTCTTTATATGTTTTATTTTGCTCCAGTCACGCACTGTGATGCTATGACCATGGCAATCTCCTAGTGTGGGATTTTTAAGACTAGCTGGGCTGATGTGAACCTTTTAAATGTTTGAGTACACACTCACATCATTTGTGTCATCACACACACACTGTACGCACAAAAACACTTCACTCTTCACATGTTGTTGGCTACACCTGCTTGGCTGAATGAAAAATGTTTGATCCATCTCTGCAGTTGTTATATTCGGCAGCTGAGCCACTTTAAAGCATGTGCAGTATATCCCTCTGCCCCATAGATGGCAGTAAAGCCCATACAGTAAATATGTCCAAACACTATCTGGACTTTTGGGTAAAACCTGAAACCTTTTACAGCTTTAACAACTGCAGCGTGGATCTGTTTAACTCGCTTCAACTGCTAAAGGCTGCAAATCTGCTATTTTTACAAACAGCTTTCACCACAGACTCTTTCTTTACTTCAAACCACATGACCAAGGTTTTTTACTCATACTTCATGTCCCCTATAAACTAAAATATGCTATTTTTATATAAAAAATATGAATGGAGTGTACACGTGTTAAGAAAGAACAGGGGATCGAGTCAGAAGCCTTGAGTTGGATTTAAACCTGGACTAATGCTGTGGTGTACAGACATAGCATTGGGAATAATTGCACATTTTGGATAATGAGCTAAACTTTGAATTATATAAATCAATGCAACAAAAAAAGCTGACTAGAAAGAGGGCAAACTAAGTACACTGTGCTTAAATCAGTACTTCATGGTCATGTTGTTTGGAGTTCAGATCAGGTAGAGCTGAATAGAAAAATGAATCCTTTTTGATAAAAGAACGGTAAGTATTTTGTAAGGTTTGAATGCTGGGACTTGCTCTGAGTTGATTATTTCTTCAGGCTCCTTTCGCCAGAGCTTAAACCTTTTGGTTCTGAACTGGTGGGTTGGGGGCCAAAAGTGGGCTGTGGAGTGAATGTGTGCCTGGCATTAAGATTTTGGGAAATGGTCTATAATGTACAGAAGCTTCAAGCAGACCGGGGATGTTTTAAGGTGAATAATATAAAATCTGGCTGAACTCAACTTGATATTACACCAAGTCAACATATCTAACTTTGAGGAAAAAGTAAGTAGACCGTTAAAATTAGGTTATATATTTTTTAATATAAAAAGGTCACTGTGTTGTTGGTTAATGACTTGAAGTTGGTTTTCAGAGTAGAATGTGGCAAACTCTTGAAAAACTTGCTCAGCTAACTCTTAACGTCTCTCAAAAGGTTACATAATTTACTCCTTATCAACAATTCTAACCAGGTCCCAGATGTTCTCCAAAACAGAATTTAAAGTGTTTTGCACTAAAATTCACTTAGATATTGGATTTTGGCTTGCCTATAGACTAGGGATGGACAATATTATTAGTTTGTTATCGGTATCTGCAAATAATAGCTTTAAAAGTTAAATATCTGTATCTACTGAAAAAAATTCTACTGATTCTGCTGATATTTACAGCAGATGTATCAGTCATACACATCAGCCATTTATATTTCCTGTATTGGTGAAAATACAGGCATAATGTATAAATAAACCATAATGCTTTACCTCATTTTCACTAAACTTCTGCACTAAGAAACCAGCATTATAATTTTTAGAGTATAAATGTTTTGTCTTGTTTTACATCTTTTTCTTATGCAAAAAGCCTAACAATAAGGAACAGGTAAATTTTCAGTTAGATGAAGACTGCATACTTTTGTCCAAAAATATCAGTATCAATATCGATGATAATGAGTTCAGAAATATTGGCTTATAGGATAACCGCATAAGTCCAATGTTATGCATCCCTTCATACCTCAGGAAGTGGTTAATGACTTGAAGCTGGTTTTGAGAGTTGAATGTGGGAAATGTTTTCAAAGCTTGCACAGCTAACCCTGAGCCTTTCTTTTAAAGTCCCATATTTAACTCCCTTTCAACAAATTTACACTGGTCAGAGATGTATTCAAAACATAATTTTGAATTTTCTTGTCCTTACATATTAGAATTTGGCATGCCTACAAGCTGGGGATGGGCGATATTATTGGTTAATAAGATAATAACTTAAAAAGTTCAATAATCAATATCTGCAGATACAAAAAAAAATCTGCTGATATTTACAGTCGATATGTATATATATATATAGCCCTATATATTGTCTTAATATAGGCATGTATAAATAGACCATAATGCTTTTCCTCATTTTCACTAAATGTCTATATAAAGACACCAACATTATCATTTTTAGAGAATAAATGTTTTTTCTTGTTTCACATTTGTTTCTAATTAAAAAGCATCACAGAATAAGGAACAGAACAATTTTCAGTTAGATGAAGACTGCCTACGTTTTTCCAAAAAATATCAGTATCGATATCGATGATAATGAGTTCAGAAATATTGGCATATCGAGTATCTGCAAAAAGTGTGCATCCTCATCAAGTGGATGTGACCTCAGCTTTTCAAAAATTATGGGATGTAGATGTGAGCTGAAGTATGGCCGGTTTGATCAGTGAAGAGGCAAAGGAGATAGACTCCGTCCAGCTGCAGGAAAAACGACAGCAAAACATTTTCAGACAAACTCATAAATAAATCAAGTCCGGAATTATCTATGTCTAGAAAATGTTTCTTAATAAGATTGCACAAACAGACATGTCGGTTCATTTAGCTGATGACAGGTAAAACATTTCTTTACAATTTGGGAATATTTTTTGGAAACAAGTTTATCTTGTGACTGTAAATCAGTGTAGTTTCCTTGGCTGTATTTTTTTGACCATTTATCAATTTTTTTAGATATAAAGGTAAAAAGCTTCCCAGTTTGAGAGGACACTCTATTTTATGGTGCTGAAGTATCAACTGAAGCAGCAGCTGAAAATCACCCCTGAACACGGCCACTTGTTAAAAGTACAACACCGAGACAGCTATGATGGTGTCCAGAGGGAAATATTGTAGAACTGGAGTACAGACAAAGCTGATAATGTGGTCTGACCACTGGTCTTTAGTTGCCAGTACATATCTGATGACTATATTGATTATTGCTCTTTATTTTGTGAGTTTTACTCTCAGAAACTGTAACTGTCGCCATGATTACAGTTGTTTCCTAACTGGTGGTTGCATACAGCCTGAGGCCTTTGTGTGCCCTCTAGTGGTATCCTCTAGTAACAAGAGTTCATATGACACCAGTAGATGCAAATGAGTGTGCGAGGACAAACAGCAAGTAAATCTCCAGCCTTACTTTTCCTGTTCTTAGCAGGGAATAAACAGAGGGTTTCACAGGCATGCCAGAATCCAAAATGTGAGTGGACTTTAGAGCAAAGAAATAAAAATATGTTCCCTGGGACATCTGGGACCAGAATAAACTTGTTGAAAATGAGTAAACAAGAAAGCACTCTGAGAGCTCAAACCTCTGCCAAGGTAGCTCACATATTGCCGTTACACCTATAAGCAATAATTTCATGATAAAGTTACCATCGTAATATGATTCCTTCACCCTGAAAACCTACACCTAGCACTCAGAATCATGTTGATATCATTAGTAGTTAGACAGTTATTGAGCAAAAACGAGTGTTTGCTAATGGCGGTTATCTGGATCGCCACCAAAATCTAATCATTTTTAAGTCGGGCCATTCCCAACATCTCCTGAAAATTTCCGCAGAATCTGTCCATTAATTTTTATGTAATCTTACTAAAAAAACAAACAAACAAACAAACCCTGACAAAAACATAACCTCGTTGGTGGAGGTAAATATTAGAGCTCTAATAGTAATATTTGCAAAGTTGTGAAAATTGGATCCAAATTAGTAATACTGACTGTATAGAACTTAGGTGATATTCATTTCTGACCAAATCTAAAGTTAATTCCTTCCCTCTTATGATTATAGTTTTGTAAAGTCTTAAATGTCGATAGTCATCATTTGATCAACCAGGAGCCGGCCCCTTTTTCTTCTCATTCTTGTTTTCTGCCGCACTAGTTTTGATTTTGATCCTTATTTGATATTTTTAGTAGCTAATGATTTTCTCAGCATGAGGCAGGAAAACAGCCTGTCTGCCTTGTATGCTTCACACCGAGCTAAACAGACATCACAGTCAGATTGTCGTTCACGTCTCAGCAGTCAGTCAGCATTTCAGTCATTTGACTGAATTCACAGCCTTAATCTCCTCAGGGCTGATGTTATTTTTTCATGAGGTCCGGCTTTTAACCTGATTGTTTGTAGAGCAGGAACTGATGGTTGTTGTGGATACAAAAAGGTGCTGCTTAATTAACAGTGACTGCTAATGAAGAGATTGGCCACAGCTGAAATATTAACTCAAAGTTAATTAAACCAACTCACACAGAGCTTCTACCAGGCCGGTTTCCTGCAGACCTTTGAAGTAATTTGCTTCAAAACATTTTGCGTCATTCAACACATTAAACTCCTACACAGACCAAAGTTTTTAAGGTTTTAAAGGGTTCTGATTTTCATTACTTTTTATTATGTTGTTGTTAAAACATTTTGTTTTTAATCAAGTTTGGTGTTTGTTAGTTTTTAATGTTGACATTTTGGTTGGGCTGCTCAATAATGGCAAACATTATCACAAGGATTTCTTGATTATAATAGATGATTACTTGTTGATTGTACAACACAGCAAACTTGAATTATATCACTCATTCAATCAGTCTTTATTTTTATAGTGCCAGCTCATAACAAGTCATGTCAGGTAACAGTGTTCAGCTGATGAAAACAGTTTTCTTGTTTTCTTCTCTTCTTCGTCCACCTCAGTTTTGAATGTTTTGCTTCTTTGCCTTTGTGGCCATTATTCTTAAAGGAGTAACGAAAACTTGATCACAAGCTTCCTTTCTCAAACCTGACACTTGCATTATAAAATTAGATATAACTGCATAACAAGGGTTATCTCAAGACACTTAAATAATAATACTGATAATAATAACTTTATTTGTATAGCACTTTTAAAAATAGAGGTTTACAAAGTGCTTTGACAAACAGTCAAGAACATACAGACAAAGCACAAGAGCTTCAGCACAAGGAAATAAAAACAAAAAAGCTCAGATCAAATCAAGGCACTCTTACAGTAAGACACAAAAGGCATAAAAGACACTAGCAAGAAAAGCTAAGAGGAGAGCAACTGGCACTTCTGGTGTCAAGTGACTCGGGGCCTCTGGATCGAAGGCCCTTTTCATATGTCAGAAGAACCCAGACAGTAGAAGAACCATGCAATATAAAACAAGACCATGAGGACCATAATAAAGGCTGAAAACATAAAATCAGTCAGAAAAAGAAAAGGCAATAAAAAGGGGTTGAAAGCAGAAAACAGGACAGCAAATATAAAAAGATGATATTAATAATGATAATAAAATTATAATATAATAATAATAATAGCAATGATAGAATGACAGACTTGAGCAAGAGATAAAACAATAAAAAGCCTAAAAGGTTATCTATGAAAACATTAAAAGTGTAACAAAGGTGAATCATAAATAAGATAAAATCTGAATATAAAGTAAGTAATGGCATTAATACCTAAACATAACACAGAGGATGTAAATTAAAGAGGAGGGACTTAAAAGTAGTAGGAGGTAAAAAGATAAGTACAATACTGACAGAAAAAAGCTAAAATTTACAATAGAGTAGGCCAAAGCCTTACTCTATATTTTGTAGATACACATATATTCATATGAACGTATATAAAAATACATATATACACTAATATGTGTAACATTGGAGTATGTTACTATAATATATAGTAAAATCATCTCTTGCAAAATCATCTCTTTATATGAGGTCATAACCCTATTCCAAAGAAATTCTTCCTGTATTATTAAAACTGTAATATTTCAGAAAGTTCTGAGCTAAACAGACAAAAAAAATCCCAGAAAACTGTCCACAACCTGTGTCCTATGACCAGTTTGTATTTGAAGCATGAAGAGAATTGTAATGGTTCAGTCAGCACACACATTAATCATGAGACAGCATCAGTCAGCCAGTGTATCGACTATCCTCCGTTAAACCAAAAAATATGAGAGAAGATGATGAAATATTTTTTTTTGTTTCTTTTTCTCCTGTTCTGTGCGTAATAAATAACATACTCTCTGTCATTTGATTTCCCTGCAAAATTACTTTTTACGGCTGCTCCTCCTCCTCAGCTGTATTTGATGGGTAGGATTTTTGGCTTAATACAAATAAATATGCTGAATAACACTTTATTAAGGTCACGGTTCCCTCCACTATATAGTTGGCTAATGAACATGCTCAGGGCTGGAGCAAATCCTAGCTGTCAGTGGATGAGAAGTGGGGCACAACCTGGACTGATACCCTGCCAATCACAGGGGCAACACGTAGAGACAGACAGCCTTTCACACTTTTACCAAGGGGCAATTTAGCACTTTAAGTTAACCCTAATGTGTATGTGCTTGGTCCGTGGGAGGGGAACCTGGGGAAAACTCACACATGCAAAGAGAGAACATGTAAACTCAGAACTGAAAAGCACCGGCTGTCATGGAGAGTTGAACCAGCAACCATCTTACTGTGAGGCAACAGCACCCCCTGTTGTACTGTATTTTCTTTATGAAGCATTTCATGTTGTTTTATATTATGAATGCTTGGAAAAAACAGAAATGATACACTTAAAGTCATTTTTTTGTTTGTTTGAGAGCGGAAAATCTGAACGTGTCTAATCTTAAAAGAGTTGCATTTTGCTTGGCTTAATGTTTTGTTTGAATTTTACTTTGTTAGTACTAAATATACTGGAATTACCCCGCCCTGCTGTTTGGTAAAGGTGATAGTTTTGTAGATGATTAGTGTTTTTTTTTTCCAAATTAATTGCTACCATTAGTTCCCCCAAAAATAAAAATGCAAGCCAAAAACCTTCTTGGTGTGGTATTAAAAGTGTTAAAAGAAATAGTGTTACGGTTCACAAACAGCTTATACCAAGTCCCAGCATCTTTTATCTGAGTTTTTCTCGTCTAAAATGTTTGTTTTATGTTTGTACTTTTTTTTGTTTACTTGGATACACATGCATGAACACAGACACTGCATGAAAAATAGACAAAAACATGAACATTGATGTATTAATGTAATTTTTTGAGACTCTATGTACCCCCTTGTGCCTTAATTTGTAATGTTGCATGTTTTGGAGCGGGCTGATTTATTGTTAGAGAGTATTCTTGAATACATGCTTCTCCGTCTTTCTGTTTTGTTTCTTTGTCTGGTGTGTGATCTGGTTCCTGTTTTCTCCCTGTAGGATGCAAACCTCGACCACCACCTGCAGTCTGGGCTCTGCTGATGAAAACGCGGTGACTCAGGCAGACGAGGGGTTAAAGACAGTCCACCTGGAGCTCACAGAGACCTGCCTGGACATGATGGCACGATATGTCTTCTCCAACTTCTCCGCTCTGCCCAAGAGGTTTACGAGCATTTGTTTCCAGCCTCTATGTATTAGTAGTTGGCTCTCTTTTAGTGATGTGAAAAGATGTGAGAGAGACAGTTGTTATTTCATTTGCTCCTCTCAGGTCTCCCATAGCAGAGTTCCTTTTGGCGGGGGGTCGCAGTATGACCTGGCTGGTCGGCAACAAGCTGGTGACAATAACAACCAGTGGAGGGGTCAGAACCCAAGCGCTGCTGGGTATGGACATGTCTGAACGGCTCGGAGGTGGCGGGGAAATGACAAGGTGATGCACGCTCATGACAAAGAATCTTTTCCCTTTTTTCTTTGCATCAAATAAGAAAGCAAGATGCTGAAATCTTTATTTTGTTGGTTGGTCCACCACTTAAAGCAACAACATATAGCTTTTCCACCTTTAAATACAGTAAGTTTCGCTAGTGATTGAACAGTACATGGTTTCAGATGGGAATATTCTCATTCTTTTCTTGCTTGCTCACTCTCCTCTTCACTTCTTAGCTTCATCCATCACAGTCCTTCTGTGTTTCAGCTTCAGCTGTTGTTTCAAACATGAAAACGATGGCTGAAGCTAACACTGGCACAGCAGCAGGTAGTCTTTGCAAGAAATGATGGTAACGTGAAAAAACTGATCATTGTGATTCTTAAAGGTATAATGCAGTATTTTTGAAGTGGGGTTGTATGAGCTCCATATGGCCAAGAAGTACATTAGATACAGTAGAAAGTCCTCTCCTCTCCCTCAATACACCACAGTTTGTAAAAGTTTGTGACGCAGAACCAGCCACAAACAGGAAAGTATTGTACCAAATACAAAGGGTATTTTCTCAGCCTACAAGAACTCCCATCAAAAAATAATACCACAGTTTAAGAGTATGCCACTTAGAAATTTTTTTGAGTGCATTCACTTTTTGTAAAAATAAAGTTTATCTGGACCTACAGCAGCGCTGCACGGAGGAATACGTGATGTGAATCGGTTAGTTCCAGATAAACTTTTTTTTTTTTGGGTCTGCAGCAGTAGGCTTTTCACTCCAACGATACAGACTCACCTGCAAGACAAAACTACCACTAAAACCAACCCCAGCCAATCCTCATAATCAGTAACTGTGCTTTTTTTGATCAGCAGTTAAATTCTTTGCAGAGGTTTGTAACTGCCATATAGAAATTCTTGTTCCTTAACAAAACAATCGGCTGGCAATTGTTGGGTTGAAATTTACTGAATACTCAGTTTTGTTATCAAGTGTGAGGCCTTTCCTCTTTTTTGCAGTATTGTTTTCATGCCAAAGCCTCTCACATAAATTACAATCTTACAGGCTAGGCTGTGACGCCACCATTGTTAACATGTTAGTGTTATAAAACCAGCATGCTAATTTTCCGCATGCAGATATGACCTGCAGCATAGCTGACATGGCTGTAATTTATTTATTTATTTTTTTTAAAGCTCCTTCATAACAGTTTCTCAACCAGTGTTAATTTTGACATCACTTTTTAATTTAGTTTTAGTTATAGTCTTTTGCTTAAAATATCTTTTAGTTTAAGTCGTAACTTAGTCATCTAAATTGTTTTAATTTTAGTCTAGTTTTAGTTGATGAAATTTCACAGCATTTTAGTCGACTAAAATATGAAGTGTAAAGTGTAAGGCATTTTTTATGTTTCCTTAAATTTCTGAAGTCATGTTTTACACTTGGATCCCGCCACCATGAAGCTAAGGCAGCTGTGATTGGATGTCTCTCTTAACTCATCCAACCTTTCCACACAACCAAAGTAGCTGTGATTCATAAGTTGTCTCTACTTTCTTTATGACAAAATTAGGTCTGATTGGATTTAGTCTCTGTCAAACATTTTAGTTGTTTTTACTTGTTGACGAAAATGTCAGTTAATTTAGTTTTTGTCAATGCACACTTGTTTTTTTTAGTTATGGTCTAAGTTTTTGTCAGGAGAAAAAGGTTGTTGATGACAACTTTGATGAAAATAATTAGTCAACAAATTTAACACTGTTCTCAACTGTGCTTCCCCAGGTCTGATCCATCTCTGCACACCAGAATCACCAAAGAAGCTCCAGCCAAACTGGAGTCCCAGTCGAGTCAACAGCACAGCAGAGCCACACGCATACGAGTCCGCTCCATGTCAGGTAACAGTGTTCATATGATGAAAACAGTTTTCTTGTTTCTTCTCTTCTTTGTCCACCTCAGTTTTGAATGTTTTGCTTCTTTGCTTTTGTGGCCATTATTCTTAAAGGAGCAACGAAAACTTGATCACAAGCTTCCTTTCTCAAACCCGACACTTGTCTCTGTTTGTCGAAGGTGGCCACGCTCTACGTGCTGGTCCTGCTCAGAGCCTCAGTCCTCTGGTGTCTCCGTCTGAGGGCGAGTTGGCTGCTCCACTGTCTCCCCCCTCAAGTTCAAACCTTGACGGTCTCGGTCCTCCCTCGTCCACCTCTGCTGCCCCGTCTACTCCTCAGCCTCTTAAAGACAACCCCAGTCTGGCAGAGTTTGTCCCCATGCTCACACAGGGCTGGGCAGAGATCTTCATACGGAGACCATCAGGTATGCCAACCAAGCGTAATAATATTCAGAATAAATATATGCATCATACTGAGTTAGCTTTGTGGGTATTGTAAGGTTATTATTAATTATTTATTCAAAGCTGCTGTGAAGACTTTGCTGTTTAGGGGCTTTTGTCACTTGTATTGAAGGCAGCAGTCAAAGAAACTGGTACAATGTTGTCCTGCAAATGACTAAGCAGTGTCTTCTGAAGAAAATCTCATCATATTTAGGGTTGGGTAATATTTGATTTTTAGACACCAATTTATGTTGGTACTTTTTAGATTGTGCCCAAATGGTTCAAGAATCGATACTGTCAAGGAAAAACAGAGACTTAACGATGATTACAGCCCGTGTCATGGTGCAGGTGCCCTAACAGAACATCTCAGAGTAAGAATACAGCTGGATCAGGGGTACACAGTTTGTGAAAACTGGAAGTTTTTCTGTGAGCATTGGACACTATGAATGTACTCTAGCTGTCAGTGAGATTGAAAATACGAGTTGAGGCAAAACATGGGCTCTTTAGATACTGAGCAGAAAAGGGGATCATCTTCTCAAACTAGACAGCCCTCAGAAAGCACAAACCTCTGCCAAGGTAGCTCACATATTGCTGTTACATCTATAAGCAATAGCTCCATGATAAAGTTACCATCATAATATAATTCCTTGACCCGGAAAGCCCACACCAAGCACTCAGAATCATGATATCATTATTAGTTAGACAGTTATTGAACAAAAATGATCGTTCACTAATGGCAGTTATCTGGATCACATCCAAAATCTAATCATTTTTAAGTTGGGCCATTAGATAGATAGAACTTTATTAATGCCTTGTATGGAAATTGGTGCAAATGAAGATAAAGTAAATTATAGACCTATAATTTGCCATTTTTTTTATCCATTTTGAGAGCGAACTAGAAAAGCACTCTGAGAGCGCCAAGCAGCTCAGTTACGGCAGCGGCTTTTCACGTGCCAATCTACCAGGCTATTGTTAGCCGTTGTGTTAGCCGAACACCTCCACTGGCATTGCAAGGGAAACTGGGAAATTTGAAGACATAGGCTTGAAAAATGTTGACATCAGTTTGCAAATAAACTACAATTCCCATAAAGCCGTAAATGAATGGGATTTGCCATTATAAACTTAAATGTTTCTTTGTGATGTCAGTCTGGATCGGATGAACACCATAATGTACTTGCTTCTTCCTTGGACCAAACAACACCTCTGGTAAAATTTCATGTAAATCCGTCCAGTAGTTTTTGCTTCATCTTGCTAACAGAAAAACAAACAGACAGATGCCGTCCAAAACATAACCTCCTTGGCGGAGGTAATAATAATAACTAGTTTTAATATAACTATATTGAAGGTGAATTTTTCCCCAGTTTTGTGGCGCCCCCTGGAGGCCACGACGCCCTTAGCATTTGCCTATATTGCCTAATGGGCCAGCCGGCTCTTGGTACTGCAAGATGTGCTTTGAGTGGTCAGATAAACTAGAAAAGCGCCATATAATCTTAGGTTAATTACAATTTAAATCAATATTTTCCAGCCCTAGCATCAGAGGATATCATTGGATCAGAGGGTCAGTTTATAAATTGAGATGTGATTGTAAACTGATTTTCATGATCATACTCAAGCCAAAATAAGAGGAAAAAACAATTAAAATAATCTATAAAGTAAAAATTTAAATTAGTGATTAACTCTGTTGGTAGTGCTCTAATACAGTCGTCTGTCTTGGTCGTGGTCAAAGGAAACACGAGCTGGCTGATGTGTCTGGAGAATCCACCCAGTCCCTTCTCCTCGGAGCTTGGTAACATGCCTCTCCAGGAGCTCTCCAGCGTCCTCATGGCCATGGAGGGCGTGAAAGAGCCTCCCACCCAGACGGCCAGCGCTCCTGCCAGCACTGCTGCTCCTGCACCTGCCCCCTTTTCTGAACCCCAGACCCAAGCACACAGCAGTATCGGAGGGAAGCCAAACCTGATCCAGCGCTCCAACACCGGTGAGCGAAGCTTTAGAAAGGAAACTAAGACAGATTAGAAGAAGATGTTATTTTTGTATCCTGTTGACAGTTTTGTTTTAAATATTATGACCTATTGTTGCAGAAAAGAAACAGCCAAGTACACCAAAAACCCCCGGATGTATTTTCTCTCTAACATGTGATAGTGGCACATGAACTGTCTATTGTACCTGCCTGGCTGCATGCGAGTCCTTTTGAATGGACTTAGTGAGAGCCAATATGCCTTGAGATACTCTGTTTGAACCTGAAGCTGATCAATAGTCCAGCATGGATTTGCTCGGGTCAGTGATTGTCACAGATCACTGATTAAACACGCATTATATTTTTTAAACTCTTCTTTTTCTGTGAAGCCAGATCTCTTCCCCTTTTGTTCTTTTTTGTGTCGGACATATGGGTTACCTTCCTACATTTGTTTTAATCATATTTTTACCTTCTTTACCTCACCTACTCTTTTTTTCTACTCTTCCATCAATATTTTTCTTTTCTATTTGCTTTCTGATTATTTTTGTCCTTGTTTTCATGTTTTTCATCTTCACTCCCATGATGGTTTGTGATTGATCTGCGCTGTATTATGTGGCGTCATGTGCCACCGACCTGTCGTCTGGCGTCCTGCCTGCAGTGGGCGGCTCTCTCTGCTCTCTGGGTTTGGGCTCTGTCCCCTCAGGCCCTCCGGCCCCTGGCAGGCTGCACAGGAGCATTTCCTGGGCAGGTACCATCCACCACATGTGTGCCCCCTGTCCCCCCCCCCCCCTCCAAAAAACCTCCTGGTGAAGTGTATTTCTTCTTACTTGCACAATGAAGTGGCCTGTTAGCACCAACTTAAACTACTTAAAGAACAGCATAAGGCTTTTATCACATCCCTGTAGACTGAAGTAAGGAAATCAACAGTGGATAAAGTCTCACAACACTTATTGACAATCTTTATTTAATAAAATTAAAAAAAAAATTTGATCAAGAGCAAGTATAAATCACCCTATAAATCTGCTAAACCAAACAATAAAGTAATCTATTACAAATATACTCAAAGTACCAAATATTTTTGTACAATAATTTATGTCCTCAAAAAAAGCATCTAGTTGCTTATAATATTCTATTGTAATAATGTTCTGGTTTTCAGTAACGACTAGTGTGAGGGATTACAGTTTCATAAACGGTAATCTGATGACAGTTACTAACCTCAGTTATGCTCTGTTACTAAGGTACTTTTTCTGTGATTTGAGTTTGTGTCCATGAAAGATGCAAAGAGCATTGCTATCTAGTGTAAAATCATTTTTTTAACATGTAGTTCTGTTTTTTGAAGAAGGAAAATTAATTAGTGACCCCAAGTAAAGCAATTAGTTAATTTTGAAACCAAGTGTAAGTAAAAGTAACATTATTTGAAAGTTAAAGTAACCTACCAACACTATTGATGTGTCAAATATTATTTGTTTCAGTATAAAGTAGTATAATACTCACTAAAATTTGATCTAATGGTGTGTTTAGCAAGAATCCATCCGTACAACAATATGTATATCCATACAGCAGTGATTATATCCTGACATATCCTGATACCAGAAGAAGAGCGAAATATCCCTTTTTTCACTAAATAGTCTTTTTGTTATAACATTAATAATGTGAAAAACTTGTACGTCCGTCTAAGTGACAGAAATAATGCCAAAAAATGCAACCTAATCAAATGACTAAAAGACTACTGCCAAATAGTGGCCAGGGCTGAACTGCGATACAGAGTACTCTAGATTAAATTAGATTAGATTAGATTAGATTAGATTGTACTTTATTAATCCCCTTGGAAAAACTCCCTCAGGGAAATTGAGATGTTCCAACTGTCTTTGAATTATATACTATTAAAATAGCACTATTGTGCATGAAATATTTAGAAGAAATTGCATTGCAAAATATCCCCATATATTGATGTACTGGTATTTTCCTACAACCCTAATTTGAACCAAGTTATTCAACCACAGAGCAGAAATTTTAGCCTGACAGACCAGTTGGACTGTTCAGTATGTGCTGTGGAGGATAAATCTCACAAGTCTTTCTGAAAGAGAGCTCATAGAAAGTGTTTGGGAATGGGGAGAACCTTTCAAAAGCATATCCAGCAGGTATTTGGATGATTATTCCATCAATCACGTTCATTATGGGCCAATCAGATAATGTTGTAGGCGGGTTCTGTTGCCACAGTGAAAAGAACAAAGTGTGAGCCACTTCATGGAGCAAACTGTCGTAAAACATGTCAGAAGTGGAGTGAAAATATGTTTTTTGTAGAGAAATGCTTTGAGTGTTATTTTTCATTTAACAAAGAAATGCAGCCCAGATCTGACAAACTGCGACTGAAGCTGTTAGCATCCATGCTAATCTCTGTACGAGCTGTCACTTCCTGTTATCTCACTCATAGCTCCACCTCTTCCTGCTCCAAAGGACACCGATTGGGCCGTGCTGCTTTGGGCTGCTCACAATCGTTGTAGATTGAAGCTTGGCAGGATGGAGCTGCCAGATTACAGACATTATACAGGTTACAGAAATTTGCCCTGGTTTACTGTGAACTGGAGAAGACATTACTAATTTCTGAGTGGGAGACAACCAGGCTCATATTTGCTCCTGCCAACCCAGGTCGGAACCCAGCCTAAAGCCTGTGTGCAGGGTGCCCTCTCCTGCTTTCTCAAGCCTATCTCTCTCTCCCTCTCTCTCTCCCTCTCTTTCTCTCTCTCTCTCTCTCTCTCTC
This sequence comes from Cetoscarus ocellatus, assembly GCA_037902135.1. Lineage (NCBI taxonomy): Eukaryota > Metazoa > Chordata > Actinopteri > Labriformes > Labridae > Cetoscarus > Cetoscarus ocellatus. The sequence continues at coordinate 79,611 of JBAMNC010001852.1, forward strand.
TCACTATCAATATAGACATAAAAAAGCCCCAAAAATGTTTTAAAAAAATTAAAAGAATATTTATTATATTGCTGGAAATGTACATTAAACTCTCTGTGGGTCATTGTTTTACATAAGGACTCTGTTTTTGACCAAATAGATAACAATAGATTAGAGTAGAAAATTTATGAATATAGATTAGGGATGCACGATATTGGATTTTTGCTGATATCAGATATGCCGATGTTTTTTAATTCATTATCGCAGATATCGATATTTCTGGTCAAGAGCACAAGCTCTGTTCTTAACAAAAATGGACTTGTATCTTTCCGTGTTACAGTATATTTTTGTGAGGAACAGATGTAAAACAAGAAAATCAGCATGTAACTCTTGCAAAAATGAAACCTTTGTTTTCTAAATACACCAATGCAGTGATGAGAAGGTGCATCAATACAGTACATTTGTGTAATTTGCAGATATTCCAGCTGATATATGGCCAATATGTGTGGCCGATATATCGGCTGTAAATATGTACAAAAATTTCAATCTCGGCCGATACCAATACTTTACTTCTTAGGCTGATATCAACCAATACCAATATTAAACCGATAATACCGTGCATCCCTAATGTAGATCAGGGGTTGGCAAAGTGCGGCCTTGGGGCCGCATGTGTCTCTCCCTCTCATGCAGTGTGGTCCTCAAGTTAATCTCAAATATCAATAAATTATAAAGATGAATGGGGAAAAAAAAGGAAATCTGCGATGAAAATATCAAAAATCTAAATATTTTCATCATAATCTTTAGTATTTGAGATAAAGTTTAAGTTCCTGACACTAAAATGTTCATGTCTCGATGGACACAGACTCAAACGCTGGTTTCATCTGTTAAAAATCCAAACTCAAAGATTTCAGGTTCACAGTTTTTGTCATTACAGTCGGACACACCCAGAGCTGCTCCAGAGTGACAGTGAAATAATACACTACCAGTCTTTACCTTACATCACTCAACAAGTTCTGATTATATGCCTCATGCATTAGAGCTGCTGCTTTTTAGCTGGAAAATTGTGCAAGTGAAGGAATTCAGATTATCTGTCCTACCCCTCAGTCCTCATTAACAACGGGAGGGGGCGGGTCGTCATCTAGATAGACGAGTCTGCACTTGGACCAATCAAACCAATGACACCTAAAGGACTATGATTTCTTTATGTCTCCTGAGTGATTTGTTTCTTTCCCTCCTAATCATCTTCTCTAACTCACAGAAATATACTCCCAGGTTGACCTTTAACCTCTGACGTCCTGATGTTGTCAACAGGAAAGCCCAGACCTCATCTGACTAATGTGCTCTTCCTTGCCTTACTGGAGGCGCAGTAAGGGGATGAAGAAAGTCTCTAAGCTTCAGTTTTTTAGGGGCAAACACCGTCAGAGAGACTAGAATGTGTTTTTGAGTTAAGGGGAGGGCTGCTTATGGGGGTGGGGGTTTAAGACTGGAGGGCCTGGTCTGGGCTGCTGTTGTGTGTTTGGGCAGATGCATGCGCCTGGATGGAAAATTCAAACGTAGATGAAGCAGTGATGGACAGACGCTGGCTGCATCGATCCGTCTTTGATTTTGATCTCTGTGTTTGTTGACTGGAGTTAATGAAGCTCTTGATCGTGTTGTGTGTCCATGTGAATGAGTGTGTTTGCCTGGCTGCCTCCTTGAAGGTTTAATCAATACAACGGACCCTGTTTCACGTTATCATGATTAATTTGTCTTTTTGTACTTCTGTGGTAGATGTTAGAGTGTTTACGCCTGAGGTGTTGCTGTCAAAATGAGGATGTGCTGTTTTGTTGTGGGTTTCTAACACTGGTGGACCGAGGTGGGCACCGTTCATGAAATATTTTATATATTTTAATTATTCATTAACAAAGACTAAGACAACAAAGACAGTTACTTTTTTATTATTTATTTTTAAAATCCCTGAAGGCAATAAAACAATTATACAGGATGAATTTGTTATTCAAGAGAGGACTTATTAATCAACAGGTACAATTTCAGTAATGAAAAAAATTAAATCAGAGGTTTATGTTTCAAAATCATGAAGAAATGAAGTAGTAGTCTCTGCTCAAGAATGCAGTGCTCCAGCTGGACCATGGAGGTTCATCTGTCTGTATAGAGTGGTGCAGGGATGACGATATTTCTGTGGGCCAACGCAAACGTTAGCCTCTTACTGGTTCCCTCAACTAAAAGCCTGTGGGGGTTTTTCAATGTGTTCTTGGATAACTTGCTATAATAAGGTCTGTGGCAAACAAAAGTTCATGAAGTGTATTGGTTTTGTTCATCATAATCTTATGAACAAACCTAACTTTCCCATTTTTTAATCGTAAATGTAATCAGTGAGAGACAAAGCTATTATCGAGCCATTATGGAACTCTGAAATGTAGCTCAAATCAGTCTATGTCCACATGTAAGCTGGTTTTTTTTTTTTTCATTGATATGTTTATTTGTGAATTTTTCATAGAAATTTCTGAAACAGTTACATTGACATCTGAACATCTCCGTATACATGTATATATATATATATATTTAAAAAATCTCTGTAACAAGTCAAGTAACAACTTATCCACAATATAAAAATCCAAGTCTTAACAATTTTTTATTGTACTGAATTGTACTCCAACTTAAGCTTTTGACATTTTTTGCAATAAACAAACATGCACACACACAATAGAAAGTTAAACTACTATGTAAGACCTGATAGAAAAGAGGAAAGTTAGAGGAAAAAGCTGCAGAGAGGTAGAAAGAAGAAGGAGTGAAAGAAACCAAGGACTGAATGAGTGAAGTGGGGGCTTTATGGGATTAACAGGGGTTTAAAGAATTAAAATAGGCCATAAAACAGTCCCATTTCTTGTGAAAATATTCATATTGCCTCTTACAGAGTTTCTGATTCTTTCCAGTTTCAAAAAGGACATTACTTCTCCAAGCCACTTAACACTAGAGGGAGATATAGTAGATTTCCATTGTAGAAGAAGGTGTAGGCTTATATTTTTAAAAAGTGAGGGTTCCTCTGTTTTTTAGGATATCCCCGTCCACACGGTGCATTTTTTAAATATCTCCATCCACATGAAAATGTAAAAATGCACTGCTAAATGCTGTTTATAACATTCTAACTATGTTCATGATATGCACCTATTTTTGCCATTTTTCTGCAAAAGCGGTTTTATTTTCAGATCTGTTCCTACCACCATGTGACAGGCGTTATGGTTTAACTTGTGGCTATGTTAACTGATGATTACGGTAGTTTTAAATAAATATTTCTTTGTTTGTATTTCAATTCAAGACATATCTAATAATCTTGATAAAATCCTGTTGTGAAAAAGTTTCGTGGCTGCTCCTGTTGGTTTAATCAACTGTTACAACCATGGCAACCACAGAGCAAGTGGCCATGGGTCACCAGTCAACACGGTCACTTATGAAACAAAAACACCAGGTTTCATCTGTATCATAATGAAGAAGCGACAGAAAGTATTTGTTGGCATGTAAATTGTCCTGTTATCAAATGTTAAAAACAGCAGCAGTTCAACAACATCCGCTGCAGCCCACGTAAACAGTGAGGATGTGACGTTTTTGGGCCAAAGCGCCGTTTTCCCTGTCTACACGGAGACACCCAAAATGTTATTATTATTTTTTTTAAATCTTCCCTTTGGCCTGAGATTTCCAAATACGCTGTTTCAGTGACCTTAAACATTGTTTACATGTGGACAGAAATGCACAGAAAAACCTCCATTTTTAAAAGTACCCACCTACATGTCGACATAGTCTTAGATACAGCTATCACACTTCCAACATACAAACTCCAGTGTCAATGATGCTGGGATGTGTAAAGTACATAAAAACAGATTAAAATGATGTGCAAATCCTTTTCGACCTATAGTCAATTGAATAAACCACAAAGACAAGATGTTTACTGTTCAAACTTAATTGATAAGGGAGTTGGTATCTGTAAAAAATTTCCATCCTTAAGAAGATTTCCAAAGTACTATTTAACCTCCACTGGTCTTTCACCAACATATTTTCAAATAATCATCAAACTCAGAACAAAAGTAATTATAGATATTGAATTATTATTGGATTACTTCATCTTAAGTTGAGTGCATTTAATCAATACATTCACAAAGATTAGTTTAAATCTACAAATTATGTGAAATTTTTTGCATTTTTTGCCTTCTCACTTTAGCAGCAATCTGATGTACACAACTTCACACAGGCGAAGCAGCATTTCACAGTTAAAGTGCATACATTTTGTCATGTTATTCAGTAAGATCTGCAAATCAGGGGGGGCAATTTGCTCGGGTTGTCTGAGATAAATCAGTCAATCTTATTTGTGTAGAGTCAATCAATCCTTCAATCAATCATTACTTGTATAGCGCCAATTCATAACATGTGTTATCTCAAGACACTTTACAATAGAGCAGGCTGAAGACAAACTCTTCATTTACACATTATATGCATATATACTTATATAAAATACATATATACAAATATATACATCCAACACCCAACATGAATCCATATAGCCAATCATGAATCCCTCCATCATGGCGGCAAGAAAAAACCTTCTGTTAAGCAGCAGGAAATCTTGAATGTGGATCCCAGTCTCATGATGAACAGCAAATCCACACGATGCTGTGTTGGGTGTGTGGGCGAAGAGAGTCAATTCATATCAAATATTATCTCAAAACTCTTCACAAGAGAGAAGGTCAAAGACACACTCTACTCTTTTTTTTTTCCAATAATTTTGATAATACAGATCAACCATGAATCCACTCTGAGTACAGCACTTTGAAAAGTTAAGCTTTAAGCTTCTTTGTACAACAGGGATTGGATTCTTCTTATTTACCAGGTGAACAAATAAATCGATTTGGTGTTTGCTCAAAAATATATTTATTGAAACTTTTTCTGATGGAAGTTACAGCACATCCCTCTAAAATTAAAGACTGAAATGAATGATTAATGGATTCGTGGACATGTGCCCAGCTCTGTCTATGAGTACTAATAACGGTCTCGACTGTTTGTGTTTGCACATGTGTACGTTGTGTGTGTTTGTGTTTGTGTGTCGACGTGGAGAGGAGTGGAGTGGGGTGGGGGGGTGTCCACTTGAGAAGGTGAGCGCCCTTTGACCCAGACTGTTAATGCTTTTTTGCTTTAGACTCAGTTGTGGTGCTGGAGGAGGGCTCAGGGGTCACCACAGCACATACCCCGTCTGATTGGCTTGAGAGTGAAGAGTTTGAGCCAATGACGTCCGACCCCATCTTCATGTCTGCAGACAAGTTCACAAAGATCCCACCACCTGGAACACTCAGCAGGGTAGGTGCTTTGTTTTGCTGTTTTTCACTCTACATGCTCATGTTTGGCAAGAAATCAACAAACCATTTACTGTAACATGTTTAAAACTAGGGCTGAGCCATATGGATCAAACTTTACATCTCAGTATTTAGCTGAATGGCAATGTTTGTTATTTATTTATATGTATACAGTGCTTAACATATTTATTAGACCTGCATCTAATGTAAGGTTTATGCCACAGCTGTCCTAAATGAACAGAATTAGTACTTACCAAAATCATTTTTATATTGCTGTAATGGTTAATACACCAGTATGTAGAAGCTCTTTAATGGAAATGATGTGTTTTATGCTAAAATATAATTTCTATTGTCATCCATGAATGTTCAACTTGACTGTTTTACCAAAAAAAAAGTAAAGCAAATTATTATGTCTTGATGGCGATGTCAAATTATAGTTATCTACTTTTAATTAGTTTGGGCTGCACAATATTGGATTTTTGCCGATATCTGATATGCTGATATTTTTTGATTCATTATCGCTGATAGCGATATTTCTGGTTAAGAGCATAAGCTCTGTACTTTCGAAACATGGACATGTTTCTTCAGTATATTTTTGCGAGGAACAGATGTAAAACAAGAAAAACTGCATATAACTCTTGCAAAATGAAACCCTTGATTTTTAATGTAACTATGCAGTGATGAAAAGGTGCAGCAATAGTGTGCATTTGTGTCATTTGCCGATATTCCAGCCGATATATCGCCGATATGTGTGGCTGATATATCGGCTGTAAATATCAGCAAAAACTTTTATATCGGCCAATACCAATAATATCGTGCATCCCCAGTTTTTGAGGTTGAATGTTCCGCTTAAATAATGTTGTACTTTTCGGTGAAGCCCAGTAAGCTAGCTAAAATTAGATGTTAAAAGGTGAATTCAGATGAAATTCTTCATTCCTGTTCAAATATGTCCAATAACAAGAACAGCAGAACAGAAGCTTGAGTTAACACACACCATCGTTCATGTAGCCCCGACACTGTCTTCATCGATACATCCATCTGTCCATCCATAATCAGTAACACTTATCCCTTTTGGGGTTGCGGGGGACTGGAGCCTATCCCAGCTGTAATTGGGCGAGAGGCAGAGTACACCCTGAACCAGTCGCCAGCTGATCACAGGGCAACACAGAGAGACAGACAATTATTCACACTCACACTCATACCTAAGGGCATTTGGGAGTCACCAGTTAACCTCATGAGCATGTTTTTCGTCTGTGGGAGAACTGGAGTGCCCAGAGAGAACCCACACATGCACAGGGAGAACCAGCAACCTTCTTGCTGTGAGGCACGAGCACTACCATGCTGCGTCACCATGCTGCCGTTTCTCAGTAAATTCTATTCAGCAAACTCTCAATAAATCTTTAAATTCATTTTCCTTTGACTGTTGTGGTACATACACAATCAAGAGGGTCTCTGTGTCGAATGTCTTGACTGAATGTGACTTAAATGCCAACAGTGGATGCTTTAATTGGTCAGATGTGGACTTACCCGACAGACAACTTAAGAAAACGGGCCTTGAAAGCCACGTTTTGTCTTGGCATCATTACATAGCTGGTGTGTAAGCTTAAGACTGGTTATAGGTTTGAAAATTGTTATGTGTATTTGTTTTGCAAAAAAATAACTTCTGTTGTTCCAAGGCCTTCAAGGTTGTGCAAGGGCTGAACTCCCCTACATTCAACTTCTGCTGGAAAAAACCTGAGTTTTTTAGGCTTGCTAAACGAGGAGAGATTTGGTCCCCACAGCATGAAACAGCTGATGCTGATTGAATTTTAGCAGATAGAGATTGGCCTCCACGCCTTTAAGGTGGTTCATCTTTCAAACAAATTTTGTTTCCTTACACCCTGTTATCCCACATCACACCTGGAGAAAAACATGTTTTTACATATTTAGGTATAAAGTTGTCAGAAAACATGAAACCAAACTTCATTTTAATTTGTCTTCCATATTTCAAAAATCTTTTTTCCAGTCGTCCTCCACGTCGAGTCAAGATGATGAAAAGTCAACACTGGAGGAAGTGAGTGAAGGAGCGATTCCCATCGATCAGCCCACTGCAGGACCCTCCACACCAGGCAGCCAAGGGCCCGAACTCCCCTTCCAAGCCCACCCTCAGTCCCAGGGTCACGGACTGAACAAGTCCAGCTCCTCTCCTGAGCTTCAGACTTTACCCGAAGCCTTCTCCAAGGCAGCCATGGAGTCTGAGACCATGGCTGTAGATGCACCGTGGCCTAAAGCACCTGTGGACAGCAAGCCTCAGCCCCCTCAGCAGCATACAGAGAAGGAGAAGGTGGAGGGAAGCACAGGAGGGGATGTTAATGGTGTGGGAGGTCAGGGTCAAGGTGGTGAGGGCCCGGGTGTGGTGTCATCTCAAAGTGGTGGAGGAGCGAGGATGAGGTTGGAGTTTCCAGCAGCCGCAGCTCAACCTGGACCCATCTCACCCAGCGGGGGCCACCGGCCCCGGGGTCACACCATCTCAGTGTCTGCCCCTTCATCCAGGAGGGAGAGGAGGACAGAGAGAGACTCGTACCACAGTCGACCTGGACCTGGCAACGCAGAGAAGATCTCTGGACTGAGTCCCAGGTACTTCTGAGATGATCACTGAAAATGTATGAAAAAATGAACTAATGATGCAATGAAGCTGCAAAAGTCAGCAAGCCAGTCACTGCCAGTCACTTTGCTTTATAAAAAAAAAAAATCAAAGAAAGACTCTAACCAAAGATGAAACAAAAGTTTTAAAATAGAAATGAAACTCTGAATGAGAGATGGTCTTGTAACCATGTGCACTTTTGAGGATTATTTTATGAATATAAATAAATAATTACAGTCTGCATTTAATCATTAAATACCAAACAGACCATCCATTGAAGTTGAGGTACAGAAAACTTTTTTATTGTCAATAATAGCTGCTTTTTTTTCTGGGCTTTATATGCCTTTAGCAATAGGGGAGACAAAGTGGATAGACTTGTGAAACAGGGTGAGACAGAGTCAACGGAGGACGAGCTGAAAATGGGTCTCAGGCTGGATTAACACGTGGGCCGACAGAAACGTGTGGGATGTGCCTGGTGGCTTACACCAAACCAGCACCCCAGTAACGGATTTTTAGAGGGAGAAGTCGATATTGGCTAAAATTGGTATGGGCAAATAGGATGAGGAGAAAAATCATACCATTAAAGGCCAGTGGAAGAGCAACAAGTCAATCACTAATCAACATTAAACAGTTACTGTGCTGCATGTAATGTTGTCTTGTTAGTACAAAGGGTTTTTGTGCGCCAGTTTTTGCTAAAATATTCCATCACCACAATCTCAAAAACATTGAATTTACAGAGTTTGTGAAATGTTTGAAATGCAGGTGTTGTGAAATAAACAATTTTTCATGATAATGAAAAATAGTGTTTTAGAGAATCAGGGATAAAAGGAGATTTTTATTTCTGATGTGTGCGTGATTGTTTAAGATAGTTTAAGGTTTTGCCAAAAGAGTGATCCATTCAAGTTTGGGTGACTACAGACCTCAATTCCAATGAAGTTGGAACATAAAACATTAATTAAAATATTCACTCATCTTGAATTTGATGCCAGCAACAGGTTCCTAAAAAGCTGGGACAGGGGCATGTTTACCATTGTGTTACATCACCTTTCACAACACTCAGGAAGTTTTTTGCAACTGAGGACACTGAATGTTGAAGCTTTGTAGGTGGATTCATTATTTGGGTTTGAAATTATTTGGTATAGAGAATTGAAGTATCAGTTAAGTAAAACAAAAGCTCATAAGCATGTGGGTTTAAAGATTTCTTCCCTTTCTTTAGCTTTGTGTTCCTGCAGCTGTATCACTCTCCTTTCTTTGGAAATGAAGCAAACAAACCACTGCTGCTGCCCAAAACTCAGGTTTGTTACCTCTAATTGATTTTGATTTTTTTTGACTATGAAAACATGTATTTAATGCTCATAAAGCTCCTTCAATATTGATCCTTCATTATTTCTGTGGCTAACATGGGGTCTGAACATGTACATTTAAAGGTACTGATGGCGTTTGTTCCTTGTTTTAGGTGATTGAGCGTGCTGTGAAGGTTCTGGACCAGATGCCTCCTTATGACACCCATAAGATTGGAGTGGTCTTTGTTGGAGCTGGTCAGGTGAGAATAAAACTTTATTGATTTAAGGCCTTCGGTTTACACAAGAACATAGCCCAGAGTGCCTGAAACCACAAACCTTTGAAAACGGGGTCTTGAGTGAAAAGTTTTGAAAACGTTTTTGTTGTCATCTCCGTGTAGACAGGAATCGCCGTTGTCAGGGAAAACAGGTACTCGTGGCACATGCGCGGCACTCTTTCAGATAAAGGTTGTGCACACATCTGGGAACAACAACAGCTATGGCCGACTAGTGAGAAACGTGTGCTGCTAACTGTGCTCAGTTTGTTAACGCTCTTCCAACAAAATCTTTATTGCTGCATCAATACTCTGACCAGCGGAGACGCATTTGTTATATTTGCCAAGGACACTACAGACTTATATTGCCAACTACTGACCTAGCATGCACGCTACCTCATTTTCAGTCATTCTCGCGGATCCGTTATCACAGTGTCTCCGTGTGAACGCAGAGCACTTTTGAAAACACAAAGGAAAACCCTTTCCGTTTCTGATGATAACATTGTTGTGTAAATGAGCCCTTCGACATTCGTAGAGCATAGCGCCACATACATCCTGTAGTCCGCAGTCTCACGAACATCCTCTCCTCTTGTTTTTAGGTCAACAATGAAGTTGCCATTCTCTCAAATGAATACGGCTCAAACCGGTACGCCGCCTTCCTAACAGGCCTGGGTAAACTAATCCACCTGAAAGACTGCGACCCCGACCAGATCTTCCTCGGAGGGCTCGATCAGTACGGAGACGACGGAGAGTTCACATACTGCTGGCATGACGACATCATGCAGGGTGAGCCTCTAACACATGGATGAAAGTACTGTAGATGTGTCTCCAAGTCCAGTCCGATGTGTTAAATACTGCCCTGTCTGTGCAGCGATCTTTCATATCGCCACACTGATGCCAAACAGAGAGAGCGACAAAGGCTGCTGCAACAAAAAACGACACATTGGCAACGACTTTGTCATGGTGGTTTACAACGACTCTGGGGAAGACTACAAACTGGGCACCATAAAGGTAAACTCACATTTGTTTAAGTTTGTGAAATCTACCATTCTTGTTTTATTCTTAAACTCATATCTGCTTGTTTTCCTCCATTAGGGTCAGTTTAACTTTGTAGAAGTCATAATTAAACCTCTGGACTATGAATGTAACCTCGTCACCCTCCAGTGCCGCAAAGGTGAGTCGATCACTGTGTCAGATCTTGTCTTTTTGACTCTGTAACTCACTTTTCTAAATCCTTTTCCCCTGCTTTGCTTTTCAGACCTTGAAGGTTTGGTGGACACAACTGTGGCAAAAATCGTCTCAGACCGGAATCTCCCTCTTTTAGTCAGACAAATGGCTCTTCATGCAAATGTAAATAACATCATTATCTTTCAAGCATCCTCATACTCATACCTGAGTATTCGGACCAAAAGTCATTCCGATATTTTTTTTGTTGAACTCAATACATGCTATATCTTTTTACCATAGAATATAAAAATTGCTGTGAGTAAATATCAAATTATATTACGTCATTTTTGATACCAAGTATTGAGGGTTCGAATCACCCAGTATTAGGCATTTACCTTTTTACGATAATAAAATTGCAGGCAGACTCTGACATGATCTCAAAGCTTGTCTACAAGCTTGAAGACACCTGTGATGCTAATTACAGGACACACCTTAGTTTAACATGGTACCCCTAGAAAAGATTAAAATGATTTGACCATAGGGACATGTTAAACTAAGGCGTGTCCTGTAATTAGCATCACAGGTGTCTTTGAACTTGTAATCAGTCAGTCTGCCTATTTAAAGGCTGAAAAGTAGTCACTGTGCTGTTTGGTATTGTGGTGTGTACCACACTGAACATGTACACAGAAAGCTAAGGAGAGAGTTGTCTCAGGAGATTAGAAAGAAAATTATAGACAAGCATGTTAAAGGTAAAGGCTATAAGACCATCTCCAAGCAGCTTGATGTTCCTGTGACTACAGCTGCACATATTATTCAGAAGTTTAAGGTCCACGGGACTGTAGCCATCCTCCCTGGACGTGGACACAAGAGGAAAATTGATGGTTGTGCAACAAAATATTAAGTTAAGGCTACCATCATTTTTGTCCAGGCCGGTTTCATTATTTTGTTTTTTGAATGTTTCTGTTGAGCCACAATTCAAAAGCAATGTCTGTTTTTCATTTGTTAATTTTCAGTAAATTTTTATTTATTATTACTTTTGTCAGTTTCAAGTTATTTCAGTGACCATTGTGGGTTTTTCTTTCTTTAACAGAAGGGTACCAACAATTTTGTCCACGTGTGTATACCTTCTTTATTAATGTATTTACCATACCCTGCAAAACTTTCCTCCAAATACTCAGCAAGCACCTTGTGGTATTTATTCATCAATGTACCTCTGGAAAATCATTTTTCTATGCCTCTTTTTAAGTAGAATTATGCTTGAAATTTGCTTTAGTACTCAATCTGTTCCACTTCCTGCTGCAGCACCTGAACCAATTACAGTAAAACAAAAAACTAATGGTCACAAGTAAAACCTAAACAAATCAACCCTACAACAAACAATTATTAAAACTAAACAATTATTACCACAAATAAAACTGAAAACAAAAATCCAAATGAAGAGAAATAAGACAAAAGCAAAAGTCAAAAACTCTTATATCCTTTATTCAAATAAAACAGGTACATTTATATTTTGATGCCACATAAACCATATTTGTATCTATTTTAAAAACATATAGACATATATGAGAAACTTTATATATTTCTCTCCCTGACTGACCCTCTCTCTGACCTGCAGATGGCCTCTTTGGTGCACCAGTCCAGAGCAAACCCATCCGATGCCTACGCCTCCAAATGGTTAGCCCGATTACGGCACATTAAGAGGATCAGGACCAGGGTAAGCCGGCACAGAGAGAAAGTTCCAGGTCTCAACATGTAGAGATTTCCCTCAATTAATCTGATCCTCCTCTGCGTCTCTTCTGGTTCAGGCTCAGGAAGACATTCAGTCCCGTTCGACTCCCGGCATCTCACTGACCCAAGGACACACTCAGCAGAGCAAGTCCTTCCAGCAGAGCTCTCAGTCGGCCAGCACCGAGTCCTCCGGGCAGAGGAAGAGACTGGTGTCCACAGTGGACGACTTCACCGACTTTGTTTGACGTAGTTTCTGTGAGACACACACGCGACCGCAGACATGCACACACCTGCCTTAGAGCCGAGGGGGGGTTAACGGTCACCTCTCTGTGACGGAGACTTCAGGACGACACTGATTTTGACTTCAGCTAGTCGGAGCTTTGGAAGAAGGAGCTTCAAAATGTGACAAAAGCTTATTTTGTGATGAAGTATTGTTATGTGAAAACAGTCATTTCTGCATATTTTTCAAGAATTTCAAAAACGCTAATGCTTTGCACATTTTAGAACTAATCAAAATGTTTCTGACGGGCAGCATGAGACGAGTAACTCTGTACAGACACTGCGTTTGAGAGCCGATGTGTTTGTGTGTAAATATGTGGGTGGAATAAAAGTCCTTAAAAAAATTACTGATGTTTGGATTGAGCTCTTGTAACCTTGCAGTGCTGCTGCATCTGCCTGAGTTCTTAAATGTCAGGGTTCCCACTTGACCTGGAAAACCTGAAAACCTGGAAAATGATTGACCAATTTTCCAGTCATGGAAAACATATGGAAAATGAGGAAAAAAGTAAAATGTCCTGGAAAAGCTTGAATTGTCCTGGAAAATGATTTATCTTCCTTCTACCAAACAAAATCAAACATAGGAAATGAAGTAAAAATGTATGCGGTAACTAATGCACACTTATCCATAAACTATGAGTAGATAAAATAATGCAAGTGAAGGAATAAAATATAAAAACTCAAAACAATGGTGACAAAAAGAAACAAAAAATGGCAAAATAAAATTTAGAATACTTAAGCAGTAAATTAACAAAATATATTGATAAAAATGCAGAGTAAATAAAGATAAATAAGTATAAACCATACATTTATAATAGTAAGACACTACATAAAAGCCAGACTAAAAAGATTGCTAGCAGACAATGTTCATGCCTGAGAGTTAGAAATAAATACATTTTAAGTTCAATATGATTTGGTGGAGCTAGCCAGAGATATTGGTCATCAACCTTTAATCTTGTTTTTTAGATGGCAAGTGTAACCTGAGAATTACCTACAGCAATATTGTAACTTCAGTTGGTTTTGTGACACTGGAAACTGTGGCTGTCATTGTGCTTTTCTTTGATAAATATGTCATAATTTCTCAGAATGTCCGAGGATGTCTGATATTTCATAGATTTGTTACAGCCATAGACTGCACATATAAATCAGACTTTTGGGGCAGAAGAGGCATAAACATAGCAATCTGGGTGATGGCATGAGATGTTATTAATGAAGGATTCTTAATGCCAGACTGGGGATCATCTTAGTTTATTAGATGGCCGTTTCAAAGAGACATGGATGCAAGTGGATGCTGACGAGCAGTGTCATGAGTGTTGGTGTGTGTGTGTGTCTGTGTGGTTGTGCTCCAGTGTGTGTGTGTGTCTGTGTGGGTTAGTAAAAGGAGCATGTCTTCTCTGCTCATATCCTTACAATCATTCCAAACATGGCAGGCGAAATTTCATGTAGTGCTGGACAGTGCTCTGAATATGCTAACAGTGAAACTTAGACATATTCATGTGGTCAGGCTATTTGTGGCTGAGTGCCAGACACTGTCTGTGTGTGTGACACACACAGCGTGTCACGCTGGGTAAATGTACAAAATGTAAGACACTGTAGAAAAGGTCACTGCAAAGTGTGTGTGTGTGTGACCTATCAGCGTCCTTTGAGCAGAAAGCAGTATGACTGGGTCAAGAAATCATGAATGACCTGCTGCTGTGGATCAGTACTCCATGTGCTCTATCCTGCATCAACCATCAACAGAAATGACCTCATTTAACATAAATATATATTTTTAGACCAGTTAAACCCATTTTAATGACAGTTCAGCAAGATGCTGTTATATTAACCAACATCATTCCTCTCCAGTTTATGATCATTATAGATGTTCATGTTAATATTAGCTCTCTGTCTGTGGTCATGATTGATTATACCTCCATAATAAATACCTTTACAACCATATAGACATGAGGACCCTTTTGAAAACGAGATGCTACATTTCAAGGGGCTAACCTCAAAAAATCTAGATTCGTTATGTATATGTGGATAAAATGAAGAGTATGGCTTCTAGTGTTAATTTTGACAGCACTTTTTAATTTAGTCTTTTGTCCGAAATATCTTTTAGTTTTAGTCAGAATTTAGTCATCTACATTGTTGTACTTCAGTGTAGTTTTAGTTGATGAAATTTCACATTTTAGTCGATGAAATCTACTGTAAATTTAGTCAAATAAAATATGAAGTTTAAAGTGTAAGGCATTTTTTGTTTTCTTGAATTTCTGAAGTCATGTTTTACACTTGGATAAAACGAAACATCTAATAACCCTTTACTGAATGCTAGTAAAGTTTGAATGAATAAATGAACAGAAACAAATTGAACTTTTGTGTGAAATGTAGTCACCTTTATTTAGTTTACCTGGCAGAGCATCTCGGTTACAATACCAGAATTGACAACAAACAGTGAACCTGCTCTACATGAATATATCAATTCATAAAGAGAGTAGCTCTGATTGGATCACTCCCCAACTTATCCCACCACCATGAAGCTAAGGCAGTTGTGATTGGATGTCCTTCTTAACTGATCCAACCTTCCCACACAACCTAAGTAGCTGTGATTGGATATATTCCTAACTTGTCTCTACTTTCTACATGACCAAATTAGGTCTGATTGGATTAAGTCTCTGTCAAACATTTTTCATCTAGTTTTTATTTGCTGATGAAAATGTCAATTTAGTTTTACTTTTTGTCCATGTGCACTTGCTTTTATTAGTTAATGTCTAGTTTTCGTCATGGCAAGAAAGGTTGTTGACAAAAACTATGATGAAAATAATCAGTCAACAAATTAAACACTGATGGCTTCAGTCTGCTCTATTGCAAAGTGCCTTGAGATAACACCTGTTATGAATTGGCGCCATACAAATTAATATTGATTTACTGATTGAGTCTATTATTTCAAAAAGAACTGGACACCTGAGTCATTTTTTTCTGCACAGTTCAGCTGTCAAACTCTTTATTCGACTTTGTCAAGTGCAAAAGCAGAAGTGCTACAAACGTAAAATACAGATACAGGATACAAAGAAGAGCTGAGACAAACATTAAGACAAATCCGTAAAACAATCTAAACAAAAAAGCATCAAACAGACAAGAAGCTGAGCATTGGAAGGGTTTTGTTACACACTAACACTGAGCAGTAATATAAAGACTATTGACAGCGTTATCAGCAAAACTTGTTATTAATATTAAATGAATGGATGGATAGTTTTGGCTGTACAGCTGCAGTTAGAGCGGACAAATGTAAATCTTTGGGGATGGCAACACCAGTGCTTGACCTATGCGTATGTTTCTGCAGCACAATTACAGAACTGATCATGAAAGCAAAAATATATACACCACAAAGCACCAACATATACAGAAATGTACACATACTGATGAAATACAGGCCTTTTACTGCCCTTCAGGACATCAATACTACTGTCAGAGCAGAAAAAGGTAGAAATGCTGATCTGAAGTAAAAGGTGAAAGGGTGAAGCCTTTCATTCTGGGTAATTTTGGTGGGTCAAAAACCTGAAACATACTTTGGCATGTGTGTTTGTACCTTTAGTGAGGGTCACTCCTGGCTATTAGAGACTTTTCATCTGTACACATTTACTAGTTCTTAAGTTAAATGAATGAATGAATATTTCTAGTTCGGTTACATAAGTGTTAAGAACAAACAAAGAATACAATCATTTACCACAAACTTATCAATAACTGAAAAAGGTATAAGCTGAAGCTTGAGGCTTATTTTTGCCTATCCTCTACGGTCCAAGATAAATTTGATAAATTTGGCATATAAGTGAAAAAACATACAGGACATCCTTCTTTATATCATGATACTGTAAAATCATTATTCCTTATAAGCAATTATTAAGTTTGTTTTATGTTTGTTGATCACAAAATATTTTATTTCCTTTATTGAAGAACTGCATTGTTTTGGTGCATGTGTAGAAGAGAAAGAACATTTCGTAACAACACTGCACTTAAAAAAAAAACAAAAAAAACTTGTATATGTCTGAGTGATCAAAACTACAACAGAGGATTAGGGCCACGTTGAAAAAAAGTATGTTTATAAAAAAGGACAGTTACGAGAATAAAGTCGAAAATTTAAGAGAATAAAGTCATAAATTTAAGAGAATAAAGTCGAAAAGTTACGGGGATAATTTCATAAAGTTACAAGAATAAAGTCATAAATTTAAGAGAATAAAGTAATATATTTAAGAGAATAAAGTCGAAAAGTTCCGAGAATAAAGTCAAAAAGTTGTGAGAATAAACTCATTAAGTTACAAGAATAAAGTTGAAAAGTTACGAGAATAAACTCATTAAGTTACGAGAATAAAGTCGAAAAGTTGTGAGAATAAACTCATTAAGTTACAAGAATAAAGTCGAAAAGTTATGAGAATAAACTCATTAAGTTCCGAGAATAAAGTCAAAAAGTTGTGAGAATAAACTCATTAAGTTACGAGAATACAGTCGAAAAGTTATGAGAATAAAGCCAAAAAGTTACGAGAATAATCTCATAAAGGTACGAGAATAAAGTCGAAAAGTTACGAGGATAAAGTCAAAAAGTTATGAGAATAATCTCAAAAACGTATGAGAATAAAGTAATAAATTTAAGAGAATAAAGTCGAAAAGTTACGAGAATAAAGTTTAAAAAAAGTTACAAGAATAATCTCATAAAGTTACAAGAGTAAAGTCATAAATCTTTTTAAATCAACTTAGAAAACAAATTTCTTTCTGAAAGGTTGTACCAGAAGAGCAGCCATCCGCCTATGCAAAGAGGATGAAATGAGAGCGTCTTCTTGATTTAGGTATGCTTATATTGATCAAAAGTTTTGACAAACAGCCTTCCTAATGACTTTATTCTTGTTACTTTTTGACTTTATTCTTGTAACTTTATGAGATTATTCTGGTAACTTTTCCACTTTATTCTCGTAACTTTTCGACTTTATCCTCGTAACTTTATGAGATTTTTGTTGTAACTTTTTGACTATATTCTCATAACTTCATGAGATTATTGTTGTAACTTTTCAACTTTATTCTTGTAACTTTACTTGTTTTTAACATTTTTTTTAACATGGCCCTAATCCTCCATTGTACAAAACTGCTTGGTTAATTTCAGTTTTTTAATTTCAGCACCACTAACCTTTTTTTTTTTTATTGTTTGAGCCAAACTGATCAAAATGTAACCAAACCAGCATCAATTTCCTAAGGTACACTTAACCAAGGTCAGAGGTTTATTAGGATTATTATAAGGTGTAGGCAGCAAGTAGTGCATGTGCCTCACAGCAAGAAGGTTTCTGTATCAGTCTGTAGCCTCCCTGTCCCCTTCAGATCCAAGTGTTTCCAAAGTGGAGGGAAAAAGAGTTGCACCAAAAATTTTCATTTTTTACCAAACTTCAATCAAATCCTTGATCAACAGACACCAGAAACAAGATGTGAATGGTCAAACAAACCAGGACAATAGGACCCTAGCGAGAGTTAGGGGACAGAAAAGTCACAAATAGCCCAGAGTGACCCCAAAAAGACATAACTCACCAACCCATATCCTTCCAAGTTTTGAAGAAAGATAAAAGAAGTTTGAAGTAATTTTAATACACAAATGACCAACTCTGACAACTGAATACACCGTCTTTACCCCCAACTTTGGTTGACATTTTTTACAGGGTCTTGGGGGAAAGGGGGTGGGTTCCCTGAGATCTGCCGACTGGACACAGAAAGAGCATATGCTGATGGAAATTAGATATAAAAAAGTTCAAATAAACATCAAATCAACCAAAAGCATTCAAAGAACAAACAGAACCGGTAGCTAAGGCCTCAACACCTCAATAATAGTTCAGACATTTTGATAACGTAGCTGTTAACATATAAAAACTGGACAAAATAGTTAAATATGGCGCTGGATATCAATTCCACTAGGAAATAAAGTGCTAAGTACAAAATGAATCTCGTGGCATGGAAGAATTAAAAATGCATAAATGATGCAAAAGCTTTGGCAACGTCTATAGTTAGATACAGTATGAGTGAAGCTTCCTCTAATGGTTTAAACACCAAGCTTATTACTTTGCACCACATCTCACCAAAAAAAAAGAATTTACATCAGAACAAAAGTGCTTTTACATCATAACATTACTGAACACAACAAATTATAAAAATATAGTTTTAAAAAATCATTGGACTTGGAGTCATTATAGCTTTATGACGGGAGAACTTGCATACATGTTCATTTTATACATGCAAAGACAAACACTTCCTGTGACTAACACTTCAATCTACAAAAGAATTTCCCTTTTTCATTTCAGTTTACCTCTTTGAGCAACATTCCTGCACTTTTACCACTTTCTGTAACCATTTCTACCCCTCATGACTTTCTTTCATGTTTCTTTTTACATTTATAGCTGCTGGATTCCAACAACACAGTGTGTATCAGGGCTGGGCCATAAACCAGGTTTTGATGTTACGTTAATGTTTATTTAGAACAAATGAAAGGATGACCTTAGGCTCAGTAAGAGGATTTTTACAGTTAGAACTGCCTACCATAATTATACTATTGGTCTTGAGGTAATCTATTTAAATGTAGTCTAATATTGACACCTGTTTGTTTCAGGGCAACACAGACAGAAGTCCTACACATCCAAAGACAGGTTACTTGATTTTAATCGCCAAAAATTGCTCAAAAACTCCCGCACGCCAAAATCCATCAAAAACCCTGGCAATATGTCTTTACACTGATGTTGTTGAAGTTCTAGTGCTTCCCAAAGTGTGGGCTGCAGCCCTCTGTGGGTCCTACAGGCACTACATGAGGGCCATTTGAGGTAATTTACAATAAATAAAAACCATCAGTATATTAAAATGTAATTAAAATAGTATAAAAAACACTTGACATGTTTTAAGTCATTAAACCAACAATACCAGAGCCAGAAAGAATAACTTAAGTACTGATTTATTACATAGAACAGGTGTCACAGTGTAGCTGGTGATAAATTAATATCAGGTTTCTTGCTACACTGCCCCCTTTCTGCTTATAAGAATTAATAAGTGCATTATGAGTGTTGCATACATACATGTGCAATTTAATCAATGCTCTCTCTCTCCCTCTTTTGGTTCAAAAGTATGACTTAAGATCAGTGTATACTTTTTGATACCACAGATGATTGAAATGATGGAGATTTTATCACTTTAAAACACATTTTATCTGAGAGTACAGAAAATCCTGACAACCTCAATATATGGAAATGATGAAGTTTTTGCACAGGCAGTATGTAAGAGTTTCACCTCTATTTTTGATTATCACAAGCCAAATGGGGCTTTTCCACTGCATGCTAGCAGCTTGACTTGACTTCACTCGGTTGTTTAGGTTCTCCATTAGCAATCGTACCGAGTACCTGGCACAGTTTTTTGTCATACCTCCAGTGGGGTTCTAAGCTGAGCCTTATCCTGACGTGGAGACACTGCTGACCTCTAAATAGAGTATCAGACACAGATTTGCAGAGATGAAACAACTCTCGTTGTCGGCTACTGGATTCTCTGTGACTTCCTCTGATTTTAACAGTATGCCGTTTTGCTACCTGCTACTGTTTCTGGAACAAAAAGCCACACAAGGGTGGGCAGCTCTATCAACTCTGTTCCACCTTTGTTGTTATGAGGATGCCACAGTAGCTTCTCACAGCCATATTATGACGACCATGCCTACTACAGAGGTACTATCAAAGTCTACAGAGTAATGGAAACCAAAGCAGGGGGTAACCGACAATATGGAGTCAAACTAAGAGGACAAACCACAAATGGAAAAGCCCCAAATCTACCAATATTGTGTGTCTAGGAGTTCTATAGCATGGTAACAAACAGGTGCCGACATAATTTGTAATTTATTAGAAATGTATCAAAGAGGGAAGAGATTTATATAACGTATTTGCCAGTTGCTAAAAAAATTAAGGAATTGGTCCTCATCGCCCAGCCCTAATTTGCACACTTCATTTTGTTCCGTCTCTTCTCATCCATTAACCTATCTTTGCCTACAGTGTCATCTCTATGCATGTGAATACCTGCATGTGCGTTAATCTGTGATTTATAAACAAAAACATGACTGTTTTCAGACAGGCCACGAGTACCCATAGTGTCCAAAATATAAAAATATGTAGACTGACAACATAACTAAGACACAACACAATCTAGGATATCAAAAACACTGATTGCATTGTCTGCATTTCAGTTGGTTGAG
This sequence comes from Cetoscarus ocellatus, assembly GCA_037902135.1. Lineage (NCBI taxonomy): Eukaryota > Metazoa > Chordata > Actinopteri > Labriformes > Labridae > Cetoscarus > Cetoscarus ocellatus. The sequence goes on from JBAMNC010001852.1 coordinate 100,508, forward strand.
TCCTCTGGTGAGCACGGGTGTGCTCCTGTCAGAGACCCCGCAGGACCTCCAGGGTCCATTGGGGTCAGGGTTCAGTTTTTTCTTCTCAAAGAGGAAAAGGAGGGCTTCTTGGTTTCATTGTTGGTGCTTCCTTGGCTGACAAAAAACAGTCCAGTTCCCCTCAGGTGACCTGCACCGTTTGGAGGAGGCTGAGCTGTTAGTGTCAAATTATTTTTATATGAGAACTGGGGCAGAACCTGCTGCCACGATCCTCCACGTGTCCCAAAGCAAGCATTTCTCCATCTTTTCCTTTATCCACTCATGATTTGGGATGTCCAGGTCCCTGCCTGTCCAGATTTGGATGCACCTTGTTTTTGAGGGGTGGGGGTTTGCGTTTCCGCTTGCGTGTAGGTATCGTGGTTGTGTGAGCCGGGTGGTTGAACAGGCTGGAGGAAGCGGGAGCCTCTCTCTCCGTTGGCGGCTCCCAGTCCACACTTATAGGCGTAGGGGCGGGGGTTGAGGGAAATGAAGGGGTCGCTCCAGGGGTACACGGAAGTGCGGTGGGAGTTTTAGGATGCGGGACATGTGAAGGAGCTGAGAAGTCTGAGTGTGGTTTGTCTTTGACTGGTGTAGGTGGAGGAGCACTCACTGGAGTTTTGGCTGGTGTTTGAGGGGCAGGGGTCTGCGCAGAAGATGGTCTGGACTTCAAAAAGGGGACCGGAGCGGCCTCTGGAGTCTTTTTTCTGTTGGCAGAAGTGCTTCCACTGTCTCTTCGAGGCTCACTTTTATCCACCTTCTTCCCCTTTTTGCTCCCTTTTTGTTTTTCTTTGCCACTTTTTCGATCTCTCCACCCAGCACCATCCTTCTCCTCAGCTTTTCCTCTATGTCCTCCCTCACTCCTCCCTCTGTGAACACCACCACCTCCCCTCTCTCTCCCCCTGCTCCTCTTTTTCCTCTGGGATCGCTCCAGTCTGCACTCCATGTGGTACAGATCCTCAGTCGCCATAGTGACACGGTCCAGCTGTTGGAGGAGGGCGTCCAGGGTGGGGAGGAGCCTCCTCAGAGAGGCTTCGGTCTCGGCTCGCTCCCTCCAGCTGATACTCCCCATCACCACTCCCGGCCCCAGCCCCAGACCGAGGCCCAGCCCCAGTCCAAGGCCGATTCCAGGGGCCTCCGTCAGGCTGCAGGGGCTGGAGGACGCAGGGCGCCACGAGGCCTCGGAGCCTCCATCAACGCTGTCCGGAGTGGGAGGGGAGTCAGGGCGGTCCAGGGGGGGCAGGCAGAGGGACTTACAGTCGCTGGTAGAGGATGAGCGGGACGGTGGGAGCTCCATGCCTTCAAAACGCACCTTATGACGAAACTGAAAAAACAAAAAAACAAAGAACAAAATTTTAACAGGTCAGATGGTGACCCTGACAGCAAATGAATACCAAAATAACAATAAGACATAAAACAAAATGACAAATAAAAGCAGCTACAGATGACAAATCATGAAATGCAAAAAACAAAAGGAGAAAAACAAAATGTCAAAGCACAAAACAGCAACAAATAGATTACAAATAAAAAAAACACAGACACAAAAAAAGGCTACATAAAAATTAAAATATAAAAAGTGCAACAAAAAATGATGAAAAATACAATTGTTTGTTGTATATTTGTAAGTGTGCTTACTGATTTCCTGATGCACTTTTTGTTTTAGTATTTTTTTGTGTTTTTCATTTCTTGTTGTGTTTACTTATTTTTGTTGGGTTATAGAGCTTTTCTGTTGTGTTTTGTGATTTGTGGATTTTGTTGAAGTTCTTTTTGAAAAAACTGTAGTCTTCAATATGTCTTATATGTTTCATGATTTGTTTTTTTATTCTTTTTCTGAATTTGTATAATGTTTTCTTAGTAATGTTTTTTGTGATTTGCTGTAGTGTTTTAGTGGGTTTTTTGGTTTTTTTTCTTGTTTTTAAATGTCTATTTTGTTGAGGTTTGACTAGTTTTGAGTTTTTATTTTTTGTTGTATTTGTTGTTGCTTAACTTAAACAACTTTGACTTTTATTATGTTGTGTTATTCTGTCATGATTTGGTTTGGTTGTTTTCTCACTTTATTGTCTAGGGATATTAAAATGAGAGAAACATTAAATGGCTTAAATCCAGGGCTGTTAAATCATTATATTTTAATTATTATTACTGAAGATTATATGCTGAATTTAAACTCACCTATCTTTTTTTGCTTTCCAAAAAATTTTTTCGTCCATGCTGAATTCATAAAGACATACTCACCAATTTCTTTACTTTGACATATAATTCGTGCAAAGAAATGTACTTTTAGAATTATTTTTAGATTATTAGTATGCACAAACTTTGATGGAGGAGATGGTTTTCAAAGTAGAAGAATTTATACTCAACAGCGCTAGTTTAGTTGCTTTCTCCGTTTAAATAACCCAGTAAAGGCTTAGGGCAGAGATCTTCTTTTTCTTTGTTATGCTTTTGTTTTGTATTCTGTACTGTTTATGATAAAAGCTCTTTACTTCCTGTTCATTTAAAAACCTTGTTTTATTTAGAAAGAAACTGAGGAACTTCCTGTAGGTCATGAAATCAGTTTAACCAATGAGAAAAAAGTGAATTAAAAAACTAATGGGCAGTCAAAAAAAGTGATATGTTTGATACCACGGTGTATGTTTTTACTTTAACTTTAGAGTGAAATGTAACAGTCAAAGGAGTAGTGCTGTCCTTATTTAGTATCATTGTGACCACAGGGGAATCCACCTAGTGACTCACCACGGTGGCCAACAAAGTAGCAAACAATCAATGCCAGTTAAAAAGATAATCAGTGAGCTAATTTTAAACCTTCATCTCACTCTGATCAACAGTCTCACACTGACAGAAAATAACAGAAAACTGTACCTCCTTGGCCCTGCTGAGCCCCATCCACATTTTGAGACGCCGCAGGAACAGCTCAACCATCTCGTAGTCCTGGAGATCCACAGCTGGACGGTACAGCTCCGCTCGTGCACGCCGGTAGTTCCTCAGTAACACAGATGTAAGTAACCATAGCAACACCAGCCTTAATATTGCAAAGCTTGAATGAAACAGCAATGAAGATAAAGTGTTGGAGGGACCAGCTGTCATCCAGGTGGGACGCCATGACAGAAGACCACGTCCATGGGCTCCCAACAGAGACTGCCAGGCAGAGCTCACACTGCCGTACCCGTCCAGGACAGAGTGGAAGAGCTGAAGAGGAGAAAACAGGATCAAAAGTTTGACATTTTCTCATAAAAATCTATCAAAAATGTAGGTAAAGTCACAAAGAGGGGAATCAGAAAAACATCATAACAAGTTTTAAGGGAAAATAAAGGACAAGGCAAATCTCAGAGAGGGATAGACGTTTGCTTCTGTCTGTATTTTTGTGACCAAATTTAACAGACTGATTTTGAAACCAGTGAAGATAAAAGAGCAAAGTGAAAGATTTCAGACAGTAACTGGCATCATTTTAAAGATTTAGACAAATAGACACAACCTAAGTATACTATGATGCAGTTATTCTTTAACTTTTTTGTCATGTCCTCCTTGGTGAAGAACATTTTTTTGCCCCTCTACAAAGTAAAAAGATGGCTAAAAGGGCCAAGTTTAAAAAGGCATTCAGGTTAATGCCATGAAATAATTCAACATATGATGTTTTATAACAACCATGAGATAAAGAGGACCTAGACATCATTCACAAAAATTTGTCTACTACCAAATGTCTTTGTTGGAGCTTTATTCCTTCACAGTATTTCAAGCAGTGGCTCCTAAATGAGAAAATTAATCATCAACAGGTTGTCTAGGGGGCACATCAGGCCCCCCAAAGCTTCCCATCTGCTCCCCAGAGCACTACCACATTCAGAAATTGAGAGAGGGGAGATTATGTGGTTATTACTTACTCACTGTCTCTATTCAGGCAGATCTATCTTGCCAATTTAAAACGTATATGAGCAGCCCAAAGCGGGACGGCCCAATCAGCGTCCCTTTAGAGCAGGAAGAGATGTGAGCTATGAGCGAGATGACTGAAGGAATTCACTGCTTGCACAGAGATGCTAACCGCTTCAGTAGCAGTTTTATCAGATCTGGACTGCATCTCTTTATTAAATGAAGAACAACACTGAAATTTAATTTCTTGATAGAAAGGATATTTTCACTCCATTTTCAACATGTTTTGTCGAGTTTGTTGTGGTTTATGTTTTTGATTTTTCACCACTGCAGTAGCGTCTGCCTACTACATTATCTGACTGGCCCGTAATGAATGGGATTGATGGAATAATCGTCCAATCCCCTGCTGGATATGCTTTTGGAAGGTTTTGTCCATTCCCAAACACTTTTAATGGCTGTTTCCAGATGGACTAGTGAAATACATTGGACCACCTGGTGCGTCAGGTAAATGAAACAGCAGATAGAGTCGGAAACTGGTGAGACAAAAAGTTGGAAGTGACATGAAGGAAAGGAGTCACATGCCAAATTTGAACCCAGGCAGCTTGATTTTCTGCCTCCTGTCATGGTCCAAGGAGAAGAAACAAAAGGACCAGAAACAAAAATAAATCTGACCAGGTGTCCTGTGTGTGAATAAGCCAGCACCAACAGCAGCAGTGCCAGTGCGACTCCCAGCAGCTCCCAGACCGAGCAGCGCAGAGCTCTGCCAAACACGGCCCACTCTCTGAGGAAACGCAGCTGATGGGAGGCCTGAGAGAGACACAGAGGAAAATAACGACATAAAGCATCAGATATCGAGGAGCTGAACCTTCTACAAAGTATATAAAACACAGCTTTTTGTCCATACACTATGAAGTGATCATTGCTTGGACTGATCATACAGTTACGCTTAAATTTTCCCCAGTTTCTTTGGCAGAATCTTGGCTGGTCCATCACAGAAAAGTGCTAATACCTGCCCACCTTCATGGCTGTAAAGAGATCCCTACAACGATGAGATAAACATGCAACCCTTACTACTTATATGTAACTAGATATATAAATACAAAATTAGATTAGCATGGAAAATGCCACTGTCTCCAGAAATTAAAAACAAAATCAAACCAGAAAGAAAACTTATTTGGACTCTCATTGGCTGTAAGTTGTCTGATTATTGGCTGGTAACTGGCTGGAACTGGGCTGGCATTTGGCTAGAAGGGGAGAATTGAAGCGGCTGCATCTGTAGAGTGATTTATACCTCTGCCAAGGAGGTTATGTTTTTGGTCCCATATGTTTGTTTGTGAGCAAGATTACACAAAAACTACTGGACAGATTTTGCTGACATTTTCAGGAGATGTTGGTGATGGCCCAACTTAAAAATGATTAGATTTTGGTGGTAATCCATATAACTGCCATTAGCGAACGATCGTTTTTGCTCAATATCTGTCTAACTAATAATGATAGTTATTAGATATTGTGAGCTACCTTGGTGGAGAGTTGGCCTGTCTGAGTGCTTTCCAGTTCAGCATTAAAATAAGTGGTATGTGCTTTATTTAGCCGATCCTAAGTGTACTCTTATGACTACAATGCCTACAAAGAGGACAAATGAAATACTGAAATCGAACAAGACCCAAATTTGTCCTTTGTTCCTTATCCTCCTTAAATCCGCAAAATCATATGTTAAGGTTTCATAAAGGAGATAATGCCTATTAAATTTATATATTTAATAAAAGATACAGTACATCACTTTGTTTGTTATTTAGAAATTACTTGAGCTTCTTGTATTACTGAGAAGCAAAATCAGAGGGAAAAAAAATAAGTACAAGGTTGCCATAAAAACTGCATTCCTGTACTTCCTCACCTTCAGCACCAGGATGAACAGCAGCAACGCCGACATGACAATGTAAACCTGATTCAGTCTGGCTAGAGGGTAGAAGTCTGTGAAGGCGTCCCGTGGGTGCTCCAGGTATGACGCCCACTTCTGTGTTGCCATGGTGCAGCGGCTCAGGTGTAGCCCGCACACGGACGCTGCCAGAGTCAGTTTGCAGATGCCCAGGAGTCTCCAGGCTGAGAATAAGTAGGCATAGCCTTCTCTGAGGAAGCCCAGGACCCCACGGACAAAGAAATACAAGACCAGAGCCAGGAGGACAGTCTGGAAAATAAAAACGGAAAGAAAAGTGATCAGAAATGTGACACTGAAGCAAAAACAGGGGGAATGATTCTGCTGCAGGGCTGCAGTAGGCAGTTTTACTTATTATTAAAAACTTCAAGAGTTTACCATGAGAAGGAGCTGCAGGTCCAGGCCTGTGATTGGCCACAGACTGATGACTAGGAGGTCAAAGCTGGACTGAGCACGCTCAGAAACCGGAAACTCAAACAAGAAGGAGAAGACAGCCAGGAGGTTCGTGTTGATGTTTAAGAGTGAGAACTCCACAAAGAGAGCACGGGTCCTGTAAAAGCAGACACACAAACATGATTACATCCTCAACAGATGATGACAGGATGAAGAGTTAAGCTGCTTCACAGTGTTTCTTCCTGTTCTGGTCACCTCTTCGTCACAGGGCGTTCAAAGCTCTTAACTTGATTAAAGCTCTGTTTGCTTGCTTGTTTGTTAGAAAGATTACACAAAAACTACTGGACAGATTTTGCTGAAATTTTCAGGGGATGTTGGTAATGGCCCAACTTGGAAATGATTGGATTTTGGTGGTGATCCAGATAACCATTAGCGGACGATTGGTTTTTGCTCAATAACTGTCTATCTAATAATGATATTCTGCAGTGATTCTGAGTGCTAGTTGTGGGTTTTCAGGGTCAAGGAATTATATTATGACAGTAACTTCATCATGGAACTATTGCTTATAGATGTAACAACTACTTGTGAGATACCTTGGTGGAGGTTTGGGCTCTCCGAGTGCTTTCTAATTTTTAATGCCAATAAACAATCTTACGCCAATGGAGGTGTAAGACAGAGTGAAATCACAAGAACTGAAAGTCTGTTTATTTAAAAAATAAAATAATGTCAAGTGTCGGGCAGGGAAATCAAAAGACTTGTTACTTCTTAAAATGAAATAAAATTACTTCACTTGTTTCTTGGCATGAACAATAACATGTTACACAACACAGACTTGTCAGTGTTTTATTTAAGAATGTGTCAAAGCTGTAATATGAACTACAGATTTATTGAGCCCCAAGTTCACCCTGTTTTTTCCCTCAATCATTAGCTAAATTGAATCATACTCTTGATCTCTACCTCCTCTCATGTGGCCTCTTGATGTGGGAGAACCTGGCCAGGAAGCAAAGTCTTTCTTTTTAACTAAAAAACAAGCTTACATAACGGATTTGATTTATGACCTCAATGCTGCAATGGTGTTTAAATATCTGGTGATATACTACCTGTAGTCGAGCCAGTGCAGCTGCTGCAGCTGCTGTAAGGAAGAGGAGGCCTCCTCCAGACTTCTGTTCAGCTGGTGGACCAAATCTCCACTGTCATACGCCCTGATGGGATCCAAACGCCACACCCTGGAAAGACAAGAAGGAGGGGGAGAGAGGGAAAAGGGAATATTAACACTTTGAACAGAAGACCATTTGAATCGATACTAACTATGGCTGAGACATATGGACCAAAAAATCACATCTTTGTAGCAGCAGAGGTGATTAGAGCTGTATATTTCTACAAAGAGACACATAAAGACAGAACAAATGTCTGTAACAACACAAGAATTTTAGTTTCTTACACTTCTAGAAAATAAGATATTGGATCCTGATTGATACCATAGCAACAACATAGAAATCCTTAAAACCCAATATTAAGCCATTTTTATTTTTGGATGAAGAAAAAGTGCAAACAAACTCTAACCTGGCACAATATATTTCACTAGTCCATCTGGGAAAGAGCCCATAGACAGTGTTTGGTAAAACAAACTCTTGTCAAAACATGTCAGAAATGGAGCGAATGTATCCTTACTACAGAGAAGTGTGTAGTGTTGATATTTGTTTTTCATTTAATGAAGAAATGTGCTCCAGATCTGATAAACCTGCCACTGAAGCTGTTAGCGTTTATGCTAATCTCTGTACATGCAGTCACTTCCCTCCGTCGTCTCACTTGTATCTCCCACCTCCTCCTGCTCTAAAGGACTCTGATTAGGCCATCTTGCTTAAGGCCTCTTACAATCTGTGTAGACTGGAGCTTGGCAGGATGCCTAGTGGTCTAGAAAGGCTTTTCACTATATTAAACCAGGCAGTTCCTGCTGCTGCACAAGGTTAAACAAACCAGACCCCTGTGATACCAAGTGTTTTAATAAAATCTTAACTATCTTACCTAAAAGTAGAGTAAAAAAGTCTAAACTCCAAATGTTGGTGAGTCATATGTTATTATCTAGATTAAAGTGGTAGTGGAGGGGAGCTGTCTTAATTGCACAAATATACTGATAACATTTAGTCAGTGTGCAGGAATTTGACTGTAATTTTCTATAATTAAAAACAATAAATCGCCCCTATGTTAAGTGTTTAGGACTTTTATTCTTGTCGCCATGGTAACAAACTAAGTTCATATCCTTATTTCAGGGTAAATTCAAGCACTTTAAAAAAAAAATCTAATTAAGTTGACATTTATTAAATAAATGAATTTACTATTCCCATTAAGACAAAACATTTCAAATAGATTATGATGTGGCTACCTAGCATGTTCTTGGTGGTCATACCAAGATGATTTTACTGAGCATTTGGCCAGTTATTTTAAGTCAATTAACATAAACTGTACTGATAATATCAATGTTTTCCCTCTCTTTAAAATGTTAAAATATATCATTTTATCTTAAAAACTTGACACAAAAAACTTCTTGCTATTAACTCTAGGTTCAGCAGATATCATGTTTATTCAGCACAGAACTCACCACTTTGTGCTGTAAGCTCCAAAAGCTGAAAAATTCGTGGTGTCTTGAGTTGAAGGTTTTACCCACCCCTCTCTCTGAGCGCCCTCTTCACTCCATGACCCAGGTGTGACTGTAAGAAAGAGTCAAAATTTCGGTTAGGCTAATTGAATTTCAAAAATAGTTAAAACAATATTTTCTGAAGAACCTTTTATTATAAACATGACATACAGATAAAAACACATTTTATTTTTTGTAAGAGTTTAACAGTCAGATCAGAGGTGTCTCTGTTTATCGGTCACTTCTTGCTCTCACCCCGCGTGTCACGGACTTGACGGAGCCTCAGTGTGCCGAGTAACACACTTCCTGTTTCTCTCAAGAGGGTGGAGTCATCAAGTATCCGTGGCAACATGGACCCATTCAGCCACGACAGGACGTCCCCTCGGCTAAATGAAAGGCATGAGCGGATTTAAGACAAAATATGACGTGTTTGCTGTCATGACAAATCTGACATGGATCAACGTTGAAGCAAATCAATGCAGAGAACATGCAGAGGTGTGTTTATGTGTAGAGAACGACAACACTAACAACCAAAAGACACCTGGAAGAGGTGTAACTGAATATAGGGTTGGGCTGTTTTTGTGGGACTGTGATTTGCAGAAATCTTATTTTTAACATGGAGACTGTAATGCCTGTGGTGTCACTGCACAGAGAAAAGATGCTATGCTGCTCAAAAAAACAAGACATTTCAACTTAATGTAAACTAGGGATGCCACGATCTGGCTTTTCATGGTTATACCAATCACCGTACTGATCATGTTTCATTTTTTTTTTTAACAATTGGTTGAAAGATATTCTCAGCAAAGTAAATCAAAAAAAATCTCAAGAACAACGGAACAGGTATCCTACAGTAAGGATGTCTGTAGGATACTTATTTTCATTATGTGAATAAACAAAATTGACAGCCTTACTTAAACTGTTAATTCAAACCAACAGAAAAAATAGTGCACATACAGTAGTTTAATAAATAAAAGGCAATAAACCTAAAAATATGAACTCATTAACACAAATTAACTGATGTAACTGTTTCATAATGCCAAGAAAACAAATTTCACCCCCACTCAATTGTATTAATTCAAGGTTCAGCAAAAATCTAAATCTCCAACTCTGTAAAATACATTTAAACACATCATGTTCTTAGCTCAGTAAAATACTCATTTTACCATGCCAACCTAAACAAATCACAATGTTGATCTGTCTGACTGGACCTCAAATGCATCACTAAACATGAGGTGCATTAGCTGATCAGCTAATGTTGGTCTCAGAGTGGATTTCAGTACAGACTCAGACACTAGACTAATATTTTGGACTTAATGGACTGAAGACAAAGTTCTGAGACTCTGCTATGGTTTATTTAAGAGGGTGACAGCTCAACAGGAGCAGCAGACAAGCCGATGGCGTCCATGAGTAAACATGAGGTTTTATTCACAGGTAATCGGTGGGAGATACCAGTGTTTATAGGCATTAACTCTATCATCTGAACCTGATCAGCGCCAATACGATCGCAGTACTTTTAATGTAAACTATACTTAGCCACACACAAACATTTCTTTAGTGGTTTATCAAATTTAGAGCTGGAAGATCCAAAGAAAAAATACAGTGGTGGTTTGGTGGAGTGATAGGAAGCACCAACCATGTATGAGACTCTGGTCTCGTGCAGGCTCCCTGATTTGAGTCTGACCTGAGGCACATTTCACTGCGTGCCTCTCCCTGCTCTCTGCCCTGCTTTCTGCTGTTCTACTTCTACCAGTAAAGGCCGAAAAGCCTAAAAATGTAAGAGAAAATCTAGTGCAATAAAAATCCACATAAATAAATATGGACCCAAAATCAGTGAAATTTAAAATCACACAGTAGCGGTTTGTGTGTGGGTGTTTGTGTGTGTGTGTCTGTGTGTTGCAGTGTGTTTGTGAGTGTACCTGCTGATGTTGTGGTACTCCGGCGTGTGTAGGGCTTTCTGCAGCTGAGTGCGCAGTCTCAGGCCATGCGTGTCTTTAGCCGAGTCAGAGTAGTTGAGAAGCAAAACCACCAGCAGGAAAAACATGTAAACCAGGAAATTCTGAAAATGAAAACCAAAACATCTGTGAACAAACGGGACTGAAGCTCCAACAGTCGACAGCAGGAGGAAAAATAAAACCACAGTCCCTGAACCTCATCTGTTTCTGACTCACCTTCAGCATGGAGTGCAGCATGTGGACTTTGCGGGCCTGCTGCCGGGCCTGAGACAGAGCAAAGCCCTGTGGGGGTCTCACCCTCGGGACCCTTTGGACCACTCTCTCCACCCGAGGGAACTCCACCAGCACGTCCTGGTCCTCTGGACGCAGGCGCTGCACCCACACAGCGTAGTAAACAGCTTCACACACCACCTGTCGCACAGAGGGGGAGAGGCTTTAAGATGGAAACAATAACTCAAGAAGTTCTTCATATTACTTGACCGAAATCAGTCGATATTTTTGAAATCATTATCGTAGATGCTGATATTCATACTGATGCTTTTTGTCAAGTCTCAACCTTATCAAAACTGTCCTGTAACTTACGTGGTGATGCTCTATTTGTGTTATCAACAGATATGATGCAAGAAAATCAACATTTTATCCTTTAATTAATTATACTTTTGATTAATAAAAGTTGATATTCAGAGACAATGAGGTCACCCATTTTGGTGCATTTGAACATTCTGCCAATATTACAGCCAGAAATATCGTCTGTAAATATCAGAGAAAATGTTCATAACTGCTGATACCGATATTGTTTAAATAATATTGTGCATCTCTAACTCTAAGGCAGCCAGTACAGAACCTTAAAGAGATTTGATGAGGACTATCCAGTGTGTCATCTTTAAATATATAGGCTCTCACAGATAAAAGAAACAAACAAACAAATAAATAAAGAAATAAGACTTTAATTGCCTTAAATTTCAAAAATCCAATATTTGCTTATTAGAGTGTGCGTACCTTGATTGGCTCCAGCAGCAGGCAGGAGCACAGGAAGCTGGCGAAACAGGAAATGAGCCACATCATGGCCACGTGCTGACTGAAGCCGTGACCTGCCCACATGGAAACACCGCTGCCCAGCGCAATCGCTGCCCAGCTGCCCCAAAGAGCAGCCCGACCAACCCACGGAGGAAACCGTCTGGGACGACACACATCTGTCACAACTGGAAAGAGGAGAGGAAGGGGGGGTGTAAAGAGCATTAAGGAATAGACAAAGAAAAGGCAATCTCCACAAAGAGCAGAGGTTAGAGAAAGGATTGGCTAAACAGACAAAGAAGGAGATTCTGAGATTAAAAAATGCTTGATTTACAACAAGAAATTAAAGTCTGGATTTGGTCCTGATTAGCTTGTTAGATCCGCTCTTCCTTCAAAGCTGTTCTAATTTAAAGGGAATCACTTCTAACAAGCTCCTAGTTTTTTTATCAACAGTCATTTCTTATTCCCTTCATGAATAACATAAATCAATCTGTGCTTTCAAAAAGAGTTGTGAAAAAATCATGAGACTGAAGACACCAGGAATGCTCCTGCTCTTTCTTCTCAGGGTCTTACTGTGCCTAGTTTTATCATGTCAACAGTGTTTGTCTGTGAGGGTTCTTGGATTTCAGTTCTTCTTTTTGTTGGTTTGCTCCTTTTTTGCTTTAGCTCTTTTGCTTTTCTCCTTTATTATCCTGTTTGTAAATTGTTTCTGTTTGTAAAAGCACTTGATAAACATTTGTTTTTAAAGGTGCTATACCAATATTCTCCATCAGACCTCCTCGACTTCAGATCGACCTACCACTTTTACAGACTTGTTTTAATGTGATGACCTCTCGTATCTCTGCCTTATTTCAGTTTTATGGTCTCTTTAGACAGATGTCTTTAATGCTCTTATAATTTTAGCTCCTACTTTAAGGTCCTTCCTCCATTGTTGGCTTATTTTGTATTATTTTTTAATATAATTAATGTCATTTCTTACTTTTAATTTCCATTTTATTTAATATATGCTTTTTGCTTTACTTTCTGGCTACTGATTCGCCTGTTCCTCTTTTAATCTATCTATACATTACCTTTTAGACTTTTTTATTGTGTTATTTCCTTCATTATATCTGTTGTTCTATTTCATCTTTACTATCATTATTATTATTATTATTATTATTATTATTATCATTATTATGGATATATGTATGTGTATATGTGTATTTTATGTATGTACATTTGTATATGTGCATATATGTGTATCTTTAAAATGAAGAGTTTGGCTTCAGCCTGCTCTCTTGAAAAGTGTCTCGAAATATTACCAGTTATGAACTGGCACTATACAAATAAAGATTGATTGATTATTAACATTTTGATTATTTATGTATTTTTTTATTTATTATTTATTCTCTTTTTTTCTCCTGTTTTCTGCTTCCACTCCTTTTAATTGCCTTTTCTTTTTGCTATTGATTTTAAGTTATCTTTTATTTTGCTCCTTGTGGTCTCATTTTCTGTTGCTGGGTTAGCTTGTATTACCTGAGTTCTTATCACATGAAAATGATTTTTGATTCATTGGCCTGGAGTCGCTGGAGATTGCGCCCTCTTTGTGGTGTAGTCACACACTGAGTATTGGGCGGGTGCCTGGGCCACGGTTAGTGTGGTCTTTGGTGTTTCTGGCCCTCTGGGTTGGGGGCCTCCTGTATGTTTGATTTTGGGTGACTGGGCCTGGACTGTTGTTCCCACTTTTGGGGTTTTATGTTTTCCTCATGTTATGTGAAGTTTTCTCCATTCCATGAGCACCATTGTGCTATCACTTCTATATACTGTTTAATTCTGACTGAAAACTGTCTTTCCTCTTTAACATCCAGGGTGAAATGCAGGACAGCGCACAGCCTCTAGTTTCATCGTAAAAGTCCAGACAAGCAGCCGCGACAGCTGAGCTCTATGCATCATAAAAGTAACAAACTTCATGTCACTCATGACTTTCCTTTTTAAAGACACAATTTGATTTTGCTCTTTTTCTTCAATCTATTTCCAGTTCTAAAAACATCAGAGGCTTATTGATGATTTCTGTATCAATATTCTGGCAAAAACAAAGCTCAGAGTGAAAGAATTTTCAGATAATTGATCTCAGGGAAAACAACTTTCAGATGGCTGTTCAAACCAGTCTGCAATTCTCGTCTTTGTTTGTTCATTCATTTTGCACCTGCATTTAATTTCCTCACCAAGTAACCTTCCAGTGAAGTGGTGCCTTTGTACCGATCACCAACTCCTCAATCAGAAACTACAACCCAGATTAAAATTGCATTAATTTGTTAAGGTGTTTAAAAGGGGCTTTTTTGTGCTGCAAACTAGTTGTAAGGCAGTTTTGGATCATTTCCAGTGCCGTCACCGCCTGAAAAAGACAAGTTTGGCCATTTAAAAAATCAACTTTGACTTTTTCGAGCAAAACTTTACAGGATCTAGTTGCATTATTTCACAAAAGCAGCTGCTCTCTCTTCTCTTTGGTAAGATTATTTTTATTTTTTAAACACAACTCCTTAATCTACCTTCACCTTTTATATGGACTATTGTAACTCTCCTCTCGTCGGTCTCCATAAAAAGTTCCTCCATAAAAAGTTCAAAAGTTCCTCCAGCCAGTAGACATATTTTTATTTGCCTTTTTTATTTATATATTTATTTTAATTTATATTTATTTAATTATATTATTGTTTTCAAATCTATCATTTTTATATATATCTTTCTATCTACCTTTCAACAGCTATTGGAATGTCCTAATTCCCCTGAGGGAGTTTCCCAAAGGCATTAATAAAGTTTTATCTAATCTAATCTATAAACTCCAGCTGGTTTAAAACTCAGCTGCTCACTTGTCAACAGAGACCATCACGTCACTAAGCAGCTTCACTGGCTCCCTTTATAACACAGAACTGAATTCAAACGTCTTCTGTACACTTTCAAGGTCATCCACAACACTGCCCCTCCATATCTGTCTGACCTTCACATCAGATCCTCTTCCTCCATCCACCTCACTGTGCCCTCCTCCTGCCTCTGCACCATGGAGGAGCAGAGCCTTTAGCCGCTCTGCTCCTCAGCACCAGCTCTCCGTAACTCTGAGTCTCTCCCTACCTTCAAATCCAGACTCCAAGCCCACCTGTTTAAGACCGCCTACTCACTGTAAGCATCCTCTTCCATCCATTTCCTTCCTCCCCTTACTCTGTTCAACATTTATTTTATTGTTTGTTGATTTTATTCATTAGGGTTTTTTTGATTGTTGTTCAGTATCCTGGAGTGTGAAGAAAGGCACTTATAAAAAAAAAATCATTATTATTTTAATTATCTTTCAACCGTTAACACTTCAGAAATACTCTAAAATCTATCTGAAACTGATCTCACTTTGTTGTAAAAAACAGTTTTCACGGATGAATGTGTCCTTTTTTCACTCAAAGCTTACTGAAATAGAGACCTTGAAGAACCTTGAGAAGTGAAAGAACACACACACACACACACCCCCACACCCCTACACGCACACGCACACGCACACGCACACACACAACCACACACACCCACACACACCCACACGCACGCACACACACACCCCCACACCTGTGTTTGAGGTGAAGGCAGTTTTTGGCGGGTCTCTCCTCATAGATTCTTGAGGAAGCGTCTCGTTCGGCTTCTGGAGGAGAATCACCTCAGTCTTGTCATCTAATATGCTGGACCTGACACACGTGGTTATTGGAAATTAGTAAAAACACAACATCCATCATTACATTTTATTTAAGACACTTTGTAAGAATCAGACTTACAGATCGGCCATTTCACTTTCATCTGCCTGAGGGAAGAAGTTCTGTCCATCTGTGAGGATGTGTTTGATCAGATCCTCGTCTGTGGGTCAGAGAAGATACAACATCAGCTCAAGTTTCTCATTTTGAACAGAAAGTCAAGAGAGCTCGACAAGATTAGTGGTCACAAACCTGCCAGGGTATTTCTGACATTTTTAGCTGAGTTATTGGTGAAAATGTGAAAACTGTCCAGTTGCACAATGTTAAAAAATCCTTCGTATGTCTTTCGAAAATTACATAATTTAGAATAATATTTTCAGACTAAGATTAGCACTTAATGTAATTTTCAAAAGAAATACATATGAAATAATTTCCTTTGAACAGCTAAAAGCAAAATATGACCTATCCAACAAACACTTCTTTTGCTATTTACAACTAAGAACATTCTTGGAGAAAAGTTTGGGGGGACAAATGACACTGGCTAACCTGACAAAGGTGGAGAAAATATTTCATAATAGCAATGGCTCAAGACAATTTATTAGCAGGATGTATCTAGCAATGATGAAAGAATATCTGAAAAAAAAAAAAAAAAAAAAAAACATACACCGATCAAAAGAGAGATGGGAAGTTAACCTGGGTATTACTATACATGAGGACCTACGGTATAACTTATGTCAGAACAGCTTATCCACAGCTATGAATGCCAGATTTAAACTGGTCAATTATAATTTCTTTCATCAAATTTATCTAACCCCCCAAAATTTACATCGGTACAAACCTGCAATCTCCAATGTCTGTTTCAGATGTGGTATTGCTGAGGGCACCATGCTACTGTAATTCCTTTACCTTATTACTTGTTGACTTTAGTGGGAATAAGTTGTATTGTTCTTGCACAAATGAAATCTGCCAAATAAAGTATTAAAAAAAAATCTTCTCTTTCTTGCAACTGCACGCACAGTTGAAAGAATGGTGTCTACCTGCTTATTATGGACTTGGGAGTGAGGTAAGACACAAAAACAAAAAAAATGTTGATGTATCCCTTTAAATGCTGTAGAGCAGCCTGATGTGTATGTTATGTTTACTCTGTATCTGTAAGCAACCACTGCTGTTCCTACTATATTACCTGAGGAGGTGAAGTATTTGCTGCGCTCCTCTGTCCCCTCCACGTCGTCAGGAATAAAAGTCATGTCCACGCCGAGGTGTCTGCTCCCCTGACCCCTCTTCAGCTTGGGCATCCCCGCCCCGTGCCCTGCCCCTCCCACCATGGACCCGTCACTTAACCACTCCGGCCAGTCCCTGTCCTCCATGTCCTCCTCTGCCATGGCCCAGCTCTCCACGCTGAAAAGTAGAACACAGCAGGAGCATATTAGAGGATCGTCCCTGCTTCCACTCAAGCTAAAAAAGTTTCTCAAAGAAAAGAAATGATCAAAAACAAAAGACTTTGGGACAATTATGGCTTTTGAATTTATTGCTGTTGTGACAAGACGAGAGATCAGAGATGCCAAAAACACACACTTAACAGCCTTTCAAGATCTCTGTAGATTTAAAACTTTTTCTTGTTCTTTTCTATTCCCTCGTCTTCAAAGAGTGAGACTTCAGGCTTTTCAGCTGGTTTTATATTCCCATTAAATAGAGTCTTACTTTATGATAAAGTGCTCCATGGCAACTGGAGTTACTCACCTTTTAGTTGACGGGGTGGGAAAATCTAAATTGGTTTCTTCTGAGTTTGTCTAAGAAAAAGCAAGAGACAAAGGGCAACAATGGATTTAAACATAAAGAAGCCTTTAAAAAATGTTTGCAGTAACAGGTATAAGAGCATTCAAACAATTATGTTACATTGACAAGTAACTGCTGAACATTGATTGATAATCAAATGTTCATTTTGCCATTAAACACATTTTAAGTTTCCTGATGTGAAACAGCAAACAATTCTCACCTAATTAGACCCAGCATTTCTCAACCCTTTTTTTTCAACCAAGTCATTTTGACTCAAAGACATGAAAAAAATCAAGTCAACCCTATCAAAACGTACTGATGAAAAAGGGTCATTGTACATCCCCCTGACCACCAACTATACACATAAGTGGTTGTTATGGGACATTTTTTTTTTTAATTCATACCATTAATGGGACATTGCACACACCATAATATTATTGTAGCCATAAGGAAGTCCACTTTTGAAAATTCAATGTTGTTGACTTCTTGCACCAATAGCATCATCATGTTATCTACTGTCACTGTTGGAGTACCACTGGATTGATGTAGTTGATGGTCTAGATTCATAGTTATGATGAAGAAAACCTAACCTGGGTATTAGAGTTATCATTTCAGGAACGAGAATGAATGAAATCATTTTTTCTTAAATCACACACTAATAATCTGCATAATCCTGACAACACTCAGTTGAATTTTCATTTATGTCCAAGGTAGCCCTGAAAGGGCTAGAAGGCACGGCACCCCTACTGAGCAAGACCGATCTAACCAATCAACTCTGATGACTTCAATGCTTGTATTTCATGATGTATATATTTGGATTAATCATTTAAGCCAGTGCTGCACTGCTACACCAGTGTGGTCTGAAACAACAAGAAGACAGCCTCTAAGTCAGTAACCTTTTCTGTATCATGGCCTGACTTTATGTCAGACAGTCAGGGAGCAGCCTTCGTGGGGGACTGTGGCGGGGGCGATGATGTTAAACAAACACATATGTTGTGCTTTGTACAATTTACCAAAACCCAGGACCATAGAGAGCCACGAGTTTGTTCCCAAATGACATAAAGAGCCAATCACAAGGACCCACTCTGTTTTTATCAGCTGTTAAAAAATGACATTTAGGAACACAGCTGACTCAAAATCACAATTTGACATGATAACAAGTTAAACCACCAGACTTCCTGCTGATGGTGTGTCTTTTATAAATCGGAGGAACAGTCTGAGCTGATCTGATGTTTCTATTGATTACTGGTGGTGATTATATTAGTTTTCACCTCTGAACTGAATCCTCCCACATCAAGAAGTTGAGCCCTCTCGTGGGCCTTGACTGTTACAAACATTGTGCTGAGTCAAATATATTTACAACTTAAGGCTTCTAGGCTAACACTACTTAATTTAATGTTTGAAAAAGGAAGTGCTTTTATTTTGAAGGAATATAAGGAACTTCTAAGTGGAATTTACTGTACTAAAGCAAAAGAACTTACTACGAATGTAAAAGTCAATAAAAATAGTCAAAGTCAGCTGTAATGACATTAAATTTTGAAAAATTCAAAGCCTGTTCAGGTTCAGGTTCAGTCATCAGAGGAGATTTTTGATGCTTTATAAAGCAGCGTCAGACAGCCTTCCTTACAAGATTTTATTTTGGACATGAAAAAATGAACTCATTATTTGACCTTAATCTCCTAGCAATGTATCTGTCATTGCTGACAGCCCTATTTTTGTTTTGCGAAAAAGAAACAAATCTAAATTACACAAAAACAAGGTATTTTGAACCATAAATGTGTTACCCTTGCTATCAGGCTTTACCTCGCCATTAAAAAAGAGGAAGGAGCTTCCATTAATAGAGTTGTCGAGGAAGTCATCGATCTCCACAGACTCCTGGTCCGACTGTGGCTGCACCTGCTCAACAGTCACACACTGATATTCACACAGACACATTCAGACACACAAAATAAAAAAAAAAAATCAGATTCATGAGCCTGTTACTGCATATGTACTAAATTACCTGGTTAAATCAGAGGTAGGTTTGTGTTACCTTGCTGCGGCTCATCCTGAAGAGCGTGAAGACCAGCAGGTAGAGAGGATACACGATCAGACACGTGACCACACCTGCTGCCACCGTCTCGCCATTCAATGAGGAAAACCTTGACACGGCGTGTGGGCTGCAGGACACCGATAAAGAGAAAAATAAGATGTTAGAACAGTAGACAAAATGTAAAAGAACCCATTTCTGATATTTTTTTAATTCACATTTTTAGGATTATTTATCCAGACAAGATAAAAGGTTCAAATCTTCATCTCAGATTTTAGTCATGTCTTGTTGGCAAAAGCTAAACAGATTCTGTCAGAGTTTTAATCACCAGAGATTTATTTTCAGATATTTATTGTTTCTACATGTGTCTCAGTGATAATTTTTTTTTCATAGGCCAACCTGGAAGTTAGCATCTTGCTGGTTCCCTCGACTAAAAGCCTATGGGATTTTTCATTGGGTTTTTGTATCATTGCTGACGATAAGGTCTGTGGCAAAAAAAATATGAAACTTACATGTTTTGTTCATCATTAAAATCCTTATGAACAAACTTGACTTTCACAATTTTTAAAGCTTAATATAATCAACAAGAGTAATAAGCTATGATCAAGAAATTGTGGAATTACAACATGGGGTTTCGACCTAGAAGCAGCTACTGCGCCTCCAGCATATAATGCTTTAACCCCTTCTTTAAGAATAATCTCTGTATCCAATAACCTGATCAAGCTGGTGGCCATGGCTGTAGCTATCATGTATTATTGTATATTAAATAATCAGAGATGACTGAATGAAGTTGGAGATGTGTCTGTCGGCATCATGAGTGTTTTTGTTCTTGTACTTGACTGTATGGGATGCGTGTTACTGTAGGACACCACTAGAGGGCGCTAACAGCCCCCAGGCTGCATGTAACTACCTGTTGTGTTAGAGTTGAGCTGCGACCATGTTGGTAATTCTGGTAGTAAAAGTATTAAAATAGAGGGTTTAATAATCCATATCACCATCAAATTCTATTGACAACTAATGACCAGTAATTAGACCTCACCATCAGTATTGTCTGAGCTCCATTTCTATGATATTTTTGTCTGTGCAGTGGAACTTTTCTTGGTGTATGCGCGGAAAGAGTTACCGTGTTAACGATGATGGGCAGTCGACTGTGCTGATAGACATTGTAGTGAAGGCACCAGAAAAAGCGGAGGGTGTATCCTTCAGGGCTTACTTTTATGAGTCATTGTACCAAAGAACACTTCATTGGTTTATATCTGAGAAAATACAGCCAAGGAAACCAAGCTAACACAAATATATCTATGGACAAAATTAACCAAGGCGTCAACTCCAGGTCACCAATGTACACAGTCACCAGATGAATTCTTACACCAAACTTACTTCCTTGTTTCCCGACGTCTTAAAAAGGGTTTATCTGTCATAAGCTGGGTGAACAGCCATGTTTGTATCTGTGCATTCACATGAATTATTAGATGTTGATGATTGTGGTCTTGATTTATCAGTTTGTCTTTTAAACTTTCTGTTGTTGTTTCTGCTGCTGTGGTCAATTACGCATGGACTGCAGCTTGTGTCTGTGTCATGTTAATTCTGGACAAGGTACACAACCGACAGGCCAAATCGACACAGGGGATGCGTGGTGGCCATCCTGCTCATGCGTACGCAGAGTTAACAGCAAGTATATCTCCAGCTTTAGGGTCCCCAGCCATCTTTGTAGTCCTTGTTAGCAGTCTGTTAGGAGTTTTTCATTTAAAAACACAATAACGCTCTCAAATTTAAATGCGGGGTAATAGCAGATGCATTTTATGTTTCAAAGTAAAAGGTTAAATATTATATGCATGTGTTCATCACAGACCTCATTTCACATATTTGTTCAAAACCCCATTCTAAAATTCCATAGACTTTTGGACATGGGGAACATAAGTGCTTAACTGCCAACTGATAAAATCCTAACTCAAAATGCTATGAGTCTGTGTTTTAGGACTCTATCCTCCACCACTCCATTTTCAAGGTAAAAAGGGAGCTGACAAACATTGCTGGACACAAAGCTGCTTCACTCAAACCCCTGCTGTAGGGGGTGAAAACAGTCCTATACCTGTATCTCCTGTCCACCACCACGCTGTACCACAGGCTGTTGGCCAGTAGGAAGAGTTGGAGCAACACAGCACAGCAAGTGGCCCTCTGCAGGCGGGTGAAGGGGCTGCGTGGGGGTCTCTCCCACAGAGACAGCCACAGGTGACTCTCACACAGCGCCCTCTGCAGCTCACAGCGCAGGAGGCGGGGCATCTGAAAAAGCACCGCCTCTTCTGAAGGGAACACAAAGAAACAAGGTAAAGTAATTAGGCTTAAACCATTAATGTGTGACTTCTAGCTTATCATCTGGCTGTAGTTAATTACCTGAGGCCTCCACCTCGATCTCCACCCGCCCGTCAGTTTTCTCATTGTCTACAGATAGCCACTCCTCCACAAGGAAGTAGTAACTGCTTCCTGTCTGCAAGTCTTTCACCAGAACGTACTGAAGCATCCACGCCGGGGACAGGCCTGAGGGAAAGTGGACACATGACGTTACAGATCTTTGTTCAAACATCAGCAGCTTAAACTTGTCATTGCTCATGGCCACACTGGTTTCAGGTTAGTGAGTACCTTTGTTGTCATGCCAAACACGTATTTTCCAAACATTGCCCAGGTTGGTATCCGTGGCGATATGAAAGATGTCCAGAGCGTTGCGTGTGAAAGCTCCTCTGCTGTCGAGGTGTCGGTGTCCACTGCGGCTCTCACGTCCATACAAACTGATTCCCACATGAGCTGTGGTGCCTGAATGACGGAAAGAGACTAACTTTATAAACTGATTAATGGATTCTAAAGTAAAAGAGTTTGTTCTTCTTAACTATGTTTAGCAGTACATTTATAAAATAGTCAAAAGTAAAAAATGCTGTTATCTAAATCAGTGGTTCCTGAACCTCCTAGTTGTATTTAAGAGAAGTGTTATTGTTGTTTTAGGTAATCTATGTAAACCAAATTTTAACAGGCTCAAAGCTGACACAGCCTAATGGTTAAATTATGAATTTTCTGTTTAAATGGAGGTTGCACTGCTACACCAGTGTGGTCTAAACTAGGGGTGTAAGACAGATGATATAGTTTCTATATATATAAATATATATGCTCAATTGCAGAGTGCCTTGAGATAACACTTTCCATGAATGGGCACTATTGAAAAAAAGACTGATTGATTGACTAATAAACATAAAGAAAAAGGAAGATTTTATTAAGAATAATAAAGAAAGAACACACTGATTCTAGCTTTCGCTTGTATGCAGCAATTAAAAATATTTTGCAGCTGTAACAAGCAATATATGTATTTATGTGGAAAATAAAAATGTATTTGTGACTTAAAATTGTCTAAATAATATATATTTCAAACTTGTGTAATACTTTCATAATAATACTTTACACCCAAGATTTTTCCTGTAAGAGATTCTTAAAAATC
Source organism: Cetoscarus ocellatus (assembly GCA_037902135.1). Lineage (NCBI taxonomy): Eukaryota > Metazoa > Chordata > Actinopteri > Labriformes > Labridae > Cetoscarus > Cetoscarus ocellatus. Next base: position 123,298 of record JBAMNC010001852.1, read on the forward strand.
AAAGTTCATTTTCTCACCCATGGCACATTTTGGTCAGCTTGTAAATGCTTGTGAACAGAGATATTCACAAAGATTTTTTTTCATTTACACCATTCAGTTCATTACAGATGTTTACTGTATGAAAGGAATATGTGCCAAGATTTATTGTAAAAAAATGGGGGTGAGGAGTAACAAGAATTTTTACCCATTACTTTTGTACTTATGTACTCTTCCACTGTGCTACTTTTTACTTGTACTGAAGTTATTTTAGTAGTACCTCTCCTCATACAGGAGTCAAGTTTCACTGAAGTAACAGTGAGTAGAATAATTGAGTAATCCTTACACCTCTGACTGAGGGTACTTTACTGCATTTTCAGAGAAAATCAGATTGTTTTGTAGAAAATGGGAAACTTCTGGTAGTGAGCAACATTGATTCAATCAGAGAGAAAAACTACTTCTCAGATTTAGCTAAATGAAAGTAGCCTGAGGAGAGGGAAAATGTTTGATATCACACAGTGCCACTTTTACTTCTCTGCTGACCTGACTGTGAGTAAAACAACACTTTAAGCAGCAGTTACACATGCGTGAGTTAGCATGTGTCAAAAAATGTGCGGCATTGAATGGATGTGTTAACTTTGACAGCACTAACTTAGCTTTTTATATTCTTACACTCTACATATTTTAGCATTATTTAAGTTTTTTAGCAACGGTGTATTCACCCTCTATTGTATATTTTTGACTTGAATGTAAAAACAGAAATGTTTGATATGCACATCTGACTCTGCTCTATACTCTGCTCTTCCCTTGTTCTTGCTTTTATTTTTTCTTCAGTTTGCAGAGTCATCATTTTGCAGAAAACAGAGTAAAAAATAGTGTTAGTTTTTACTCAAATTACTAAGTAAGAGCTTTTGAGACCTTTTGACTTTGAGTGGTATTTCTACAGATACTCACCAGCCCCTCGGCTCCAGCCGGTCTTCACCTGGATCTCATACTTGAAGAGTCCGTCTCCTCCGCAGAGTGGGACCACAGCAGCCCGCCGTAGGTCCAGCTGGTCCAGCTTGTGTAGGATGGCTACTGCCACCACATAACTCAGTAAACCCAACACACACACCAACAGGACGACCAGGCTGGGTGCACCAAAGCGCTCCTGGAGAAGAGGAATGAAAGGTTTCAGTGTCTTTACCTTCGGTGGGCAGAGAAAGTGTTAGCTTTTGTGATACTGACCGGGGGCTTAAAGGTGACGGCGTTAACCGGGACGAACAGCCCTGCAGCAAAAGCTGTGAGGTGCCGTGTGCGACAGACTGCTCTGCTGGCGTTGGTCTCTGCAAGAGGCACCATGCCATCTGTCCTCCACTGCTTCTCACTCTCACTGAAGTACTGACACAGGGTAGCAAACACCCCGACCTCCAGGCGAACACCCACGGGGTGCGAGGTCGGGCTGCAGGATGTGCTCACATTGATGAAGTAGTCCAGAGTGGTGTCATACTGCCTGTAAGAGACAAGGCAGGGCATGAGGGATACATAAAGGTTATTCTCAGTTAAAGAGGGCAAAATTGTGAAAAATGAAAGGATGCTATCAGAAGGATGATCCATTTTACCTGTAATCTTACAAAACAATAAATATCCAGCATTAATAAGAATCTATATTAGCACTGTCAAGCTCAACACCAAACACTTAAGCTAGGTTTTATGGGCCTGTCATTAAGCCAATTAAAGATGATTTTTCAAGGCATTAAACTAGAATAAACTGCTTTTTTTGGGTAAAATCTTTCACAAAAGTAACCCATTCACGGAAGCACTCATCAAACTCTTCTTTATTTAAGTTCATTTGACTTACCTTTTTTACTCAAAAGCACTTAAAATGCTTCATAAAAGACTTTAACAGAAAGCATTATGTCAAATTGTATCAAATAACTTCTTACAATGAATACATAAAGCCAATTTTTAAAGATCATTTTGGAAAAATTCATGTTTTTCATGTTTTTATGCATTTTTCCTGGGTTCAAGGCATCAAAGAGGGAAATCAGACCAAAATACCTCATGGCCAATTTTGAGAATCTTTAAAATACATTTTTTGGATATTCGATATTGACTGGTGGGTCGCAGTGAGTGAGGAGGAGGGCCGCATGTGGCCCCCGGGCCTGCAGTTGTCCACAATCTGAGCTAACTTAGTATATCAGTGAAAGAACAAGAGCTCTTACTCAGGTGACAGGAAGAAGGTGTACTTCCTGTGGTCCAGATCCTGCCCCCTGGTCATACTGAGAGCGATCCGTTTCCTGTCTGTGCAGTTGAACTCGTTGGGTCTGTCATGAGAATGAAGGTACGCTGTGATGTACGGATCCTCCTGTCTTATATCGTTCTGGCTTTCATCTGAGCAGGGAGAAGACAAAGCAATACAACCAAATCAGCATGGATACAACCCATTTTAAAAGGTGACTGAAAACACAAAGAAGTTAGTTCAGTTATTAACTAGAAAACAGTGACAGAACATCTGTGGAACACCGGTCAAGTCCATTGGCAATAGAGAGTATGCACATGTATTAGGTTTCTGGGCCTGGATTGTTGTGCCCACTTTTTGGTTTTTAGGTTTCCTCACAATATGTGACATGTTCTCCTTTCTGTGAGTTTGTGAGGTGTTAGTCTGAAAAACATCAGAAATGCTCTCTCCTCTTAAGTTCTTATTGTGCCTTGGTTTATTCTGACATTTGTGTTTGTTTGTGAGGGTTCAAGCTTTTAGATGGTTGGCTCCTTTTGTGCTAAAGCTCTTGTGTTTTTCTTCTGTGTTCATGTTCGTTTGTCAAAGCACTTTGTAAACCTTTGTTTTTAAAATGTATTATTATTGTTGTTATTATTATCATTATTATTATCATTAGTAGGAGTAGTAGTATTACCCACACAGAGCTCAGTGAGCAGCTAAGGCAGGTGATCCTTTTTGTTTGTTTCTTATTGTTTGTTGCTTTATTTTGGTCTAAAAAGTCCACCACCACTACCCCCAATACAGTGAAAATGAATGTTCATCTTTTTTTAAAATGTTGAATACACTTATTTTCTATCTGTATTTGTTTTTACTTATTTAAGATTTAAGAACATTGTAGGGATGCTCAGATTGGGTGTTTTTAACGCTGCTACCACTGAATGTCTATTCTTGAGCCTAGCTGTTACTGAAACTAACACCATTCATGTTATCTGCTTTGTCAACAGGTTTAGTATTTGCTCAACAGAGAGGCACAAAACCTCTACTATAAAGATGACTTACAAATGCAATGTGATGATCCATCAACAACATTTATCTAAGTGGATAAATCAACAACATTTCAGACAGACTGAAAAAGTCTTTCTGACAGGCTGAAGTGTGCAAATGCTCTGATAAATAAAAGGCAACAAGTCTTAGAGCATTTCAGTAACGTTATGCAACTGATGTAATAATTTCATATAACTCAGAAAGCCCAAACAACCTTAATTCAATCTTGACAGCTTTATTTATTCAAGTTCCTTGCAAAAACCCAGATGTCCTCTTGGAATTAAATCTGAACACATCATGAACAAACCTCTGTCAAAGTCATATTGTAGGCCAACATAAACACATGATGATGTTACCGTCTGGACCTCAAACGCAACACAACATGTATCCTGCACTCTGACTAGCTTCGACCCTGCTGGTCTCAGTGGGGTTTTTAACAGGTTCTGAGTTAATTCTTGGATAAACAGGACTGACAACAAAGTTTAGGGGATTCTGCTACAGCCTTTTTTAGATTTGATGGTGGAGCAGCGAGAGCAGCAGCTGTAGAAGACAAGTGGACAAGTCTGTGGCCCATGAGAAAGTGCTCAGGGAGTATTAACCACGTGATTCTATAAATATCAACAGACATTATTTTGATTGCTAAAATTTAAGGTCACGTTTTTCACAACACTTCTACTTTTAACCTGAGGTGGCAAAGCAACAGTTACTACAAGATGTGACTCTCTGATTGGTGGTTTATCAGACCAATCAGGGAGCCAACAATGGGTCAGCTGCGGAATCAGAGTTGAATATTGCTATCTCAGAAGAGGACTGGTATAGAATGTGTATGACACAGTGTACTATTACTAGTTCACAGGTATGGAGAGAGTTTGGCTGGAAGAACCTCACTAGGTTTTTTATAACACCCCAGATGAAGAGTAAGCAGTTACAAACACCCCAACCATGCTGGAGGCTATGTGGTGGCCAAGAGGCCAACCACACTCATATTTCTGGAGCTGCCCTAAGATTAAACACTTTTGGGAAGATGTAAATAAGACTATAAAAGATGTAACCAGTTTTGAGATTCCAAACAGTTGTGCTGTCATGTACCTGGGTAATATTGAAGAGACTGTTAATAAAAAGGACAGATACCTGATTAAAATTCTACTCATAGCCAGTAAAAAAGCTATCACCAGAAACTGGTACAAAGCTGAACCCCTGAAGAAAGAACAGTGGTTTGAAATCATTAAGGACATCTATATTATGGAAAAGCTGACATACCAACTAAAGCTCAGAGGACATACCCACGACAAGAACTGGGAAAAATGGATCACATACACAGAAAGTGAGAACAACAAGTAATTTGAACTGTTTAGAAATGACTAGGAGGGGAAAATGACATACTTGAAATGCCCCTGAAAATGTTCTCTTGTGTTTATTTATGTTTTATAATTGTTTACTATAATGAAAATTAATAAAAATAAAGTTTAAAAAAAAGAAAAAACAATGGGTCAGCTGCATGCCTCTTACTGAGTCCACCCCACTGTATGAATCTTGTGTGTTACAATAATAAGAGCTCACCATGCAGAGAGGTGAAGTTGAGCTGCACAAACAGTCCCGCCTGCCGGTTGGTGTTCTTCGTGTTAACTGAGACAATCACAGAGTCACAGTGGCTGATGTTCACAGCTCCAGCTACGGGGACTCCTCCAGCACTGGCACCCTCAGGACCTGCCTCTGCTGCACCACTCCCATTGTTGATGGCAACGGTGATTGCCAGATCGTCGTCCAGTCCGGAGATGGGAATGTGAGTGCCGTTTTCAGTGCGGAACTCCATGGAGGCCACCTCTGTGGAGACGGTGTAATTTGCCACATAGTTGAAGGGGAAGGGGTTGGACTCAACCTGTGGGAAATAAGAGAGAAGGGAAATAGTGAAAACGAGATTTATGGACGTGAAAATTAAACAGAAAAGGGCTGAAGGACCTAAAACACAAAACAGGACCACTTCAGACAGGCACTTTGAGTTTTTGTGCTTCGAGAGGGTTTGCTGTCAATTAATTTGGCACCTGTAGCTTTTATTGTTGTCAAATTCTTCACCAGGAGAGACACTCACTCTCAAGAGGACTCTTAAAATTAGCTAACGCTGAACAAAGAAGGGCTGCCAACACACTAGACCAGGGGTCATCAACTACATTTGTACAAGGGTCAGATTATTTTTGTGACGTGTGCTTTTGGGGCCAGATTTAAGAAATATTATTAGCTATAACTAAAAACAATGATAATAATGAAATATTTTAGTCCAGTTAAAATAGATAGATAGATAACTTTATTGTCCCAATGGGAAATTTGTTTTCACAGGCTGTCAAACGAGAATAGACATACATTTAGGAAACAGAGGACACACATTATACTCATCTGAAAGATTTACACATGATTGGCACATTAATCAGTGGGTTGTTTTGTTGAGGATGGAGATGGCAGATGGTGCAAAGCTTTTGTTAAAGCGTGCCCTTCTCCATCTCAGCGTTCTGTACCTGCGACCTGAGGGCAGAAGTCTAAAGTGGGTATTGAGGGGGTGCTCAGTGTCCATGGCTATTGTTCTGTCGAGGCAGGCTATTGCTCTTCTATTGAGTTTTGAGATGATGGCTGCGGGGGTGTGGAATATTTTTATTAAGTTAAAATTTTATGAGTTTAATATTTTTTGTTTCTAACTTTTACCAACTACCTTTTAGCCTTTAAAGAGAGATCAGTCCCTATCACCCATCTTGCAGCCTGCCACACGCAGTTTCACCTATAGTTGTAGATATACATCAACAAAAAGCTATCCCTAAAATCACCAAAAATTTTTAACCTGAAAATGCTCTAAATTTTGCAACATTGTAGAGGATTAGAGCAACTGAAAAAGAAATTATTTAGATGTTTAATGTTTAAATCTTTGAAAAAAAGTCTTAATTCAGAGATTAAAGTCAGAATTTTGTCATTTATGTCAGTACTCTGAAATTGTACTAAAAATTCTGAGAATAACGTCAGTTTATGACAATCCTGATTTTTATCCAAAACGTCCTTGCTTTTTTACTAGAATTATGAATTTTCTCAGAGTTATGACTTGTTTCACAAAATTCTGACCTTTTCTCAGAATTCCGATTTTTTTTTCACAGTGATAAAATAGGTTAACCTTTAGAAAATGTATTTACAATGGCCCCAATCCTCTTCTAAATGATAATACTCAGGGGGCCAGATGGAAAGTTTTCAGGGGCCTGATTTTGTCCCCGGGCCACTACGGGTTCACATGCATTACAAGGCAACTTTATGAGCTTTTTTTGTGTTTATTTAACAGTGTACAGACTGTTTTATCAGGCTATCTACCCACATGATTTCAGCTGTTACAAAATTATTTAAATGCCTTTATTAAGTGACAAATACATTAAACTCAGGATTTAGGGCGATTAGGCAGTTGTTTAATTGCCTCCATCATGTGGGATTAAGGGTGATATTTGTATCTGATTAAAACTGTTTTTTTCTAAATGGATGTTTAAATAAGTAAAAAAGGTTTATTAATACAGAACATTACAGGAGCAGAACTGCACGGTGACATCAACATTTGAAAAGGCAAATTAAAGTGATGACAAAAATAAAATGACAGCAAGATGCAGGATTAATAAACTTTTGTTCACCCCAGAGCTTGTTATCAACAGTTGTCCAAGTAAACACTGAAAAATCCAGCAGGAACCAGCAGGATCCGAACTTCTGGATTGACCTACACAAATATGTCACCCTATAGAGGCACTGGTCAGCCAAAAAGAGGATCTCATGTTGGATGTTGTTCTGTGTTACCTGAAATAGTAGCTGCATGATGCTGTTTCCTGCTGCAGCTTTCCCAAGACTGCTGTTGAAAGCTCGAGGGATGGAGAACCTCTGACACTCTGGGAGAACAAGAGAGGAAGACAAAAATTCAATAAATCTAATTAATTACTTTTTCCCTCATTTGTAGATCATGGTAAGAGATACATCCACATAGTCCTAACTTCCATCTGCTCATTAGACAATAAACACAAAAGCTCACCTGGACTGTCGTTGCCATGGTAACACAGAAGGCTCTGGGGGTCTGCTAGTTTTCCTGTAGCGGCGATCTCAGCCCCTCTCAGTACCAGGGGCTCCTCGTTAAGCACACGTGCGTGCATGAGAATCAGCATGAGGAAGGAGGACAAGTTGTAGGCCCTGGCTGCAACTCTCAGGGGGTGTGGCTCCAGGGAGGATGGGGAAGGGTCTAACGGGGGAGCCCACTGATCCTCAGTGGTGGAGAAGGTGGAGATAGGGGAGGTGAAGTGGGATGTCGGGGGGTCCACATACGGAGGCTGGATGTAATACTGGGATGCTGACTGGCTGACCTGATGGATCAGATCACCTGAATGGAGGAATAAAAAAGTTTGGACGATAAGCTTTATCGTGAGAGTATGACATAAAGACGGGAGAAGATTAAGTTACAGAGACTTAGGGTGAATCCCACTTGTAGCCCTTAGTCCATCCCCTTTGTCTTACCCCCTTGTCTACCTCTTCCCTCAAAACAGAGGGCCAAGGGGAAGGAGTTAAAACACGCTCCTGAGGAACGAGATGCCACTCGATTCCCACTACATCATCACCCAGTGCTCGGTGGCTGTGTTGTAGGCAGATGCCACAATAGCCGTAGCTACAGCTGTGAAAGCTAGCTCATTATAAGGAGAAATTTTAAAATACGACCAACAGTTCAAAACATGATTAATATTTACTTGATTATTTACCAATTACTTATGCTTCCTTCGGGTTCCGCTCTGCCTTCTTGTCAGCGGGCGCAGTATATTATGAGAAATTTCTCACACCCCTTTCTTTCAAGTGAGGTCCCGGTCTGTCTTTGTTTCAGGGGCTGTGTAGCCCTTCGTCTTAGCCCTTCTCCTTAGCCCTATGGAGGACTGGGACACCCCTTCACAAGACGTGAACGCGCAAAACCAAGGGGTAAGGTGTACAACTGGGATTCACCCTTAATCTGTTGCCTTTTTTCTTTCAATTTATTTTATCAGGGTTACATTCCCCTGAGAGGATCTTCATGAAGGAAGGGCTTGAAGGGAAAAGCACTGCTATTCAGGTTTAGGGCTCAGACAGACAGTGCAGACGAAGGGTTGGGGTTATCTGGTAGCAGTGGGATGTAGAGGGTTTATAGCTAGTGATGGGAGAGCTGTGAATGTTGTTGGGATAGGGTTTTCAAAGGAAAGGAGATGTCAAAAGAAAAAGCTTAAGCCTGTCAGTGGAATTTTGATGTGGAAAATGATGCATGCCTGAGGCCATCCCATATCAAAATCCCCTTATCACAGTAACATGTTTAAATATGATTCATACTTTCCACCCCTGATTTTAAGTTGCCCCTCTACCTTTACTGTTTATGTTAGAAAGTTGGGAACAGTCAGTCCACAATGGGGCTGCAGTTATATTGATGTCTTACCCATGATGTTGAGGATGTTGTCTGCGATCTCAGTCGGAGTGACGGTGCCCTGCTTGGTGTCAGTTTGAAGGATCTCCAGCATGGACTCCAGCTTACTCAGTGTGCTGTTCTGGCACTCCTCACATATGAACTCTCGACTCACCGCCTAAGAAGTACGCCAACACACACAGGCTGATCATTGACTTGTTTTCTTGATAGTCTATATCTTTTATAGCTTTCCTCTCCTTTTAAAACCTCCCCTTCTATTCTTCCCTTGACCTTTCCCCCACCTTACCGTGCACTGTGCTAATGCAGCAGAGGTCTGTTGAATGTCGTTCACAGTGGTCAGGTCCAGAGCGGTGAGAGCTTTTGTGATGTTGCTTCTGACTTTGACTCTGTAACCGCGCTCGTCTCTGGATACACCGACAGACTTCCTGGTCTGCTCATACTGAAAGACAGAAAATACTGGTGTTAGTATGAGATGATTGAATCCATCAATGTTTATATCTCTGCTGAATATCTTAGCCGCTCCTACCTCATTAAGGACTGTAATAAAAGCCAATGATAACTCTCGGACCCTCTGGGAGTCTCGCTGCTCTAACAGCTTCTTGAGTGGGGCATCAGTCAGCTCAGACAGCCAGTGAGGAAGGCTCTTGTATTCAGAGGGCGGCTCTGGTAGCCCAACCTCGATGGTCCTGCAAACAAACAGGAAACAGACAGCAGTGAACCCATGGTCCAAGAAACAGACTCTGCTTCATATTTCAACAGTCAAGTAAAATGTTGTTACTTGTTGAGTGCAATGGCAGCAGCACCCTGGTGATCCTCCACTGTGATGGAGACGGCTACGCGGTTTCGTGCTGAGCTGAAGCCCGGGGGCAAGAAGGCCGAGTGCTCCGGGCTGCTGCCCTTGTACACACAGAAGTCTTCACAGTAGTCCTCTTTGCAGCGTGTCACCAGAAGGCTGTACAGCAAAGGAGTCTCTGAGACTCCCAGATCACTGTAACCTGGAGATTATAGAGGAAAGACTTTAAAAACTGAGGAGTGCCTCAGTGACTGGAGAACTAAGAACTGCCTGCTGTTGAACACCTCCAAGACAAAGGAGATGGTGATTGGCTATAGGAAGTCTCAGCTCCCACTCCAGCCAGTCGCAATCAGAGGGGAAGTCATTGAAGGGGTGCAAACCAATAAGTACTCAAGGTATGCACCTTGACAACAAGCTGGACTGGTCTAAGAACACAGACGCTCTGTACCTTAAGAGGCAGAGCTGGGTTTTCTTCCTCAGTAGGCTCAGGTCTGTCAATGTACAGTATGCAATGAAAAGCTCCTCATGTTCATGTTCAGTCAGTGTTTCCAGAGTTCTGTTCTGCAGTGACTGATAAGAACCCCAGGAGGCTGGACAGGCTGGTGAAGAAGGCCGGCTCTGTTCTTGACAGGAGTCTGAACTCACTTATGACTGTAGTGGAGAGTTTCGGGTGCAGCATAGCGCATCCTGGACAATAGTAACCATCCCCTCCACAACATATGGGAGGGCCAGAGAAGCAGCAGCAGTGGGAGACTCATAGCACTGCTCTGCAGGACTGAGAGGTTCAGGAGATTCTTTGTTCCCAAGGCCATCAGACTGTACAAGACCCTGAACAAAGGCAGTGGCTCATGACCTGGACTGTTTTATTACCATGGTTATTTGAATCGGCATGCTCCTGTTCGTAAGTGTTCACGTCTTTTTTCAATAACACTCTACCTTAAGAATAAATGTCCCCATATATTCAGAGATACGCGGACTATCATCTCTTACTGTCAAAAACAAGCTGAAAACAGTTTGCTAGCTCACACTGGCTGATATGTCAGTGGCCTTTTCTTGCCCTCTGCTAGGCTCCTCCCACAAAAATTGTCACACTGTAAGGAAACATGAGAGGGTCTTTCAAAGGGGAGTTCTCATTTTTAAGAAAATCTGAAGCTACAGACAGAAAAGACGATGAGAGTACATCAACTCTACCCCAGTTATGTTATGCAGACAGCCTTTCATTCCTACCTGAGCAGTTGAAGTGAACCCGGTCCAACAGAGTCCGTATTCTCAGGATTTCATTGTCTGAAGCCACATTCTCTGTCCCAGCTTCTCCTCCTCCTCTCAGCTGACACTCCCCACCGTCTGGAGGCATATTGTAGTGCAGAGTGATGGAGGCAGCGCCCTCGCCGTCAAGACTGCTGTCTGTCACGTGCAGTGTGAAGATGTAGGAGTCTCCGTGGCGCAGGATGCCCTGCCTCAGCACCAGGTTCATGCCATCACTTCCTGTGGTGGTGGAGGATGAATCTAGGACCAGAGTCTCATTCTGCAGGGTCATGGCACTCCATCGCTGAGGTTAGACAAAGCAGAGATGAGAAAAGGGACTGATACACTAAATAAGTTTTAATCACTGTGTTTACATGCAGTTAAGAAAGTTAAATTTCTCTGTTAGACTGTTAAAAGTAACTTCTCAAATGCATGTTAATTATAGTCTCTCTGAAATTGCACATAAGAATTAGTCTACTGTGCATCTTCTACAGTCTGTTCTGGGCAAGGAAATAAATTGCATTTACCTTCAATTTAAACAGCATGCTAATGCACTGAAGTTTAGTTTAAATACTGAGTGTTAACACAAATGCTAATAAACAATTTTCACATAGTTGGCTTGTGTAGAGTCTTGCCTCTACTGCTGCTTTGCTCCAAATAACAGTACATGTCCTTGCCCACCAGAAGTGTATTTAAAGCACTGTGCAGCAGAGCACAGCTTGAAATGCAAAATCATGCGTAAAATGCAACACTACAAGGTAATAGTGAGATCACGAGACAACAGGACAGGTAACATGTTAACAACAGGTTATACTGCTGTTGATTTGTGGTCTGGATCAGTAGGATGTTCTCATGGTCCTGTATTTTAAAACTGAGCATTTTCTTTTCCAGTTTTGTGTTGATTTGCTTGTCTGAGATTGAATAAGGGTTGAATAGACTCCCACTGGAAACAGCCCTGCTGGAGCTGCAGTGTTGGCATGTGCAGGAGATGGATTGAGGCACAGGATGTGCAAACTGACTGATAGTCAAGATGTGGAGCGATTTGCTGCATGGCGCATTTAGAGCACCTTGCAGGCAGACTATGTGGAAAATGAGGGAAACTGTTGGCAAAGGTTGTGTTTTTGCTTGCTTTTAGATTTAACAATCAGCTAGACGGACAGTATTTATCTTATTTGTATGAAGAGTGATTGCATTTTGGAGGTCAAAGGTCCTTGCAATCTGACAGTTTCATCAAAACCATCCCCTGCCCTTTATCTCAACCTATAACTACTTCATATTTTCATTGTTTAGCAGTTGTATACCTCATGGAGACATAGAGCTGTCAGGTGATACTCTTAGTTTTCCTGTTTCCTGCTTGCAAGTTTTTAGCAAAGTCACCAGTGAGGAGGTCCATAGTAACTTGCTAAGAAAGGTCACATATTAGGTCATTTGATTACATTTTTTTTTAGCTCTACAACCAAGTATAACTACCTAAAATAAGGCAGTGATAAAATAAACTACCTTACTTTATATTATTGCTATCATTAAAATGTTTTTTAATTCTTTTAAAATTTTATTTGTGTTTCCCGTTATGTGTCTGGTTTACCCATATCCTTTTCCTCAGAACCAGCTGTGATGGGCAGTGCCTATTAAAACCTTAATGATTCACAGGCTCCAATAATCAGATTATTATTGCACTAGCTTCAGGGCTTTCAGAGTGTTCCCTCTTGCATAACAGGTAATAAAAAGGACTGTTACCTGGTAGAAGATGAGAATATAATACTGGGCAAACAAGCTGTTTTGAGGAACAATTAGAGATTCTAAGAAAAACGTTATATCATGAGAGTGGTTTTAATCATCTGGCTATTGAAGGACAGAAAATAATCATACTTGTGTGCTGATTTCCTTTATCAGAGGGATTGGAAATCTGTCCACTGTGTCAAAGCTGGCACAGTGGAAAAACATGTATTACAAATGAAATTATCACACTTTGAATCTACTCAAGTGAAAGTAAAAAGTATTTCACTAACATAAAAACCACCAATAGCGTTCTTTAAAGTCTTTTCTGTTCAGTTCTATTCATCTTCAACCCAGTCTTCTTTTGCCAAGTCAGGTAATCGTGTTGAATATTCAAAACCAAGTCCTTTGTATCGTAAAGGATGGAGGTACATGAGAAGTTCTTTCTCTGTAGGATCTGGTCGGACTGATGTACACTCACTGCATAAGAGGACTATTTCTACACTATGCCTTAAAAAAAACAGATAAATATGAACATTTAACTGAGTTGTTTTTTTGATAGTTGAAAATTTTACATTAATGAAGTGTGACTTGTTACATTAAAAAGCTGTTTTTAATTCCTGGGTCATAAGAAAAGGTCAACAGCTGGACTGCGATAAGTCAGCCTTCTATCAAAGTTATCAGGGCTCCTAAATACCTCAGAAATGGCACAGGTTGCTTGCAGAACACTGAGGCAATAATTTGATCAAAGGGCCTAAATCAAGAACTGAAAGGATGTTTATAATGTTAAGATTTTTTGAAAAGAAGAAAAGATAAAAATAACTTACACCACCTCCCATGACAAACACTGCTTCTCATTTAGTTTGTTGTTGCACAGATCCACAGTGCAAAAACTTCTCTCACAGAATTTATTCCATATTGACATGATAGCATCACGCAATTGCTACAAATTTGTCATTTACACTAACCTGACACATCTGATGGCCCATTCAATGTATTTCACTATTCCAATTGGGAAAGACTATAGAAAGTGTTTGGGGAGGGCAGAACCTGTAAGAGTATATCAGCAGGTGACTGGATGATCGTTCAATCAATGACATTTATTACGGGCCAGTCAGATGATTTAGTAGGTGGGTGCAACTGTGCTATAGAACGTGGGCCACTTCGTAAAACTCAAAACTCTTTGAAAAACATGTCAGAAGTGGAGTGAAAATATCCTTTCTATAGAGAGGTTCATAGTGTTTTTTTATTTAATAAAGAAATGTGGTCCAGATCTGATAAAACTACTACTGAAGCTGTTAGCATCTATGCTAAACTCTGGATGTGCATTCACTTCCTGCTGTTGTCTTGCTCGTAGCTCCCACCTCTTCCTGCTCTAAAGGACCCTGATTGGGCCGTCCTGCTTTGGGACACTCACAATTGTTGTAGATTGGAGCTTGGCAAGATGGATCTGCCTGATTACAGACACTGAATCAGGCAGGTCCAGCTGCCATGCAAGGTTACACATCAATGATGCAAATCTCTCATTCTTTGACACCCCAAAGCTGCTCTGTAAGATTAAGCTCTGATGACTGTGGAGGCCACTGGAGTACAGTGGATCTATTGTCATGTTCAAGAAACCAGTTTGAGATGATTTGAGCTTTGTGACATGGTGTACTGTCCTGTTGGAAGTATTCATCAGAGGATGGATACACTTTGGTCATAAAGAGATGGATACGGTTAGCAGCAATACTCAGGTTCAAATGATGCTCCGTTGGTCCTAAGGGGCCCAAAGTGTGCCAAGAAAATATCCCCCATGCCATTACAGCACTGCCAGGAACTGTTGATACAAGGCAGGATAGATCCATGCTGTCATGCTGATTACACTAAATTGTGACCCTAACATCTGATGTTGCAGCAGAAATCGAGTCTCATCAGACCAGGTGACATTTCTCAAATCTTCCATTATCCAAATTTGCTGAGCTTGTGTAAATTATAGCCTCAGTTTCCTGTTCTTAGCAGACAGGAGTGGCACCCAGTGCAGTCTTCTGCTGCTGGAGCCCACCTACTTTAAGATTCATCATGTTGTGCTTCAGAAATGGTCTTCTGTGAACCTTTTTGTTGTTGTTTAAGTGAGTGTTGCCTTTTTATTACTATGGACCACTCTGGCCATTCTCTTTTGACTGTCTGGCATCAACAAGACATTCTCACCCAGATATCTGCTGCCCTCTGGATATATTCTCTAATTCCGACCATTCTCTGTAAACCTTAAAGACAGTTGGAAATCCAAGTAGACCAGTTTCTGAAATATGCCGACCAGCCAATCTGGCACAAACAACTATGCCACAGTCAATCAGTCACTTAAATCACCTTTCTTCCTTATTCTCAAGCTTCGTTTGACCTCCATACCAAAATGCACTGAGTTGCGGCCATGTGATTGGCTAATTAATTATTTCTGTTAACAAGCGGTTGAGCAGGTATATCTTTTTATGTGGAATATGAGTATATGTTGAAAATAAAAGCACGAAAACAGAAATGTTGTTCAGAGTTAAAGTAAGTAACCTCAGTATTTCTGTGGGCAGTCAGCTGATGTGTGATCCGAGGCCTGTGACTCAACAATGGTTTTGTCTTGTAAGCTGTTTTCCTCGGTTTGTATGGACTAAATATATCCTTTCTGGCTCCAGCACTACAATGACCTCATTCTCACACCCACACACTGCCGCCTGCATCACAATTTCAGGGGAAAGGCAGAGAGGTGGAGCAGACGGGGCAGACAGAGAGTTCGGTATGGGACCTGGAAATAATGATTTCATAGCTGCATTTATGGTTCAGTGACCTCATTCCACTGTGACACAGAGTTAAATATGTGTGTGTGCCAGTGTGTTGGTGTGTGCTTACCCCACGATAATAACCCTGGCAGTTGGTGCAGGTCCCTCTGAGGTAGACGTAGGAGTTCTGGCTGACCTCGTAGATGGACTGGGCCTTACAGGAAACACACTCCAGGTACACCATAGGGATGTGGCCACTCTCGACAAGCACCTGTCAAACACACACACACACACACACACAAACATACATGAACACCAGTGTTGTTTCTGGCAGGTATCTTAAGTTAAGTCTGAAGCTCAGTTCAATTCAGACCAAAGATTTATGATGCAATGTGATCACTGAAGGGGACAGTCGGAGCCCAACATGCTTTGAGTCACATGACCAACCTTAGTAAGGTGACTGTTGTGCATGTGCTTCATGCAATTGCGATGTTAGAACAACATTTTGTGCAGCTCTACTGAACGGTCTACTCCACGCCGAGAACTGCTTAAAACAGCAATTCTTGTCATCAAAATAGGGCCTTAGATGTGTTAACTCTTTATCTGACACACAGGGTGGACTATTTAACTTATCCATGACATGTTTGGATCTGTTGAATCCAGCTGCTTTGCTATATCAGTTATATCAGGCTGACATTTCACCCCAGTAGGTTTCAGTATCAGCGAGATATTCAGAGTAAAAAATGTGTTTCCATGCTTACATTGTTCCAGTTTTCAACTCTTAGAATCATGAGTGTTGTTTCGTATTAGGCTACATATGCTGTAAAAGCAAATGTGACTTTAACTCCACTGATTTTGTATTTTTATTCCTCCCCTTTATCACATTGATGGATTGAAGGTAGTATCTTGAATGTGGGTTGAATAAAACAATGGTCATTAAAAAGGCTTTTCAGTGAAGTTTGTGGGTAGATCTAGCCTTTTCTATCAGCACCATAGAGGATGTCTAGTTGAAAGAGGTTGGTGACCACTAGTCTACAGTCCATGCTCTGCACTAGGCTTACCATCCCAAGCCAATGGGCTTAAACTACAAAGGAAAAAATGATGCAAGGATACAACACTGGTAAGTCATAAATGA
Source organism: Cetoscarus ocellatus (assembly GCA_037902135.1). NCBI lineage: Eukaryota > Metazoa > Chordata > Actinopteri > Labriformes > Labridae > Cetoscarus > Cetoscarus ocellatus. Next base: position 139,591 of record JBAMNC010001852.1, read on the forward strand.
CCCAGCAAAGATTTTAGATTGGACAGAGAGCATGTTTCCAAGCAGATCCATCTTGCCAAGCCTCAAGCTAAAACAGTTGCTACCAGTCAGAAAATGACAGGGCTTACTGGCGTTCTTTTGAGGACCAAGCGACAGCAGCCACAGTAGTAGTGCTGAAAGTTAAAAGTGTCTGCAAGTGTCTCAGAGTTCCTGCCCTTCCCAGTCAAATTGTATGGGATATTGCAAAGATGGACGAGTGAAATAATTCCTACGGATATGTGAAAAAGTCCATTAATGTGTCAGGTTGATTCAGGAGGGCTGGGGGTACAAGCTGTTTCAGGTAGCCAGCTCCGTAAAGTGTGGAAGTCCCAATGCTGCAGACTTTTGTCTAAAGCATGTAATTTTTATATCACACCAAGAAGACATTTATAGCACACTAAAATGGATACTAAAGTCAAAAATCACTACCTCTGACCAGAAAATACACTAAAACACCTAAATCAACAAAAAGTAAGCAAAAAAATAAGCTTCTTATGAAATAAAAATCAAAATAAATGAACAAATCATAGATAAAAACTTATTAAAACAAAGCGGACATTGAAAACAGGAATTTAAAATAGCACAAATACAAGAATAACCAAATAGTATCAAACCTTTGGCTTAAACAGACATAAACTCTCAAATGTTTGCAGTCAATGCTGTCTTTGTGTCACACTCATGCTCTCAGGATTATACATACAATACCTTACAATGTGTGTAATGCTATGACTTATTAAACCATTAAAACTCAATAAAGGACAAACCAAAAGTCAACTGGTTAAATTACATCTTTCAGTGTGTTTCACCTTGAACATTTTGTCCTGTGCTGATTTCCTTTCTAAAAGCGTTGCCTTGCTAATTACACAGAGACCTTCTGCTCTGGCAGCAGAGGCAGACATCACACTCTCAGTTTATTCTGGCATTTAAGGACAAAAAGACAGATGGTAAATTACATCTTACATTCAAAAAGCTTTAAGTGTGGGGAAAGATCAGCAAGCTGCATCCTGTTCTCCAGTACAGTGTGGTATGAGCTGCCACTATGTTCTTCAGAGGCAAATATGATGAGGACAGATTTGTGATTGGTCCATGGATCTCTCACTACTTTCGATTTTTACTTTCGTCCCTTTGTCTCTGCCCACCTCCCTTCCTTCACCCAGACCCCCACCACAGCTTTGGTGGATGGATGTTCAACATGAGACTGGCTTCACTCAAAGGTCTACTACTGCTAAAAAATGTTCTGCCACTGTTGTTGTGAGCCTCCTACAGATGCACTGCACTGTAGGTTGGCCCAGTGCTATGTATATATGTGTATATGTGTATTTTTATACGTATATTTGTTTATATACAGTACATATGTGTGTATCTATAAATGAAGAGAATGGCTTCAGCCTGCTCTATTGTTAAGTGTCTTGGGGTAACATTTGTTATAAATTGGCACTATACAATTAAAGATTGACTGCTTGATTAATTGATGTGATTGATTAACTGGCTGGTCTGACTTGTCTATAATGATCTAAAAAGGCCTGAGCAGCTAACTGGTGGCCTACACAGTCAGAGAAGAAAGCATAACCGAGCCTTAACTGGACAGCATTTTCTTCAACTCGTTTTGTTTGGAAACTCAAGCATAAAAGTGCATGTTATTTTCTTATGTGAACCCCTCCCTGCCCAATCATTAGCCTTGCCAGTACATGGGGGAAGAGAAACAGCCCCACCCGATTAAGTATGCAGAGGCATAATGATGGATTTTCATCATGAGGGCACAACCAAAGGACAACAAACAGAGTCTGGGAGGAGGGAGAGCAGTACGGTCGGCACTGCCCTGGGAGGCTGATGTTTAAGTGGTTCAGACACTGGACATCTGCTCCAAAAGACACATATTATAACTTAAAGCATGGATGTGTTTATGTGTTACAGACAGATGTGTACTTACAGTCTGTGTGGTTGACTCTGGTGCCATGCCGTCTTTGCTGATGGTAAGCCTGAAAGTGTATTTCACTCCCACCTCCAGTTCAGAGCCAGATATTCCCAACACTGGGCCACTGGAGCCCAGGCCGAAGTTCAGACTGGAGCAGTGCTCGGGTCCCTGTAGGAGGAAAATGTAAGTGAGAGAAATGGCCAAAAGCATGTCAGTATTTTTGTCCTATCCTAAAGAAGCAGCAGCAGAGGCAGTATTTAGTTTGTAAATAAATAACTAATTGCTGATTTTGAATTGCAACTTTCACTTTAATTTATCCTAAGTTGCAAAAACTTTGCTCATCAATCATCTTTCCCCCTGTCAGGGCCTGGAGATAATCCGAGCTGACAGCCCAGCATTGGGTGAGAGGCAGGGTACACCCTGGGGAGGTTGCCAGCCAATCACAGGACTGATATAGAAAGAAAGAAAACCATTCATACACACTCACACTGAAAGACAATTTAGAGTCACCATTTAACAAACGAGCATGTTTTTGGTCTTTGGGAGGAAACCAGAGTACCTGGAGACAACCCAAATGAGATGGCCTGCTGTTATTTGTAGCTCTGTGTCATCACGAGACAATCTTACCTTGATTTTAAAGCCTTAAAGACGTAGTCAGTTTTTTTTTTGTACAGTTTGTATTGATCCTCAACAGCATTATTAAGGGGAAGACAATATGAATGGTTATGAGTGCACTGGAAATAAAATTAATTCTGTCTGTAAGGACTTCTTTTTTAAGGAAACTTAACTTTTCCCCTCTTTTAACATTTTTTTTAAACTTTTTTTATAGGCATTAATTTCAGCTGTGAACCTGTTTGTTTGCTCTTTATTCTAGGGGTAATAAAGTACCTTATAAGGTTTTTCCACCTGTATCCCCTCCATATCCTTGAGTTTGTAGCTAACTCTTTTTACATTCAAAACATATATTTGTTTAGATTGTGAGAAAACAATTTGTTCAACATCCCAGTTAAGTTACATTGATGGAGCAGCATGCATCAGGTTGATGATTTTCCAAAAAAAAAGGCCAAAGTTACTTAAAGCTGACCTGGTAACCATGATTGTGAGTGACACCCTTTTCTACAGTCGTTTTGGTGCAGGGTTTAATTATATGTAAAATATGGTGAAGAGACAGGGCTGCATTTCTTCTTTTTATCAGCACAGTTGCACAGCTGTGGATGTTTACTGTATGATCAAGTGTGGGGAGCAGGGAACGAGCGGAGGCATGCTGAATTTATCTCTAAACTGTTATATAACCCTTTAAATGCCTGTCTGCTTAGATGTACAGTAAATACACTGACAAACACACACAGACCCACACACACACACACACACAGCAGTGTGATGAAGAACACACCCATGACACTGGGTCATAGACTGTGGTCTTTAGCTGCACAGAGTTTGTTCCCACCCAGTCACAGAAGTGCTGAGTGTAAAAAATGCTAAATTAACTTACACACATATACAAACACAGACTGAACACATGCACAAACGGGCTCTAGATATTCAAAGAAATACTGACAAACTGTCCTGAACTGTGTTTTCTCCTCACAGTGATGCTGCCAAGGCTGTTACAGTGCTCAGGACCAGTTGACCATTACATAACTTTTCCACAGTCTCCTTTGTTAAATCAAATCCGTCCTCCAAACGCCATCTTATGAACTTTCAATTCACATAAAAGGCGTGTGAGAAGGGCTTGTTCTGGCAGTGCTTTTCATTTTTTTTATTTCTGCTTTGTGCGCCAAATCATGAGAATAAAGCAAAGAGAGGCACAAAAGAGCTGCAGTGGTGAAGCACAGAGGGCTTTGTGACTTTGCTGAGCTGGACGACTTTTAAACAGCACCCAGTAATTTAACAGTCAAATGAGAAACTGGGAACCTAACCCCCAATTTCCACATAATCCGTCTGTGCAGCGGTCTGTATGTGCCGCGCACTCAGCTGCAAAATTGTCCCCAGTCTCTACAATCAGCCTGCGCCTTGCTACGTCTGCAAAGCGCGCCAGTAGCGCACTTCCACACTGAATTGCTGCAAAATACCCAGCAAGTCTGTTTTCACCGGGAGCCTCTTCAGCTCTGCATCAAAGCCGTACTGCAGCTTGAATTGACACAGATATTACATACTTGCAGAATTAATTTGAATGTTTCTGGATGTAAATATAGTGGAAACTTGTTGAAGCTTTTGCATTCAAGCACTGTGTTTACATTGAGAGAATCTGATAGGCTTATGTTTCCAAATGTTTCATTTGCCAGAACATGACCTAAATGAAGGCTGTTAACATTTATGTACATATTTGCAGTCCTTGTTTTTATCTGAAGTGTGGGGCAAAACATGCTGGATAGTCTGTGTTATAAATTTGTGAGCATGATAACTGTTTTACAACAATCATCAAAAGTAAAAGGTTGAAATATGTTTATGACAAATACAACACCTGAACTAGAAAAAAAATACTTATTTCTAGTTCTGGTGCTTCTTTGTTTAAGACTAACTTTTGGGCTTTTGTCCTAAAGTAAATCTGATTTGACAATGGACAAGCCAGCTGATTTGATGAAGACAGCCTCTACACATGGGGCCTTCAGATAACCACTGTGCCCCTGGCTCCCCACAGTCACTCTATTTATTAGACGCTGCTTTTACCTTGGATGTGCTCTGACACTCCCAGTGGTAGTGGAGTAGGGACTGGCTGTCAGGGTCCATGTTAGGGTCATACGACTGCTCTGCACTGAGCTGTAGATCCTGTGTTCTTGACCACACTCTGTACGTGCCCCCTTCGATAATGGGCATCAGCCTGAAGAGAACATGATTAAATGAATATCATATAAAAGTGTAGACATCCCTAGATAAAAAAAAATGAATGTAGTTGTTACAATTTATAGGACTAATAAAAAATTGAGGATAACTGGAATTATGGTCCGGTGTAAATCAACTTCAGCACTTTGTTTTAATCAGTGCATAGAAGTTAAAAAGAAACATCTAAGCAATTCACAGTGCAAACCTGGCTGAACACAAATCTTTACCTATAAAACTCTTATAAAATAAATGTCGATTTTTTGAGCCCATACACGGGGACACTAAAATGTTACAGATGGTCTGACAAACATTCAAATTATATTATGTTTTACTTTTTTTGTGCTTCGTAGGGTGTTTTTATCTTCCAATCTAAAAACTGAGCCCAAGACATTGCAGCAGCACCATCTACAGGCACAATTAAAGCCACACACATGCCTCTATACCACACACATGTTAATCTTTAATGTTGTATAAGTATGGGCTGGTACCTGGGTTGCCAATGAGTGTCTTGTTGAAATGCTATCCCACTAATATTGTGATGAGAAAGGCATACACAATATTTTGTAACCAACTGTTTCAAAGAGGTAGCAGATAACCAAAAATAAATGTCCTGCATGCCACTTAAAAAAGTAAAAGAAAAAGAAAAAGCCTTTTATCCAAATAAAAAAAATTTGGTATTGTGACCACTGATTTAAGGTAATTTGGAAAAGTTTTATAATTCCAGTAGACGGGCATGTCTTATGGTCCAAATGGCTCTTTCTTTGGTGAATGCAATGCATCAGTAAGTTGTACACAAAAATGAACCTAAACCACCAGATAGACCATTCGATATATTTCACTTGTCCATCCGTGCAGCAGCCCATAGAAAGCGTCTGGGAATGGGCAGAACCTCTCAAAAGCATATCCAGCTGGTGATTGGACAATCATTCTTTCAATCATAGTCATCATGGGACAGTCAGACAACGTAGTAAGTGGGTGCTACTGCCATGGTTTACAGGACAGACCCTGAGCCACTTTGTAGAACAAACTCTCGCCAAAACCTGTAGGAGGTGGATCGAAAATATCCGGTCTTTATAGAATGCTTTCAGTGTTGTCATTTTTCAATTTAACTAAGTCCAGATCTGATTAGCATCTATGCTAATCTCTGTACAAGCAGTCACATCCTGCTGTTGTCTTGCTTAGCTCCAGCCTCTTCCTGCTATAAAGGACACTGATTGGGCCATACTGCTTTGAGCCGAACACAATCGTAGACTGGAGCTAGGCAAGATGGATCTGCCTGTAAGACTTCCATTCATTATCTATACCACTTACCTCTCTCAGGGTTGCAAGGTTGGACCCTACCCCAACTTACACTGGGCCAAGGTACACCCTGAACCGATCACAAACTTCACACAAAAAGGCCCTGACCAACAGGAAGTCAAACCAATAACCTTCTTGAAGGGGCATTCTCTACTGTGCCATGCCCCATGTAGGAGTTTTCACTATAAAATGTAATCACTCTCAAATTTGGGGCTAAAGGAAGCACATTTCTTTGATAAAAGCTGAATTGTTTAAAAAATGCTGGTTACATAAAAATTTGGGTTTCTCTCACTGAAAAAATTGGTGTTTGATTATGTATTGACATTTCTTAGCAACCAACATTACTTTGGGGAAAAGTGATGCATGAATAATGGAACGTTAAAAAGAAGTCGAAAGGATTTACACCCCATATTAAAAAAAGCCAATATTAAGTTTCTCTACTGACCGAGCAGCCATGACGCTGAGTTGCAGACAAGCAGCTTTCCTCAGAGGAACGCCTCGGTACGACAGAGAAAACACCAAAGTGAAGTTCCCTGTATGCAGAGCCATTTTAGGCAAGGACAGCTGCAGCCGATTTATATCCACGTCTGACAGGAGAGTTTCTTTTGCCTCTGGAGAGTGCTGAGACTGCAGCCCTGATGGGATAACCTGCTCTTTGTCTTCATCACACGACGGTGTTGAGAAAATCTGCCAGAGGTACTGAGCTCCGTAACGCAGACATCCTTTCAGGTCCACACTGGCCTCAACCAAAGCGGGCTGGTAGCGCCAGATAAGCAGGCGGGGGGCTTGAACCACATGCACTTCTGGCTCCTCACACTCCAATACACTGATGTTCACCTCTATGTGGGCCAATACTGAGCTTACAAGGTTACTGCAGTTCACCTGTTGAGAGAGACAAGGTGGGGAAGTCAGGAAAATGGGACATTTTAAGTATGCTGCAAACTTTTCTACATCAACTGTAAGACTTACTAAGAACTTTAAATCCCAATAATTATATTTGAATACATTTTTACAACTAAACAACAACCTTTTTGGATTTGATGGGACTAAATGGTTCTGATTCCCACTGTCCAGGTTAAAAGTCTCTCCTCAAATCTGTGCTGATTTTCCTTATTCACCAAATATCCCATTTTTTCATCTTAAAGCCAATTCCTCGAGCTTGTATTTCTTTTTCTTACATAAGCAGTTAGTGAATGGTCTACTAAACACTGTGTTGTAAATGGTGCCTTTATTGCCTGAAACTATTACTTGGATGAATATATCTGCAGAACCAGTAATTCAAACAATAACTGTGTAAAACTAACTAGACAGTGTAGAGTTTATAAAGTTCAGACATATCTGAAAGAAAGTTCTACCAAATAATATAAGGCTTTTTATGAGTGCAATAAGACTTTTCAAGACAATTACTGATGCCAAAATTAAAAGACAAGACTTTTGGGGGGTCTACTGGGACCCTGTGTACAGCAAGATTAACCCTTGAGACCTGCTAGAGCTGAATTTCGCTCTAGCAGCAGGAAATGAAATAAAGAGCACAAGAGAGCACACTAATCTTTTACAAACATTTGAATGATGAACATCAAACGAAAAAGAATGAACTCAACTACAAGCTCAAGTAAGCCATTTTTACCTAAATCAAATGCAATTTCAACACTAAGCAGATCAATGACTAATAAAATGAAAAAAATGACCAAAGTGGATTTTTATGAGGCCCTCTTCCCCAGCAAACCCCAATATGACAACATAAATGCACTACTGATGGAATATGAAAACATAACTGTGACTGCAAAATAAAGTACTACCTAATCGAATATAATCTAAACAAAATGTATGCACGTCTCTGTCCTCTATCTGAGATTAATACCTCATCAAAATCATTCATGAAATTCTGTAAAACTGCTACAGACCCTCGTGACTTTTACCAATGGTAACTTTGACTTACAAAAAACCAAAAAGTTACAAATATATTCAGCATCACAATATGTATTTTCTTGAATGACCATGACCAGTAATTAAGGTTTATTGCTTGTTGCATTGGCACATGTTAAATATTTAAACTAGAAGTGTTCTGAGAGCACAAACCACTGCCAAGGCAAATCCTTCTTAGCTGAGTTATTAGCGACAATGTGAAAACTGCCTTATTGCTACGGAGGCTGACAAGCGCAAACATTCTCTCAACGGCTTGATGTAGTTCAATCAGAGGAAAACAGCTGCAAGAGCAGAAACACACTCCAAGTTAGAAACAAAACATAGCCCAAAACAATACAAACCCAGAAACACCTGCAAGAAAAGAAATGCAGCAGAACCAAGTACAAAAACAGAAGCGCTCCAGGCCTGCAGAGGGGTCTGGAGCAGGGAGAGCCCATGGGACAGACACATGAGAGAGACTGCCGCACTTTTACATTGTACTTTTTGAGTAAAATACTTTCTAAATACACAAAAACATATCTTACTCAAAAAGTGCACATAATGTTTGCACTTGTAGCCAAAAGGTTCTTCTTTACAGTGATACCAGTTTCACCAGATACAAATGAAAGCACATGATCTGATTTAATTTAAACAGCTGTCCCTAAGGGCTCCAAATAAACCTTGCCATGCATAAATTGACTGATATTTGAAATATTTTTATTCATTCTGATTCATTCATGTTGGAACAAGAGGCATCTTAGAGCCAACATTAATGCAAGACTCCAACATTTCAACTTTGATGGTAAAAGGAAAACAGTAACATGATAAAGTCCCACAGCCTGCCTGTCATCCTCCTCTCGCTTGGCACAGGGCACGGTTCAAACACATGAGCACTTCAAATTTAGGAGCCTCTGATTTTACCATGGAAAACAGAGGAGCGGCTGGTTTAACCATAGTCTCTTTTGTCCCTTTCTCCCACATGCTTTCCCTGCTCCAATCCCCTCTCCAGGCCTGGAGCACTTGTGTTGCACTTGGTTTTGCTGCGTTTCTGCTCTTGCACGTGTTTCTTGGTTGGATTGTTTCAGTCTGTGTTTCATTTCTCACTTGCAGCACGTTTCTGCTCTTGCAGGTGTTTTCCTCTTATTGAACTGCATTGAGCTGTTGTAGGCAGTTTGCCCTCATTGGCCAACGTGTATTGCACAATGTTAGCAAATACAAAAAAAAATCCTGGGTCTGCATCTGGATTCAGATGACAACCAAAATGCAATCACTTCCCTCTTGTGCCATTCAAAAAAAAGCTGATTATTAGAAAAAAATGTGGAAAACTGCTCAATCAAGCAATATAAAAAGGTCCTTTAAGAAAGTCCTGGATCCACATGTGTATCTGCATCACCACACAAATCCAATGAAATTTAAAAAAAAAATCCGCAAGGAACTTTTGAGTTTTCTTGTCAGACATACGAACCAACAACACAACAAAGCAGCCAAAACATTTACCTCCCTGCGGCAGTAACAACATATTACAGTATTTGGAGTTTTCTTTGATAATAATCATTTTAATCTGACTTTGTAATCTGTTTATTTAGTTTTCCTGAAAACAAAACTGATGATGCGCTCTTGATCCCACCCTCCATCACCTAAAAACCACTGGCGGATGTTAAAATGGCCACAGTCATGCCCTCTGCAGAGGTTTCCTCCTCTCCTCCCTCTTCCTGCATTCATGGCTCTCCTGATGACTTGCTGTAGTTCATCAGCTTTTTTTCTTTCATTAAATAAACTGCAACCTGATTTGATCATGGCAGTTAAGGTGATGAGGAAGTCTTCAAAGCTGGTGTTTTAGCAGTACAGAATAATGTGAATTAACAGTCAATCTTTTGCCAAATTCTGTCAAAAAAATCAGAATTAAAACCTCCCTTTATTAAAACTAAAATTCTTCCATTCAGACTATTTCCTTTGGTTGCTAAAGATTTGAAGCTACATCTGCATCCTTCCAAAATAAAGTTGTGCTCTTCTCTAGGCAGAAATTAAACATTTAACCTGTACTTCCTGCCAACTTGTCAACTTAATTTACTCTTGCTCAGTTTCATATAAGTCAGTACTTACAGATCTGAACAAATCTTACAAGTATCCCTTTCATTACAGTCCCTTGATTATTCAAATAAATCGACTTTGTAGTTGCAGAGATAAACTTCATTAATCATGTGACTTTTGAGGCAGAGACCCAAAATAATGGCCAGGGTTAAATTAATCTATAACAAATTTTACCAATTAAAAGTTGAATTAAAGATCAGAAGAAACATACCTGAACCAGGAAATGTCCTGGGCGTTGGTAGTTGTGCCCTACAGTCGTGTCTTTGGTCTGAAGTCGAGGAGAACCATCACCGAAGTCCCACAAGCACTCCATATATTTCGATCCAGGTGTGACGTAGGCCAACAGCGTTACTGTCTTGTTTATAAAAGTGTCTCTTGGTGTTGCGTACAGGACAGCAGCTGTGAGCACATTCTGCACCACGACCTCCTTGGTGACATTCTGATCGTGCAAAACATTGATGGCCTTCAGGAAGATGGTCAAGATGCCCTCAATTTCTGGAGTGTAGAACACCTAAGGTTGTTTGATAAGATAAAACACATTATTGTTTACGTACCTTAAAAGCTAGTACCACATTGTATATACTTTTCCTTCTTATAACAGCTGAATATATAAGGTATCTAACCTCTTTGCCCATGACTGATGGCTTTTGGTGGCGCTGATGCAGGTCAAAAGTCCAGAGGAAACTAACAGGGTTGCCTGTTTTGATGCTGGCCACGTACAACCTCTTTTCACCCACACAGAGGGCTGCACTGCTCCCATTAATAGAAAGTCCACTCACCAGCTCCATCACTTCTACCTGGACATTCCGCCTCTTCCAACTCACCTGGTTTTTCATATTGAAATACATGAGAGATGGGATGCTTAAAAAAAGATCAAAATGGCTGCCATATCAGTGTTAATGTAAAAGATCATGACATTAAAAAATCGCACTTAACATCAGCTAAAATTCACGCAAGCTTTTTGCCCAGTCATGACAAAAGCATTTCTTTACCTATTAAACTGTCTGCTTTGGAACTTCTTCTATTTGTTATTTCCCCAAAGTATGTAATTTATGGTTGTCAAAATCATGATTTAAATTGTGACTATCATGCTGAAAAAGCATCTAAATTAATGACCAGCATGGCTTTTAAATGAACAAAACTTTATTTTTGTTGCAGTGGGCAAAATCAATCAAAATAAATGTAACTAAAATGTTTAAGTTGACTTTGGGCCCTATTTGACGGCATGAAGTGTTTGAAGCATGTGGCGTACAGTAGTTTGGTACTTATTGGTCTATATTATGCTCTTTTGGCAATGTAGATTTTCACCATGAAGCCAGGCACAACAACGTTATTATAAAAACTTCAAAATACTGACATTAAATACATTTTTCATTAAACAAAACAAAATTTTGGTGTAGTGTTGTGAACTTCTTTAAAGTATTTAACTCGACTAGCTTTATGATGTTAAGATTTATGTAAAGTTGGTCTCCTTTCTTATCTTAAGTTGGACAATATTAAAACAATTAGTTTGAAGTCAGGCATAGGCGCCAATCCTGGGGGGGGGCGCAGGGGTCATGTCCCCCCCTTCCATAAAGATGCCCCCCCCCCCCCAAAAAAATCCTTTTGTAAACGCAAATCAAAGTTTTCTAATAGTATAGTTACGTTTTGGTGACAGTACAATACAAGTCATGCTACTTATAAACACATTGTTTGACCATTTTAAATATTTAAAGACTCCAACCCCCCCTCCCTGCGATCCTCGCAGTAGTTTGGTCCAGTCTGTGTATCCCGGAGTGTCTCCTGCCGCTCACACATGATCATTCATACACAGACACAAAGACAGAGTGCTGAGGATCGCGAAAAGGTGAGTATATTAAAACACTGTACAGTTAATAAGTTCTGTATCACTCCACTTGTTCAGCAAGCACACTCAGAATATGAAAAGCAACATTTCAGCTCCTTTGTCTGAAGTCTGCCGGCATGTTTTAAATAAACACATCACCCTATTAAAGCTAATGAACAGGGTGTTAATTAAGCTAAAACGAAACAGCCTCTCCTCTGCCTGATACAGGCTGTGACAGTCAGACTCTGACATCCTCATCCTCTCAGTGACTTAGATGTTCACTTGAACACATCCAGTTTCTAATTACATTCTGACTGTTAATTTCCACTCCTTATTGTTCTTCAATTAAAATCCCCACTGTTTACATTAATTTTCAGGTCAGATGCTTTTATACTGAATATTTAGTTCACAGTGTTGTGGACTTGTAGCCTACACATTCATGCCAAAGCATTTTTCATTTACTGAAGGAAAATTAAATATTAACTAGTTACGCATATTCAGTTGCACTTTGTTTTTTAATTATTATTTTTGAAGAATAGTTTGATGTAGTTTGGTTATTCATTAATGTATTTATTCTAGCTTTAGAACTTGTATTGAGCTTTCATTTCTTGTAAAGCTGCTGTAGTGGTGATCAGACTGATGTTTTTGGTGAGTAAAGAAATTCTGGAAGGTCACAATTGGTGTAATTGACACCAACCACCCAATACCGCTCTTGGAATTGCTGGTTGAGCATAAAAAAACCTATACACAGGTAGGATATAGACTTATAAGAAGCAATACAGTTATTGTTTAATATTACTATTTATGACATTTGAGAAAGTATCAGACAATACAGCGAAAAAAAAAAATAGCATTTTTTATGACTCCCCCCGCCCCCAAGATTTACTCTCTGAAAATTCACTGTTTATTGCCCCCTCCAACAATGAAGAGGGATTTTCGCCCTGAGGTCAGGCCAGTGTCTGTGTATATGATTTGCCTTAAGACTAGAAGTTCAAGGGCGCTGGGTTGGTGCAGCGGTGAGCAACCAGACACATTCTATGCATGCTTTGGTTGGCTTGGGGTTTGAATCCTGCTTGAAATTGTTTCTCACAACTTGGAACTATGAGTAGAACAAAAACTCAAAAATCCAGTGCAGACAGTCACCTTTAAGTGTTTACTTTTCATAGCGTTTTTACTTTTACAGTGCTGCGGCAAAGAGATTCAGTGCACACTGGATGGCTAACAATTTGCTTATTACACAGCAGTGTTCAATGTTATTTTACGTAGAATAAATCGCTCTATCACAAACATAAACTAGTAGATTTAACTGCAAATTTTCTTGATTAATGAGGTTTTGCTTTTATGCTCATTCACAAGAGTCTGACTCGTCTTTTTGATTGTTTCTCATGGTCTGAAATGCCTCACTGGATAATGCACTTTAATCTGGGCATCAACATATTTTTTGTGATGTCCTGTGGGTCTTCTGTGAGTATACTGACAAAATACAAGAATAGGACTAGTTTAACAGTGAACTTTGCTGTATAAACAGAAAAACGCCAATCGTACTGATTTAAAGGGAATGAGAGCTGACACTCTGATTGGTTTGATTTCACACCCAAAACATTCCCATGTATAATCAAGGCACCTAATCCATTCTCTTTGCCTCCTGTGTCTGGCTTTGCACTGAAAATTTGCATCATCAAATAATACCAATAGACCAATACATCCCAAACCACTGCTTTCAGACAAAGTGCTTCAAGCTGAGAAATTGAGACCATACTGTTTAAGTTCCATAGATCATTTTATACAATTGTATTTCCTAAGATTGATTCAATTGGCAAAAATAAAGTAACTGTTTATAAATTGGAAATGGAACAACACCTGCATATTAAAAATACCTGTTATACAAAGCAGATCATTTCCTGTAATAGTTTTTCTGTTTTTGTATTTGAACTTTATCAAACACGAGGAAGCAAAAACAAACCAGGTCAATTATAATCCTAACTAGCTCTGAGAGAGTATAAGCTGCATCTTTTTGACTTTACCTGGTTATGAGCAGTCAGATTCACCATGTACGTGTCCACCCTGCTGAACGTGTGGATGTAGGTCTGGTTGGGCTGGGGGAAGGCGGTGGTATCACCACTAATGCTGAGAATGAGAGAGACATCTGTGCCTCCTGCCATGGTGATATTAAACCCAACTTTCTCACCAACTGCTGCCAGGAATTTACTCGGTTTAAGGTCCAACCCCTGAATCTTGTCCTGAACAAAGAACTCTCTAGAAACCACCTTTCCACTCACATCATTTGTTGCATTCAGATGTACTGTGACTGACTTTGGCTCCTTAAAAACCAGAGAAATTTTCTGCCCAGTTTCTGTTTCTCCCTCATGCAGCCATGTCCATGTTACATTGGTTCCAGAGAGTACCTCCCCCTGGAGCGTGACCTTGGTGTTTGTCGCAACATATCCCTGCTCAGTCACATTGGTGGCTGTAATACTTAGCCCTGAAATTATCTCCTGCACGGTGATGATCTCTGACACAATCTCTGAGCTGACATCATTATAGACTTCCACAGAAACCAGCTTTAACCCAGGACTAGTGAAGCTGTGGGTCAACCATGGCTCACTCCACTGTAGAACCTCTCCATTGACAGACCAGCGGTACTTTAAGTCCGAGCCTTCAGAAGTCAAAACTGTGAGGTTCGTTGAAGCATTGATGGTGATCTCTTTGTTGCTGATAATTAGGTATGGCTGTCCAGCTGGCTCCTGAAAGTAGATGGTCCTGTTAACAGATAGCTGACCAAGGAGGTTGGCCGCCTGGAGGAAAATGTCACATGGGCCAGGCGTGGAGAAGTTCACCTCCACTGTTTTCCCACTAACATTAAAGATTGAACTTGCATGGTTGAGCCCTCTGAGGTTCCAGATGAAAGTCATGTTGGTTCCTTCTTTTAAATCAGCGTGAAGATGGAGCACATGGTTGGTAGGGAAGCAGCAGCCCTCTAACTTCTTGCCTCCATCGCCTTCAGTGTCCTCCTCTGCTAAGATCTGCAAGCCCTCCAGCTCACGTTGTACGAACAGGAGGATGCTTGCTTGTGCAGTTCCAACGTCATTCTCTGCCGTCACGATGATGTTGAAAGTCCCGACAGAGCGAAAGGTGTAGTACATAAAGTAAGTTCCTGTTATAGCTGTGCAGCGATCACACAGGATCCAAGAGTACCTGACTCCATCTCCTTCCAACATATGGGCCTTAAAGTCCACCGAAGCGTTTAGGGGAACATTGACCAAGCTGGCGTTGACGGTCAGCCCACGGATAGGTGCAAGAACAGCGACGAGTATGAATGTTTGATTTCTGCTTACAGTGTTTTCTGCTGTCAGTGTGACATTAAAGATTCCTGAAGTGTTGAACGTGTGAAGGGTATTCTGACCTGTTAGCACATTCCCATCTCCAAAGCTCCAGACGTAAGTAACATTTGAAGCTGTGGAAGATGTTGTGAAAGAATATGGGGCTCCACGGGTCAAGTTGTTGTGATTGGTGCCATTATGTTGGATAAGAATTAGTCCTAATGGTGTCAAAACGTCAAATGCAACACTGGTGTTCATGCTGGAAATGTTATTGAAGACGGTGACAGTCACTGCGTAACGCCCTGGGACTTTATATGTAGCCACCATCTTCTCTGAGCTAAAGTTTAGCACTGACTCATCCTCTCTACCAAAGTCCCACTTACAGCTGTAGTTAAACTCTGGCTCAGCTATGGCATGAAACTGGATCTCCTCCCTGACGGCGTAGTGCGTTTTCTCAAGTTTAAGGCTAATGTTGGTTAAAGATGGCTGCACACACACCCAGCTGAAGAAGCTAGCCTTGGAGTCCTTGTTTAACTCACTGGAGAGCTGCAAGGAGAGGAGGAAGTCCCCGCTTGTCAAGTAGGTGTGCGAGATTTTAGGGTTGCCATGGTGCGTCTCATTGCGGCTTCCATCCCCAAAGCTCCATTCGTAAAGATGAGCTGGTGCGTTCCCAGACACCCACGCTTGAAAGTTAACAGGGGTCCGCTCTTGGACACAACCAGACGGCTCCAACTTTACAACTTGGAAGACAAACACCTGCACTGGCACAAGCATCCAGCCAGAGCTCACAGCATTCATTGCAGTCACATTCACCGTGTAGTTCCCGTCTTTCTCGTATTTGTGTGACACTAGAGGGAAAGATGTCGTGTAGACAGTCCCATCCCCCATGGAGAAAGTCCATGTGATGTTGTTTCCAGAGGCGAGGTGTGCCTGCACCGTCGTCTGAGTGTGAAGCTCTGTAGGAGACGAGCTTTTGGCTGTTAGGCTCTCGATCTCCTCGTACACAAACATCTCTGCGCATTCTTTAGTCCAGCTAATGGTGTTATTTACTGAAACGCAGACATTGAAGATGCCACTCTGTGAAAAAGTGTGATTTACGCGGCGACCTTGCTGTGCAGCAGAACCATCTCCAAAGTACCAGTCGTAGTGGATGCCGTATGGTGAGGGCAGAGGGTGAGCCTCAAAGTCCGCTGATTTTCCTCTGAGGACGAGTGGAGGCTCTGTTTGTATATCAACCCGTGTGAGGATGCTGTAGACGCTCATATTGATGCTCTGACTGATGTTCTCATAACTGTTGGATACTGACACCAGAGCAGTGTATATTCCTGTACCAAATGAGGAGAGAAAGAGAGAAAAGAAGGAAGTGGATGCATTAGTCTCATAACACAATCTATCTGCAGTCTTGATAAATTTAAAGCCTCTGGTAACCAACTACAAAACTTTTTAACCATAATATTTATGATCAAACTGTATATCCCATTTATAAATGTACAAAGGTAATGGTTTATTACATCATATCTGAATTTCCACTTTTGAATCAAAAATATAATTTATCAAAGCATAACCTGCTGGGTTTTCTTTGCTTCACGTCTTTTTGTAGCAAAAATGGACTGTCACCATGAAACACATGAAAATGAGTTTGGAAATATCAGCATATTGGATATCTGCAAAAATCCAATATAGTGCATACCTAATTTATTGTTCTAAATCATTATTAAAACAATTAACTTTCTATATATTCCATTTCCATTAATATCATTTTCATACTTGCACTGGGTTTTTCTGCTGTCTTTTTGTTTACCTAAGAAAAAGAAATACAGTTTGTACAAGCAATTATTAAGAAAAGTGAAAAGTGTGCAAATTAGTGAGATCTAAATACAATGTCATTCCTGGTAATTTAGTATACCCCATCTGATATTAAGTTTTAACCCATATAAGCAGTATATCCCACTTAATCTCAAAGTAAACCTCCTGTCTTTACATACCTGATTATAAGACATTTGAGCATTTTATCAGTTTTATAACAGTCCATTCTTTTGTTTTACGAGTTCTATTTACCTAGCATACATACATGACATTTAAGCACTTCCTCAGCTTTGTTAAACTGTATGGAATTTGTATGAGCCAATGCAAACCTAGACAATGGAAGGGGGTAGGTTTTTACCTAAGATTTAAAGAAAACACGATTTGCTATTCTACATATAGTTAAAGAGATGATAAGGAGTTATTACGAAGGTCTATATTGGGTAAATAAATAACAATCTTAAATCCAGCTCCCTCTTGGGCTAAAATTAGGATCTGGTAACTTTTTCAGCCAGTGGGTAGCTGATATGAGAGGGCCCCAATGTGTAAAAATGCCTTACGAGTAGTTTTGCTTTTTCATTGAAAATAAATTCAAGCAGGGATCCTATGACTGAGCTAAACAGCTGTACATGTGGCCTCATGCATTACAGAGCTGTCCTGGAACATTTTTAGGGTGAAGTCATAATATGAGGTAGGAATGAGAATCAAGAACCAACTCTGCCTGAGAACTGGTCCTGAGTAGTTAAGCAACTGACATCATTTGTCCTAATGTTCTACCTCGCCCACAAAGAGGTGATAATGTCTAAACCAGGGTGTTCAGACTATGGCCTGAGGCACAACTACAGCCCAATGTCCATGAAGCAAATTCTGAAAACAAAAATAATTTGGTCCACACTAGAAATTAAGGCCTGTGTTGACTACTGTCTTTGAAAAATGGTGAGAGATAGCAGCTACATAATGCTCACTTGTTTGGTTGTTTGTTCCACTCAGGGTCTGGTTTTTGAATCATGTTGTTCTGCTCATATTTAGGTATCAACACACCTAAAGGGTTTGGCTGCTTCATGTGGTTTCCTCTTTTTTGGATCTAGGTAGAGAGATAAGCTATCAGCTTTTCCCATGTCCAGAGGCGAAACCCTGTGACCCCGGATGAACAGGTCCCCTTAAGGGCTGATTGGCCATCCCAAGGATCCAAACAATTGGTGAATGGCTTTTGCCTGATCAGGCTATTGGTGGGAGGTTGTCAATTGAGCTATTTTTGGTCTTAAAACACATTCAATAAGCAATAATTCCAGCCACTTAAAATTTCTTTAGTTTCCTTGGCAGAGTCTTGGCTGGTCCGTGACAGGAAACTGCTCAGACCTGCCCGTCCTAACGGTGTAATGAGATCCCCCGCAATGACGTGATAAACATGTAAGCCTTACCACTTTCATTTCATAGGATATAAATAAAAATGTAGCTTAGCATGGAAAATGCCACCATCTACATGAATTGAGAACAAAAACAAATCTACATATAAAACCTTGTTAAGACTCCCAATGGCTGGAAACTGGCTGGAACTCGGCTGGCGTTTGGTTGGGAGGGGAAAGTTGAAGCGGCTGCATCTGTATTAACCTCAATCAATCAATCAACAATCAATCTTTAATTGTATAGCGCTGATTCATAACAAGCGTTATCTCAAGACACTTTACAATAGAAGGGACTGAAGACAAACTTAAACTAGAAAAGCACTCAGAGAGCGCAGACCTCCGCCAAGGTGATCCGGATCAGTCCCAAAATTTAATCAGTTCTTCCATATCCCATTTCCAACAACAAAAAATTTCATCCAAATCCGTTCAGAACTTTTCAAGTTATTTGAACACAAACAAAAAGACAAACAGACAGACAGATAAACGCCGGCAAAAACATAACCTCCTTGGCGGAGGTAAAAATTACACATACAAATATTAGGGCAGTCAAATTTAACATGTTAATTTGGATTAATCCATCATCATGATTAATCTGATTCAAAATTTTAACGCAACCCAGAATGACTCAAAATCGTCTCAAAACGTCTCTCGCAACACATTTTGGGCAGTTTGAGACAGACTGACATACAGTTGTATGCACGCTCTGTAGGATGGAGTTTTCTTTTCACTTCCAGCTGAAAGTACCACATTAACGCGAGGCATGCGTCAGTCGGGAA
This sequence comes from Cetoscarus ocellatus, assembly GCA_037902135.1. Taxonomy (NCBI): domain Eukaryota; kingdom Metazoa; phylum Chordata; class Actinopteri; order Labriformes; family Labridae; genus Cetoscarus; species Cetoscarus ocellatus. Next base: position 158,772 of record JBAMNC010001852.1, read on the forward strand.
TCCTGCTAGCACTTGGGCTAACGTGTCGTCCTGCTTGCAACAAACCACCCTTAATAAAGATTAAAAATAATTTTTATAATCGTGATTAATCGAAATTAATCCACAGCAACCCTGTGATTAACCTGATTAAAAAAATGTATCATTTGACAGCCCTAATAAATATATATAAATACGTACATCCAACACCCAACATGAAACCTTCCATCACGGCGGCAAGAAAAAAACCTCTGTTTAGGAGACAAGTGGACCAAAGGAAGAACTAAAGCTAGTGACAGATCCATGGACCAATTATAGCCCTGTCTTCATCATATTTGTCTCTGCTGAATGTAAATTTGTTAGTGGTACCAACTCGTATCAACAAAAAACAGGCATATAAATGTTGCGCAGTCATCCCTTTATGTTTGCATGTGTGGCCTTTGGTGAGAAAAGTTTGGACACCCCTGGTCTAAACTAACAAAATAAGATTTTTTTGCGCAAAACTTTTAAATAGCTATGAATATTTAACTTCTAAATTTTTAGTAGATGTTTACTGTTACATCAAATTTGAACTCCCATTTGACTTTTTCTTATTTTGAATTAAGCTACCAGAGGCTTCAAATGTAATATTTAGCCATTTGGCTGCTGTCAAAACGGTCATGTTTGTGTGCTTATTGACTGATAGGTACACAGATAAGAGTTTACCTGGCTGAGAGTAGACATAGGTGACATTGTGGCTTAGGAGGACCTGATTTGGGGACCCTGAGCTCAGGAGAGAGGAGTCATAGGGTGGTTTGTATTCAAACTCCTTATAACCACCATCACCAAATGACCATCTGAAAAATAGAAGATGTGAGGGCAACAAATTATTTAAGTGTCAACAAAACACCAAAGGGCTGAGGTAAAAAAAAAAAAAGTGCACCAAAAACGGTTTCCATCTGAACACTCAAACACAAAAAACACTCACAGTCACTTCTTTCTGGAAATTGGAAATCTTCTCTGACGAGGCAGAGCAGGGTTTGGACGAGAGGGAGTGGAAACTCAAAACTCAGGAGCCTCTCTGGACCGAGAATGGTCAGAGTAGAGGGAAACTAAGTGAAAGAGTGCGCCGCAGCTTAGAGGGTGGGAATGTGAACGAGGGAGGGATAGAGAAAAGTAAAAGAGAAAGACCAGAGGCAAAATGGGGAAAAAAGTACAGAGGAAAGAGCTGAGCAGAAGGGAAAATACTTGTCAGCAATCTGCTCCAACCACACAGTTATAAATCCAAGGCTGTGCATGGTATGACTGCTGCAGTGCTATTATGGTACACAAGAAGATGAAAACAGGGAGAGCTGTGAGAGTGTTGGAGGGGAAGATAAAGGAAAGAAAGAAGCAAGTACAAGTACACTTTTACAACTGAGGCTTTGAATTGAAAGGAGAAAAAATCTGAGAGGAAACATACATTAAGTACCAACCTCTCTACCAACTTACATTAGTGCAAAAGCACATAAGAGCATTTTGTGTTTCCGCTGTCTTTTCTATTAATGGACATATATATGAATATATCTCTAGATATAATAGATCCATCTTTCAAAGCATCCATTTATCCTTCATTCATCCATCCAAAGTTATTCGGCCTCCCTCCACCCTCTGCTCATACCTAACGGTTGCAGCCACACACATGTCCAGGACCACAGTGGTGGTGAGGGTCTGCGTGGAGCCCTGAGGAACGACGTCAGGCACACCCTTTACTGTGAGGTTGGCCATTGGTTTCAGTCGGTCCACAGTCACGTAGAAGTGCTCCGTGAGAGAGCTGACATGGTTCATGGCCGTCACCTTGAAAGGGGAACCACAGGAACAGTAAGAACCTGACAGCAGGTAGATGGAAATTTAAGTCTTAGGGAGCATGTAGCAGAGATGGACATAAGCACACTTGTTGCAAGTCCAAGCCAAGGCTCAAGTCTTTGTATGGCAGCTGCACATCATTCAGGGCTCTGATGGTTAAATTAATAACACTAAAATGAATAAAAAAGATAAAAAAATATTACCTTGAGTAATAGGGACATATTAGTATTTTAATTAGATATATGTAATTAGATATATAGCACTAACTACCGTGATTTCTCTATCATAACACACACTCAATTATAACACCCATCCCATATTTTCAAGATTTTTGCCTGGAAAAACACTGTACTCGAGTTTAACACGCACCCAAATTTTGCCCAAACCTTACTCTCTCAGAAAACTCAAAAATTACCTTTACTCAAAGCTTTAATCAATGAAATATCAGTATTTTCACAACAAATACCGTACACGATTTTCTCTTTCAAACAGATGCGGAAACACCTTCTGCTTCACGCATGCGCAATTACTTAATTTCTGCCCGAGCATGCTCAGTCGTAGTGTATCGGCCAATCAGAGAGCAGCTATCAACATGCTGATGTCTTCGACCAATCACAGTGCAGCTATTTTGCGTCCCCTTGCTCACAAGATGGCTGTGCCCTGTTTTTGCCTGTGTTTTCGAAGAGAAAGAGAATATTTCAGCTTTTTGTATCAGATGAGTTGCAATCACAATGTTGGCGAGATGAAATATGGTAAGTATTTTGATTGTACTCGTGTATAATACACACCTGAAAAAAAAAGTGCGTGTTATAATCGAGAAATTACGGTATATTATGTAATTACACTGGGTCCTAGAAATTTGACTGTAAATAACAAAAAACACCTCCAGCCTTTCAAATAGAGCAATAATTACACTTGTTCACTTTCTCATGTTAATGGGACACCCTCTTGTTATCTTTAATAAAAAGCGACACAAACATGTGCATTACTGATCATGTGCAGACTCAGTGTCAACAAACTTGCTTGCTTCTTATTGGAGGAATTTAGAGTGCTTCCTGTTACACTTGTCCCTGGTTTCCCCTATTGCGACAAGCTGGGTTATATTCCACCAGTGAACATTTTATGTAGTTCATACCAAGTGGGGATACAGTTTTTACTCTGTTCAGTCACTGTTTTACTTCATCTCTCTCTCTGTCAAACATGTCCATACATCTTACACTAGGGGTTCGCCAACCTTTCTGGGCCTGAGAGCTACCCAACGCTAAGAAGTATTACAGAGGGCTACCTGTTTGATTTGATGTTTCTGACTGAAATAAATTAGCATAGTTCATCTAAAAAAATTTAGGAGGCTACATGTGACACTGAATGTTTACTTTTACTTTAAATGACAGTAATTATTACTCATCATTGTATCAGATGATGAGTACATGTATCTTTAATGATTTAATGTACGTAAAACTCTAGCTAGCAGCAGCGGCGACAAAGGTGTGGTGTCAGTGTATTAAAGTACTCTTTCACTCTGCACAGGCCAAAGTTCAAAAGAAAAAAGGCAATTTTGAAATGTAAGACGTTAAATTTGTTATATCTTCTACTGATGTTGCAATGATATATTTGCAAAACATAGTAAAAATTAACTTTTAATAATGCAGTTTTATTTCAGACTGTGATGTGAACTTATGCTCTCTTTAGAGTGTCTCTGTGGGCACCTCAGAGGCTCCTTAAGGGCTAACAGGTGGGCAACCTGTTGGCTACCCCTGTCTTAAACAGCATGCTAGTATTTTACACAAACACGTATAGATAAATGTGCCTGGTGTTGTAGATGAGTCTTTATTGACACTTTCTGTTTCTAAATTATCAGAGGCCCTTGACTTCCAAGAACAGTCGGTTGTTTCCATCACAGCCGTCAAAGTGAGTGTGCAGGTGAGCAAGAGGAAGAAAAAGGTTTGGGAAAGCGAGGGAGTAACTGCCCATAACATTACATAAGGACCTTCTTTTAAACTTTTGTGGTGAAAAGTTGTGGTTAGTGTAGTGTCAGTATCAAGCACAGGTAATTTCTTAAACCTGTCCATATGCTGTGGGGGCCATGCTTGTCTATATTAAAGTTGAATGCTTAGGTGTCAGATGTGGAGGTTGATAAAGACGTGGAAATCACAGGCGGCTCTTTTTAAAAATCAGGTGAACCTGCAAAATTAATGATTGATCTCAAACCTTAAGTTCAAGGTGAGTCTGAAGTCTTTGAGGGGTGAGTCCAAGTCAAGTCTTAAGTTACCTCTGGGTGCAACTTAACCCTTTGACTTCCAAACTAAGAAACACATTTGCAAATAAATATTTGTTGGTAAAATTGTGTTCCTGTCTATTCATTTAGCAACATGTCAGGTTTTATTTTTCTTGTCGGGAAGCAGATATGTTGGTCAACCTGCTGGTTGGCTTGCCTGTTAAGGGTTATCCTGGGCATTAATGGATTTCTTTCATTTCTGCAACAAAATTTTTGTTTTTTCAAATGAAAACATCACAGAAAGTGCAATTTAGATATTAAGAAGATGATCCAGTTTTCTGAGGAATCATAGATAAATATTTTATCCTCAAACGTATATCCTTCAAGTAAATTATGATTGTTAGAGGATCTGGAAATAACAAGTGAAAAGATTTTTTCTTACTCCAATATATGCTCTTACTGTTAGATTTTTGAGGAGTTATGCAGCAATGATTCACTTCCGATTTTTTTAAAGTTTTCGAAAATTATAATCACTTACAGCAGTGCCACCCACTGGATACATATTGGTGTTACAAGGTGCAAAAAGGTCAACCGCATGGTTACAATGCCAGTCAAAGGGTTAAGGGCACCATAAGTAAGCGTCTCTAACCGGGGTGCCCATCTCTGGCATGTAGTTAATGAAACAACAATATAAGATATAATCATATGGTCTCTTTTTTGAGCAACTATAGATAAATATTTGGGCTCCATATGCCCTTAATTATTGTGTTTGTATTTTTTGAGTCCCCGTAATTGCAACCTTTTAACTTCTAGCTTTCAAACATCAAATATCATGCAGCCCTAACTTGTGCCAAATTAGTGAATTACAAGCATAAATTGTGCCAGTGAGACAGTTTCAATCATATTAAACTGCAACATATAAAACAAACTCACTGTGAGCTTGTAGATGTCCGCATGCTGGTAGATGACATTGAGGACGGTGTTGTAGTAGGTGAAGTAAGGCCTGTCATCCACCGTCCATATAAATGTGGGACTGGAACCTTTGAGCACTGAAGCTGTGTAGCTCTAAAACAAACAATATTATACAGAAGTACGTAGAGAAGATTTAACATTTCCATTATATCAATGTAAGACGTCAGTCATGTAAAAAAAAAAAAACATGGCAAACAGGTACTAACCACAAGTGACTCCATCAGCACCCTGCGTCCTGGATGAGGCTGCACCACCAGTCCTGTGAGCGGCTCCTCCAGCTGAACAACCACATTCAAGCTGGCCTCTGTTACATTATTATGGGCCTCCAGCTCAACCTGCACGGGACCTTTCTGCTCCTCTTCCCCCAGGCCCAGATCCAGAACTGCATATAGGCTAGGCTCAGCAACCTCCAAACCAGACCCGGAGACAGGTCCAGGCTGACACAGACTGGAGGGAAACCCTGCGGGACAGCCTTGCTGGAAGATCACAGTGAGATTGTTGCCATGCTGAGAGAGTGTTGTTACATAGCGAGACTGAACACGCAGCAGCAGACGGGTGTCATTGGGCTGCAGGTAGAGGGTGCCGTTCTTGAGAGGAGGGTGGAGAACTGTCAGGCCCAGAGGAGGAACCACCCTCAAGGGGCATGATGCTGAGGCAGGGTAAGATGGTTCGGCTGTAGTCACCTACAATTAATAAAAAAAAAGTTAATTCTTTAAAGGTACTAAATAATGAAGTCAGATGGGCACATTGATGTTATGCTTTGGACACTGCATTAGAGCACAAATACTGATACTGGTTTCAGTATTTTAGTTGTTTTACTCTGAGGCAGTGTAAGTTTTGATAGCACCTTTTGATTTAGTTTTAGTCTTCTGCCTAAAATATCCTTTAGTTATAGTCATGATTTAGTCATCTAAATTGTTTGAATTCTAGTATAGTTTTAGTCAATGAAATTTTACTACATTTTAGTCGACAAAATATATTGTAAATTTAGTCGACTAAAATATGAAGTGTGAAGTATAAGGCATTTTTTATGTTCCCTTGAATTCCTGAAGTCATGTTTTACACTTGGGTAAAATGAAACATCTAATAACCCTTTATTGAATGCTGGTAAAGTTTGAATATATTAAATTAACAGAAACAAATGTGACTTTTGTGTGAAATGCAGTCACCTTTATTTAGGCTACCTGGCAGAGCATCTCAGTTACAATACCAGAACTGACAACAAACAGTGAACCTGCTCTACATGAATATATCAGTTCATAAAGAGAGTAGCTCTGATTGGATCGCTCCCCAACTTATCCCGCCACCACGAAGCTAAGGCAGTTGTGACTGGATGTCCCTCTTAACTCATCCAACCTTCCCACACAACCAAAGTAGCTGTGATTGGATAAATTCCTAACTTGTCCCTACTTTCTACATGACCAAATCAGGTCTGATTGGATTAAGTCTCTGTCAAACATTTTCATCTAGTTTTTATTTGTTGACGAAAATGTCAGTTAATTTACTTTTAGTTTTTGTCCATGTGTCCACTTGTTTTTATTAGTTACTGTCTAGTTTTTGCCAGGGGAAAAAAGGTTGTTGACAAAAACTATGACAAAAATAGTTAGTCACCAAATTAAAACTGCTCTGAGGTAAACAATAAGACAAAAGCCAGATGCATGCTGGGATACAACATCCAGCTTTTATGTCTTACCAGCAGGCTATATAGCCCAGGCTGGGAGAGACCAGCAGACAGCTGTCCCCCCTTGAGCTGAGTCTCACTGTGTCCCACATAGAGAACTCTGATGGGGCAGACCACATCCTCGATCCAGCCTCCCTCACCGTCCACTACCAGGGCCTCTACGTCGAGCTCAGGGTCAGGCACATGGTCAGGGTCAATGTGATCAGCTGAGGCGTCTGTTTGGTGTCTGGTGGAGTTGATCCAGAACCAATCTGATTGGTTGAGGGCTAAGACAGGTTGTCGCCAGAGTGAGTGTGGTGAAGGTAGGCACTGGAGAAGGGAGCCAGGGCCGGCATCATGCTGCAGGGCGATGACATCACCAGGAGAGACAAGGAGGTCCTCCAAATCCTCTTGTACCTGAAACAAACAAAAATGAGTCTTTGTGTGTGCAGAGCATGTAGGTTTAAGCCGAGCTACTGCTGTAGATTCATGAAAGAACTGAGATGGAGCACAGTACATGTCTGCCACTGACCAGGGCTGAATATTCTACCCAATACTGAAATAAAAATAGAAACAAAAACTCCTCTCACCAGCACATGTGCAGCTGGTCCTGCAGGTAGAGTCAGCACCACCTCGTTCTGCAGGGTGTACCGAGGCCTCAGTGCCGTGGGGGGCAGGCGGTGAGACTGAGTGCAGTTTGGACAGGTAGATGGGTGGCAGGATTCTGGGAGAGGCAGGCAGCTGCGGCTGAAAGGACACCACTGCTTCAGTCGAGGGCAAGCTGGAGGATCACTGCTGGTGACGTCATGAGGAGCACAGACAGCCACTGGAGCGCACGCCGGACCTCCACAGCCTGAAAGACACGATTGATTAAATGATTGTTGGTGCCTCCGTGTGACGGGTCTCCAAAAGTTCATGTCAAAGGTCAAGGTCCAGGAGACTCATGTTCATCCACAAACTTCCACACACTTTGCCAAAAGTCTGCTCTAAATCAAAGATGTAGTGACTGCAAATGAAAAAGGTATAGGTCATGAAGCTCAAGGTTAATCCTTTGCTTGTGCTGTGAAGACAATTTCATAATGCTTTGTGATCTTTGTTTTTAATTTTTAAAGGTTTGGTGTGACTCAAGGATGAAACCAGAGTCGATTTCATGTTTTATCCTTCAGGTATCAATTTTTTTTAAATTCAACTTGAATACTGGATGCACAACTTTGATTTTGCCCATATCAACCCAATATTTCTGAAATCATCATCATTTTTTGTCAAGAGGACAAAGGCTTTACTTTCATAAGATTGGTCCTTTCATGGTGATAGTCTACTTGCGTTAGAGGCAAAAAACATAAATAAATGAAAAAAAATAAAATTATATAAATATATTTTGAGTATTTTCCTGCTCACTTCCGCAGAAAGAACACACCCTGGACTGGCTGAAGTCATCAGAGCTCCAGCAAGTTTGTGGCCTCCATCAGGTTCATCAGAAACACATTACAAACATTACTTAAGTAGGCAGATTTTTTTCTCTTCAGCCAATATCAACCCAATATTTTTGAATTCATGATAATTTTTTGTCAAGAGGACAAAGGCTTCAACTCCATAAGACTGATCTTCCTTTCATGGTGATAGTCTACTTATGTTAGAAGAATATATATGTATTCTTTATTAAATTTTACTTTTGATTTATAAAAGTAAACATTCAGTTTGATGAGGTAAACTGTGATGGTAAGTTTGTACATTCTCCTTATGTTACGAACGACAATATATTTTTTTATATGGCCAATTTTGGACAGCCAAAATATCATCTGTAAAAACTGGCAAAAATTTTCACGTGTCAATACAGATAATCAACTTTTTAGGCAATTATCCGTCAGTAAATATATTGACCCAATAATGTTGTGCACCAGTAATAAGAATAATAACAAGGTTTTAATTCTGTAATTGTACCAAATATCCGTTTCAGATCATATAAAGATAGATCTAATGTTCTCTCTTTCAACTTAAAATAATCAAAATTTATCAAGATTAGATTTTCAGTCTGAATTTTCTGGCTCTAGCTCAGTGTTGAGGAGACTGTTGTTTGTGTTTTAAGGTGACCTTGAATTGTCTTTCCTCCCTCCTTGCCTGTCGTGCTCTCTGCTGTGTATTCATTCAAGTCTTTTTTAATATCACCTACAGAACAGCTTCAGTAGTCCTGGGCAGTGTGTTTGTGTGGCGCAGGTGGTTATAGTTTCTTTTGTTTAACACCACCCCCTCCTCTCCAGGACTGTGCTGACGGCTTAACGTGTCGAGTGTCAGACCAAGTGTTTCTGCGTTTGACTCACTGGGCAGCAGCAGGTGATAGCTCGGGTAGTGACAGTGGGGTCTGTACGTCTGGAATCGAACGTGGATCTGTGAGCCGAGAGCCTGAGTGACAAACTCCAGGGAGGAGAGACGACCCGCCTGAACGAAGCTCAGCGCCGGGAACAGAAGCACCTGTAGGCAGAAAAAATGATCAGGTGTGAGAGAAACAGATTGAAAGTTTAAGAGGGGTTTGATCGATGGCAACATAAAAAGAGAAGAGGGTTAAGTCACCTCTATGGCACGGCTGGGAGGCTGTGGAGTTGTGAGCTCCGCAGGTGGGACATGCTGCAAAGGACTATGGGTGGGAAAGACAGCCAGACCTGACATGAAGACCCCTGCATCTGGAATCGGTACTAAAGAGGAAGAAAGAGAAAAGTCAGGCTGACATCTTTTTTTTCTTCTTTGTGAATACAGACAAAAACAACTGCAATTAAATCAATAAAGGAATGATTGACACACGAAATACATATGCTACATAAATGTAACATAGCACATAATGAGACAACACCTGAAACAAAAGACACACAAACTCAAGTCTTTTATAAACTGGAACCCTGAATTTTCGTTCAGTTAAAAGTTTTTTGGATTGTTCTTGTTCTCTGAAGGCTTTCTATTGTGACAGATTTCTTTGAAGGATATGTTTTACAGTGAATAAGTGTCTGTGATTTCTTTTTACTCCATGAGATTGGCACATGCACCAGCAGAAGGATTCATTTTCAGAAAGCAAAGCAAAAAACTCTGGTAAACAACTGACACTAACCCTGAAATTTGTTTAACCCTCAAATTGAGATTTTTGCTTCTGGAAAAGCTGATTTCTAATAGTTTGATGACCTCTTGAGTAGTTTTCCTCAAGGTATCACATACAAAAGTTCACATTAAGGGAACATAAGTATATCAATTTACAGTGTTAAGCAGGGGACAACAACAGCAAGTATGATCAAGTGTTTTAAGAATGCACCATAATATCGGATCAATATCGATATCGGCAGATATGAAAATCTTTGCCAGTAATTACAGCTGATATTTTGACCAAAAAAATGGCCATAAATATCCCATAAATTGTCGGTCATTTGTCTCTGCAGCTGTGAAAATGCAGTTTCTTGAAAAAAACACTCTGAGTGTTTGTTGTTGAGGGAGTAAACTAAGCTAGAATTACACACTTTATCCAAATTATTTTAAGCATAATTTGTAATCATTTCTTACTTTGGCTAATCTTTATTTGGATGCAGTGATATCTGCATACTCTGCAAAATGAGAGTGTGACTGTATTCTGATCTGTGCACTCTTGGCAGAAGGACATGTAGGCTGTGCAATGCACCAAAAACAAAGCGGCTTGGCAGTGGAAAAGTAAGTCGTTGTAAATGTCTTCAATACAACAATATAAATCACTGAAAACACGTCCATTCATGCATTTGCAGGGTGTCTCCATAAGGTGCTGTTTCCCTCACAAGACAACATACCCTCAATGTTTTCCTTGCTTAGTAAATCAGCTGCCAAATCAACTGAGAGCAAACTTGACACCACAAATTCAGCAGAATAATGTCTAGAGTTTACCTTCTATGACTGTCAGGGCGGACAGGCCCTGTCATGGACCTGTCAAGGATCAGCCAAGACCCTATCAGGGAAAGCGGGGAAGTTTGAAGTAGCTACATCTGTATAGCTGTTGCTTCCATGCTGGCTCTTTCTGCACAGATGCAGAGCTGATCGTCATTGCTGTAGCTAATGTTCAGGCTAGTGCCATGTAGTTCGTACAGCTCCACTTGAAAAATCCTGAATTATTAATTTAAGGCCGACATGTCAAACTCAGGGCCCGTGGGCCAAATTCGGGATATAATAAAATATGGCCACAAGGTAATTTTGGATGTCTATTATAATTGGCCTTCCATTAAATAGCACTCCCACCACTCACTATAAATCCAACAATGCACTGTTACAGCTGCCATGCAGGACCTTTACAAAAATCTCTTCCCCTTGCTTTAATACCATTCCGATCAATATTAAGTAGATCAGTGTTGCGTAGATCAATATACTGATCAGTGCTTTTACAGTGACTTTTAAGCTGCCCAAACATTAATATGCTGTTCAAATTTATATTTCTGATTAAAGCATCATCCATTTTAGACCGTTCAATAAATGTTGATCCTGTTTGGCCCACATCTTAGACTGTATTTAAAATTTTGGCCCCTTCTGGGATTGAGTTTGACACCCCTGATTTAAGGCCTCTTAATTTCTGTATTCTAACAAACATTAAATGAGACATTTACAAACTGAAATCATAGAGATTTATATTTCTGAATGCAGAAGACAAAATATTTGACATACTGCCAAACATGTAACTGTTCTTTTTTTTCAAACAACTCTGAACCAAGAGCCTATTTCTAAACTTACAAAACAAGCAGTGCTATCTTTACTTTTACTGGTATATAAATGAGATGTTTCTTTAAAATATTCAAACTCAACTTTAATACTTTAAATAATAGCCTGTTTCTGGATAGTACTCTAGATCAGAGCAGTTTGTAAAAATGAATAAAACACTCTCAGAACGAAAAATGCATCAGAGAACAGCACTCCTGCTCGAGATAAGGAGGCTATTTTCATGTAAACTTGTTTGTGCTTCAATTAAAATCTGAATAAAATTGATAGTGGAGACGGCAGAAAATTTCTACTTAGCCTAAGAAACTGAGGTACAAAGGGATGTGGGGGACTTTTTGTTGACAGAATAGTCTAAATTGGAGAGGCTCCATCTTTTCATGAGTCTCCTGGATCATAAACTGCTCCATATGCTTGTGTGTAAATGTCAGAGCATCCCTGTGAATACATGCAGCATACCTTGAGGACTGTATTGGCAGACAAAAGCTCTCTTGGCACTACACAGGTGAGGACTGGCCTGACCCCTCTGATCGAGGGAAATGCACAGGTTTCCACGGGAGATGGGTGATCGAGGCGGCGGGCCCTTCTCTCCCTCCTCTGCCTCGGAGCCATTCACCCATCGCAGCCTGCCTGGAGAGTCCACGTCACTCAAGCCCAGCCACACACCTCGCTCCCTGGGGCTGAAACAGAAGAGTGAGGCATGAATAAACACAGCGCCTGCATGACATTTAGGGACTCTGCTGTTGGGAGCTGGAAAAATTGGCTCTGTCAATTAAAGAGGAGGGCACAGACACATTAACTGCAAATGTAAGATGAGACAAATTTGACATGAAATGATTAAAGAACATTCATTCTTTTCATAGAGGGAGCACAAAAGAAGATAAAAATGTCTTCTTTCTTTTCATTCAGTGAGATGGAGCAGCAGCAATACACACAAGCTTGGAACAAAACATCCAGACGTGGATCAATGTGGTCTGATAAAGTGGCACTGAAGTCTCTGACATGTAAGCAGCTCGCCTGGAACAATCAATAACTGCAGGGCAGAGAGAGCATGAAAATGCGCTCTGACTGAACCCCAATGGGACGCTAGTAAGGCAATGTCAGATATTTAGAGGATTCCTGTGATTACGACTGATGAATTGGATTTTCACCCCATGAGGCCACTAATGGACTGCACATTTCCCCCCTGCTTCCATTTGTTGTTCTGTCACACAGTTCACTGAAAACAAAAGAGTTTTCCATCCCAAAGAAAAGCCATAGTATGACTCACCACAACTTTAAAACAAAACTCAGAGGTTTGTGTAAAAGAAATGAAAATTTCATTTGGTTCAAAACACACAATAGCTCAGCTTAAATGAAACACATTTTACCATCAAACACTGACTGCACTGTTATTTTTAGCAGCTATTTTACATCTACAGGGTATGTGCTGCGCAAAGTGTTTTAGAATGCAGCACAGATTTCTTTCTTATTTTCCATCAGTTATCAATGTTACATTCAGTGCTGATGTTGTTTAAAAGGATAGCTTAGGATTTCGGAAGTACCGTGGTATGAAAAGCATGTCAATAGTATAAACATAAGCAGTGTTTCCCCTAACTTTTTTGATTTGGGAGGGGGGGTGCCTGGGCCAGAATGAGCGTGGTCCATTGCTGGGGTCTTTGCAGGACCTTCTCCCCACAGGACCCCATTACCACAATTAATTAAAGCCACATTACATTTCAATCTCACTAACATTTTTTTCTTATTTGGCTCTTAATTTACTTACTCAACATCCTTTTGTTTGGAGGTGGAACATCTTTTTCTTAATACAGAAGTGAAGGACTGGGCTACTGTTATTTATAACTCTGTTATCACAGCAGTCTGTCTGACCTTGATTTTTGTAACCAATCAGACATAGTCAGGCTTTAATAAGTTTTATGTTGATCCTCTACAGCTTTATTATGGTGAAAACAGCAATCACTACATTAGAAATCAATTTAATTCTGGCTATAAGGATTTATTTTTTGTGGAAACATAATTTTTGACCTTCTTTTTACTGTAAAATTCACATTTGTGTTTGGAGTGAAACAAAATAGTTTGTGATCCTTCTGAAATGAGACTCATTTTTGTTTGTTCCAGGTACAAGAGGATTTGGAGGACCTCCTTGTCTCTCCTGGTGATGTCATCGCCCTGCAGCATGATGCCTGCCCTGGCTCCCTTCTCCAGTGCCTACCTTCACCACACTCACTCTGGTGACAACCTGTCTTAGCCCTCAACCAATCAGATTGGCTCTGGATCAACTCCACCAGACACCAAACAGACGCCTCAGCTGACCACAGTATTGGACAGAGTGTGCATCAGATCCCTCCTGGGCTTGAGAGCACAACTAGCCGACATGAGCAACTGCACTTTTGTAACAAGCCCAAAAAAACGCAACCCGCAACTGCCAATATTTAACAAGCAACTTTTAAAAAAAAACAAGCCCAAAAAAAAAAAATGTTGGAAGTAGGGTGGTTTGAAAAGTTTTGTCTGGCATGGAAGTTAATGCTACATATTAATGCAGAAGGAACCAAAAACTCCATGTACATTAAAACATTTGAAGACGTTCCTCCTCTGCTGACAATACCTCTACATATCATACTCCCAAAAGTACAACCAACCAGTAAACACTGACTGGCTGGGTTCTCCGTTCCTAAAAAGCAGCAGCAAGCATGACTTAAAAACAGTGAAATTCAATAAAAGTTTATGAGCAGAAGGGGACCAAGAGGAAGGGGCTTTGTGGCAGAAAACAAGGAGGGGGAAAAATGGACTCCTTATGTAAGCGAGGGGGTGGAGGAAGACAAGAGCAAAGGAGGAGTAAAGAGGGGGTAAACTCCATCTGCAGCAGGTTTTTCATTCTCTCATCTGCTTTGGTCTGAGGGCAGGGCCTCTACCCTCACATTAACACAGACGTGCACACACACACACTCACACTCATAGAACACACACACACATTGAACTATGGACTCCTCCTCCCCGGGTGTTACAATGCAGCTGTGCTTTTACAGATGTGTTTTTCGCGACCCTCTCCGACATGAAATCCAAACACTGGTGTCCTTCACAGCAGCAACAATTCCTAAGAGCGCTTTATTACATTTCAGCACACATAATTTCAATTTACATTCAATCTGTCTCAGCCATTCTCTTTTTGTATACGCCAATTCATGAGGTAACAAAAGAGCAGCACAAATGCAGCGCTAGCAGTGAATGAATGACCGCTCCTGAACTAAAACATCATTATCCATCGACATCGATTGCATAGTTTGTCTTATTGTAAATATGAAAACATTTATGTAGCATGACTACCCAGTGAACAAACAATTATAGAGAAAAGGTGACAATAAAAACAAAGACGAACACAAGGAATGCCCAGATTACATTTTTTTCTGCCAGTATCAATCATCTATTAGTTGAAATCATCACTAATCACACATTCATTATCTGTGTTTTGTCGTAGCAGCTGATTTAGTGGTTGGTCAGCCTAAGTAGCTGTGTAGTGTCCTAGGACCTCCTACAGGTGGCAGCATAATCTGATAAAAGCCACGATGGGGCAGGGTTAACCCTCCTGCGATGCGATGGACGCGATCTGGGCAACTTGGTCTCGCTACCAGGTCGCTTTGGACATACAACCAGGTGGCGTCACTCGGTCCGCAAAGCTGAAAACTTTGACCTTTTCAGGCAACATCACGTGTGGATGTGTTGTGACAGCCAATCAGCATTGTGTGGGTGTGTGACGACACCTGTGACAGACTGTTTTTATTCCAGCTCACTGCTGCTGCAGGGCCATCAGCTTCAGTGTTTTGTGGTTGGTAGGTGAGCGAAAAGGATATTGTGAAATAATGTCAGCTAATACATCCTATTATATGATATGATTCCAGTGAAACTCGAGCAGACGTGATGTCACTGAGCGATGGTGACAGTGACAAAATGAGCTATTTATTGACAGGCAACGCGACTTGGGGGGGCAACGTAATTTTGGTCACCAAGTTGCATTTGGTGTGAATGTGGCTTAAGAGTTCAAACAAGCTTGCTGCTGATGCTACTAGGTAGTGCCTCAGAGCTGGGGAGGACGAGGAAAAAGCGAATTTCTCTTTCAAATTAATGGACACATGTCCTGGTGTGTTTGACCATTTGCATCCTGTCTTAGACATCTATTAAAGGGATAGTTTGTGTTTTTTGAAGCGAGGTTGTGTGAGGTACCTGGCATGAGCCTGAACCTGACCTACAGTGTCAGTTCTCTTTCTGTTCAGAAATCTCTTGACGGGCACTAATGCTACACATTGCCATAACTCCCCCCTTAATTAAAAGAATTGTGGGAGAACACAAGCCGTACAAACAGCGTTGGGTCATCACACCCTACAAGCAGTTTGTTTACATCCACTTACTTTTCCACTACCAAGATGCTTTGATTTGGCACTATTTTAAGACACGGCACAGCCTGTTATGTCAGATGAAAATCAATATGGGCTTCATTACAACAAGCTTCTGTTGGCCATTTTGGGGTAATGTTGCCTGATGTGGAAAATATTCATTTGTTAGAACTTCATGGGTGGTGGTGGGGGGGGCATGAAAAGATTTTAACCTTGAAGGAGGGGCAAAACAGAAAGTAATTGGAAACCACTGTTTTAGTGAATCCAACAGTGAACAGCGATGCTTTTTAGCCCGCAGGCCTACAGTGCTAATGTGCTTCATTCTTGATGGCCGGAAATTCGAAGAGCTGCCAACACAGAGCATCCCTCAGCTTTAGACACCATCATAGATTGGTTTGGCAATCAGTGACCAGCCACAGTAATCTACTGATAGCATCCTGTCATTTTTTTTTCTTTGTCTCAGTTTTATATACGTTTTTGGTATTGTTCAGCAGCATAAGTATGACTGTGACAAACTCAGACAACCCTTGAAAAAAAAAGAAGAGAAAAAAAAACACTCACTGTGTCACTTTGGATGCCAGCAGGTTACGCAGTGCGTCACTTCTGACCACTGCCAGATCCCCGCCGCGGTCCAAACACTGCTGACGAGCATCTGTCCAGCTCTGCTCCCCTGGAACTATCTGGAAACAGCGTGAGGACTCATTGTGGTACACTCCATCTTTTGGACAGTGGGGGGAGGCTGGAGGACAGAGACATGAAAATAATATCCTAATGAGTTTCAAGTCCCAATCGCACAACATGGAAAAGACCTTTTTTGTTCCTCAAGAGATTGTACCCCACCCTTTCTCACAGATAGGACTCAGATCTCACCTTGACACATTCAAAAGGCACTTGCAACAAACTATTGAGAGGAGACTCCTTGTACTTGCTCAGGAAAGATGGATTTTGTATTGCATGGTTTTATGACACATCTAAAAAAGGTTGCACATGGCAATCAAAGCACATAACTCTAATGTAAGTTAACATTTATAAGTTGCATTTGTTTTGGTTTCCGGCTTTTGTGATCAATATCAATCATCAATCACCCATTAGTGAGATCGATCATGTTTCAAGTTTTGTTACAACTGGCTGAGTGTTTGCTCAGTACCTTTAGTGTATTCAAGTAAGTAAAACAGATCCAGTGTAGGATGAGACAGGATCAATTGTTTAAAACTCTTGAAAAGGCAATAAGTCAATCATTGTAGAGATATTGGGCTGGCCTATCCTGTATCAGGGGGGCCTGGCTACCACAGGTTTGGCCCCTGCAGTGGAGAACAGATGCTAACAGTTCATCCACCAATTTCAGACTCCACATTCAGACTCAAAGCAAAATTAAACTGCACTAAACTGCCAAATTTTATATGAATGCTGGTGCTTTAAGGTGGTGTGAGGAACAATCTTTGTCAATACAACCATGAAAAAGGGAAGATGGTGAAGCAAATGAGGGCAGTTCATGCTGCTTTTAAAAGCTGTTCACAGGTTTCTTTTTTTATCGCTCAAAGGAAAGCTTCAAGTTCTTACGTTGGCCAATTTTCTATTGTTCTTTTGACTGGCTGTGGGCAAACTAGAAGTGGGCTGCGGGCCGCAGTTAGTCCCCAGGCCATAGTTGGACACCCCTTGACTACAAGTTGACACACAGTTATCCACTTATGATAAGGTCTTATTAAAAAGATGCTTTTTTGTTGTGTTTTAGCCCTTTATATTCTCAGTATTATTTTTTGTCTTTTCTCGATTCATTTTCTTCGACTGTCTAAAAAAAAAAAAAAAGCTGCCTTGACTCCATCGGGAGCTTCAGCACAGCCCTTACTGTTAAGCACTTGTATTTTTGAGGGGAAAAAGCTAAAATACTGTCATAAAATTACAACAAAAGCAAAAGTAACTCCCACACCATCAGTTTAAGGCAGCCAGACAGAACAGGCATTGATAGTTTTTGACTTTGTTACTTCACTATTGTCCTCCATTGATTCTCAACAGCTGAGCACACTCTCACCTTGTCCGGCCCAAAGCTAAAGCTCTGAATCTTTGTAAAATCCAGACAGACATCACCAAGAGACATACTGTACAGAGTACAAAGTACAGCAAAGATCCATGGGTTTTAATGCAAAAATGTTGGAGGACACAGTGTTGTCTTTTGTCTTACAGTGACAAAAGTAGAGTGACGTGGATGAAGTGTCTGTGTAACCCAAGTGTCTGTGTTTTCTATCAGGAATTATAACTCATCGTGTAAGTCCAAAAATGATTTTTTTTTCACCACACAAAGAACGACACAGATTCCTCACAAACTACAGCAAGCACTTCTGCACTTTCTCTGTCCCTGCCCTCGGTTCTGCCCATGGGCGGTCGAGTTTGGGGAGAAGCAGCACTGCAATCACATCACCTGCTCTGAAATCAGCTGATAATGAAGATCAGAGCGTACAAAAGCACACAGAGCTCAATCTGCAGACACCTGGAGGTCCTGCTGAAGGGGTTTTACTCCATTTAAAGCCAACGTGTTGGCATAATGCAGCCATGAGTTTGATGCAGTATTGCCTTTAAGCACCTGCTGAAGGTACATCTGACAGTCGAACCCTGGTTTTATCAGCTGTTTCCTGATAATATTCATTATATTATACTGGAATTTGAACCAATGAATGGAAATTCATTTACTGTATCACAATTTTGTTCCCCAGTGTCCTGATATTCTGATCTACGGCTGTGTGCAACACCATCAAATCCTAAACTCTTCACAGAATGACACTGCATGGCAGCTCATAGGGTCACACTAATGACATTATTTTATTGTGAGAAAAAAAGTTCTTGTTATTGGGGATGATTTTATAAGATATACTATATGGCCCAACTATTGTAGAAATATAAGGGTTTATTTACCAGAAATGTCAGGGAAGTCTGCTGTAAATCATTTAAGAACTTTTCAGGCTTTTAATAAAAAACATCATCACATTGAGGAATATATGGAATTCCCATCGCGGTTAAGAAAATGACACCTACTTGTGTTTACAGTTATCCACCCACCTGAAGAGTTGGACATACCTATCCAACAGTAAACAACATGGGCATGGCCTTAAAGTCATCAGCCCCAGTGCATTATGGGTGTTGAAGTACTTAATGCTTTGTGCACAAAAACAATTTCTCTAGAATTTCTCAGGCTACCAGGCACCAATTTAAAAATGTTATTTATCTTTCTTCTGCATTGTTGGATTAGTTTTATTACAAGTCCTCTTTTAACCAGGTTAAGTCTTCCTTTTTCTCAAACTTAGTGAATCTAAGACGGAGATTATCCTGTTTGGAGGACACACCTCCACAACAGCCTGCTTTACAGATGTCCTGAGCCCTTTGAGTTCCAACATTCAGTCCACTGTTAGGAACCTTGGTGTTATCTTTGACAACCAGTTTAACTTTGATAAGCAGACCAGTGCCGTTGTGAAAATGAGCTTTTTCCAACTCCGTCTCTTAGCAAAGACCAAGTGCTATGTCTCTCAGGTTGATCTTGAAAAGACTATCCATGCCTTTACTACTTGCAGACTAGACTACTGTAACTCCTTATACATTGGCATGGATAAGTCATCTATTAACCGCCTTCAGCTCATCCAGAACGCTGCTGCTCGACTCCTCTCTGGCAAAAAAAAGCACGACCACATCACTCCAGTTCTTGCGTCCCTCCACTGGCTCCCAGTCCGCTTTCGCATTGATTTTAAACTCCTTTTAATCGCTTATAAAGTCCTCAATGGTCTTGCCCCTCTTTACTTGTCTGAATCGCCACTCCCCAACTAGAGCCCTGAGGTCTTCTGACCAGCTGCTATTGGAGGTCCCCAAAACCAGACTTAAGTCGAGAGGTGACAGGGCCTTTGCAGTGGCTGCCCCTAGACTGTGTAACAGTCTCCCCGTCCATATTAGAGCCTCTCAGACCATAGAGATTTTTAAATCTTCCTTAAAGACCCACTTCTTCTCCCTGGCGTTTTCATAATTTAGCTCATACAAATCACAGGCATTTTAGCATTAGCTTTTAGACTCTTACTGTTTTATTTCAATGTGTTGTTTTTATTGTTATCTATCTATTTATTTATTTCTACGCATTTTTTGTACAGCACTTTGATTGACTGCTGTCCTTATGAAGGTGCTCAATAAATAAAGTTTGACTTGACTTGACTTGACTTCCTTAAATACAGTGAGACTGGGGCCAGGTCTCTGTTTATTTGCTTACTGTAAGATGATCAAGTAGTTTAGGTAGAAACAAAGAGGAGAATAAAAGTGTCAAACTAAAGTGTTTTTTCAAAAGTGTTTAATAAACCAATGGATCATATGAATACAGATATGAAAAAGGCATCACTCTTAAAGCCCATTTCAGTTTAGTGTTGTTACCCAGCAAAACAGTCCATCATCTAATGACTTGTTTGTTTGGCTTTCTCCACAGAAATTTGCTGTTGTGGTTTTAATAAGAGCCAAAAAGCTGCTGCTATAAGAGTGCAAGAGGGATGAAATTATTTTGTAGGCTAATCAGATAGATAGCATCAAAAAGTTTGTGAAATTTTTATTCTGGATGAATACCATGTCATTATTTTTGAGTATTAATCATTTTCTCTGCACTTCTGATGGAGGTTAAATCATATTGGATCTGTATTGTGCTTGTTTATCATTACTACACTTTGATCCAAATAATAAGACTGTTTGTGTCAAACTGGCATTTTATCTCACGAAGGATTAACTTAATGCACCAGATGGACCATTCAACATATTTCAGTAGTTCATTTGGGCAACAGCTCATAGAAAGTGTTTGGGAATGAGCATAACCTTTTAAATGCATATCTGGCAGATGATTGGACAATCAATCTGTCAGTCAATTTATTGAGGGCCAATAAGATAATGTAGTAGGCAGGCGTTACTGCCGTGGTGTTTGAAGTGGAGCAAAAATGTCCTGTCTATTGAGAAATGCTTTCCATGTTGTTATTTGTTTTTCATTTCATAAGAAATGCGGTGCAGATCTGATAAAACTGCCACTGAAGTTGTTAGTGTCTATGCTAATCTCTGAACAAGCAGTCACTTCCTGCTGTCGTCTTGCTTGTCACTCTCACCTCTTCCTGTTTAACTGATTTGGTTGTGCCAGTACAGGCTGCACACAATCGTCGTAGTTGGATCTTGGCATGGATCTGCCTGATAACAG
The DNA here is from genome assembly GCA_037902135.1 of Cetoscarus ocellatus. NCBI lineage: Eukaryota > Metazoa > Chordata > Actinopteri > Labriformes > Labridae > Cetoscarus > Cetoscarus ocellatus. Next base: position 179,711 of record JBAMNC010001852.1, read on the forward strand.
ACATTGAATCAGGTGGATCCAGCTGCAAGGTTAACTACAGATGTGGAAAACCAAAGTTGTATAATTCTAGGATATTTTCATAAGCTTTTCAATATGACAACATTTTCGTCTGCGTGTGGACAGAGCCTCAGACTCTTGAATTACAGGTCTTCAGAGATCTTAAAGTCATTTAGAAGTGAGTGCAGCATTGTGTAGTTTGACTTCTACTGCCACCTTTTAAACTGAACTATGTGTGATTATGTGATATTACCAAAGGAGTATTTTACAAACTGCTGACACGGCATTCAGGGCCATGTTGATACACATATCAGTGAGAAGTATGTGATGACATATTATCATTTTTGCATCATACTGTGTGTGTAACAGGAACAATTAGTCGTAATTGTCCAAGTGTTCCATCTCTCTCTCTTTCTGCTCTTTCAGAAGTCTTTTTAATAATAGTAAAGTAAGTGAAAATTCACTAAATATCTTAATTGTAGGAAAAAAATATTTGCTGTCTCTTTTAAGATAAACTTTGTATATCAATCTATGATATGTTCTGGCTCACCAGAGTGTGACTAAGAATCACTTTGGCCAAACTTTAAACCTCTGTTTTAGAGTAGTTGGTCATCTCTTTGTTTTTTTGTGTTCATGTCTCTCACCTTTGGCTACTTGGACACCATCCTTTGTGATCTTCCAGTCTACGTGGACACCAACAGCACCCCAGCTGACAAGTCTGAACTCTAGACTCTTATTGGCCACAGCGAGGGCTGGACAGTGCAGCTCCAGTTTAGGAGGAAGAGCCACTGTCACTTCTCCACGTGTCGAGACCTGAAGACAAACAGACGAACGAAAGATCAGAGGGGGAATAAAAATGTTACTGAATGTAAGAGGAAGATTTTCTCGTTATATCTCACCTCCTTGTGACCTGCCCAGGCCTTCAAATTGACCTCATAACGTCCTGGAAGTCCATATTTGTGGGTTGCTATGGTGGCCCCTGTTCCTGTTGTGTTAACTTGGGTTGAAAGGTCACCAAAGTCCCAGGAAAGTGTTACTGGATTGACCGAGGAGGCAGCAGAGAAGTTGATGCTGTTGTGAACACTTTGGAGCCGCAGAGGCTTCAGTGACACCGAGAAGTCCACAGCAAACACGTCGTGAGCCAGAGTCAACCCACATTTCTGTACAAAGAGTTTCTGAGTTACACAATCTTTAAAAAATATGACACTTGACTTTTGTTAACTGCTGATAAGTCTGTGGTTTTATAATAACTTTAAGGTTTCTTAGTACTTTAATAAAGAAGAAAAATTTGAAGAAGTACCCTCATGAAAAGAGTCTTTATTCATCTTTGAGTTTAAAATTTTCTTCTTGTAAATTTGTGCAGCTGCACCGCAGGGAACAAAATTCAGAGTAGATTAGGAAGTCATTTAAACTGTGGAGAGGGAAGTTGTTCAGGGTTACAGGAAGTTGTAGAGGAAATCCTGAGTGCGTGCCTACAGTTGAGGGACCGAGCATGTAAAGGAAGCAGCATTCAGGAAACATCATTCAAGTGCCGTAAGAAAAAGACTATGTATTTTGTCAGGCCCACAGGCCTGGGCACTTTGCAGACATAAAATTAATCATGAGTATGCATTCAAATCAACAATATGTAACTTTCCCACTTTAAATGATGGTATAAAAATCTAGACATACAGTCACTTATCCATCCATTTGGCCGTATCGTTTAACCATTATTATTGTTTTCTAGCACATTTTTTCACAGTAATGGTTGCAGGCAGTCTCTTCACCTCCCTACGCACCATCTTAGGACTACTTTGCCAAAACAAAGACAAAACTTAGGCTGTAGATTAATTTAAAACGCACAATCGATTTTGTTTCCATGTTTTCTATAAATATCGTGAAAATATCTTTATAGTGATTTTTTTGTCCATGATAATTATGAGGTAAAAATCCAATACTGGGACATCCCTACTCTGAACACTGAAAGCGATGTCTTTGTTTTATATTCTACTCGTCTTGCATGTTGAGTTATGAATCCTAATGAGGAGTTTCTCTTTATGACAAACTCTAAAGACAGAATCTGTGAAATTAAAGCAGTCACTATGAGGGACCTCTGCTTGCTGCCCACCTTCATCACGCTGGGGTTGGTACAGGCAGCAGAACACTGGGAGCCACTAATGAAGTTGGGCTCTGAGTTGATGCTGCACAGACACTCGTGTTTGGTCCCCAGGCCCCCGTAACGGTGTGAAGCAGCAAAGCACACGCTGTTACACTGTTCACGTGTGAAATTTCCGGGCGTGGAGGAGGAGAAGATGACAAGCTCGCTCCGCCCTCCTCCTCCACTGCTGCTGTCCTCCAGGCAAGCTGCAAAGTTTGGGCCTGCAAAAAAAAGAAAAGACATCTTGAAATTTCTTCTATTAGGAGACACTACACTTTATCTTATATTAAATTACAGACACTGTTGAAGTCTGAATCAACCTCAAGGATTGTATAATGCACTTAAATGCAAATCGGGATTCCCAAAAAGTTGGAACATTGAGTAAAATCCAAAGAAAAACAGAATACAGAGATTTACAGCTCCTTTGAGACCTTCAGCATAACACCGTTGTCGGCACAAACCTCTTATCTCCATTTAAAAAAAAAAAATCTTTTTTTTTTTTTTTCATAAAACCGTGCTATTAGTCACCTTCCATGTTGGAGAGTAGGTTTTTTAGAAACATCTAGCAAAACCAAATTAGAAAAAAAAAATTGTAGTCAAGACAATGCAATATTTGTGCATTCATTACTGGGACATTTTTTCATTTTCCTGAAAAGAAGCAATTGTGGAGATTAGAGGTTTGTGCCTGACAGTAGCGGCATTCAACAATCGACATGCTTACCACAGGTGTGCAGGCTGACATTGAACAGGGGCTGGTGCCACAGCTCAGGAGGTTTACTGCAAAGCATGGCATCTGGGCGTCGAACCCTCACCCCTCTCTCCTTTAGCCACCTGACCAACTTGAAGAGCTCACAGTCGCACTCAAAGGGGTTACCGCTCAGGTCACTAAAAAGGGAGACAGAGCAGAAAATGTCAGCAACTGCCCTATCTTGCAATGTTAAGACAGAATCTGAAAAATCCTGGATCCGGATCTGGATTCACATCGCCAAAATCTTATCACTTCTTCCTTGTGCCATGAACAACATCCCTGAAAATGTCACGAAAATCTCAAAAGAACAGGAGGAGTTAATAAGTTCAAGCTCTTTTGAAATCACAAATTCTGACTCAAAGTTGATCCATCCATCCGTTATCTATCTGTTTTAGGGTTTGGGGTGCTGGAGTTTAACCCAGCTGACACTTGTATCTGGATCTGGGGCAGAATTAGAGCCACAGAAGGAAACCAATCACCACACACCCTGACGCTCTAAACCAGGGGTCACCAATCTCTCTGAGCCAGAGATCTACCTAAAAGGTGAGGAGTATTATGGGGAGTACTTATTTGATTTAATGTTTCTAAATAGTGTTTAGAAACCAATTTACCTTAAAATATCTAATAATATGCATAATATATACTACCTTTATGTTTATCTTTTACTTTGAATGATTTTCCTCAATAATGATTATAATTGATTAATAAATGATATGAGAACACTTGACTTACATACATCTTTAATAATTTATCTGCTAAACTGAACTGATACTACAACAGTATGTAAAAGGCTCTAGCTTGCTTCATTGGTGTAAGAAATGTGGGGTCAGTATAGCATGGAAAAATGTAAACTCTGACCCCATGCAGGTCAAAGTTGAACAGAAAATAGACAGGTTTAAAATGTGACACACATTACATTTGCTGTTTTTTTATATTCAGAATCAAAATCAGAATGTCCTTTGTTGTCATTATACAAAATGCACAACAAGATTCAGGGATTCTCCTTTCACAGTGCAATAGTTTGATAGTTAAGTTAAAAAAATAACTAAATACATAAAAATAAAAATAGTTATAAGTTTAAAATTGTTTTAAGAAGTATATGTACAAGACATATACAAGATAAAATCCTACCAGACAGTGCAATTGAAACTCTATATACAATATGAGATAGAAGGGATAAATTATAAAGATTAAAATAAATATTTCTGTTTATATGTGGAAATGTATTGCACAGGACAGCTGAATATATACTGGATACTTAAAGTGCCAATGGTGATTAGTACTTACAGATGATTACATGTCACATAAGATTGTATTGCTTGGGATGAATAAATATTGAGGTGGTATTTAAAGTGGAGTAGCAGCAGCAGTGACAATGATAGAAATATTGCACATTTTACATCATATGTTGCAAATTTTACATTATATATTGATGTAAGCATGATTTGTTTGCAAATCACGAAATTCAAATTAAAATGGCTACCTATTTCAAGCTCTGTGGTGTTAACGGGACGTCCCAGTGGGTACCTCAAAGACTCCCTGCGGGCTACCAGGTGCTACCAGGCACCGTGTTGACTACCCTTGCTCTAAACTTAAAGCTATCCATAAAAGGACTTGTACATAAACAGAGCCTGTAAGCATGTCTGGACTGATATTTTTGAGAGATGAACATCTTACTCCTTGTGAGTCTTTTGTCTGAACCGGCCGTGATAAAGTCTCCAGGTAAATGCCCCACTCTGTCTCTAGATATTTTATTTCATGCTTCAGAAGAACATCTCATGCTCACAGAGGCTCAACCACGAACCTGTTGCACCACCATGCAACCTGACTCAAAACTTAGTACCCCAAAATGTAAGGCTTTGCTGAGAGTACTGATAAAGACGTCCTGAAGTCATAACACCAAAGCTGAAGGCGTGAGCAGCTTTTTAATTAAGATTCTGAAGTCACCCTCGTAATTAAATCACATTTTTAGATTTCAAGCCCGTCTGATCTTCTGTAGATTAAAGGAAACATGCGATCTCCATTACTTTCAAGTCTGTTCAACTTTGTTGGATTACAGACTCCAGACCAGAGGAAAACTTTTGGGAGCTGCTGAGGAAAAATTACCACTCAGCACCTCCCACTCCGCTCTGAAATAGAGCCTCATCTCATGTGTAGGCGAGGGAACAGGAAACCTGCTGCCTATTTAAGCATGTGTGATCAGATGTGTGTTTGCTCATGCATATGCTTCTGGAGGTGGAGGTTTGATCCACTCTTCATCTGTTTTTGTTTGTTAGAAGACACAGAGATAAGTAGATTCTGAAGCTGAAGAGAGTGGTGATGAGTTGTCTTCACTTACATTTGGGTTAAATTGCACAAGTTGTCGAATGTTCCCTCTTCAATGGCGGTGATGAGGTTGTTGCTGAAATCGCTGAAAGGAGCAAAAAAAGACGATTTAGTGTTGACATAAAACAAGAGTGAGTCTTGCTCCCTCGCTCAAGCCTGCATTGATTCTTTGGCAATCACTGTCTCTGTTAAATTGGCAGAAGAGTAATGTGAGTGTCAAAGCCAATTACTTAGTCACTGGATGAATAAAAACGTGTGACTGCTTCTCCAAAATGGTTACACAATCGTCAATTTACTCAGTCACGCAAAAATGGCTTTTGGGCTTGCGTTTGTCACAGAATATGACATTTCCACATCCCTTAAACCAAACTGATTAATTTAACTGACTGAATAAGAAAATACATCCCAGTCATCTGAGGAGCTGAGCTGAAACAAAGCTGTAGTGTTGAAAAAACAGAAACTAATAAAAACTGCAGCTGCTACAGCAGCCACTTCAGGCTGGCTTATATTAAAAAAATGTGTCAACTAGCACTGAACACTGTGTGGAGCTGCAGTATTAGCTTCTTAGTGTCCATCTCTACAAAACAACACATGTTTACATCCCCTGAAAAATGCAGAAAAAGTGGAACGTTAACATGAACTATAAACAATAGGTACTTCATACTTGGGCTAAACTTCACCCATCCATTATCTATACTGCTTATCCATTTGCTGCTCTGAACCAGTTGCCAGCCAATCACAAGGCCACATAGAGAGATATAGTCAGACAAACAATTAATCCCTCTTACACTTATACCTAAGGGCAATTTGGAGTCACCAGTTGACCTAATGAGCATGTTTTTGGTCTGTGAGAGGAAGCTGGAGTGCCTGAAGAGAACCCATGCATGCACGGGGAGAACATGCAAACTCCACACAGAAAAACCCTGACAGGCACAGGGATTGCTGTGAGGAATGTTCACTGCCTGCTGCGCCAACATGCCGCCCAGGGTTGAACTGGGTGGCATGTTGTGGGCTAACTCAGAGAACAGACCACAGTGTGTGTACAATTTGTGCGTTTCTACTCAAAGTCTCTGAACCTTCAGACTACGTTTGCCACAGATGTACCAGTGTTACAGTTCAAAGTATGACTGTGTAATAGGGCTGAAAGATTTATAGTTTTTGGATCGAAATTGCAATATCAGGCAACGCAATCATGTGATTGCCAAAGCTGCAATTTCTTGCAGCGTTCCTGACTGACCCAGGATCTGTTATGTTAACTATTTTACTCATCCTGTTTTACAAATTTACAGGCAATTTGCATTCACGGAAATGCTGGTAAGCAGGTCAAAAATACAAAGCCTCTGTTTAGGAGTAGAAGTTGGAGTATCCTTCTGAAGATTCAAAAACAAGGCAACTGGACTGTGTAGAGTTTGTTGGGAAGACGTTTCACTTCTCATCCAAGAAGCTTCTTCAGTTCCAAATGGCTGGTGCTGGAAGCAGATATTTATCTTGCTAGAGGAAAAAACAACAAATGAAGGGAGGAGTTGGAGAACGACTCATAGAAACTTATCCCAGGGTGATGTAACCCCTGAGAGTCGTTACCCTGAATGGGTCATTAACTCCCCCTGTCATGTGAGGTGTTATGGTCACATGTGAGGTGTGAGTTCTCCAACTCCTCCCTTCCTTTGTTGTTGTTTTTTCCTCTAGCAAGATAAATATCTGCTTCCAGCACCAGCCATTTGGAACTGAAGAAGCTTCTTGGATGAGAAGTGAAACGTCTTCCCAACAAACTCTACACAGTCCAGTTGCCTTGCTTTTGAATCTTCAGAATGACCATGACCTGGATGAACGAGAATCTACACAGAAGTTGGAGTATCCCTTAAATAAAGAAAACTGATTATTCATCATCAATATTAGATGATGAATAATGTGTTATGTGCTTTTGATCATTGATTTCCTTACTGTTGTCTATACTGTAAACATAATGAATATTGCACTGAACCTTGATTTGAAGAAAATTTTGAATCGAATTGAAATCACAATATCTGCCAGAAAAATCGCTGTTAGATCTTTTCCTAAAATCGTTCAGCCTTACTGTGTAAAACACGGACTTCAGGTGATTATATCAGTATCACTGTCAGCCTTGTAGTCAGTTACCTACAGATAACATGGAGCACCTAACAGTATTAATCCACTATTTACTCTTTCCTGAGAAGGGGCCCTGTAGAACAACAATTAAGACTTGTCTCAACATTAGTTAGTGCATAAAAACTTTAAAAATGTTAACCTCCATAAAAAAACAAATAATTAAATAAAACAAAAGTTGAAATGATTTTAAATGCATAGCTGCCAACTGAGACTGTCAACTCCTCCATAATGTTAAGTAGTGAGAAGCCTTTCTAGACCGCTAGGCATCTTGCCAAGCTCCAAACTATGACGACTGTGCTCAGCCTAATCAGCAGAGCAGGAAGAGGTGGAAGCTACAAGCAAGATGACGGCAAGAAGTAACTGCTTGTTCAGAGATTAGCATAGATGCTAGCAGCTTCAGTAGTGGTTTTATCAGGTATAAATTGAATTCCTTTGTTTGTTTTTACAATTTTTTTCTTCAAGATAATTTTTTCAGGGTATTTTGTGCCTTTATTGGTAGGAGAGAGAGACAGTGGATAGGCTTGTGAAAGGGGGCGAGAGAGAGTAGGGGAGGACACTCTGCAAACTGGCCACGGGCTGGATTCGAACCCGAGCCAGCAGAAGCATATACATGGGTTGTGCCTGGTTGCTTACCACTCCACCAAACCAGCACTCCATCGCATTTCTTAGTTAAATGAAAACAAACAAATAACATTAAAAGCATTACCCAATAGGAAAAGGTATTTTTGCCCCACTTAACATGTCTTGGACAGAGTTTGTTTTAGTGGCTCAGGTTCTGTTCCATACAATTCAGCAGTGGGACTCGCTACTACATTATCTGATTGGTCGTAATGAATGGATGGAACGATCATCCAATCACCTGCTGGATATACTTCTAAAAGGTTCTGTTCATCCCCCGAACACCTTCTATGGGCTGTTTCCCAGTAACCTGACACGCCAGAGGACAGTTCCACATATCTGCCATGGAAATATTTGACTAGTCCATCTGGAGAAGAGCCCATAGAAAAAGTTTTCAAAGGGCAGAACCTTCAAAAACAACTGCAGCTGGTGATTGGACAATTGTTCGGCCAGTCACACTCATCACAGACCAATCCATATCAAGCCACAGTATGACGTAGCGTAGTGACCGAAAGAACAAGATTGCGGGTACAAGCGGCCGAAATGAGTTTCCTCCGCAGGGTGTCCGGGCTCTCCCTTAGAGATGGGGTGAGAAGCTCGGTCATCTGGGAGAGGCTCACAGTAGAGTCGCTGCTCCTCCACGTAAAGAGGAGCCGGATGAGGTGACTTAGGCACCTAATTATGATGCATCCTTGATGCCTCCCTGGTGAGGAAGACCCAGGACACGCTGGAGGGACTATGTCTCTCAGCTGGCTTGGGAACGCCTAGGGATCCCCCGGGAAAAGCTGGATGAAATGGCTGGGGAGAGGGAGGTCTGGGTGTCCCTGCTTAGGCTGCTGTCCCCGCGACCCGACCACAGATAAGCAGAAGAAGATGGATGGATGGATGGGGTGTGACATAGCAGTTAAACCCTGTTGTTAGCCTTTAGCTCAAACTATGTTTCAATCCTAAGATCGTCTTACATTAAATTATACCACACAGATGTATCATTTACCACTTATACGTGACATGAACCTCGTCAACGACAATACCCACCAAATTCTCACAGTAATTCTGAGAATATATTTCGCCAGGTATCGCTGAGTAACCATGACTACCACAGACTAACAGGCATCGCCCGTGGAGGATTTCTCTCCCAGTGTCCCAGCAGTGATCTCCAGTTGGGAGAAGAGCAAAAACATAATTTCCTGTCAGAAAAGCCTTAAGTGATGTCCTTTGCTCCTCTTTTAAAGAAGTTCAGTCCATTTCTTATAAAACCACACACACTGCCGCATCCACGGAGACATCACGTCTTCCTGGTGTCATCACGTCTTCAGTTTCCGCCTCTCTTTCCTGATTGGACTGTCCAGCTTTTGGCCGTGAAGTCGTAGGAGATTGAAACTTGGCAAGATAGATCTGCGTGATTTCAGACAATGAATCACGCAGGTCCATCTGCTCTGCAAGGCTAGTTGCCTAGGTGGACTCATGAAATATACTGAATGACCCATCTGTTATGTCAGGTTATTATTTTTGTGGAGCAACCCCCAACCTCAAGCTGAGAGGAAAAGTTAAGGTTTCTTTTCTTCGGTTCTCACTTCTCTGTTTTCTGAATTACTTTGGACTAGTTTTCATGTTGGAACAGCAGAGTGGGTTAAAGCTGTGTTAAAATGGTCTGATAAACTTGAACATTTTGTTCCTGAGATGCGCACAGAGCGAACTCCTTCAAACAACATCATCCGGTAAAAAGGGGTCACAGCTGCGAAGGAGAGGCGACGCCAACTTGGAGATGCTATCAAACACAGCCAATAAAAAATGACGAACTTGGATGAAACTAGTCTTTCATTTTGTTTTAATAACCAACCAAATAAAATCTGAAGTGACAGAAGATGACTTGGCCCTCCGCTCACTGCAACGCTAATCAGAGCTACCCTCACTGGAGGCCCATTAGACACAGCTCAGCCTATCCCCCTTCGTTTGCTTTCATAAAAACTAGTTCCCACTTTCTCGTGTCTGTCTCCTTTTAATTCACATTTCAAGTTAGGGTTAGCTTTCAGATTTATTTGTTTATCTTCTCTGGACCCCAAGGCTATCCCATAACATCCATCCATTATCGATAACACTTATCCCTTTCTGGGACTGGAGCCTGTCCCAGCTAACATTGGGCAAGAGGTGGGGTACACTCTGAATTGGTCACCAGTCCATCACAAGGCCACATAGTGAGACAGGCACCATTCACACTCACAATCATACCTTTGGGCAATTTGGAGTCACCAGTTGACCTTATGGACATGTTTTTGGTCTTTTGGAGGAAGCCAAAGTGCCTGGAGAGAACCCACGCATGCACAGGAAGAACATGCTGACTCCACACAAGATCGAACCAGCAGCCTTCTTGTTGTGAGGCACGCCTGCAGCGCCACCATGCCGTCCATAACAGAACAGCATATTTTTATTCTACAGTTTTCTTTGGTCATTTGATCGATGAATCAAGTAACTCCTGGGGGGGGGGGGGGGGGGGGGGGGGGGGTTCTTCTTAAAGAGAGGGTGGGCTGACAGCAGGTAGGTGCTGCTAATGTGGGACATACATGCACCTGGTATATAAGTTGAGGTGTAATAAGTTGGAGCTGACACACCCTGCAGGTAACATGCAAGCAATTTGAAATGGCTAATCAAAGCAAGCTGATCACAATTTAGCTTGAGGCTGTGTTTTCAACATGGCGGCTATCCCTGATTGGACTCTTCAGGCTCCTACAGGAACCAAACAGTCAACATCACTCCAGCTTTGTCCAACATTTCAACATTTTATGGTAAAAAACAAGCATTTAGATTTTAATATTCTGTCTCTCTCTCTCTCTCTCTCTCCTATTTCCACTTTTCTCCTTCGTTTCCATGCCTCCTTCCTTCTTTTTCTCCTCTTCTCATAATCTCCCTCTCCCTCCCTCTCTCCTCCATCCACTCGGCTACATAATGGAGCCGTTGTGTGGCGGTTTTGGAAGGAACTGATGGAAACCACCCGAGTCCTCTCTCATCACACACACAAACACACACGCACACAAACATGTGCTTAAACGTGTACTTGATGGGTGGAAGAAATAAGGTAATGGGTGAAGAGAGGGGAGGATGGAGGGGGAGGCATCTGGAGGGAGGGACAGGGGGAGGTAGAGGGAGCCTGGAGCAGGGGGCTGTAATTGAGCTTAATAGTGCCCTGATTGGTGTGTGTGTGTGTGTGTGTGTGTGTGTGTGTGTGTGTGTGTGCATTATACAGTATATGTGAGTTTTTTATGCTTTCTGGTCTAGTTAGCTTACTTCAGGGATTTCTGGCTACTTAATTCCAGACTAAACCCTGCCTCTCTTTCTTCTCCTTTCCTTTTTAAAACTAGGGTTTTCAAAGTCCTCGTCTTCTCTTGACTTTGTACTCACAGGATTGAGATGGGTCCACAGCAGAATACTTCTCTAGGGAGAATATTGATCCGGTTCCCTTGAAGATACCTGAAAGGAAATGAAGAAATCTAAAGCTTTGTAGTTGAAAAGACAAAAGCCAAATGGACAGAAAGCATTTCAATCATTTGAAAGTTCCAGGCAAAGATCAATAAAAGGCCCTTCCTCTTTAACTGAAAGCTGTGATAGCATGTGACCAAAATAATTTGAGTTTTTTTTGAGTGGTGTTAAAGAACTTGTTTTATGCTTTTCTGAGTTTTATCGGACCATCAGCACTGGCGCCCCCCAGGGTGTGTCCTCTCCCCACTGCTCTTCTCCCTCTACACGAATGACTGCACCTCAGGGGACCCTTCTGTGAAACTCCTGAAGTTTGCAGACGACACAACTGTCATCGGACTGATCCGGGACGGGGACGAGTCTGCATACAGACAGGAGGTAGAACAGCTGGTCCTCTGGTGTGGTCGGAACCACCTGGAGTTGAACCCGCTCAAGACTGTGGAGATGACAGTGGACTTCAGGAGGGCCCCCCCCATTCTCCCCCCACTTATCATCAAGGACAGCACTGTGTCTACTGTGGACACATTCAGGTTTCTGGGATCCACAATCTCACAGGACCTGAAGTGGACCCCCCACATAGACACCATCCATAAAAAGGCACAGCAGAGGCTGTACTTCCTGCGACAACTCAGGAAGTTCGGCCTGCCCCAAGAGCTGCTGGTCAACTTCTATACGGCCATCATCCGGTCTGTCCTCTGCACGTCCATCACGGTCTGGTTTGGATCTGCAACCAGGCAGGACAGACTCAGACTGCAGAGGACGATCAGGTCTGCAGAGAAAATCATCGGGACCAATCTGCCCTCCATCCAGGACTTGTTCCGGTCCAGAATCCGGAGGTAACATCTCTGCAGACCCCTTACATCCTGGACACAATCTGTTTAGACTCCTCCCCTCAGGCAAGCGATACAGAGCACTGTACGTTAAAACCACCAGGCATAAGAACAGTTTCTTCCCCCAGGCTGTTGCCATACTGAACTCATAACTGCAAATTGCCTGTCTGTTGTCCCTTTATATGACCATTCATTGCACATATCATCATCCCATTTATATGCACCTGTGCACCTTGTTTCTTGTTGTTTTTTTGTCTTGCACATTGTACATATTGTACATACTCTACTCTATTTTTTTATTCTCACCCTAACTTAATTTTTTAAACTTCTCATTTAAAATGTTAATTCCTGCCTTGTTATTCTGCCTATGTCTTGTTTGTAATATAGGATGTACACTGTGTGTACCTATTTTTGTACTTGGAGAGTGAAGTGAACCGGTGACAAATTCCTTGTATGTCTAACATACGTGGCCAATAAAGCTGATTCTGATTCTGATTCTGATCTTCACTTTATTATGTTTAATGAGTCTCTTCATTGTGATAGAGTACTTCCATGAACAAGACAACAAAGTTCACATCACCTGGACTTCTCCCTGTCCTGTGCACAGCACCAGCAGCTGCCTGAAACAACTGACCATTCGCTAAGCCCCTCCCACAAATGGCTACTGTCTAATCCTACACTAGCAACCGTAACTATGAAGAAGAGGCCTGTCAAGCTTTCAGCAGAAAACAATATGTCAAAGCTGTGTGCATATGGGATTTGCAAGTCTGACAGTTGATATCTAAGAAGTTTGGAGGGTGGTGTTGATTTTTTTGCCTTCCCCAGCCCAAGACACAAGAAGAAAGATGCCGGATGTTGATAAAGCAGTGTGGAAGACCACATGGACAGCTGAATACCTCCAAAATCAAGGTAAGGTGCTAACTAACGTTAGCTAACCATAGCTCTGTGTGTTAGGTGAGATACATTAGCAAACAAAGACATCTCAATAGTAGGTACTTCTGTTAAACCTTGGGCCACTGTGTCATATTTGAGCAAAAGTAATACTAGTAACAGAGACAAGTTCTGACATACTAATATCTTTCAGCATTTTGTAAACGGACACCCTAGGAATGGCAAACACGACAATAATGAAAGCTAACTTAACATTGATTTAAATTTAACAATGTACATCGACTTACCCTGCTGTACAAGATCATTGTTGTTCCTGTATGTGATTGTTTTTAATGTGAGGGGCAACACATGGGGTGCTTGACACTTGCATTCCCCTCTATTTTAATGTCCTCCTTATTTGAACTCCGCCAACAAATCACCAACAAGATTTGGTGAATGTATCTCCCAAAACACACTGGAGACCTTTCTGTCTGCTTCTTTCTGATATCTCTGAAGAATTTGTCCAGAAATTTGCAGATATTTCCTCAGGAATGTCACTCACTGGTACTGCTAAAAACTCCATATTTCCCATTCTAGGAGGGAAAGTTTGTTGGGCTTAGCAACAGTAACCAAGGGGGACGGGGCTTAGCGAAGGGTCAGTTAAGGGTTAGGGTTGGATGAGGGCGCAGTGCTTTAAAAAGAGCCAGGCTCTGGGGTCTGTATGTATGTATCAATAAAAATACTTAGTCATGCTCCTTATAAATACGAGTCATTTTGTTTGAAGTCCTATAACAATATTAATGTTTAAAATGTGGATAAAAGGATTGGTTATGCATGCAAGGTGCTGTTTTTGAAGCAGACAATTAATACTAAATATAATTTGATAAATGCAACATGGAAATTTATATAAAAGACAATAAAATTAGAACTTTATTTACAAAGTTAGTAAATGATGAAATTAACAGCAACAATTAGTCAAGAGCCACTTTGTTAAAAAAAATATTACGTTTAAGTTCATGGTAAAACCCAATAGAGGAGGGAGATAATGTTTAAAAAGATTGTATTTGAAATTTAAAAAACAACTTTATTATAAATCAAAATGTATAGTCGGGTTTCCCTGCTCACAGAGAGGAGGCAGCTTAAAACCTGTAAAGCCAGGAAGGTTAATTTCTATAAAACACTAAAAAAGAGCGACATTACCAAGTAGAAATGGATTTATCAATTAAACTTTTCATTAAGGCAGTTTGGGTCTATGGTCTATAATAGATGAGATGACCCGGAGCTGCCTGAAACAACGGGGGGTTAGGGTTGGGGTTAGCGTTAACTTGTAACAGGTTACTTAACTTGCAATACAAACTTGTTAAATTACTCATTACACCAAAAATGTATTTGGGACTCAGACAAATTATTTTGTAAGTAGCCAACTATTTGACTCCCTAACGTGATGTCCTACCACTCTCATGTCAGCAGATCAAACCCATTAGCTCAGGATGGGAGGACGACTGCAGAACATGGACCAGGAATCATCTGCTTCATTTAAATCAGGGCCATTTTTGTTGGATATCCTGGCGGCTTCATTTGAGTGCTGTCTTGTTTGCCATCACTGGATTTGACTCTAAAAAACTCGTATTCCTGGCTCAAAGTTGGTCATTGCTTTGGTTTGTAATAACTTTTCACAAATAAGTTTGGAATATTCAACAACTGGGTGAATCTGGAGAAAAGCATCTCCCACTCATGGCTTCACTCATTTAAGTCAGAAATACCATTTTCGAAAAAAAAAGATAATGAGGACAAATTTGCCTTCACACATCTCTACACAAATAGACAGAGAGCACTACCTGCATTTACAAATGGATTTGCAACATTACATTTTTGCCTATTTGGTACTATTTTCTACCTATTTTTTATACTTATTTTGATTCCTCCTGACGATAGTTATATTCGCTATATGTTGATTGTTTTTGCACCAGTTTACCAAGTCAAATTCTTTGCATGTGCAAATGTTCTAGGCAATAAATACCACTTCTGATTCTGGTTGGATGATTTGAAAAAAGTAATTAGAGTATTATTTCTATTGCATATAGTTCTCCTGGCACTATTTTGCACAAATTAATCAGTAACGTTCAGCATTGAGTTCCTGTTCGTGCAATTTAGACCAGTGTTTTCTGGACCACCAGTGAGTCTGAAAGGGGCAGTGAGGCGGCCATCATGGAAAATGGGGAAATAATAACAGGAATAAATAGATTAATAAATATAAACCAGTATTTGGGAAAAAACAGTTAATACTCCATGTATTACTTCAGTTTTATGAATTACTGGCTGTTTAAATCTGTTTATTTTATTGACAATCTAATTTAATTTCCACTTTACTGTCGATAACGGTGAATTTTGTTTAAAGGAATTATAAAGGCTGTTTATGACAGAAAACAGACGTTTTAAATGTCATGAGTACTGACTGATGTATGTTCTATTCATGATATTTGTAATCAAAATGTGTAAAGAACATAAAAATCCTAAAAAAACAGGGCTCACTTCCACTGTTTACATCAGTCTCATTGAAATAAGGTTTGGGGACCCCTGATTTAGACGATGTGCACTTTATTCTTCCTCACTTCATTCTTCTTAAAGTAATTTTAGGCATATTCTTCATATTCAATGTCCAGTTATTATGGCTATATCTTCAGGCCCCCTGGCATTTACCTGCCTTTTCTTAAAGGTTAATGATGGCATACAGCTTAGGTGTACTCTCGGTGACATTACACAAACACACATAATGATGTGAGCACTTACAGCTCTCTGAGGCCAGTGAGATGGTCGAGCAGGCTGGTATCCAGGGAGGAGATGTGGTTCTTGGAGAGATCTCTGCGGGGACAAACCAACATGTTCTTATTTAAATTGCATGTGAGGGAAAAATGGCTGCATGCATAAACACAGATACAGACGCTGCCTCATGAGCAGTCACAAGATTTTGGATTTTAAATAGAACTGCAAAAGTGCTGAGGAATGAAATTCAGTGATAGAAAAGGAAAGACAGTCAACAGTTCGACTCTTACAAACAAATGAGAATAAATGAAAACAGAGACACTGCATGTCCATGGGACAGCAGTTCTCAGTGGTTTGGGACCTTAAACAGAACTGTTTTCAGAGGGTCTTCGATGTGTGCCTGTGACAAATTTTCCCCCACATATGGAAGCTCTATAAGAAGACATACATCCATTTCTTTCATTTACCTACTCTGCAGTAAAAAACACATTCTGATTGTTTTCTCATCATCACAACATATTATCTGGTTATAATGGGATAACTAAGATAGTTTTCTCATGGTAATACGTTTATTTCTCAACATTAGGGATGCACAATATTAGATTTTACTAATATCTGATATGCAGATACTTTAAAACTTATCTTGGTCAATATATAGAAAGGACTGAAAGCAGTTACTTTAAGCTAATCTACCCTTTAATAGGCTTAAACATTGATTTACCTCCCTGCTGACAGAACACCTGCCCTATTTTGGGAACTTATACTCTCAATTAAAGATTGATATGCAATAAACTCCTCAATTATTATGCAAATATATAAGGCTAATATATCATCAGAAAATACTGGCAGACATGGTCATATCTGCTGATACTTTTAGTTAACTTAACTTTAGTTAAGTTAAAGCAATTATATGCCCATACCAGTGTTGCCAGATTTTTGTTCTGAAATAAGTAACCAGGTTGATAAAAACAAGCCCAAAACAAGCAACCTCCAGCTATTATTTTTCTTATGTGATATATATTTATATATACATATATTTTAAAGAGAAATCTACATGAAGCGTGTTTTGATTTTCATCTGCATTACATTTCAATTTCACTCAGTCATTTGTTCTTATTTGTCTCTTAATTTACTTATTGAACATCCTGTTGTTTGGAGGTGGAAAATCCTTTTCTTTATACAGAAGTGTGTGTGTGTGTGTGTGTGTGTGTGTGTGTGTGTGGGGGGGGGGGCTATTGTTATTTTTAACACTGTTATTACTTAACAGTCTGTCTAACCTTTATTTTTGTAACTAAACAGACATAATCAGGCTTTTATTTTTAAGTCTTATTTTGATCCTCAACAGTTTTATTATGGTGAAAACAAGACAAGCTACATCACAAATAAATATAACTCAGGCTGTAAGGATTTCTTTTTGCTCCTGCTTTCACAGTAAAATTTACATTTGTGTTTGGAGTGGGACAAAATAGTCTGTGAAACTTCTGAATTGAGTCTATATTGGTAGTACAGTGAGCATCACATCCCTCCTGGGTTTGGGGGTACAACAAGCCCAAATGAGCTACATGTTTTGTTTCATGTTAAAAATTACATCAACAGCACTGAAGAAAGAGCTGAAGGGGGCATTGTAGCACACAGAAGTAAATATAAAGCAGTGTCACTATGTTCACGACAATTACACCAGAGAGACAAACTGCAGTGTTTCAGCTCAGTATCCAAAAGCAGCGCAAAACGGCGATTTGGATGTGAAACAGACCTGATGATCATTTTTAAGCAGATGTCCTGCAACACTTTGATGACGTGCAGTGGAAACAACACTTTCAAATGTTCAGATACACATTAAAGTTAATGTGACTTTCCTTGCAATCAAATAAATGTATCCCGCTGCAGAGCTTGTTTTTTTTCCATCCTGTCAATTTCCTTTTTCCAGTTTTGCACCAGTTGCACAGGGTGATGTCATTACCCCTCCCCACTTGCCCTCTGTGAATTTCCCTGATTATCTGCTGCTGCATTCACACTTTGGCTCACTCAGACTCTATGTGGGAAAATACTAAGGGGGTGCGAGGAAATTATTTCCGGGTCAAGTCCAGGTGAAAGCCTCATCTGTTTGCATCCACAGATACGACTCAAAGTAAGTCTGAATAATTTCAGTTTTTTTTTTTTTTCTGTTAATGTGAATGGGGATCATGATAGGAGCCAGTCCTGTACATGTATGTTTGACTACAAAGCAGGGCTGCCTCTGACCTTAGTGGTGCCCTTATAAGTGGTTTTTGTACCAAGTAGAAGCCGCTTCAATTTTCCCCTCCCAGCCAAATGCCAGCTGAGTTCCATCCAGTTACCAGCTAACTTCCAGCCACTGGGAATCTTACTAAGGGTTACTTTTTGGGTTTGTTTTTGTTCTAAATTTCTGTACTTTAGCATTTTCCAAGCTAAGCAAAATTTTCATTCATATGTAATACAAAATATAAGTGGTAACGGTTACATGTTTATCACATAATTACGTGGGATCTAGTTACAATATACAGGGTGGGCAGGTCCAAGCACTTTCTGTAACGGACCAGCCAAGACTCTGCCAAGGAAACTGGAGAAAATTAAAGTGACTCCATCTGTAAAACCTACACTGGAGTGAATGTCAATAAAGAAAGAGCAACGTTTGATTTGTATGAAACAGTCAAAGGTGCAGCAATGCTATTATTTCTTATCACTATGAGAGCAAGGAGATGCTAGGGTGAGGAGCAATCACCCTTTTCCCGACTATGCTAGCTAAACTACACTGCAAATACAATGGCAAAGTAGCATGGGACTGTTTTAATTTCAGACCTTAATTTCAATAAATGCTGACAGCCCTGTTTCAAATATTATCGATAATCAAAATGATGTGTTTACTGTTTCAATCACATGGTATCAACATGTATTAAAGTACTGATATTTTTTATGACCTTAACACTGCAAATTAAGTACATTATCTACAAATTAAGTACCTTTGTGTGAATATGTTAGAAACTACAGGTCATCAGCCTGGAGTCTTTATTGAGACAGCAGTGGATAACCAAGTCCTGATGTGTAAAAGCTTCCCTCTCCAACAGTGGGAGTGAGTCGCCAAGGTTAGGAGAGGGAAGCAGGAAAGACTGGAGCTCAGAGCAAAGCCCCCGCTGCACGTGAGAACAAGAGGAGGAGAAGAAGAAAAACAAAGAACGAGGAGTCGAGAATGAGATTTAATGAGAGGACTGAAATCGCTGTGTGCGTGTGAACAGCAACAAGACACTGCTACCCTGAAGTGTGTTCACAAGATGTCTGACAGCTACGAGAGAAGTGTACATGTGAGTTAGGGCTGAGAGTTACACTCATTGTTCTGCCACATTCTAAAGATGCTCATTTGGATTGAGATCTGGATCAGGCCATCTGATTAAAGTGAACTCATAAGAGGTACACTGTGGTCATAGAGGGATGACATGGTCAGCAACAACAGACAGGGAGGACGCAGTATACCCCACATCATTACACCAACACCACAAGTCTGATTCATTGATAGAAAGCAGGATGGATTAAAGCTTTCATGATGTTTTCACCAGAATCTGACCCTGTCATCTGAATGTTGCAGCTGAAATCCAGACTCATCAGACCAGGAAACATTTTTCCAATCTTCTCTGTAGATGCTACAGATGGTTTTGCTTGGAAATCATTGTTAATCAGTAGGGGTGGGCAGAAATATCGGTTCAGCAATGCATTGCAATTATTCCCCTCCCAATTCAATATCGATTCAGCAAAACCTCTGAATCGATTCACTTCCTGGCCAGTGGGGGGCACTGTGCACCTTTTCAGTGTTTATCCAGCTGCCACCGATCGCAGCAGAAGACATGCTAGCAGAATGATATGATTGAGAGCCGAGCATGAGAATGATTTAATGGCTGTTTATCAGTACTTTCTGTGTAAATAATGTAAAACATTAAACACAATAGCATTAGTATCATTCTGGAGTGTTTTCTTTTCGTTCTTTTGCCGTACTTTTCTCTGGGTTTTGCCGTATTTTCCGTGTGTTTTATCGTCTTTTTTTGTCATTGATCATATTTTTTATCACAGTTCATTTTTTATGGATTCCTTGAATAATAATTTTGGAAATATTGGAGGAAGAAGTGTCGAGATATCTGTCTTCAGCTGGACAGGAACTGCTTCAGGGACTACCATCAGTAAAAAAAATGCCTGGACATGGTCTAATACAACACGCTGTAACATGGAGACTAAATGCTGTAGTCAACAAAAATGTTATGAGTTTATGTAAAATGGGTTAAGTTTATTTTTGGTCATCTCAGAAAATTTCTACATGTTCATTTACAATTGTTTATGAAGAGAATCTTGTTAAAAATTCAAATCAGTGTTTTTCTTTTCTTGTAATTACACACCTAGAGACTGGGTGATTTTATGGTGTCACAGCTAAATAGTTTATAAAGTCACGGTTAATTAATCCTTAAGGCTTTCCAACACCATGTGGTTTTCCCAAACTCAAAAAACACCCAGATAATCCGAAGAGCAACATGTTTACAACAGGTGTGCTGTCTGCCTGAATGAATTTGCTGTATTTTGATAATCTTGTGCAGCAGCTGGATCCACCTGATTCACTGTCTGTAATCGGGTAGGTCCATCTTGCCAAGCTCCAACTACGACGACTGTGTTCTGAGAAAACGGTGGAAGCTATGAGTGTGACTGCAACAGGAAGTGACTGCTCATACACTGATTAGCATGGATGCTCCAGAAGGACTTGGGTTGGGGACCGAAGGGTGGCCAGTTCAAGTCCTGAATAAACCAAGTTTGGAAGTTAGTTTGGTAGCTGGAGAGGTGCCAGCTGACGTCCTGGGCACTGCCGAAGTGCCCTTGAGCAAGGCATCTAACCCCAAACTGCTTGGTAGCTCTTCTTCAGGAGCAGCAAGCCATCACTCTGACATCTGTCCATTAATGCATGATCGTATACCTGTTTGTACATGTACCTGTGTATTTCAGCCTATGTGTGTGTAGCATGTCTCAACAACAGAGTGTAAAGAACTGAATATCCCCATGAAGGATTAATAAATTATATCTTCTTCTTCTAACAGCTTCAGTAGCAGTTTTTGCAGGTCTGGCCCTGATTTCTTTATTAAATTAAAAATAAATAAACAACACTGCAAGCATTTTTCAACAGAAAATATATTTTTGCTCCACTTCTGAGATGAATTTGTTACACATGGTGACTTAAGTTTTGTTCTTTACACTGCTGCAGTAGTGGACGCCTACTACATTATCTGATTGGCCTGTAATGAATGTGATTGATGGAAGAATTGCCCAATCAATGGCTGGATATACCACTGGAAGTTTCTGCCCTCCTCACACACTTTCTATGACTGTTTCCCAGGCAGACGAGTGATATACAGTATATTCTGTAAAGTACATGCTGAACGATCCATCTGGTGTGTTTGGTTTGTATTTTTGAATTATCTGGAAACTTTGAGCATGTTTTATTCTGTTTTGGGTCGATCTGCTTGGAAGAGGTTGATGCATTGCTGAAGCTGCTCCCAATGATAACAGACTGGTCATGTATTTCCAGCGAACCTGTGTGGAGCTGTGCTGCTGGCAGGTAGATCAGCTAAATGAAGATACTGAGGGTGGTTTGCTGCAGAGTGTGCACGTAAGGCTACGTGGGAGGACTATGTGGAAACTGGGGGCCACCATTTATGCTGATGGTGGTGCTCATACTAGGGGGCAACCTGTTAGCCCACTTGCACAGGCTGGCAGTTTAATTGCATTCTCACTGAAAAAAAAGACACTCTAGAGATTGACTGGAATTGAAAAACACCTTATTCAAGACTCTGGGACTATCGCGGATTGCTGCGATCCCTGACGTGGAGATGTGACTTTTGGTCCATGTTGCCCATCCCTAATGTCAGTGTATGGGAATGTGCTCCCCTTTCTCCCCTCTTTCTCTCTCTTTTTGTGTGTGTGTGAACAGAGCAGGACGCCCATTCCCAAAAGGAAACATCTGTACATTCCAGACAAGCTGTGTAAGAAAGATGGAGACCGAGAGAGAGCGAGAGCGAGAGCGAGAGAGAGACCTCCTCTGCTAAAACCATCAGTAGATGAAACAGGACAGCACAAAGAAGCTCAGCCCACAAGCTGATCATTTTCACATCGTGCTCACACCTCTCCTGAGTAACGCTCTCAGCATCGATACCAGGTGTGTAGGATACAAGAACCTTCCCCTTGACCTTCTGGAGGACGTAGATAAGAGGAGAGAATGTGTAAGAGAGTGTGTGTTTAACACGACCATATAACGTGACCTTCACCATGTCTATTAGCAACAGGCTCCTGTTCTCGCAGCTACCTCCGGACTCACATGGTTTTACTTACACACACACACTCACACACTCCTTGGGTATAGGTCTGTTCACAAACACACAGACACACATACACACCACACATATGGTTCTGTTTTACTAACGGTGTGGCCAATGATCTAACCACTCCTTATAAGGCCCGTCTGGTGCCACTTATTCGGAGCCGGAGGATGAGAACACACACACACACACACACACACACACACAATACACAATCCTCATTGACTACTCTGAGCCCAGGAGAAGGGGGAGCGGGCACGGGCTTTGGAGAGGAAAAACACATCTGGAGAGACAGAGTTTTGAGGAAAAGTTAAAAAAAGGAAGCCACAGAAGGAGACTGTCTGATATCTGTTTGATTTACTCATCGAGAAGCTTCTTCTGTTTTAAATGTATGATCTTCTAACACACTGATATCTGCAGCATCTTGGTGGTATGGTGGTCCAGGTACCTCTAAGTAAAGGCCGGCGCTCCACTAACCCACTAAACACAGACCGCTCTGTGGTCGCTTTCATCCCCCTCAGCCTCCCTGACCAATTCCTCCACCGCTCCCTCCCTCTCCAGACTCATTTCTCCCTCTTTTTCTTCTCTAACTGCTGCCGCGATGTTTAGATTCAAAAGCTGTGCAGACCTATATGAGTCTCAAAGCAGGCAGGACAAAAGAAAAAGAGAAGTTAAAGCTTCTGTGAGGACTTTTTGAAGTTAGTTTTCGCTGAAAAGTCTTAATTAATTCCAAATTTGACTAAACCTTTGTTTTAGATATCTTAAGTTAAGTGCTTATTGACTCATATCTGTAAAACAGTTCCAAAGCCAGTTGCATAGATCTGAGTTATAACGCTGGAGCAACTGGCTAATACCCTGACAGAGCCACCATGATAAGACATGGCATGTCTATTTTTCCTATGTATTAAAAAATTACTGGGGGTGCTGGTTTGGCAGAGTGGTAAGCAACCAGGCACGACCCATATATATACTTCTGCTGGCCCGGGTTCAAATCTAGCCTGTGGTCAGTTTGCAGAGTGTCCTCCCCACTCTCTCTCATCCCCTTCACAAGCCTATCCACGGTCACTCTCTCCTATCGATAAAGGCACAAAATGCCCAAAAAAAAATCTTCAAAAAAAAAAATTACAACCTATTCTGTCTAAAACTTTGACCATTTTATCACTAGAAAATGCGACAATTCTCCTTAAAATATTGACTCATTTGGTACACCATCCACCTTTTCATATGCAAGTGTGAATCGCTGTTTCAGGCTTTGAGTACGAACAGCTTTCATTCATTAAAGCCCTTTTCTCTTTTTCACCTGTGAGTAAATTAGGGCTGCACGTTGTTATCAGTACAATATTAATATCAGCAGCTATTTAGATTTCTGTCAATATTTCAAGCCAATACATTGGTTATACATATTGATTGCAAGATACACAGATGTATTATTTTGCTTCACCATACCCCCCCTCTGAGAAATCTGATGTATAAATTTATGTGCAGATTGACAGATTCTTAGAATACCATATTGGGGTTGCTGACAAATCCCCAGCTTGGTTCCATTCGATACCAGTCTCCCTGGTGGAGATGCTGGTATAGATGTCTTTTATAACGTCGATATGTTTTTATTAAGTTGTTGTGTTTGTGTCTGTTTGTATTTGTCAATAAAGTATTTATCTATCTATTGCATGGGTATAATTATAAATCAACAGTATCATTTACCAAATAGTAAAATGTTTTTCTTGTTTTACATCTGTGCCTTAAACAAATAGACTGTTACATTGAAAGCAACAAGTCCATTTTAATAAAGTAAAGACTTTGTGCTCTTGACAAAATAAAATCAATATCAGTATTGGTTACGGCAGTTGGTGACACAGCTTAAAGGTGATGGCCTTTGCCTCTGGAGCCTCAGGGAGCAGGGTTTGCACCCTAGTGCCTTTTAAACAAAACTGCTACTGAGACTGTTAGCATCTATGCTAATCTCTGTATTAGGGCTGAATGATTTCAGAAAAATAACTAATTCAGGCAGATGTTGCGATTTCAATTTGGTTTACGACTTTCTTCAAATCAAGCTTCAGTGCAATATTCACTATGTTTACAGTATAGACAACAGTAAGAAAATCAATGATCAAAAGCACATAACACATTATTCATAATTTAATATTGACAATAAATGATCTGTTTTCATTATTTAAGGGATACTCCAATTTCTACTCCTAAACAGAGGCTTTGTATCGTTGACCTGCTTACCAGCACTTCAGTAAATGCAAATTGTCTGTAAATTTGTAAAATAGTATGTGTCAATTAGTTGACCAAACAGATCCTGGGTCAGTCAGGAGTGACTTTGGCGATCACACGACTGCGTTGTCTGAAATTGCGATTTCGATCCAAAAACGATAAACTGTTCAGCCCTACTTTGTTTCACTTCCTGTCATTTCACTCGCAGCTTCAATCTCTTCCGGTGCTAAATGATGCTGATTGGTCCGTGCCGCTTTGAGACACTCACAATCATTATAGATTAACGTTTGGCAAGATGGATCTGCCTGATATACGACACTGAATTGGGCAGATCCATCTGGACTGCAAGGTTAACAGCAAAGTTGACTGAGTCATATTTGTATTTTTCACTATGTGGCCTTTGAGGACAAATGTTTGGCGGATCAGACTCATATTAAACCACCTGCCAAAAATGTATCAAATAAAACTCCCAGATTCCCAACAGTGGTTGTGGATGCTGTGTTGATGCCTTCAAGGGCAGTTAAGCAATTGGAAAAGAAAGTCTCTTAAAGGTATTTAGGGCCAGTCATAATGCCTGCAGTCTTGCCTGAGTCATACTAATTGGAGTTATTTTGTATGTGTATGATAATGTCAGTTTAGTTTCGGTTTAATGGAGAAAAATGTCTGGGTCTACTGGTCCTGTTGTCCTTTAAGCATGTTTACACAACCGACTGGTGTCTTCAGGATCAATTGATACATAGTTGAGTATCATCTGCATATCATTAAGACCAACGGAGGATTTCTTCATGACAAAGAGAAAGCACATTTGAGGCTTAAAAATAGAAACGTGTCCAAGTATAGAGCCATGTGGGACTCCTTAAGGCCATCTGATATCACGCTTTTTTGTGGAAAGTCCTACATGGGCTGTAAGTGAGGAGTGGGGGTAGTTTGGTCATTTTCTTTCTGCATGAAAATGAAAGACCTGAGTGAAGCAGGGACTGAGACAAGGACGGAGGGATAAGACGGTGTTGACTGAGGAGGTTTGGTGTAAAAAGTTTTTCTTCTCCTCAGTCTGGCTGGCGGGGTCACAAACACTCCTCTCCTCTCCGCGCCTTTTTAGAACATTCTGTCCATTTTTCCAGCTGCTGCTGCCTGGGCTGTCTGGTATCCAGCTGGCAGCTGAAGGGAAGTTGTGTGCAGCGGTTTAACACACTCCCTCAGCTATCACACAAACATGCGTACATGCACACACTCAGTCTACACACCTTTTTACATGCTGTCAATGAATGCAGGAAAACAACAACCCTGTCTCACACGCTGACACTCAGCAGTTTCTTATTCTTTTTTCTTTTTGGCAAACTTAATTATCAGAGTCACACAAGGTCTTGAAGGTTTTAGACAGGGTTTTTGTCTCAGGCCTGTTGTGTTTTTGTGCTGCGATGACAAAAAGAGGAAACTAAGGTTTAAGATGGGATGTTTGCTGTTAGATGTTAGCAAGACCAAAGTCAGAATCAGAATCGGTATTTATTGCCAAGTAAATTTGCACATACAAGGAATTTGATTTGCAAACACAATAAGCATATAATTAGAGTAGGAATAAAAATAGGGGTCAGGGGAATAAAATAAATTATAAAACAGGTAGAAAGACTGATAAATAATTACCTGCGCATGATGACCATACAAATTAGAGTTTCTTTATTACGGAAAATGATTCTCTTGATCATCTTCAGATTGACTACCAAGCTCAATTTCTGACTGCTTAAAAAAACACTGCATAAACCATCCCATGAAACTCTGAGAGTAGAAAAGGGTTCAGAAAATCCTGGAAAAAAATCCTTGACAGCTCGGCAGCAGAGTGAAACAACTGTTTAAGTGTAAACAATTGCATAATAGGATCTGCTTCTATTTTTACTGCTCTAGTCTTTCTTTCAACAGTGTGGATGCACAAAGCTGTGATTATTGTCATTACATCACATGGGAACAGAGGTGTCCCCTACATGTTGTCCTAAGACGTCACTAATCCGTCATCAATATGATCATCAGTCAACATAGAGACAGAGATCACAGGGTGTCCTACAATAAAAGAAATCCCGGACCATGGAAGAAACATCCACACAAATACGATGCCAGATTTAAAAAAAAATTAATTACTCTTCAAATAAAACACAAAAACTACCATCCAGATTGTAGTTTAAAGCTGGGGTGTGTAATTTGGATGAGGCTCAAACGGAAGCAGCTTCACTTGTCCCTCCCTTCCCTGTTTGCACCCGGAGCAACAGCCCCTCCCCTTAATTTTGCGAACATTCGGTTGCTAGCATGGGCTATGTAATTATATTCCGTATAGCCACACAACACCTGCTTTCATGGCACAATTATCGTGGACTAACCATCAATCAGCACAAGGGCCAAAGACAATATGCAGATATCTGCGTGAACAACTTCCACGACAAGCCAAAACAGTATGCCTGTAGATGCAGTCCACCTAAAACGAGCCACAAATGGCGTCCTCTCACTAACTACCGTTCCATAATCAACAATCAGAAGCACTTCCCTTTTTTTTAATAACGCATTTTATTGAAATTTGAAGTCTGAACAAAACACACAATACCCCGTCCCAATGACCAGAAAGAAATAATGTAAAGGAATAATAATGATTAAGCAAATAATAACAAAAATAATGATGATAATATAATAATAATACTAATAATAATATTAATTGTAATAATAATAATAATAATAATAATAATAATAATAATAATAATAATAATAATAATAATAATAATAATGGCATATTAATATCAAAACTAAAATTTAAATAAAATCACTAAATAAAAAATAAAATAATAATGATAATAATAATAATAAGAAAAACAATAAATAAAAAAAAAAAAAAATAATAATACTAATAAATAACATGAAAAGATAAAATGATAATAAAATGTCAGTATACATAAATACATTCATACATACAAAAACACACATACATCGAAGCACATTTTGATGTAACAAGGAAAATATGTGTATCGATCCTGTTGAAGCACTGCCAACTCTTGGTCCTGCTTCAGATAGATACCATCGCACAGTGAACAATTATATGTAAACCAGAGCTATATTTGTTAAACATGACATAAACATGCAAATGTAACGAAAAGCATTTATCACCTCTTTCGTGTCACATATGTCGTGATAAAGGCTCACAGCCTCTACTTAGACAGCTTGGGCTCTAATTTCCTGGCGCAGCTCAGGGTGGCGCAGCCTGGCGCACCCCGCGCAGTGGTAATTTTGTCCGGCGCACCGCCATGCGCAGCCAATTTGGCAATTTGGTAGACCGGCTGCGCCGAGATGGGTGTGACGGCGCACCAGGGCGAGGTGTCGAAAGATTCAGCTTGGCGCAGTGACAATTTCGTGCCAAAAAACGGTGCGGAAGGTGCGCTGAAAGCCCGCCAGCTCCAACCTGGTCTATTCTCGGCGCAGACAAGGCGCACCCCGGGCAGTGGTAATTTGGCTGACAGGCGCGCTGTGCGCACACGTCACCAAAACCTCACAGGCAGGTGTCCACAGTGTCAGGCACATTTCAATGCAATAAATAATCACAGCAACCACTATCTAATGTAACCGTCTGAACCAGCACATACATTTGTATCTATATTAATTGTCTGATGTCAGATCAGAGACGTTTGTCATAACTAACGAGTTCACATCTCTTAAGCCAACCACAAACAGCCACATCATCCGATACGGAGTATCCGGCTTCTCTCATCTCATGAAGTTCAAAAGAAAAGAAAAAAGAGAGAGACGCTCGCTGAATAAATGTAAGTCACTCAGTGTCTTAAGGATTTACCTGTGATTGCCCATATTTCTCTGTTTTAATCTTTATTCTTAACGTAATCTAAAAAGATGGAGTACATTATTGCAACGAGGATGAGGAGGAGATATCGGGGAATATTTCACCAAAGGTTCTGCTATTTGGTGATGACAGACCAGGAATGCAGGTGGATCACAAGCATGATGAATGTATTAGCCTACTGCTGTGTTTAAATGTAATTATAACTTAATTTTGTACTCTAATTTATGAGTAAGGGGCAGATTACATCTGTCCTGCGAGGTGGTCCACGCGGTGACGCGCATCGTGGCCTCCTATGCGCGGCCCGGTGGCCCCTGCGCTCTCCCAGTTGCTGCAAAAGTGACAGCGGCTCTGACATTCTTCTCCACCGAGGTGAAATTGTCACTGCGCCTCGCCCGCGGCGCATTTAAAGGCGAGGAGAGGCATTCATTTGATTGGTGAAGATCACACTCGGCTGTGTTAAACCCAATCACGCCTTTTCTCCTCCCTCTCTGCTACTTGCGCCGCTGGGAGAGACGGAGGCGTGCGTGCGCCTCCCTGCGCCAGACTGCGCCTTGCACAAAACTTGTAAAATGCCCTGGACACACCCCGTTGGCGCAGCGCAGGGCAGGTGCGCCCCGCCTGTGCCTGGTCTACGAAATTAGAGCCCCTTGTATCCATTTGATTCACAGATTGAAACAGAAAATCAAGCTGCACCTCTGAGAAGACATGAGCCATATCTTCCATAAAACCAGTACAATTCACAAGAGATGAAAAAAATGTAATATAACAACTATGATCAACAAAGAAAGGCTTGAGCCCATTATCCAAGAAAGCACTTTTACAAACAACAGCTGTAAAGACCTTATCAAAACCACCACAAGGCTCAAAACTAGTGATGCAAGGATTATAAAAATCAGGGCTGATATCAACGACTGTGCTTGAAATGATTTTATTGTATTATTATGTATTTCTTATTACCTCTTTTGGCGTAATTCTCCAACAAAGCCTGTTTTACCATGAAATCAGATTAAAGTTTGTTCAAAAGTTCATTTTTACATCCTAACAAAAATAATCTCCTCTAAATCAGCATCAAGATTTGGTTTTAAATTGCTTTGAGAAAACATATAAACATCTGAACCTGATATCTCCTTTTCTGATATCAATGTGCCAATGGCAAATGTTTAAAAAGGGCCTATACCGGCCAATATCGATGTTGAATTGATGCAAATGTGCATAACAACTTTATCCCTCCTCCCCTTACCTGCTGCAGCTACGAGTGCACACACCTGTATGTAATGCACTGTGCATACATGCTACTTCTAGGGAGAAAAGCGGGTCTGTCTATATCTTACCTCTCAAAAAACGTGAACTAATGAGATTTGTGTATTTGCCTCCTAAACTTTACTGCTATTGTTTCATTTGTTCCATTATTGTGGGAATGGGCAACATGTTTTTTCCATTTCGTTCATTCAGATGGAGCTGCAGAAATGAATAGTGAGGTGGAGAGAGGAAAGGAGAACCAGCAGAACAGGAGGATGAAAGGGAGGAAAAGAGGGAGCAGTGGCTGATGATGATAGCTGGGCTAAACAGATACTGCTGATCTGAAGTCCTTGTGAAATATTGTAAGGTAATTTGGAAACTTATTCAAACATAACTATAACAGAAGTTGAAAAAATAAGGCATTTAACTTTTTAACTCCAAAATTCTTTTCCCAAAAGCCCCACAAAGTCTTCACATCACAGCACACTTCAGTCAGATAAAAATCATATCAGAACAATATATACATATATATATATATATATATATATATATATACACACACACACCCATCTGCTCCTTTGGCCATTTGGTAAACCACTGAACTTCCATAACCACACATGCCTCACTCTGGCTTTGTCTGACTGTGCTTGTGTAACACCAGTGCTTATGGTGTGCTGTAGATGTCTTTGCAGTAACTCCAGTCTGCAAATGTTCTCCTAATCATTGAGAGATGCTTCAATCTTTCTGTAGGCTAGTGCATCTTTGCACTCTGAAGCACCAGCTCATGCCAATTTACACAGCAGCACAAACACACAGACACATAGCATTTTAAATGTCAGTAGTTTGGTCAGTCACATTCATTACAGGCTAATCAGATGTTGTAGTAGGCAGGCATTACTGCAGTGGTGTAAAGTGCAAAATGAAAGCCAAGTAGGGCAGCAAACTCTCACCAAATATGTAGAAAGAGGAGAAAAAATTTCATTTCTATCAGAAAAATGCATTCAGTGATGTCATTTTTAGGGATGCACGATATTATTGATTTGATATTGGAATCGGCCGATATCAACCTAAAAAGTTAAGCATCATTATCCACGGATATTGAAATTTTTGCAGATATTTATAGTCGATATATCGACTGGAATATCTGCAAATTACACAAATGTACAAAATCGATGCGCCCTCTCATCACTGCATGGGTACATTTAAAAATCAAGGGTTTCATTTTGCAGGAGTTAAATCCTGTTTTCCTTGTTTAACATCTGTTCCTCACAAAAGTATACTGTAACACTGAAGGAAACAAGTCCATTTTTGTTAAGTACAGAGCTTGAGCTCTTGACCAGAAATATCAGTATCTTTATCGGTATCAGCAATATTGAATTAAAAAATACTGGCATATCATATCGTGCATCCCTAGTTATTTTTTTATTCAATATAGAAATGTAATCCAGATCTGACAAAATTGCTACTGAAGCTTTTAGAATCTATGCTAAACTCTACACAAAAGCGATCACTTCTCACTGTCATCTTGTCAGAGCCTCTTCCTGCTTTAAAGGATGCTGATTGGTCAGTGCCTCTGCAGAACAAGCTCGACAGTTTTAGTTTGAAGCTTGGTAGAACCTGAACTGATTGCAGACCATGAATCAGGCAGATCCAGCTGCACTGCAAGGTTAGGTGAACATTTGCCAAGGAGAACCCTCTGACATCCAGGAGGATAAAATGTGAGCATTAGGGCTGTGATCAGTTTCACTTTGCAGTTGTGGACTTTTAAGATCATAAAGCAGGTCGCCATTAGGTTGATTAAAGATGCCAAATTATATAGGGATAGGGGATAGGCTCCCCCCACCCCCAGCTATAAGTTTAGTTTTTCTAGTGTAGTTTGACTGATGTGCACAATAAATGCTGCAATCCTCTGTTTTAACTGTAGAGCAGTATCATTTGTTCCAGTCTGGTTCAGCCCTTATGCCAATTATTAAAACCATATAAAGTATACAGTTCAAAACAAAAAATATTTGAAATACCTACTGTATCATATATTTTTGACCTGATGCCAACAGCTGAAAAAGAAATGCCTATGTCTTAAATATAGACCTGGTGTAAGTCACATTGGCCCGTGTGGGTGTAATATTAGTGAAATTCTTATCATTTAATTATATTCACGCAATCTTATGCAAAAGTGACAGGAAGTCTATTTCTGGCTCTGAATCTACATGTTTTTATTCATATGGCTCCAGGCAGTCCAGCTGTCTGCAGCCCTGCAGTGCAATTTATCTCATGTTCAAAAAAGTCAGAGGCTTTTCAAGAAATGACGCAACAAGTGGAACAGGAGGAGAGTGGGAAGAAGGGATGTGTGCCATCAGCATATTGATCAAAGTTAAATAAAAAACTGGTCAGCATGAGATATAGAGGTGAACCGAAAGAATCAGGTCTGCAGTCAGATGCCCCATTCTCTCTGCTGTTTATAGCTGTAATATTTACACCCCTGTGACGCTCCTCCTCCACCTTGATCAGACAGGCTGAACGGGGGGAATGTGTGGACCCCACAGTTGCTCTGTCTTCAGAGGAAGAATCAGAAGTGTGATATTGAAGAGAGGGGAGCATGCAGACTCAGAAGGATGTGTGAGTGTGTCTGCCTTTGTGTTAACCTTGTCCTTGCTATATGTAACAATTGGTCGAAAAGTTGTCTCAGTAAAGCTCAACAAAAACATCACAAGCAGCAGGTATCCTACAGTAAGGACATCTCAATTACACTGTAAAAGACTCATTAATCACTGTGCTTTTATGTTTTATTGTTTTATGTTTATTATTGCTCTAACATTGTCAAGTTGTCGATTTTAACATATTTTCTGGATGTAATTTATTGCCTAAAACTTTTGTAATTAAGTATTGATATTTGACATGTGCTGCTGACCTTTTGGCCAGGTCGCCCTTGTAAATGAGATCCTGATCTCAATGGGACGTATCTGGTTAAATAAAGGTTAAATTAAAAAAAATGTGAGTAAACAAAATTAGTGATAGACTGACTACAAGTGTTAATTCAATCCAAAGAAATATAATTAGAAATATTAACTCATTAACATAAATTAACTGATGTAGTTGTTTCATAATACCAAGAAAACAAATTTCAATCCCACTCAGCTTTATTTATTCAAGGTGCAGCAAAAATCTAAATCGCAAACTCTTCGTCAAATCCTCATTTTATCTAGAAAACCTGAATGCATCACAATGTTTCCGATTGGACCTCAAATGCATCGCTAAACACGACGCAGCTTAGCTTTTATGATGTTGGTCTCAGCGTGGATCTCAGTTCAGACTTGGACACTGGACTAAAATGTTGGACTTAATGGCCAATAGACAAAGTTTTGGAGACTCTGCTACAGTTTAGGGCTGGACACATGAATGTTCTGTTATTGAAGAACGCATTTGAGTGCACCAATAACAGAACAGCTCCCGTCACTCAGGCTTTGTTCAATATTTTCTATTTTCTAGAGTCCAAGGCGAGAACATCATGAAACCAAAAAAGAAAGCAGAGAGGATTGAGTCTTGCACTTAGCAGTCAAAGATGCTTCACATGAGGACAGGAAAAGATACACCCACCCTGACAGCACTAGGGTGGCTTAAACATGGGGGAATCAGTCCCCCCAGCTTACCCCTCTTTGGCATTAGCTCTGTTCATCTGCTTCTTCATCCATGGATTCTGTTAATGCTGCTTTCTCTGCTCTTTTCTGCCACAAAATCAAAGACAGTGAAATGCCTCTGCCCTTTCCTACCTACATGGGGTCTCAGATATGGATGGTCTTCAAACACAGGAATGCATTTTTCTTCTTTTTGCATCACTGTCAGTTGTATTTTACATTAGCTGTGGTGCAGTTGTTGGGGAAGAACAGCAGGAGTTTGGATTCGTGGACGCTCTCTGATTAGTCACAGTGTATAATTTGCGTTCCTCGCCTTGGAAGTAAAATGCAAAACAGGCCTTTTGTGTTATGTAATGACACTGACTGTGCACAGGACACATGCTGGTGACTAACATTACATTCGAATGTTATCTGTTTGTAATTTTCACATTTTATCAGCATGTGGCTCCATGTCCACTTTGGGCCGTGTGGTGATAAAACACCTCTGTGTGAACTAACAAACAACACGTGTGTGCTCATGTGACGAGGTGAAAAGTTATGCAACAATAAATTTATGATCCGTTATGTCGTTAACAATCAGTTGGGGGAAGATATACATTGTTCATTACTTCAATCCATTGACCCTATCTAAACTTTAAAAGTGAACCTGAGTTCAGTTAGCGGTGCGTGTAAAAGCCAATCCATTATCTACACTGTTTATCCTTTTTGGGGGTTGCAGGTGGCTGGAGCTTATCCCAGCTGACATTGGGCGAGAGGTGGAGCACACCCTGAACTGGTCACCAGTCAATCGCAGGGCCACATAGAGAGACAACCATTCACGGTCATGCTCATACCTAGGGACAATTTAGTATCACCAGTTGGCTTATTAAGCATGTTTTTAGTCTGTGGGAGGAAGCCAAAGTGCCCGGAGACCCCAGATGCATGCACAGGCAGAACATGCAAACTCCACAGGGATCAAACCAACTACCTTCTTGCTGTAAGGCACGTGCACTTCCTGCTGCGACACTGTGCCGTATCTGTGTAAAAGCCATCTGAAGCAGTTAAGGACCAAACAAGGCAGGCGGACCAAAAAATAGTGGATTGTGGCTTCAATTTGACTAAATATCACAAGAGCAATCAAGCTTACGTAGCATTCCCTTATAACATCTTGCAGCTAACATTAGCATTAGCTAGAACCACAAGCCTCTGGATCCTTATTAGATTACTGTCTACAAGTCAGAGTGGAACATGGCTCCAGTCAATATCCACTTGCAACCCTGGAGCCTAAATGCAGATTTTTCTTTACTTCATGCACAGAAGACTTCCAAAATGCTTCAAGCCAACCAGGGGAGTCCAAACTAGGGCCAAATGCAGCCAGCGGTAATTTTCAATCGGCCCTTGGCTAGCATTAGCTGAAGCTTTTGCTTGAATAATGAATAAAAACAAAAGGACTATGGCAGCAAATGGCAGCAATCAAGCTCATTTTCAGCACTGTCTGCAACCATATCAAAGTTTAAAAAGCATCACGTGCCAATAATTTTTATTCATCTCCGAGCACCAACAGTCCCTTAAAGTTTGTTAGCTTTGTGCACTTTATTCTTGTTTTGTGTCTGAATGTGGAGATGACATCATCGTCATCCTGTCCAGGGTCCATCATGCGGTACCATGGTCTGACCAGGGCCCACAGAAATCTAAGTGGCAATCCCAAACCCTAAACTTTGATACACTTAATGTGAGGTACATCAATGTGGCCCCTTCATCTCAGTATTTTTCTGTATGTGGCCCTTGATTGAGAAAGTTTGGACACCTCTAATGCTTGAAGCCAGATGAGTATTTCCAGGTCAGAGTGAAACAATGTTCCAGATGGCGGGACCAAAGACTGGAACTACAGTGTCGGGTGGCTATATTAAACAACCCATATTGTGATTTTGCATATGTACAGCGGCCACACATATCAGCCACATATTGGCTGGAATATCGGCAAATTACACAAATGAACAATGCACAAATAATGTTTTTCTTGTTTTACATCTGTTCCTCAAAAAATACACTGTAAAACTGAAACAAACAAGTCCATTTTTGTTAAGTACAGAGCTTGTGCTCTTGACCAAAAATTTTGGTATTGGTATTGGCAATAATGAATTAAAAAATATCTGCATATTGGATATCAGCAAAGATCCAATATTGTGCATCCCTAAAAGCCACCAAAGACAATATTGAGCAGCAAGTTTATTAGTAAACATTAACATATAAAGGAGAGTTTTCTTTACAAATGCAGGATACTGGAATTTTGCTGATATCAAATATGTCAGTATTTTTAAGCTCATCATTGCCAATACCGAAATTCTGTGTCAAGAGCAATAAAATTAACCTGTTCCTTTCATAGTTACAGTTCATTTGAGTTAAAAACAGATTTGACGCAGAAAAACATTTTATTTTCTAATAAATGACTCTTTTGATTCATGGACATTGCATGATTATGAGGTAAACTATCCTGGCACATTTACATTTTACCAGTTTTACAGCCAATATATGGGATAAATATGACCAGTTAAAAGTCAAAATACTAGCTGTAAATATCAGCACAAATTTTCATATCTGCTGATTCCGATAATCTACTTTTAGGCAAATTTCTACCGATACTGGTCTGATAATATTGTGCATCGCCAGTTTCTTATTTTTTTGCCCCCAAACTCCTGGTGTGTGTCTGCTTTACTGTCAGAGTACTGCACTAAGTTTGAGAAAAAACACGGGAATTATGACTTATAAAGTTTCTTTGAAGACCCGAGTTTGAGTATTTCAAAAAGGGACGAATACAACATAACAAATGTAAATATAAATAATATGTAAACTGACAGTGCATTTATCTTGTTTAACTACCTTCATTTAACAAAAATGGCAAAGGAAAAAAATATTATAGTGGCAATTTCTTCCAATTTTGTTCAGTCTTCGCCCACGCCAACGGAAGCATTGTCACCTCGAGGCCTCTGCTGAACTTGAGGGACACTCAGGCTGTTACCAGCAGTTAATAGTCTCTGACTACGAGCGTACATGTTTGTGTTTTCCTCATGAATATCCAGCAGCCAGCCTTCCCAGCTAATAAATGAATGTTTGATGAATGAAACTCTGGATATATTAGTATGTCGTTACCATGAAGCGTTGAATTTATGACACGTTTCATACATATTCTCATCATAATCTGCCTCAGTAAATCACTAGAGAGAATAGATTTTACGTAGAGTGCTTTAAGTATTTTAAAGCATTGTTAGCTTGAGCGCAGCATTCATGTTTTTGAGCTTGATTGTGGTTTCAGGTCCTTATGTTTACTATGAATCAAACAGCGGCAGGTAATTACTGCCTGAACACACTCAGTGATTTGATGGTCCTTCATGAGTGACAGCTGATGTGTGTTGGACATGTAGGTCACACACGTTCCCTCACCAAATCAAAGGTGCACTTCTGACTGCACTAAGAGGAGCACTTTATTCTGAAGTGATGCTCAAACATTGGATTAGGGAAGCAGGAGTTGCATAGTGGCATTGATTAAAGGTCATAAACAATGTTTGCTTTTGTATTAAATGTCATCGTGATAAATCCCAACTGCTCCGTCTGCTTGGCTCTCAAAGATTCACAAATCAAAGCAGCAGCTGGCATTTTTGGCAAGTTTGCACACATTTAATAGTATTCTATTGAAGTTTTAGTCTAAACACCTACATAATAAAAAAAAAACTTGTTTTTTAATTTTATTTCATACTTTTTTTTTGTTTTTTTTTGTTTATATCTATCATTTTATGTGTCTTTCTATTTACTTTTCACCTTCTATTGGAATTTCCTAATTTCCCTGAGGGAGTTTCCCAAAGGCATTAACAAAGTTTTATCTAATCTAATCTAATAAATACTAGAAAAGCACTCAGAGAGCGCAGACCTCCGCCAAGGTGATCCGGATCAGTCCCAAAATTTAATCAGTTCTTCCATATCCCATTTCCAACAATTTCTGAAAATTTCATCCAAATCCGTTCAGAACTTTTCAAGTTATTTTGAACACAAACAAACAGACAGACAGACAGACAGATAAATGCCGGCAAAAACATAACGTCCTTGGCGGAGGTAATAAACACGCTCCATTGAAGGGATGCACCATATTATCGGTGCTTAATCAGTGCATACAGATGTGACAGGTTCTACTCTTTACAGCACATATTTTCACAACAGACATGCATAAACCCAAAAAAACACTTCATTAAGTACACCACTTCAATTACTCATGAACACAACTAGCTGCCCAGTCAGTCACATGCTGCAACTCAATGCATTCAGCATATAAACATGGTCAAGACATCCCACTGACGTTCACACTGAGCATCAGAATGTACAATAAAAGTAATTTTTTAGTGACTTTGGACATGGCATGGTTGCTGGTGCCAGACTGGTCTAACCTGGCACAGCAGATGGACCATTCACTACTCCATCTGGGAAAGAGCTTAAAGAAAGTGTTTGGGGAGGGTGGAACCTTTCAATAGTATATCAATAGGTGATTGGATGATCATTCCATCAATCACTTTAATTTCAGGCCAATCAGATAATGTTGTAGGCAGGTGCTACAACACTACACAACGTGAGCCACTTCATCGAACAAACTCTCGTCAAACATGTCAGAAGTGGAGCAAAAATATCCTTACTATAGAGAAGTCTGTAGTGCTGATATTTGAAAAAATGAGGTCCAGATTTGATAAAGCTGCCACTGAAGCTGTTAGCATCTATGCTAATCTCTGTACGAGCTGTCACTTCCTGCTGTTGTCGTGCTCTCACCTCTTCCTGCTCTAAAGGACTCTGATCAGGCTCACAATTGTTGTAGATTGGAACTTGGCAAGATGGAGTCTTTGTGATGGTGAGTCTTACTGGGGCAGCAGATAGTGTTGACTGCCTTCAAGCAAGAGGGCTGCTGGATCAACCTCCAAGTCAGGCTGGGCCTTTCTGTGGGGTATTTATACTGTATGTTCACCCTGTGCATGTGTGGTTCTATCTGGGTACTCTGGTTTCCTCACATATACCAAAAAACATGCTTGCTAGGTTAACTGGTAACTCTTAATGGCCCTTTAGTGAGTATGAGTGGTTGTTTGTCATTATTTGTCAGCCCTGTGATTGGCTGGCAACCAGTCCAGGGTGTACCTCGCCTATCATGTTAGCTGGGAGAGGCTTCAGCCACCTTCAGCCCTCAAAGTGATAATAAGCACAGATAATGGAAGGAACCTAATCATTGGAGCAACACGACCTGCTGGCTGACACTTTAGCTTTCCTATTGCAGAGGTCCAGATCATGTTTTAACTTATTAATAGAAATGAGTGCTTTGTTCAAGTTTTCTAAAGTGTTTTATTTCTGTTTATTTTCAGGCTTTTCTGTCCATGGACACTACACATCTGGTGAACGTCTGCTAAGAAAAAACTGCAGCAAATTGATGCGAGTGGTGCCCACATGTGAACAACAAAGGTCTCAGAGTTGTGCTGATGTTAGAAGGTCAAAGAGCTGCACTGCTTCAAACTTCAGAAACATGCAATAACTTAAGATGAGGAAATGTTGCATCAGACAGACTCACACAGACATGCAAACAAACTCTCTTGATTTCCTTCTCCAGCCTGCTGCAGGAACAACATCAACAAAACTTCAGAGAGTTAATGATAAAGGATTTTGTTAGCAGCAGTTAAAAATTACTGAGTGAATGAACATACAATAGTCCACATTCATGCATATGCAAAGGGTCATTGTGCCAAAGTATAATTTACTGTTGGACCAAATTGGATTAAAGAATATTCCTGTTTGTTTGTTTAAACACTAGAAGGACCCAGATTTGATACCCACTAAAAAGGCAGAATGTGGTCATTTCTACAGCTTGGTCCAAACTTTTTTTAAAATTTAATTACCTTATATAAACAAATCAGCATTTTAAAACTGATCATTTATCCAACATAAATTAGAGTTAAATAATAATATAAACTATCATTACAGTAGATTAAATTGAATCCTCAATCATACAGAAATAATCATGTCCAAGCAATTTAAAGATATTGTATTTAAATATCAATCATTTTTGGCTCATATAGAAGTAGAATTGCTGTCTTGACCACGAGAGAGTTTAAGCATGACTTTTATTACAAATAGTGCAGTGCAGTGACCACCGCCTTTTATTCTACAATTATGTTTGCAGCCTAACAGTGCAAAATTGTTTGCTCTGTTTTCTTTTTTCATTACATGAATAAATTTTACGAAGAAAGTAATGTTTACTAATGCTTAATTGTAGTGTTCAATACAGCAAAGTAACTGTATATGTACTCTGAATCTGGAAATAGTCAAAGTGACCATCAAGGTTTTTCTTGTATTGCCACAAATATGAAAACATAAACACAAACATGGTCATTTTGTTTTTTACCTGATTGTTAATGTTCATTTTATTATTTTCTGCCTCTAACTGCTAAAGTACTATGTAAATGTCTGTTCCATAAGGTGCGTTATAAATAAAGCTATTAATGTTACTATTATTAAAACAGTTTTCTCATTTTTGGTTTGAAACAACAGATAACGGTAGATAGTGAGGTGTGCATTTCTGGTGATATTGAGGATGAACAATATTTTTGGCACAATATCAGAATCAGCAGATAATAGCTTATAAAGTTTAATGGTGTTGGCAGATATCAAAATTTTAACTGATATTTAAAGCCAATATTTCGCTCTTACATATCCAACATAAACGTCTCATATATTTATCTTTGATCAGAAGAATGTTTGAATTTACCCGAATGTTCCACCTAATCCTTACTGAATGACTACATTTAAATAACAGTACAGCTTAGTTTATTTGACAATTTAATGTTTTCATGTCTCACATCTGTTTTAACACTGTCACAATGAAAGGAAAAGGTCAGCTCTAGCGTACAGGGGACTTCATGCTTAGAAGATGAAGTAGACAACATACATCATTAATCTCTCACAGAGAAATTTAATTCTTTACATTCTGTTGGTGAGACCAGGTGAGACGTCCTACGATCATGTACTAATGTAGAGATCTCAGGGTGATGGCTTGCTGCTCCTGAGGAAGCGCGATAAAGCAGTTTAAGGGTTCAGTGCCTGGCTCAAGGGCACTTTGGAAGTGCCTAGGAAGTCAGCTGGCACCTCCTCAGCTACCAAACCAACTTCCAAACATGGTTCAGACTAGACTTGAACTGGCCACCCTCCAGTCCTCAATCCAAATCCAGAATGAGCTACTGCCACCCCACTACTAGTACTAACATTACCACTCCTACTAATACTGCCAACAACTACTCCTCCTTCTAAAACAACAACAAGAACTACTACTACTACTACTACTACTGATAATAATAATAATAAAAACAACAATAATCACACTGACCGTGATCGTAGAGCACAAACCTCTGCCAAGGTATTTCTAACATTCTTAGCTGACTTGTTATCAAAAATGTGAAACACCACCCAATCATTCAATGTTAACAAATCCTTGAAAAAAAATTTCTGGATCTGCATCCAGCTATGGATCAGAACAAAATCTTATCTACTTTCCTTTGTGCTGTGACCAAGGTTTCGTGGAAATATCACATCAAAATCCATTGAGTGCTTTTTAAATTATCTTGCTCACAGACAAACAAACAAACAAACAGACAGACAGACAGACAGAAAGACAGACAGACAGAAAGACACTGGCAAAACTTATAACTGCAAGTTTGTGGATCTGTCTGTCTGCCAATCTATCTTTTTATTATTATATTCAGTCCATGCTATTCTCTAGGATTTTATTTTGTTATTACTTTTTCTTCCTTATCATTTGACTGTCTCTACTCATTCTTTTATCTATTATGGTGAAGCCAAAACAAGAAAGAAACTATATTATTTTTAATGCAACCTTCATTTTGCATTTTATTTTTCCAATATTTGGTTTTGAACCAGAAACAGAACAGGTGAGTAACTATAAAAAAATGTGGAAAACTGCTCTATTTCAATGTTAAAAAGTCATTTAGAAAGGTTCTGGATCAGCATCTGGATACGAACCGCCCAAAAAAAAATGGAATACCTTCTTCTTTAAGATTTTTTTTATATGTAGTTAATTATACTTTGTTTTTGTGTGTACAGTAAATTGTACCTCAGCACCCTGACCACATAGCAGCAGAGACATGAGAGCTATCGTGTCTCTTTTTCTCTCACTTACAATGCAGAGCCTCTGCACTTCTGTCAGTGATGTCATTAGTTCATGTCACCATGGTAACCAAACAAATTCACCCCGCATATGGTCGGCACATTTAATCTTTCCTTTCCACCTTCATTAAAGTCAGTGAGTGTTAGGGGGTGGGGGGGTCATAGGTGCTCTTCTGCCTTCTCTGGCGGAGGAGAGAAGCAGCGAAGGAGAAGAAGAAGAGGAGGAGGAAGAAGAATTTGAGATTAAGTCTTCAGTCTGACAGCTGTGAAGCCTCATGACCCGCTGCAGAGCCAAAAACGCTCCCTGAAAAAAGACACATTGCCGCGCCTGCTCTGGGTCTGTTTGTTTGCATCCTGCTGCCATGGTAACATCACAAATTTCTTCTGAGCGGGGTAGATAGGACCCCAGAGTGTGAGACAGAAGTGTGTAACAGTTCAGTCTGAGGGTGCACGGTTCGGACTGACACAGTCTGCAGCGCTGTGAGCTGTATCAGGTTTACATTTTCTAAAATATACGCACTAAATATGATGAAAACTTTTTCCTTATTTGGCAGCTGAGTTAATTTCAAAGTCATTCTCACATAAGACTTCAGATTTAAAATCAAAAAATGTGTACCACTTGCTCATAGTGCTGATACTGTATGTTTGCAGTGTAATGAGTCCCTGGGACCAAATAAGTTTATTTCAGTTTGTGCCATGGCTTTCATGGCAAGTCAGTACACAGATGCACAACCACTGGCCACTTAATTAGGTACAGGTGAGGCATGGATTCAGCAAGATGCTGAGATTTAGGTCCATATTGAAATGATAGCTTCATACAGATGCTGCACATCCATGATGCAAAGCGCCACTCCCACCACATCCAAAAGGTACTCCCTGGGTTGAGATCTGGTGACTGTGAAGGCCACTGGAGTACAGTGACCTCATTTTCATGCTCAAGAAACCACTCTGAGATGATCTGAGCTTTAAGAGATGCCATCTTCTCCGTTGGAAGTAGCCATTCAGAAGATGGGTACACTGTGGTGGACATGTTCAGCAATAATACTCTGGTAGGCTGTTGAGTTTAAACAGTATGGTTGGTATTGAGGGGTCCAAAGTGTGCCAAGAAGATATCCCCGACACCATAACACCACCATCAGCCTGAACCATTCATACAAGGCAGGCTGGATCCTTGATGCTATGTTATTCACCCCAAGCTCTGATCCAACCATCTGACTGTGGCAGCAGAAACCAAACCAAGCATTATTTTTCCAATTTTCTATAGTCAAATTTTGGTGAGTCTGTGCGTATTTTAGCTTCAGTTTTCTGTTCTTAGCTGACTGGGTTGACAACTTCTGTGGTTTTCTGCTGCTGTAGTCAATCTGCTTCAAGATTTGACATGCTGTGGGTTAAAAATGGTATTCTGTATGTTGGAAGGATTGGTTATAATTAGGATTACTGCTGTCTTTCAATCAAAAACAAGGCATTTTCTCACATGAGAACTTAAACTTTGCACAGCAGCTGGACCAGCCTGAATCAAAGTCTGTAATCAGGCAGATCCATCTGGCCAAGCTCCAATCTACGACGACTGTGAGTGGCCCAAAGCAGGGACAGCCCAATCAGAGTCCTTCAGAGTAGGAAGAGATGAGAGCTACAAGTGAGATGACAGCGGGAAGTGGCTAACAGCGTCAGTAGCAGTTTTATCAGATCTTGACTGCACTCCCTTATTTAACGAAAACCAAATAACTACACAAGGATTTTTTCGCTCTACTTCCAACAAATTCTGAAAAGAGATTGTTTTTTGAAGTGGCCCATGTTCTGCAGCACAGCATCACTCGCCTACTACATTATCTAAATTGCCTGTAAAAAATGTGATTGACCGAATGATTGTCCAATCACCTGCAACATCTACTTCTGAAAGGTTCTGACCTCCCATAACACTTTCTATGGACTCTTTCCCAGATGGTCTAGTGAAATATGTTGAATCGTCCATCTGGTGTGCCAGGTTTATGAGAACTGCCTCTCACTTGAATTTTTCTCTTTTCAGACCATCCTCTATAAACCCTGCATGACAGTCCTAGCAGCTCAGCAGTTTCTAAAACATCTAGACCAGTTTTTCTGGCACCAACAGGCACCAAAGTAGGGCTGAATGGTTTTAGGAAAAGATCTAATTCTGATTTTTCTGGCAGATATTGTGATTTCAATTCAATTTTCTTCAAATCAAGCTTCATTCGTGTAAATGCAAACTGGCAGCCATGTGATTGGTAACTAGCTCTGTGCATCAACAAGCACTCCAGCAGGTGTACCTAACAAAGCGCCTGGTGGGTTTTGATCATCAACATGTTTCATAACTACTCGTAGAGGACAGGCTTCATCCCTCAGAGGGAAGCCTTTGTCTAAACTGTGTAGTCTACTTCAGCCATGATGACTGGACGTGTCAGCTCGCTCTCAGCTCTCACAGGATATACACAGCACATGATGAACTGTGTCACAGCAATCTGCATACAAAGCAAAGATGACAGACCATCAAACCCACCAGAATTTCCCTGAAGTGACATAAGAGTTGCATAAACTGTCTGTATGAAGTGCTAAGTGATTTTATGATGTGTGTGGGTTGGAGCAGATGGGCTGGTGTGGAACAGGAATGCTCCTCAACAGCTGCACTCTGCACTTTGTTCAAAAACCTCCACTGGAAGTTTCTGCTGATTAAGGGTGTGTCTCAAACTTTTTTATTTGAGGCACAAAGATGTTACAGCACTGCTTACACTTTATTTTTGGGTTCACTCTCATTGACTACTTCCTGTTTTGTTTTGTAACCCTGACCTCCCAACTCATGAGAGTAAACTCTGAATCCGACTGAGTACTTTCAGATGATGAGTACTTATTATTCTGGCAGCTAAAAAAGGGAATTCAAGACTTCTTATGTCATGTCCAATTAGAAAAAGTTACACAACATTGCCTCCCTTGAGAGAACCAAGAAGTGTTCTATCAGAAAAGTGCTGTGAGACTATTTGA
Source organism: Cetoscarus ocellatus (assembly GCA_037902135.1). NCBI lineage: Eukaryota > Metazoa > Chordata > Actinopteri > Labriformes > Labridae > Cetoscarus > Cetoscarus ocellatus. The sequence goes on from JBAMNC010001852.1 coordinate 224,045, forward strand.
CCAAAATGTTCAACTTTGACTTCATCAGATATTCTCACCAACTGTTCATATAGCATATAAAAAAAGATGTTCACATCTTTAAGGGCAAAAACACTTAAACAAATGATTTCCTTACACAAAATGTTAGGAGTGAAATGATTTTTAGTTGTGTTTTTTTGAAGTAGGGTTGTGTAAAGCCCTAAACATGTGCCACAGTATCACAGCTCAGTTCTCTCTCTGTTCAGAAACCTCGGGACAGACGAAAAATGCTGTACATTGCTGCACATGGTGCCAGATATTCTGTGTAATTAAAAGAAGCGTGGGAGAAAACACACAATTCTTGCACGAGGAGAGCATGCAAACTCCACACAGAAAGGCCCTGACTGACACAGGATCGAACCAGCAACCTTCTCGCTGCGCCACGATGCCACCCTTACTGCATATATCTCTTAAAAAAGAAGATGATGAATAGTGAACAGGAAAATCTCTTTATACATTTAGATGTAGATAAATGATCAAATTAAGATAATCAAATATTTTTTTTTTGAAAATAAATAATATAATCAACAACTGAAGTTTATCAACAACTGATGAGACAGTTTAATAGGTAGATCAAATAAGTTACTTTAGTTAGTGTTAGTTTTAATTTAATAATGACAGTTATTGATACTCTAACTAAACTAAATTAAAACTAAACAGTAACCTTTTATATTTTGGACTGAACTTTTTCTCACTCAGTTATTTCTGTTTAAATGTACGACGGAGGATTAGGGCCATGTTAAAAAAAAGTATGTTTAAAAAAAAGTAAAGTTACGAGAATAAAGTCGTAAAGTAACGAGAATAATCTCATAAAGTTATGGGAATAAAGTCATAAAGTTACGAGATTAAAGTCAAAGTTACTAGAATAAAGTCATAAAGTTACGAGAATAAAGTCCTAAAGTTACGAGAATAATCTCATTAAGTTACGAGAATAAAGTCATAAAGTTACGAGAAAAAGTCATAAAGTTACGAGAATAATCTCATTAAGTTACGAGGAATAAGTCGTAAAATTACTAGAATAATCTCATAAAGTTACGGAAATAAAGTCATAAAGTTATGAGAACAAAGTCAAAGTTACTAGAATAAAGTCATTAAGTTACGAGAATAAAGCCGTAAAATTACTAGAATAATCTCATAAAGTTACGAGAATAAATCTCATTAAGTTACGAGAATAAAGTCATAAAGTTACGAGAAAAAGTCATAAAGTTACGAGAAAAAGTCATAAAGTTACGAGAAAAAGTCATAAAGTTACGAGAATAATCTCATAAAGTTACGAGAATAAAGCCGTAAAATTACTAGAATAATCTCATAAAGTTACGAGAATAAAGCCGTAAAATTACTAGAATAATCTCATAAAGTTACGAGAATAAATCGTAAAGTTACAAGAATAATCTCATTAAATTATGAGAATAAAGTCATAAATCTATTTAAATTTAGCTAGAAAACAAACTTTATTCTGAAAGAAGATCAGCCTCCGCAGACGCAAAGAAGATGAAATGAGACCGTCTTCTTGATGAAGGTATGCTTATACTGATCTAAAGTTTTGACAAACGGCCTTTTCAACTTTATTCTTGTAACTTTTCCACTTTATTCTCGTAGCTTTATGACCTTATTCTCATAACTTTTTGACTTAATACTCGTAACTTTCGACTTTATTCTCGTAACTTTCCTTTTTTTTTCAATCTTACTTTTTTACATGACCCTAATCTTCCATCTTAAAAATGTCTGCAACATTCAACTCATAAAAAATTCAAAGGATGGCACCACAATTTAATGGATAAGTATTACTTTAAGAATAATTAGCATTGATAAAAAAAGAAACATTCCAGGAATGCACAATATTATTGGTATGATATCAGAAGTGAGGCAAGACATGAAAACAAATAAAATGTTGGTGTTTCCCTTTAATTCTTAATAAAAAGGCTCAAATTTTGATGATTAAGTGCTTTTCGTCAGTGAGGCTGCTGAAAATGCTTGTTTAATAACTCTTTGTCCTGTTAGGTCACTTAAAGGATCATGTTCTCTGACATTAACCATAACTGATGTACAGTTGTAGGTTTATGAGAGTCTGATCACTCATCTAAAGTTATATTTATACTATTTTACATTCTTTAGCCCAGTTCAGACCAAAGATTCAGGAATCAAGGAGACAGCTGTAGCACAATTTCAGACAACAGTCACAGGTTTGTGAACTGTGTTGCTGCCCGTTACTGTGGTCTCTGGTGGTCCTAGCCCTATGGGTTGGGGGCCCTTGTGTTTTTGGACCGTGTTGGGCACCTGGATCTGGATTATTGGGTCCACTTTGGGGTCTTAAGTTTTCCTTATGTTCTTTAAAACACTTTCCCTGCCAAGAGAATTGATTGTCTCTCCTGTTGGTTTTCATTGTGTCTGTATTATTCTGCCATTTATGTATGTCCGTCAGGGCTCTTTGATTGATTCAACTTGTTGGTTATTTCCTTTTGTGCTGAAGCTCTTGTACTTTGCCATCAATATTAAAAAGTGCTATTCAAGTAAAGTTATTATTATTATTAACCTTGACATGCAAGTCATGCAGAATAAATTAAAAGGAACTGTTAAGGGAATTGATAAGCAAAAACACTAATAATATTAATTCTCAACTGAAATTGGTTTTCGATTCCCATCCCTAGGTGAGCCAAACGTGTTTTTATGCACAATCCCTTTTAACGATGTATCTATTACCAGCAATATAATAAGAGGAATGCCATCAAAATATCAAGTCGAATTGCCAACCTCTAGCTCAGGGTTCTCAAACTTGCAGCCCGCGGGCCAATTGTGGCCCACAGGACGATATTTTGTGGCCCCCTACTTGACATCAAACCTTAATGTTAGTGCGGCCCCTGCATGTTTGTCAAACGCACATTTTTGCCGAGTCGTTGTGCATGCCACGCTTGCCCTGGACTTTTATATAATCTTTTTGTCACTTATGGCAGCGGTCTGCAACCTTTTTAATCAACAGAGCCATTTGCCATTCATGTTCTGAAGGACCCATTCATGCACGAGTTATTTCGTCTTATCGGACAGAACACTTCCCCATCACTGAGGAGTTTATCAGTCGTTCAGTGTTTTTATTGAACTCTGGTAGTTGGCACTCTTTCGTGGAGACGTTCTGCTCTCCTGTGACTGCAAACAAGACACCTCACTGAGGGAACCACAGAGCGAGGTGCACGTTGAGATGAAAGAGAGAAAAAAGCGCTGACGCTGCGCAAAAATCAAAACATAATTTCTTTCTTTCTAATTTCAGACAACTTTGCTTAAACAGCAAAGCTATCCAAAGCTAAACACTGGCTGATAGGGGTGGGCTGGGTTGGAAACAAAACAGAAAAAAAAGTAGGCAGTTCAAATCTACAAAAATTCAGCGAAAATGCTGGTGCTGGCTGGCAACTTTTTTGACAAATGCTGGTGGGGAAAGGGTTAATAATATGGATGTTAATAAAATGGATCTTTCCTTTTTTTTTGAATACTTGGGACCCTTTTTTGCGGAATACTTTGCGCAGCCCAGCCTCACCCAGACTCTAGTTCCAGTGGCCCCCCGATAATTTGAGTTTGAGACCCCTGCTCTAGCTGAATGATGTGGACAATAATCATGACGGCTTGACATCCATTAACAACGAGGTATTGAAAGCATGACTGCTCTGTTGTGTGGACAGTAAGCTGACAACAGATCTAACTCAGATACACCATACATCATCTCCTCCAAGGTCACACACATACACATCAGTGCCCATGTCGGAGTGGACTAAAAGCACAGAGGGAAGCGGTGTGATGTGTTCTTCGATTTCTCTATTTGTACAGATCAAGACCAAATAAAGAAAGCCTTCAGGGCTGAGCCTTTAACATTTAGCACAAAGAAAGTGACTTATGAGAAAAACACTTTTGTTAAGCGCGCCATAGGATTCTACAGTTACAGCTAAAAGGCCTTATATAACTGTTTAATTCAAGGTAAGAAGAGTCAAACTGAATCACAAAGCAGACACACATAAGGTTTATTGGAGTCCTTACTGCGAAATAAACTGAGGTATCTCCATGAGCTGTAGGTCAGGGATGCATGGAGACGCCATAATAATAACAGATAATTTGGGAAAATTCACCCACATGTCTAAGCAGATTTGCCTTGTAGTATATCATCACTGTAGGGCACAAACTAGGGCTGAACGATTTCAGGAAAAGATTAACTGTGATTTTTCCGGCAGATATTGCAATTTCAATTTGATTCACAATTTTTTTCAAATCAAACTTTAGTGCAATATTCATTATGTTTACAGTATAGACAACAGTAAGGAAATCAATTATCGAAAGCATATAACACATTATTCATCATGTAAAATTAATGATAAATAATCTATTTTCATTATTTAAGGGACACTCCAATTTCTACTTCTAAACAGAGGCTTTGTGTTGTTGAACTGCTTACCAGCACTTTCGTGAAGGAGATGTGACGTTCAGGAACGAGTCGACTCTTTTAAACTGCTCTTTTAAGTGAACAATGGGAACCGATTTGTGAGTATTTGCGAGCCATTCTTAAATGCAAATTGCCTGCAAATTTGTAAAATAGTATGCGTAAATTAGTTGACACAACAGATCCTGGGTCAGTCATGAGCACTGCAAAAAACTGCAGCTTTGGCGATCACATGATTGCGTTGTTTCGATCTTAAAACAACAAATTGCTCAGCCCTAGCACAAACCTCCTATCTCTAAAATTGCTACCCTCCATCCATCCGTTTTCTACACTGCTTATCCCTTTCGGGGTTGTGGTGTCGCTGGATCCTATCCCAGCTGTCATTGGGTGAGAGGCAGGGTACATCCTGAACCAATCGCCAACCAATCGCAGGGCCAAATGGAGAGACAGAAACCGTTCACTCTCACACTCATACCTGAGGGCAATTTAGAGTCCCCAGTCAACCCAGTGAGCATGTTTTTGTTCTGTAGGAGGAAGCCAGGGTGCCCAGAGAGAGTCCAAGTATGCACAGTGAGACTGTCCAAACTCCACACAAAAAAGGCCCTGACTGACACGGGGATCGAATTAGCAACCTTCTTGCTGTGGGACATGGCGTGGAGAGTCTAAATGTTGGTCAGGGAATGCAGAGATGAACATCCTTAGCTAACCATCCATCTATCATCTGTACTGCTTTATCCTTTTTCAGGTCATGTGAGGGTGGCGCCTATCCCAGCTGACAATGGGTGAGAGGCAAGGTACACCCTGAACTGGTCACCAGCCAATCGTAGGGCCACATAGAGACAGACAACCATTCACTCACTCACTAACTCACAACTAAGAGCAATTTTTTGGTTGCTGGGCGGAAACCACACTGTAGAAACGTGGAGAATATGCAAACTCGCCTCCTCCTGTGGGGTATGCAAATAACCTGCTACGCCACCCTCCCATCACTACATCACTCTGCCTGTCACCTAAAATCAGAGATAACTAAATAACTGAGTGTGATCTGAATCTCATTCCTCTGCTCAGGCTGAGAACAGCAGCAGAGAGGAGGCCTGATGAGTGAGGGGGACAGTCCTGCTCACAGCTGAACACTTGGACACACGGTTCCTGCCTGCAGAGTAGGAAGGATGGAGATCTCTGATGAAATTAGCACTCCAATTGAGTCTGATGTGATTAGAGTCAGATCCTGCTGCAGGGTCTGTCTCCGGTTAATGTGACACCTAACAGGAAACTCTGCCTCCCCTATGCAAATTCCATTAGTCCGTATCAAGTCATCAAGGTTTCCTCTGGTTGGAAATGAGGTGGTGATTGTGCCCATCTTTACTGCAGCCGTTCTCAAATGGTGCGCCTTAAGGCATGTTGAGATGTGCTTTGGAAATCTGCACAGCCATATGGTTTTACTACAACTAACAACTCATGAATACGTTTGAAATTTGATCTTAACTTACGTTGACTGACTTTGTTGATAAAAATTATATTAGTAATGCAGTTGTTTTGTCATGTTTTTCATATTTCAGGCATTTGAAGATTACAATGAATATGAAGACAGACTGATAGGATGTAATGACATGTACTGAAAAGGCTATTTTGTATGAATATGAATTAGGTCTGCATTAAGATTACAGTTTGGTGCCTTGGGCAAAAACAGTCTGAAAATCACTGATTAAAGCAGTATGCTTTTGTACTGGCTCAAGCAACAATACAATTCTAATGCTTGTGTAATTAAAGGATGGATATAATCCTATTAAAGCATGTTTTATTAAAAAAACAAATGTTTGTTGTAAACTAAATATAGTTGAAAATACTAACTGTCCATCTACTTGGTTAAAAAGGAAGTTGTTCAACTGTATTAGAGCTACAGGGTCAAGGAGGTCCCCCAGGATACTATGAGGGCCAGATGTTTTATTTCTTGTCTGTTGATGTTTTTTTGTGAAATATTTTTTTTACAGAGAACAACTTTATAATAAAACTTTTTTGGTACCTCTTACAGAAATGTAACATTTTAATTTCTAGTAAAAAAAATATCTGCCTGTTTCAGTGTCTGGATTCAGATAAATCCATCCTGCAAAGCTCCAAACTAGAAAGACTGAGCTCGATCTGCAGAGGCACCGCCCAATCAGTGTGCTCTGAGTGGATGGAGGCAGGAACCACGGCCATGAAGACAGCAAGAAGTCACTGCAATCCTGTAAACAATGGCTCCTTGTATAGAGATTTGCATGAATGCTGTCTACAATGGCGCCAGTTTTCTTAGAACTAGACAACATTGTTTTGCTGACTGAAGCTCAAAGAGCAAAACTGAAAGCATGTCTCTATGGAAAATATACTTTCAACCCTCTTCCAACAGGTTTTCAGGAAGAGTTTGGTTAACTAAAGCCTGGTACACGTGAAGATTTTTAAAATCTTAACCGATTTTGAAACAGTGAGAGAGCCACGCATGAAGACAAATAACGTCAGATTTATTAGTTTTGCTCCTGTAGTGTGTGGTGTGCCACAAAGAGAGAGACAGGATACCACAAAGGAACCGATTCATTTAACAAGAAGACAGAGCCTCTGCTCTTGCAGACTGCGATCTAGTGTGATCACACTTGACTTCAATGTAAACAAATATGGCGGACAACTTCAGAAGGCTAAATTTGGTTAGCGGTTAGCTTACTATAACATCCTTGGCAGTTCTGATTTCCGTCCAGCTCCTCTCCTCATCAGTTTGTTATATATAATTTACAGATTATGCAGTTAAGATGCTCATTATTTTTAAACATATCCACAAGTTGGACCTCCATTTGACATCTGTCCAACTGTATACTTCACCTTTATTCTTGTTGCTATGGCTACGTTTGTTTCCTGCTTCAGCCAGCTTGCTCCCTGATTGGCTTTGCTCTGGTCCATGTGACAAAACACAGAGGACATGCTCGGCTGTCCTCGGAACTCCACACACATCAGGACTTCTGGTCGTAAATACAGATCATGTTGAATAATTACGATTTTAAGTCAGGCGGCCATGATCCTCTTCTGAGAGGATAAAATGACTCTAAACACACCTCAGACCACAGGATAATCAGGTAAGATCATCTTTAGGACCTCCAGATAATCAGGCCTTTGCTGAGTTTGATCAGAAGTGAGCAAAAAGTCGGCCTGATTGTTGGGTTGTGTGAATCCCCATAACTGGCCTGTGTTACGTCCTTCAGTCCTCAGCGGCAGTGTTCACGTACATCATGTGATTGACTTGCTATAATGGGATTGACAGAATGATCCTTCAATCACTGTGTGGATACGATACTGAAAGGTTCTGTCCTCCTTAAACACTTTCTGTGGGCTGTTTCTCAGATGCACTCTTGAAAATATCATTTACATTAAACTGTTTATCTGGTTTGCCCAGTAGGTTGCACAAAAGTCACGTTTTACACTTGGATAAAATGAAACATCTAATAACCCTTTATTGAATGCTACTCAAGTTTAAATGTATAAATCAACAGAAACAAATTTAATTTTTGTGTGAAATGCAATCACCTTTATTTCGGCTACCTGGCAGAGCATCTCAGTTACAATATCAGAACTGACAACAAACAGTGGACCTGCTCTACATGAATATATCAATTCATAAAGAGAGTAGCTCTGATTGGATCACTCCCCAACTTATCCCACCACCACCACCAAGCTAAGGCAGCTGTGATTGGATGTCCTTCTTAATTCATCCAACCTTTGCACACAACCAAAGTAGCTGTGATTGGATATATTCCCAACTCGCCCCTTCTTTCTACATGATGAAAATTAGGTCTGACTGGACTAAGTCTCTGTCAAACAATTTAGTTTTAGTTTTTGTCTGTGCACTTGTTTTTATGAGTTACTGTCTAGTTTTCGTCAGGGTGAAAAGGTTGTTGACGAAAACTACAACTGAAATAATTAGTCAGCAAAATTAACATTGCATGACACTTATTGAGTACTGACATGATCTATTTAGAGATGATCTGGATACAGATTCTATATACACTTGACCTTTACTCGAACTGTAGAGGACATGATTAACACTCAAAAATAATGTTAAAGAGTAAAGTACCGTTGATCAATAGGCATACTCACTGCAAAGCACTCTATATGATTAGTTGGAACTAGGAGCAAGATTGTTGCATTTGTCCTGACTGTCATGATTTGGTGCACGCTGACACAATATGGATACGTCTTGGTAGAAGGATAAAAATAATCATATTACCTTATGTGTAAGGCATTCAGGTCTTTGTCTACACAACTCAAAGAGGAGGGTTATAATCACTGTAACTCCCTGCTATCTGCTCAAAAAAACGGAGAAGAAGCAAGCACAACAAAACACAAAGATGAACACCAGAGGGAAAGCACAACTTTGTTTCTACAAAGTGTCTGCATGTGAGAGCAGAGAGCATTAAAACATCACAGACTCTGATAAACAGAATGCTTTGCTTGATATTCAGGGATAGAGGATGAGGCCTCAAGTGCGTATTTCAAGTGTTTGGCCTGGTTATGTGTTTACATAAAGCAGTCGGTCTATCACTGAGAACCATGACCAGTGACTGAGCAATTTTTATCAAAACTGTTATTTTGCTTTGTTATAATCTACAGTAATATGACACCATTCATAAGTGTCCATGTTCTTTTATTTTTCATGAACACAGAAAAGAAAAGCAGATTTTCAGTCGCTGAATAATGTCAAAAACGTAAAAAAAAAACATGCTTAACACAAGACACCTATTAGATAGAAGGATTAACTACCATCTAATATTAATTGGTGATTCATTTTTTGAATTAATTGCTAATTTATGAGCAAATTGCCTCAAATCCATGCATAACAATAAAACTTCAAGTAAAACTGATGTGACCTTGGAATAGAAAATCCTTTTCTCTGACACACTGCAGATGCTGAGTGGTGTATAACACTTTAAACAGGCTGATTGCATCAGTTACTGACTATAAACAACAATCAATAACAGCCAAAGTAAACCACTCTCTCTCAAGATAATAATAATAATCATCATAAAAACAATGATTATACAGTTTTAAAAAGAAGTCTGAAGTTGCTGACCTAACACACCAGATGGATACAATTACCGAAATTGTGTGACTAAAATTAAAAAATCTCCACATGAATAGATCACCCAAATTTGGTGCGTTTTCTTAACAAATTTTTTATTTTGCTATTTCATAATCTACAGTAATATGACATCATTCATACATGTCCATGTTCTCTTATTTTTCATGATTTTCTTTTGTTTTCATCTGTTTCTGTTTATACCCAACAGGCTGTAGGGCTACCAAATATAACAGGTGGTTCTTACATAAACAAACTGCATTTATATTCATAACTTAGATATCGTAAGTAGTATACATGTTTTAGCCTTGATTCATAGTCTTACTTTTATTTCTTGTATTTATTTTTTTCTTGATTAATGTAAAACTGTTACATCTTTAAATTCTGCATATTGTATTTTTTCCTTATTTGATTTCTAATATACTTTTATCTTATTTTACTATTTTTTTCTGATACTCTGCTGCTATACTGTGTAGAGGAGAAACTAAACCAACCAAATTTCCCCTTAAGAATTCATAAAGTTTATCTAATTCTGATTTTAGGGGAAACTGGGGGCTGTTTTTTACTTCTTTACCCTTATAACTCACAGATAATCTGAAAAATAAACCCATCATTTTCAATACACGAAGCATCATTATGTGAATTAATAATGATGAATAAAACTTTGTCCACTACTTCAAATTCCAGTGAAAAGACTATTTTAATGAATCCATTAAATATTAAAATGTTTACCAGTTGCTGCTACCAGGAGGGCTCACTTTTATTAATCATTGTTTAGACTCACAGTTATTTTAACTACTGGTAGTAGAGGTTTATACTGTTCACCAAGTGTTAGAAATATGTATGTAAATCTGTTATCATAAAATGAGTTTGCTCCAGTACGCAGAAAGAGAATCCATGTAAGCATGAACAGTGCGGTGCTAGTTCAAAAGCCATTGTTAAATACATCAGGGAAACCTTGAAATATGCATTTGCACCTTTTTTGGTTTGTTTTCTATTGAACAACGAACTGAACCGTAACCCAAAAACTGAGGTACAGATCCAGCAGCTTCAATTTTCTCTTCCCAGCCTGCTGCCTTCCAACTTCAAGCCAGTTACCAGCCAATTTCCAGCCACTGGAAGTCAAATTATACAACTTGTGACTGTCAGGGTGGGCACGCTCTGTCATGGACCTGCCATGGACCAGCCAAGACCCTATCAGGAAAAAAGTGGGAAAGTGGGGGAGTTTTAAGTGGCTTCATCTGTACCAACCATGAGATCTGTGAAGCATTACACCTAGGGATGGAAAATGCTAAGGCTTTCCCTTATCAACTTCTGTTGCTTTTCAGTGTGGGCAAGAGTTTGCCTGTAGTTGCTGGTGTTTTCCTTTACTGGAAGTTGTGCAGTAAGCGTCTTTATGTTGAAAATCAAGACAGGATTCTTCCCATTTCTGACCCCTGTCAGTGGACGGGATCAATAAGGGAACTGATAAGTAAAAAGACTGATGATATCGATTTCTTGGGGGAGTTGTTCTGGATTCTCAGCTGGAATTAGTGATCAATTCCCATCCCTAGTTACACCTCTACTATTGACTGATTTCAGACACAGCCAGAGAGAAGTAAACATATCGCACTTGAGGATGACTGATGGTGGTGCAAAATAAGGCAGTGTGGACACCACCTAGTTCTGATTGCATAAAAAGTCCTAATTAAGAAGGCCTGTAGTGATAAGAAAGGTTACACTTCTATAAATAAGGCCATATTCACGCCCTACCAAAGAATGACAGCCAAGACATAGTTTTATTGCCTCAACGACCTCATTAAATTATTTTGGTATGCTTCCGACAAGTCACCACAGTGAGTCGAAATGCTGTACACTGATCCTAATGGCTGTATACGGAGTAAATCTTTAAGTAAAATCAAAGAAGGCAGTGCGAGAGGAAATCAATAATTGATAACATATGTCCTCTGTCGGCTAAGAACAGAATGTTCTCGCTGCAGCAGCACCAGCACCAGCAGCTGGAGACTGATCCACACAAACACCAGCTCCGCTCCACTGGTGTCTTACTCTGCAAAACATCCAACTGAGACACACGCACACGCTGCAATACAAACAAACACACACATATTTAGTGTCACCAGCAGTCTGGACTTTGTAATGTACAGAAAATAAAGTCCTCTTTGTACTCAGGAGGTTGTCCTTCATAATCATTATTTACAATCCTCTTGTGCATTCAAATTTCCCTCAAATATCACCGTTTAGCTTTACGTTGTTTTTGTTTGTTTGTTTTTGAGTCAAACAGATTTCACCAGCGCATGTTTGGTTCAAGGCCACATAAGTCTAATATTAGTAATTCTTAAAGTGTGCTACATCTTTTTCAATACAAACAACTTTGTCTTCAGAATCTGATTTCACTATCGAAAAATAATTCATGTTTATTTCACGTAAAAAAGGTCCATGTGTTGCTATGATTGACTGACGACAGTATAAACACAACTCTTCATAGTGAACACAGAGTAGAAAAGCAGATTTTCAGTAGCTGAATAATATCAAAAAAATAGTCAAAAAAAAAACATGCTTAACATGAGACACTTATTAGAGAGAAAGAATAACTACCTCCAAAATTAATTGGTGATTCATTTTTTTTAATAAACTAGCTTATTAATGAGCTAATTGCCTCAGTTCCATGCATAACAACAAAACTTGAAGTAAAAGAGAGGTGACCTTGGAATAGAAAATCCTTTACTTTGGCACTCTGCAGATGCTGAGTGGTGTATAACACTTTAAACAGGCTGACTGCATCAGTCACTGACTATAAACAACAATCAATAAGAGCCAAAGTAAATCAGTCTCTCTCAAGACAATAATAATAATAATAATAATAATAATTATTATTATAATTATAATTATAAAGAAGCCTGAAGTAGCTAACCTGACACACCAGATGGATCCTTTAATATATATCACAAGTCCATCTGGAAAACAGCCCAAAGTGTTTGGGGAGGGCAGAACCTTTCAGAAGCATAACCAGGTGCAGGTGATTGGACAATCATTCAACCAATCACATTCATTACAGGCCAATCAGATAATTCAGTAGGCGGGCTCTACTGCACTACAGAACATCAGAAAAAATGTCATCAAAACATGCTGTAAGTGGAGCAATAAAATCCTTTCTGTTGAGAAGTGCTTTCAGTGTTGTTCTTTGTTTTTTATTTAATACAGAAATGCAGTCCAGATCTGATGAAACTGCTACTGAACTATTAGGATCAATGCTAATCTACGAACAGTCACTTCCTGCAGTCGTCTCACTCACAAGGTCATTTACTTAAAAACAATCACAGCTCAGCTCTTCTGAGGGGGAACAAGGAAAACTCAGAAGAAAAAAGGTTGGGAGTTTCTGATCCCAATTCTACTGAATCTGTCGAAACTGCAAAAATACAATATCAAGTTTTAGCAAGTGGGTTAACCCGTCAATGTTTAAGATTCCTTCATCAAATGTACAGCACACTGTCCTCATTGCACAAATGCATTCGCAATGTTTGGGCTTTTTGGGACCACTTGTCAAAATATCTCTAGTGTACCCAAACAAGTTAGACAGCATCAGGAGAATTGCTTGCATTTTTTTTGTCACATAATGTTACTAAGTTAAATTGCTTGATTGTTTTAATTTAATTTCACATTGCCAACTCACTAAGGAACTTTAGAGTGATCTTGCAAGTCCTTGTTTACTTGAATAGCTGTTTTTCAATGCCTTTTCCAAAAGTATTTATGCAACTGTATCCCTGATTCCAGCAAATTCATTCATTTAATTGCATTATGTTGATGTATGTTTAGCAATATTAGTACATGAGTAAACATTTTAAGGACCAAATCAGCAATGGCCCCTTGCTGGCTTAAACTTACTTGATAAAGAATTGCCATCGCCAACTGTCAGGCTTGCTTGCCATTTTATTTTTTTACTATTCATGACATTGTGTTTTTCTAAATCAATTGGCTTTAATTTGAAAGGTAATTATGTTGTAAATATTTTTAAAAGGTTTTTTTTTTGGACTGTGGAAAAAGCCGGGGAGCCCAGAGAAAGCTCGCACATGCACGGGGAGAACATGCAGACTTCACACAGAATGGCCCTGACTGATCAGGGATCAAATCAGCAACCTTCTTGCTATGAGGCACCTACGCTACCTCAACAGAATTTTAAAAAATTGCCTTTCATTTGCCTAAGAAACAGAACATAACCTTTTCTAACACTTGTGTAATTGAACAAATACTTTGGTATTTGAGTTAAAAGCTAAATATCAAAGTATTTGCTGATATGTAATTTTTCGGCTGATATTTACAGCCAATGTTTCGGTCTTACACTTTAGCCTTATACATCCCATATCGGCTGAAATATCAGCACAATACATGAATTTAACAAAAAGCATCACCTTATTTTCAGTTAATGTCCACAAATAAAAAACATAATTATTGCTGTTGGAGATTGAAATGTTTTCTCCTTTCACATCTATTTCTAACACCAATAAAATGTCACAGAACAGATGAATTTAAGTTAAGTGCAGACTGTACTTTGGACACAAAATATCAGTATTGGTTTAGACGATAAAGATTAAAAAGTAATGCCACATTGAATATTAGTAAATATCCAATATTGTACATCCGTAGTTGCACAATATTGAAAAACGTGTCACAATTAAAGGAACAGGTCAATTTTATACGAAACGTCACGCTTTTTGGTGATAATGAGTTAAGAAGAATTTGCATATCAGATCTCTGCAAAAATCCCATATTGTGCATCCCATGCAATTTCCAACTCTGTTATGCAGAATAAAAAAGCCAAAAAAAAAAAAAAAACAACCTGTTTGGGCAACTTTGACAACCTGCAGCAACCTGCCTGCAATGTCTGCAACTGATAGAGAAATAATTTTTCAAAATCCTTTTCATTTAGACATATAAATAATAATAAAAAAAAAACACTTAAAATGGCAGCTAACTCCAGGGACAATGCTCGGATTGCACAAATAAGCAAGTCAGGGATGTTTGAACAAGGGGAAGTTGATTTTTGCCAATTTTACCCACTAATCCATGCATTAAAAATAAAACTGACTGCCTATTTGGGCAATTTTCATGTTGTCGTAGCAACTATTTGAATTTTGGTATTTTTGTGAATAATTTGACCGTCTTCAAAATAGTTCGCTTTATTATAAAAGTATGCAGGCAGCATTTGGAAAGGCATCATATGTGCAATGTAGAGAGAGTGCAGACCATTTAAAGCACACATCCATGGAGGTAACTCTAGACCTATGGCCTACCTCAAGTATGACGTTCACCCATAATGACCGTATCCTGAGGCCCCTTGGAGCACGAGGCCCAGAGCTGTCCTACCTGCACCTTATGGTTCATCTATATGCACAATAAGAGGTTTAAAGATGATCTCCAAAAGATACAACACTGACACCTTCACACCAGAGGCTGCCAACATCTCCAGAGCTCTTGTAAACACAACACGTCACAGTGCGTATCAAACACGTAGCGACCTCAGTGGGACCTTAAAACGGGTTTAATTCCACCTTAAATCGACTAAAAGCGTAGGTATGTGAGCCCCACTCGTCCACACACGCTGCTGGTGTACTTACAGCACGTTGGTGGCCTGCGGGATGTCGGTCGGGGCCCTTTCCAGCCCGACGTTGGAGCAGTTGACGACGCAGGACGGCAGGGGCCCCGCGAGCGCGCAGCTGCAGTTAACGGGACACGGACCGCAGCTCGCGCCGCCGTCCGCCTCGGGCCCGGAGCCCCAGACCTCCAGGCAGCACAGCGCCAAGAGCAGAGCGGAGAAAAAGAAGCTGAACCTCGGGACGCAGACGCCATGTTTTCGCTTGGATAAAGTCTGTCCATTTCCACAAGGCATAGCTCACTCACATCTCATCGCCTCTGATGGTGTAAGTCCTCTCAGTCTGAAGAACAAAGTGGACAAAGACACACGGACGGCTCCTTTTCGACACTTTCATGTGAGGTGGACAAAAACAGGGATGGACTTTATAATCCGTTATCTTCCTTTGAGTTCTCCTTCTTCTTCTCGGATCCCTTTCCTCTGGAAATCTAACGGATCTTCTCCAGAGTCCCTTCAAGGAAAAAAAAACTTTTGGAGAACTTCCTCTCTCCTCCTCCTTCCTCCTCATGCAGTACCCTGATCCACCGCTATGCGCACAGCTGGATCAACCACATGTAGATACACACTGAGGACAGCAGATGGAGAGTAAAGAGAGACAGATTTCTCCAACTTACCAAACAAAGCAGGTCACTTATAATGATATATCATATTAAAAGTTGCTAATAAATTCCAGGTAGTGATAAAATAAGGAAGAAACACCAAATATTTTTAGAAATGGGTTTGCCACTTGCCAAAAGGTTGAGTACCTGGATATTTCAATAATCCACAACTCTTCCTTTAGAAAAGATCACGTATTCTATCAGAGGTAAACAGTCAACCTGAGATGAGATATAAATGTCCCTCTATCCGCAGTATGAAAACATTTAACAAAAATAGTGGTGTTGATATTCCTAAATTATACATCAGCTATTCTGGCTGAACCAAATTACTAATCTGGAAAAAAATATTATTTACATGTTTGTGGATTTTTTTTCTTTTTTCAGTTTATCCACTTATTTAATGATCTTGTCATTTACATTGGGTCAAGAATTGTGTATTACACGTTTGTTTGTACCATCCATGGCTTACAGTTGGATAAGTACTGTTGTCTTGTACATTTGTACATTTTCTATGGGTATGTTAACAATTATGGAGTGTTAAATGTTATAAAACAATTAAGATATTATTGGGAGGAAAAAAAACGATAATCAAGCATCTGAAAAAAATGGATAGATAGATACAAACCTAAATTCCAATGAAGTTAGGATGTAGTGTTAACCTGATACACCAGATGGACTGTTCAATGTATTTCATTAGTCCATGTGGGAAAGAGCCCATTGAAAGTGTTTGCGAATGGGCAGAACTTTAAAAAGCATATTAGGCAGGTGATTTGATGATCATTCTGTCAATCACATGACAGGCTAATCAGATAACGTAGTAGGTGGGCACTACTACCATGGTCTATAGGACAAAACGTGAGCCACTTCTTAGGCTAAACTCTCAGCAAACATATCCGAAGTGGATCTTTTCCATAGAGAAGTTTGAAGTCTTGTTGATTGTGTTTCATTTAATAAAGAAATGCAGTCCAGATCTGACATAACTTATCGTTTTGTAAAACAAATAAAAACAGAATGCAATGATGTACAAGTCCTTTCTGACCTGTTTTCAATTGAATAGACTACAAAAAAAGATATTTAATGCTTAAACTGATAAACTTCATTGTTTTTTTCAAACATGCACTCATTTTGAATTTGATGGGGCAGGGGCATTTTTGCCACCACATTACATCTCTTTTCCATTTAATAACTCATAATTTGCATTTAGTAGGGTGATATAAATAGTAAAAATGGTAATTGTACTTGAGCTTATTTAGTACTTTTATTTAGCAGGTCACATCTACCCATTCACAACCACTTACTCTCACATTCTCTCGCTGATGGTTCAACGTTTCTATGTATGCAGTCCATACACATTCACGCTGTTATATACCCATTTACACACCACTGACACAGAAGTGGAGCAAATTAGGGTTAAGTGTCTTGCCCAAGGATACATCATCGTGTGACAGCCGAAGTTGGGCTCCAACCTGCAACCTGCCAATTACTGACTGAGTGCATCAGATTGCGCCACCAACACCCCAATAAGAGGAAAACAGCTTCAAGAACAGAAAAGATTCAAGTCAGAATGAACTTACAAACATGTAAACGCGCAGTAAGAATACAAAACAAGTGCAGTAACAACAAACGCGCTGCAAGTTAGAAATGACACAAAGCTCAAAACAATCCAAACCCAGAAACACCTGAACCAAGTCCAACAACAGAAATGCTCCATGCCTGCAGGGGGAGCTGTGGCAGGGAGAGACAGACGAGAGAGAAAGAACAGCCGATCCATGATAGTTGGTGTTTGAATCAGCAGCAGGTGCAACTTGGACTGAAGTTGCGTAGTGATGTTAAGTTTTTAAAAACATATTTTTAATATTTGTGGCTGGAGCACGACAACAGCCAACCTAGGACAGTAAGTAACTCTGTAACTTTTGTTTAATGATTTTTGTTTCTCTTAAAAAAATATAATCCCTGACTTTATTAGTTAATCATGATAATAAAATATGTCCACCCATTTGGGGTATAAAGGGATTTTCTCCAGACTTTGCACAAACATCAGCTCTGACTAAAGGAAGGACTGGATGTATTTTGACAGTGAAATGTCAAAGCTACTGTGACTTCGAATCTTTCCACAAAACACATAATAACAATGTTGCTGTACTATTTAACATCAGTCCGCTCTACCTTATAATATTTATATTTGTTAATGTTACAACCCCCATAACTACCTTTACAACCATACAGACAAGAGGACACTGCGTTCAATTCTTACTTTAGTTCCTTTGCCACTGCACAACTCCCTTCCTTCGCCCACACCCCTAACACAGCTTCAGTGGTTCAACTTCAGACTGGCTCCACTCCAAGACCTCCAACTGCTAAACAGTTTTTTTTCTGCCACTGTTACTGTAAGCATCCTACAGCTGCACTGCACTGTAGGTTGGCTCAGTGCTGTGCTCATGGTGGATTCATGTTGGGTTTGGATGAAGGTATATGCATATATCTGTTTTTGTGTATTTTATATATGTTTATGTGCATGTATATTTATCTATAAAATAAAGCTTTAGCCTGCTCTATTGTTAAGTGTCTTGAGCTAACACTTGTTATGAATTGGTGCTATACATATGGAGACTGATCGATTGATTGATGTATTTACTTCATTAAAGAAGTATTACTATACCACTTACTACCACAAAAAAACCTCAGACCTTCCTCTAGACCAGTGATTCTCAACTGGTGAGTTGTGACCCAAAAGTGGGTCGCAGACCCTTTTTCATGGGATCGTGAGCCTATGCCAGGGCAAAAAAAAAAAAGTTTGGATAAAAAATCCTGTGCTTTCATTTTGAAGGGGATTTTTTTATGCAGTAGAGCCCTGTCTATTTACACTCCTAAACAACAGGTAGCAATAATACCCTGAATTGCTAATCGGCACATGTTTTAATAACAGTTTTGTAACAGCCTCATAATTAACTTCTTCTTTGGTGCTACTGATTGCATATTGTTATAGGGCTGTTCATTATCCACTGATGCAGGGTCACCACAGCTACAGTTACATTTATAGTCTTAAAACCTGTGTCCCTGAGATGCACTTATTCCTCATTGAACTTTTATTTTTGGGGTGGCATACTTTGATAATCTGTACTATCTCAGGTTCAAAGTGCAGCATCCTTTTGTTGTATAAATTTGAGAAGTTGAAATCTTTCTGCGATTTGGGTTGCAGCTTGTCATTAAAGGGTTGATGGTGGGTCCCAAAGGCAGACCAGTTGAGAACCACTGCTCTAGACCCATCTCTGCACATTCACTGTCTGACTTTTGAATATTTTGTAGAGGCCTTTATATGTAAACTCAGTCAATCACAAATATATTTCACTAACCCTTGACTTACAGAATATTCCGTGCTCAAACTTGCAGCCCCACATGCATGGGTGAATCTCAAGACCAAACCAAGACCAGGATGACTATGGAGCTGCCACTTTGAATACACATCTATTTGGGCATTGATAAAACTGATGCAGGGTCTCACTCACCCATAAAGATGTGACAGTTTTCATCCCTCTGAAGAGAAGGAGTGACTCAGCTCTACTATGAATGGACTGTAAATATGACAATCACAAAAACCTCAAATACGTAACCCTCTCTCCATCTCTCCATCTCCGCAGCAGTTCCTGACGCAGCACAGGGCACGTGTTAAAGGTGTTTCCTTGGTATTTGGCTATGTTTGACTTGGCTTGGGCACTCCCATTCACCCTGCAGGCCTCTGCTGCTCTGCACAAAGAAAAGAGGAGTCCCACAATAACTTCTGCTCTCTCTGGTTATCGTTGGCAGCATTTCATTGCAGAGCACATCTGAGAATCAGAGCATGTGTGAGTGGAAGAAGGGCGGTTCCAATGGTTTAGGGCCAAATAATTTAAGAAGTTATAGTCACAGGAGGATAATTGTGCTGTAATATATTTCTACTGCCTGGGAAGAGTGAGACTTCACTGGGCAAAGGGCGTAAGGGGAGAGTCATGGAGACACTTTGGTAGCAGGGAGTTTATTCATGTATTTCAACAGTGGCTCTTACTTAAAGTAAAACTTCTGGGGACACCCTCTGAGGCGGAATTAGATTTTTTCAAGCTTCAGTAAATGTAATGGGTCGTGTAGCAAGGATTTGATGAAGGGCGGCTGGGAGAATTTCCATAAAAGAAGAATTTTCCTACGTGCAATCAAGGATGCAAAAGCTATGCCTCTGTTCTGCATGGATGTAGTTACCAGTTCAACAGGAGACACACCAAAGATAGCTGTCTGTTGAGAAGGACGAACAGCTAGGCCTAGAATGTCTGAAATGGATTTAAAAAACGATTGCCAGAGCCTAGACAGTTTAGAGCATGACCAGAACATGTGCGCCAGGCTGCAGGGTGTCTGTGAGCATCTGTCACAAGCTTCAATGCCTCTGTCAGGATAAAGTTTAAAGAGTTTATCTTTGCTATAGTGCTGTCTAAACAGTACTTTAAACTGAATAACAGAAAGTTGGGCACAACTAGAAGAAGAATTAATCTCACCAAGCTTTTTCCCAAAATATGAAAAGATATATGCAATACATATTTGTAGCTTGGTTTCTCAGTCTACCTTGCTCTTCTTTGCAGCTGTTCTGTTTATTGGTTTTAGGAGGTTATAGAGATATGAGATGTGGCCATTAAATAATGATTCTGACTGGAGCACTTAGACTTTGAGAAGAGTGATTTCTAGCAAAGTCAAAAGTTGGAAGAAACGGAAAAAATCTGTACTACCTCGACCGAAGATTGACCATAACTGAGCAAAGCTGGCAAACAGTTTGCCTATGTATAAGGGTTCCCAGTCCCTTCTTTTCTAGTGTTGGGTCAGTCTTGGCTGGTAAAAATAAATGGTTGTTACACAGGGGTGTTGATTAAGGAAGAGTAAACCAACCTAAACATCTCCTGATTTGAGTCCAGATTTTAATGTGATAGCTATGATAGGGTTAGATGTATAGTTTGCAAGAGAGAGTGGAGGGTGCTACATACTAGAGTCTGAAGAGATGTAGAACAAGACTTTGGCTCCACCTGACACCAACTATGTTGAGGTGAGGTGAACCAGAGTAAAATCTATTGCGCATTGGCTGCCTAATACTAGCCCATAAGGTTAAGTAGTCCCAGCCCGCCTCATGATCTTTTTCTCTGGGGTAAGGTTTTGTTTACCATCCCAGATGAACACTGATATAATGCTATCAATAATGTTGAAAAATGTTCAAGAAAGGTAGACTGGCAGGCACTGAATGAGAAGACGATATCTTATTTATATATTGATTTTTACTGTTTGCACCCTGCCTGCTAGAGACAGCAGTATATGGTTCCACTCATGCAAATCGTGTTTGAATGTTGCTGTCAATGCTGTGAAATTTTAGTCCTTCAAGGAGCCTGTTATGCCTAGGTATTTTATGCCCAGGGGCCCAAAATGGCATTGGGAGTTGGTTGAATTTCATTGATTAATGGGGAGCTATTCATTTTTGGTGATGTTCAGTTTGTACACTGAAGGAATCTAAAAGAGAGAGAATGGGTGGAGGGCTTGACAAAGGGTCACTTACTATGACTGATCTATAATGTATATAATCAGATCAAGTCATCCTCAAGTCAGAGCTGACATTCTGGAAAAGTTTAGAGCCAATTTTGTAAGGATTGTTCAGTTATTGGGATGATAATCTAAGGATGAACATGAGGCTCAACAACCAGCTTTTGACCTATTGTTCAAACTTTGAAGGACAACCTCCCAAAGTGATTGTCTCAAATTATTGGCTCTGATTAATAGAAAGACATAATGGACTTACAGATTGATAATCAGTTGAATAATGTTTCCCGCTCTAACCTTTACAGAGATAAAACAAGAGAATCTGATGTTTTCTAATCAGACCGTCTTTATATAATCTTAACCCATAATGAGATGATGTGCAGCCTCTCTGAAGATAGAAAGCACAGACAGTTTAAACAAAGAGGCTCTTATACAATCATGTGTTCAACAGTCAAGCCAGTAAAGTCGAGAGAAAATGAGTCACAGGTCTAAACAAATCATGTCAACTCAAATTGCATGATACATAATTTCAGTTTGATTCGAGGTGGGCTTCTGTCAAAGTCTTTGTTAGAGGAAGAAAGAAAGGGACTATTATCTCATTTGTGCAAATGTTAACAAAAATTGTGCCTGAAGTTGTTCTGTGGCTATTTTTTCCATGACAAAGACAGCCTTCAACTACATTAGAATCAGTCTTTGTTAAGAAATCCTTGGCGCAGTGCATTGTTATTTTTATTAATCAAACTAATGAGAAAAAATGTTAAAGGTGGGACATTCAAAATCCATAATATTTCTCCTCTGTGCAGAGAATCTGATAAAATACAGTCAGAGGTGAACATAAGGAGCTTCTTTGTATGTGTATTATGTCTTTGTGGTGTCACAATATGAGTTTAACAATATTAGATTAACAAGTGATAGTATGCATTGTGTTTTCATATAAAATTCATTCAATTGGATACCTTTGGCAGCCTTGGGGTTTAAAATTCCAAGAAATGGGGTGATGCCTGCAAGCTCGTTCAAGCAGACAGCATCAGCCCTGATTTCCCACTTGATATATAGTTTCAATCACCTGTCTATTATTACTACAAATTGAATTCAAGCTGCAAAACTTTCTCAAAATGGGCTCTAATGATCAGAATAAATACTTGATCAGAAAATCAATACATCATGCCAGCATGTTTGTCTGAAGATTCTGATCTGATGCAGTGGAGTGATATTTCTTACTGAGCAAGAGGAGAGGCTTATGATGTTTGTTACTCTGAATGGTGTCCATGTAAATAATAATTCTGAAGCCCTGTCACACAGAGACAAAGATGTTTTCATTTTCAAAATGTTCACTGTAAATATGGCAATGTTTCAAGAAATATGTCCATCCACACAAAAACACTGAAAACACTGTAGTACATATGCCAGGCCTGTAAGTGGTGCTGTAACGCTGATGCAGACATACACCAAAACCAGAGAAGAAGACGTCATGACCTGGCTCAGGCGCTCACAACAAAAGAGGGAGACAACACCATGGCAAAGTTTTCAAATGCTTTATTTTTCAAATCAGACCAAGTTAAATCAAGTTAAACATTCAACTCAAACAAATCTCTGATTAAACCAAATAAAGCAAAACTAAACCAAATTAGGCCAAATCAAATATTTGAATTTGGCAGTTTACTGTTAAACTGAATTGAACCAAACTAAACAATCAGAAAAGCCAAATTAGACCAAATTAAACCAAATTACTCAAAGTTACTTCAAATAAGATCAAATCAAATATTTAAAGCATAAAGTGTGTAAATCATTAGTGTCAGTAGTGTAGGATGTGCATGAGTGAAGATAATGTGTGTAAATGGTGTAAAAATGCAAACTGAACTAAACCTAATCTAACATAACTAAACCCAAATGTGATACCTGTGTGGAGGCCAGGTCAGAGAGAGTGAGACTGTGTGACTGCAGGAGCTTAAATAACCTTACTCCAAACCCAGGTGCCTGGCATCACTCCAATCAAGGAGCTGCAGCCACAGACACAGGCCCAGGCTGACAACACCCCATGATGTCATGGCCATCACAGAAGACATGAAGCATGAGCATACATCATGAGAAATGTCAACAAACACTGGCGTATACTGTTCTCTGTGTCCCCTTGTTGCTTACAGCGGTCGGAGAGCAAGAGAAGATTTTGCTGTTAAAGCCAAAACAAGCTCAGTACCTTCTGCAGCACAAGTGTGGCACTGTATATACTCCATTGTTTCTGTTGTTGTCAGGGTTCACACATGCCGTTAAAGCAAGCAATGGGGCAATGATGTCATCATTTGTGCTATCTGTATTCATGGTCCACACAAAAATGCAAGGAATGCATTTTCAGATTTTTCCATTCTGAAACCCATTTTCAAAAATGTGCGTTTTCAGGCACCTGAAAAGCTGTTTCAATGTAGACAAAATGGAGATATGGTTCAAAATATGTGCCGATATGCCTGAATTCATCTCCATGTGGACAGCCCCTGAATGTCTCTCCTCTACCTTCAACTCTGTGGGCCCAAATTTCCTGGCTCAACGCAGGGTGGCGCAGCCTGGCGCAGCCAATTTGGCAATTTGGTGGACCTGCTGCGCCCAGATGGGTGGGATGATGCGCCAGGAGGAGGTGTTGACAGATTCAGCTTGGCGCAGTGACAATTTCGGGCCAAAAAATCGCACGGAGGGTGCGCTGAAAGCTCGCCAGCTCCAACCTGGTCTATTCTCGGTGCAGGCGAAGTGCACCTGGGGCAGTGGTAATTTATCTGACAGGCGCACAGTGCGCACACGTCACTAAAACCTCACAGGCAGGTATGCACAGTGTCAGCCACATTTCAATGCAATAAACAATCATAGCAACCACTATTTAATGTAACCGTCTGAACCAGCACATACATTTGTATCTATATTAGTTGTCCTGTCACATCTGATGTCAGATCAGAGACGTTTGTCATAATGGAAACTCAACCTGACGGCAGCTGGAAGAGTGACGCAAACTAACGAGTTCACATCTCTCAAGCCAACCACAAACAGCCACATCATCTGATACGGAGTATCTGGCATCTTGCATCTCATGAAATTCAAAAGACAAGAAAAAAGAGAGATGCTCTCTGAATAAATGTAAGTCACTCGGTGTCTTAAGGATTTACCTGTGATTGCCCATATTTCTCTCTTTTAATCTTTGTTCTTAACGTGATCTAAAAAAGATGGAATACATTATTGCAAGGAGGATGAGGAGGAGATATCGGGGAGGATATTTCACCAAAGGTTCTGCTATTTGACGATGACAGACCAGTAATGCAGGTGGATCACAAGCATGATGAATGGATTAGCCTGCTGCTGTGTTTAAATGTAATTATCACTTAATTTTGTACTCCTATTATGACACAGGAACAGATTACATCTGTCCTGCGAGGTGTTCCACACGGTGACACGCATCATGGCCTCCGATGCGCGGCCTGGTGGCCCCTGCGCTCTCCCAGTTGCTGCAAAAGTGACAGCGGCTCTGACATTCTTTACCACCGGGGTGAATTGTCACTGCGCCTCGCCCGTGGCGCATTTAAAGGTGAGGAGAGGCGTTCATTTGATTGGTGAAGGTTACACTCGGCTGTGTTAAACCCACTCATGCCTCCTCTCCTTCCTCTCTGCCACTTGCGCCGGTGGGAAGGACCTAGGCGTGGTTGTGCCTTGCTGCGCTGGACTGCACTGTGCACGAAACTTGCAAAATGCCCTGGACACACCCTGTTGGTGCGGCGCAGGCGCAGCGCAGGGCAGGTGCGCCGCGCCTGGTCTACGAAATTAGAGACCTGTATGTCAAAAGACCATGCTGACTGAACTGTCCCATTGCGTGTTGGTAGCAGAGCTTTCATTTTATTGAGGAAGAGCAGCAGAAGGGATCCCTCGCTGTACATAATGTGGTTTCATTTAGGAGTAAAGAAAAAAAAAATGCATTCAAAGTCGAAGAGTGGAGCTTAGGAGAGAGGAATGTAATTTTATTTTATTTATTTAACCTTTATTTAGCCAGGTTATTCCCACTGAGATGAGAGATATCCCTTTCAGGAGAGACCTGATCAAGAATGGCAGCAACGAACGGTTACAACAACAGTCACACAAACTCATACAATACACAGGGGACAACATGATAGATAGTGATAAATCATTAATTAAAACAGTTACATATTGAAAGCCTGGATTCAAGATTTTTCACCAAGCATTTAAAAACAGGGAAACCAAGCTTTGCTGTTTAAAATCAATCTTAAGATCGTTCCAACCATAAAGCTTTCTTTCCCATGAACCTTGGGAACAACAAACTGCATGACATACCACGACCAAAGTACTCTCACCCCCTTTCACAAGTCTATCCACTTATTTTCTCTTCAATAAAAGCACAAAATGCCTTAAAAAATAATCTTAAAAAAAGAGAGGAAAGGTAGTTCGGAATCCTTCCCTGAATGGCTTCATAAATAATGATATACTGACGAGTGTCTAAAGAAGTCCTGTCCACTTCAGAATACAAGGTGCAATGGTGAGTGAGAAATCCACAATATGTGTGAATTCTTAGGGCACCACGATACACATTGTCCAACATGTGAAGGCTTTGAGCAGAGGCATTCATAAACAACAAATCACTATAATCCTGAACAGGTAAAAAGGAAGCCCCCACCAGCCTGAAATCCTGTTGCACAACAAGAGAAGGAGGGATTGGCTGTGGTGTTTGGTTATAACTGGAGGATTCAGTGACTTTAGTGAGCTTATCTAAAGCTAAACTCAAACCTTGCTTACATGACAGTGCAGATGGTGATTCACACAACAACATCAAGGACCAAGAATAATAAAAGAAATCAATATCGTCTGTAGACATGATTTCCCATACTCTCGATGAAACAAAGTCTTTTAACTGTGTTTTGAAAGACTCACCAGAGTCTGTGGTTTGTAACAACGGGGCAGAGAATTTAGGAGCTCAGCCTCAAAAGCACAATCACAGCATGTCTTAAAATGTGAATGTGGTACAGACAGCAGGTTGAACCTTGAGGAACAAGTAGATGAGTATTGGTGAAAGACTTCTGACAGGTTCAGGGCCTGGAGAAGGGTGAAGGGCTGTGGAAGTGGTGGTATGGATTTTGTACTTGATCCTGTATGCCACAGGGAGCCAGTGTAAGGTTTTCAGAATGGGGGTGATGTGAGAGCATCACAGTAATCAACGCAGGATGAGACAAGAGCAACATCATTTGGAATTCTGACTGTGACACTATAGTTCTCAGTTTTTGTTTTTGTTTTTGTTTTGAGGTGATTACAACAAGAATTGGTTAACTGAAAAACATGGTGGTCAAGTCATAAAGAAGAAGAATCTAAATGAATTTCCAGATTACACAAGTAAGACTGAACTGCAGGGATGAGGGGACCTCCATTTTGATGAATTATGGGAAGATATTCATTGCTGTTGTAAGAACTTAAGACTTTTTCTTGTTTAATTGAGAGTAGTTTCTTGCCGCTCAGTTTCTGATAGCGTCCAGACAGTCCAGGAGCCTGTACAACCTGAAGGCCTCTGTTGGTTTGAAGGTACGATGAAGTTGCATGTCATCTGCATGTTGATGATATGCAGTATCAAAACTTTTGTTTTTTTGTAATTCACTTTTTATTGCTTTTTAGAACGTTAACAACAATACAAAACATATAAACACTTGGCATATACTCATGATAACAATAACCACTTCCTCTCAACCACTGAGCACTATGTTCATAAAAGAGACCCATGTTTTCCAAAATACCTCATGTCTATTGTTCAGTTTAAAAATTATTTGCTCGTAACTAGCTATTTTGGTTATTTCTGCTAGCCATTCACTAAATGGGATGACTGTTTTTGCTTTCCAATGTCTAAGAATAATCCTATAACCTGTGGTAAGGGCCAGTCTACTCCACATAGTCTGTTGAGTCGATAAATCCACCCCTTCTGTGATTAAACCCAATATGCAAAGTGCAAGTTTGTTCTGAGTATTTTGTTAAGGAGTAAAATTATGTTCTCCCATACAATCTGTGTCCTTTGGCATTCATACAGTATAACATATGTATAAGTGTACCTCCATTGTTATCACATCTCCAACACATATCAGATTCCCTCAATTTAAGTTTGGCCATCTTGCAAGTCTTCCAATATGAATGACCTAGTCTGTGCCTCCTGTGATGTCTGACACCAGTATCCCTCAACTTCCTTCCACACGTCTTCAGCTATCTCCCCTCCAAGATTGCCACAACACTTTTTAAAAATCTGCCCTTGTGGAAGCAGGCCAGGTTGGAACTTAACCATTCATCATTACTGAACCTTTACAACCCCTATAATACCACTGCTCCATCAGGTCCTGGAGAAAAAATGTTTTTCATTTTTACACTGTTTTTATTTCTGATATTTGTTCATAAGTTAATAAGAAAACGTAATATCCGTGTAATATCCTTACTGCCAAACTTTGCCTTTCGGTCAGATGTGCTCTACTGTCCAACAGTGCTTACATATTAGATTCATATTGTAAATAATGTTAATGTTAAAAGTGTAAATGCCTTGTCATTTCATAGTCTCACTTTAACTTATTTTATTTTTTTGTATTTTTATGTATTTTAATGTCTACACCTGATATTTCTCCTGCTATACTGTGTATAGGAGCAACTGACACAACCAAATTTCCCCTTGGGGATTAATAAATTATTTCTGATTCTGATTCTGGAGGAAGTCAACTTGCATTCCCCAACTACCAAACCATCTTTCACCCTCTGGTCCTGGCCCTTATGGACTGAGCTACACTGCCGCCTAGTGGAAGCAGAAACAATGAAAAGAGCAATGGTCCCAGTATGGAGCCATGTGGAACACCATATAGTAAAGGAGACCAGTTGGAGGAGAACTTTCCGATAGATACATTAAAACTCTTGTAAGTGAAATATGAAGAAAACCAATCCAAATCTGTAGCTGATCCCTGGTGCTGTAATATTTCAATGAGGCCTTGGTTTTCAGCAGAGCCAAAAGTGAACCAAGGTCAGGAGGAACTAAAACTGTAGGCAGTGATTATGGTAATGGTACAGTATTGAAACCCAAGTTCAGAATGGCAGCATGAAAGCTATGTGATCGAGCAAACAAGGACCTAGCATGAACTTATGAAGCGTTAAAGGCTGACTTAGTAAAATGATTATCATGCAAATGTCATGTCTTGTCATGTTTGTCCATCATGTTACAGAGATATGAAGGTCCTTATTTGTAGGTTATCCCTATCCTTACATTAATCAATCACATTGAACTGTAGTTTTCATCTGATCCCTACAGGGCAGTACATTTGGCCTCCTGAACTGTTTTCTCCAAATATTTGAAATGTTGTATTTTGTATTCATATTTGTCTGGCCTAGACTGGGCCAGCCGGGGCCGGGTGGGAGTAAAATGAGCGCAGCTTCTGTTTGGTTATGGGGAGGGTCCTCCAGCCACGCCAGGAAAACAGCACTTACTGAGGCCCCTGTCTGTGTTATTGTAGGGCTACAGGAAGAGAGGGGGGAGCAGGGGGGAGGAGTGGAGGGGGACAGATGAGGAGAGAGGGTCTGCAGAGGGTCAGGGTGATGGAGGTACCAATTTGTGGATAGTAAACAGCAGGAGGAGAGTAATGAACAAAAAGAGATGATGAAAGTGATAGAAACCCACAGAGGATTTGAGTGGGTGAGGTGATAATGACTGTGGGGGGGACACTAAAAATAGAGACCACAATCAGAGGATGGTTTACAGAAAATTATCCACACTGATTGTCAGAGCGCCCAGCTTTGCTTTGTTGAGTTACAATTAATATGAGAGTGAAAGGAAGATGAAAAATACGTAGAATTAAATATAAAATGTTAATGCTTTTCAAAGACAAAACCATATTAAAGATTCAAAGGTAGAATTTTCATCCATCCATCCATTATCTATACCTCTTATCCCTTTTGGGGTCGGGGGCATGGGAGCTGGGGCTTACCCTTGCTGACATTGGACGAAAGGTGGAGTACATCCTGGACCGGACACCAGTCTATCACAGGGCCACATAGAGGGACAGACAACCACTCACTCTCATACCTAAGGGCAATTTGGACTCCCCAGTCAACCTAATGAGCAGGTTTTTGGTCTGTGGGAGGAAGCCAGAGTGCCGGAGAGGACCCATGCATGCACAGGAAGAACCTGCAAACTCCAAACAAAAAGGTCCTGCTCAGCCCGGGTGATCGAACCAGTGACCTTCTTACTGTAAGGTATGAGCACTGCTGTGCCACCCTACTGCCAGGTACAATCTTTGGTTGATTGAAAAACAGTTGTTCTATACTGTTGCCGTGGGGCCAAAACATTGTATCTCTATTTTTCATGATTTCTTTTAACAACGCGTTTGGTCACCTCCCACATTGTTAAGTGAGTTTATAAACATCAAACCAACTTAAAGTATTAAAAGGAATAACCAGTTATGATGTTTGGCAAAACCAAATGTTTCAAAGGCTCTTTTGTACAGACTGTACAAAAGAGCAGTCACTCACAAATACTCCAGCTTTATGAACATTTCATCAATCTTCAATCAATATTTATTTTCTGCCAAAGCTCAGTGGGTTGACTCAAATCTGGGTAAAAAAGGTTTGAATTACATGTCCAATGACAATGACATTTTCAGTTCGAAACAATTTTTTGAAAGATTTCTAAAATATTTCTCTTTTTAGCCCTATATTTGTCCTTATTGCTCTTTATAATTTTGCTTATACTTTAAGCTCCTTTCTCTGTTGTTGGCTTTTTATATGTGCTTCTTACACATCATCTTCATTAATTACTTTAAATTGCCTTTTTATTTAGTTGATGCTGCATTACTTTACTTTTTGGCTATTGATTCATATGATTATCTTATGCCAACCTTTTTATCTGAATTGTAGGTTACATTTTAGGCTATTTTTTTTCTCCTATTTATATTTGTAGTCCTGTTTTTTAATGATTTTTACCTCATTTTATTGTTTTTATTTTTATTGTCTTCTTATGCTACTGCTTTTATTGCTTATTATCT
Organism: Cetoscarus ocellatus; assembly: GCA_037902135.1. Lineage (NCBI taxonomy): Eukaryota > Metazoa > Chordata > Actinopteri > Labriformes > Labridae > Cetoscarus > Cetoscarus ocellatus. The sequence goes on from JBAMNC010001852.1 coordinate 254,400, forward strand.
CTTTCTGTTTTTTATTTGTTTTTCTTCTGCTTCTACACTTCTTACCTCCTTTTATTTTGCTCTTTATGTTGCTATTGTCATCTATTGTCTTGGTTCTTATTAGTGGGAACTGGTTCTTTCTGGGAGGGGGCTTGACTGGGGAGTGGGTGTGGGTGGTCTGGGTCAGGGTGTTGTGTATTGGGTGCCTGGGCCTGGATTTTTGTGCCCAATTTTTGGATTTGAGGTTTCCTTACTTTTCATGAAATAATCTGCCTTCCAGGAGCTTGTTGGTCTGAAAGACACCAGAAACGCTCCTGCTCTCTCCTCTTATTTTGCTTTGGTCTATGCTGACATTTGTGTTTGTTTGTGAGGGTTCAAACAAACTTTTTTTTTGGTTGGCTCCTTTTGTGCTTAATAACCTCTTGTGCCTTTCTTCTGTATGTCCCTGTGTGTTTGACAACGCACTTTGTAAACCTCTGTTTTTAAAAGTACAATACAAACTAGCGGCCCTGCGGGGTTCTGATGGGCTCTCGCCCTGCGTGTAACTGGTGCACCCCCATCCTCTCAAGTTGCCAACCTCTGTGATTTTGACTGTCCTTGGAGGCAGCCACTTGCCCACGAAAGGAAGTATGCTTTTCAGGTTTTCAGCCAAAATCCTGACAAGCTGTTTTGTTTAAAAAACATCAAAGTTTTGAAGGGTGCCATAGCCACGCCCTTTAACCTACAAACCGGATTTTTGGATATGATGTGCCCCAAGGTCTCATCTCCAGACTTGAGTCAAAACAACCTCAGAATTGAAAAGCCTTTTCTTTGGAGGCAGCCATTTGTAGGCTATGCCAAAAAGCATTACTTTTGTTTGAGGGGGCCCTGTTGGCAAACTAAGCCTCTTCATAAAAAGTTGCACAGGGGCGGGGCTACACGTTTGAAGTTTTGTAGGGGGCACTGTGGAGCCATTTTTGGGTGTGGTTCCATTTTGACAGCGGAAGCATGAAGAGGATGGTCCTCCTGACAGGTGTAGCAACTTTCATGAGGCTTGGACATTTCTAAATCAATTTCAAAGAACTCCCATTTTTCGGCAAATTCTGTGGCGCCACCTTGTTGCAATTTCACAAAACTCAACGAAAATCATAATACAGCATCAGCATGGGAGGTAGTCTGTCATTTGCAAGATCTAGCTGCATAGAATCAATGCAGCTTGATCTGAAGGCCATGAAAGGATGACTACATTTCCTGTTACCAGAAGGTGGTGCTACCAAATATCTGACATATGTTGATATTATGTGGCTCAGGAGTGTCTCTTTTATAAATGTGGAAGGATGCGTGGCGTTTTGTCAAAGAATGACAGAGTTAGAGCCATGTATGTGTTCACAAGTATGTGTCAGAGAAACATGAAAGTTTGAAGGGGTGCCATGGTCACATAAGCCAAAGTTATGGCAAATATAAGACTCAAAATGACAGGCCTTACTTTGCTGCGCTGCCACGGCCACGCCCTTTGGCGAGGCATCACAATATTGATTCTGGATCAAGTTCAAGGTGTTTGTGATTTTTTCAGACCATTGTGATCTCAGTCGTGTAAACGTAGTGAGAGCTGTGCATGAAAATGCAAAAGTTGTCTTTTTTTGTTCCTGATAGGGGCGCTCTTTCAGAAACCAGCTTTTTTCTGGCCAAGCGTGTAGGGTCTGATGGCTCATCATCCCAGAATGTTTCAGATTTTTTGACAACAATATGACCAAATTAGAAAGGTTTGTGCATTTTGTAAATTTTGCCGCACTTTGGCGCCCCTTACGGGCGCCAGGACAACCCGGTGTTTGTGATTTGAAATTTTTCGTTGACAGCAAATTTAGTCTTTAGTTCAATGACATTGAGTTTTTCCAGATACCTTTGACCAAAAACATCCAAAAAATCATAAAGCTAAAGGTGCAAATCCCCAAAATAGCCGAACAAAAATTTGTAGCGCTTTTCCTGTGCGTTTTAGAGAGAAACACTGGCACGCAAAATCGAAGATCTTGATGAGTACTACGCATGTACCAAATTTCACGGTCCTACAAAAAACTCGCCCAACGTCATAATCTGAAGGGGGCGCTACTGGGCTGTTGTTTTTGGTCTGTTTTCGTGGCCATTAAAGTACACAAATTTTCGCCGGACCCGATCGGCCTGCAAATTTTTCTGACTTTTTGAGCATGGGGTCAAAATTGCAAAAAATTGGAAGGAATAATAATAATAGAAAATAATTCCATGTGATACAATAGGGCTCTCGCCCAGCTTGCAGCTGGGGCTCGGGCCCTAATAAAGTTATTTTTATTGTGAAGCACTGACAGGTAAAGTGAAGAACAGTGATCATCTCACCATCATGGCACCTGTTGGTAAAATACACACTACTGCCAAAAGTCTTCACTTTCCCATCCAAATCATTGAATTCAGGTGTTCCAGTCACTTCCATGGCCACAGGTGTATAAAGTCAAGCACCTCGACATGAGGACTGCTTCTACAAACATTTGTGAAAGAATGGGTCGCTCCCAGGAGCTCAGTGATGCTGAGGGTCATCGTGCACAGAGGTCAACAACGTCCTGCAGAGTCAACAGCTACAAACCTCCAAACTTCATGTGGCCTTCAGATTAGCTCAAGAACAGTGCGCAGAGAGCTTAATGAATGGGTTTCCATGGCTGAGCAGCTGCATCCAAGCTTCACATCACGAAGTGCAATGCAAAGCATCAGTTCCAGTAGTATAAAGCACACTGCTGGACTCTAGAGCAGGAGACGTGTTCTCTGAAGTGACCAATCATGCTTCTCTTTCTGACAATCTGATGTTCAAGGCTGAGTTTGGCAGTTGCCAGGAGGACGGTACTTGTCTGACTGCATTGTGCCAAGTGTAAAGTTTGGTGGAGGGGGGATTATGGTGTGGGGATGTTTTTCAGGAGTTGGACCTGGCCCCTTAGTGCCAGTGAAAGGAACTCTGAATGCTTCACCAAGACATTTTGGACTACTTCATGCTCCCAACTTTGTGGGAACAGTTTGAGGACGGCCCCTTCCTGTTTCAACATGACTGCACACCAGTGCACAATGCAGGTCCATGAAGACGTGAATGAGCCAGTTTGGTGTGGAAGAACTTGACTGGCCTGCACAGAGTCCTGACCTCAACCCAATAGAGCACCTTTGGGATGAATTAGAGCAGAGACTGAGAGCCAGGCCTTCACGTCTAACATCAGTGTCTGACCTCACAAATGCTCTTCTGGAAGAATGGTCAAAAATTTCCATCAACACTCCTAAACCTTCTGGAAAACCTCCCCAGAAGAGTTGAAGCTGGTATAACTGCAAAGGGTGGACTGACGTCATGTTATACCCTTTGGATTAAGAATGGGATGCCACTCAAGTTCATAAGTGTGTGAAGGCAGACGAGCCAATACTTTTGGCAAAAGTGCCCAAAGTGTGATGGCTAGACCACTGGGTCAGAGCACCCCTAACACTGCCGCTCTTGTGGGGTGTTCTCGGTCTGCAGTGGTTAGTATCTATCAAAAGTGGTCCAAGGAAGAAACAGTGGTAAACAAGCAACAGAGTCATGGGCGGCCAAGGCTCATTGATGCATTTGGTGAACAGAGGCTGACCTGTATAGTCCGATTCATCAGATGAGCTATTGTTGCGCAAATTGCCGAAGAAGTAGATGCTGGTCCTGATAGAAACATATTAGGCTTTAACCGAACATGCCACAGCCCACATAGATTTCTACATAAATCCCACCTCTGAGCCCCCCTTGGAGGTTGCACCCCACTATGTGAGAAACACTGAGCTTTGGTATATGGCATCTATTTTCTTTAAAAAATTGAAATAAAGTTGCTTTCAGAAAAAGATCCGCCCTACACCTTTAAACAACTAAAGAAATCTTACTTTGTAACTGCAGATGTAAAACTTATTTTCTCAGATTTTGTTTTGAAGTGTGTGACCTGGTAATGTTACACAACAAAGAAGCAAGAAAAAGAAAGAGAACAAAGAGTTTCTAGCTCATTCAGCTTGACAAAAACCCTGGAGGTATGATCATCCAGTGGATGTTTCAAGGCCAAACAACAGGGAGCATTTATTTTCACCAGAGTTTATGACCAAGGCCTACCTTCAACCTTAACAAAGCCTAAAGAAACATAATGAGCCCAGTAAATACACTAAGACACTCAGAGAGCTCACATCTGCCATCTGAAGGTGTTCTTTCATGATAGAAAATGAATTAGTCACAGATCTGGGCCTAAATCCAGAATGTGCATTACAGTTAACAAAGTTGTATAACCCTGCTTACTGCTGATTACCCTGACCATTAGACTACTGATGCATTGATTGTAAATCAGGGCTGATGCTGATACAGATGTTCAGGGCTGCCCACACAAATTGCTTGGCCCCATGAAAAATCTAAGAGACGTAACTTAATGTTGGTAAGTTAGTGGCCTATGTTGAGATTTGACCTCCTTATAACTGCATGTAATTCCCCACCTGCTCTCTCCAATTTACAACTCTGTCCACAGTCAGTAATAGTGGTGCGTGTTGTCAGGGTCTTTTTTTTTAAAGGAAAGTTAAATGCTGTAAAAAATCTTACTAAAGTGTTTAGTTGAGGCAGCAAAGTTTTTTGAGTAGTTTTGATCCATTATTGGGTTAATTATGAGGCTTTCAGTGGCACTGCTATGTACTGGTTACTATCTGCCCCAAGACACCACCCCCCAGGGACAAAGCTTGCAAGTTCCTTTACTGGCACTCATATTTACTAGTGCCATAAACCCCTGGCAGCCCCACTTCAAAAAACTTGAACTAACCCTTCAATCAGCAGTAATGTGTGAATCATATCATCATTAAATTAGTTGAAATAGGCAGATACTGATAAATCAATGCTGATGTGCATCCCTTCACTGGACCATAGAAAATTTGGATGAAGCCTGATAGAGGCCCAGTGTTTAGTAAGTAAAGGGCTCTTTTTGGGAGAGATTAAAAGTAGATCTGAGCACTAATAGGGATGATAGCAGATAAACAAGTACTTGAAGTTCCAGTTTTAAAGAGTTGTTGAGCTGTCAGTAAAACAAACTTACATCCACATATCCTGAATAGAAGTTGTCATCCATCCATCCATTATCTTTGTTCAGGGTTTGATTCAAGAAAATAAAAGGAGGTAAACAATGTTTTAGAGGAACAAGTCAAAAAATGACATAAATTCAGACCTAATATTGGCGGAGGAGGAATGACACTTTTATGACACTTTTCATTCTTAGGACCTTGAAGTTAATGCCACAAGATTTATAAAACATCTTATGTATGAAAACTTTATTGATCTGATGCAAGAGAAGCCATTCAGTGGCAGAGACAGTTAACCACTGACTTGATAGCTTTGCTTAAGGCCGAAGATATGCTTGCTGTTTGTCTTTGCATTCAGGCTTTTGTCCACTGGCGTCATGAACAATTTTCTTTATAGGCTAACACTTATCATTATAGAGCAAAGCCTTGCATTAATTTTAACTTCACACCTGTATATGTATATGAGGAGATGTAACTCAAAGAGCTAAAATGCTGATTTACCTCCATGTTTTGGGACTCATCCCTGCACCATTCTGTAGTTGATGCCCAAGGCTGTCCAGGCCATTCGTTTTGTGAATCACCTCAATGGATATTCCCACTCTCCTGTCCTTACCTTGGGGTTCAGCTGCAGCACAAACATTGGTCATCTAAAAGATTTGATGGAAATATGTGGCCCACTACAATTACATGCCTGCATATCTGCTCATGAGGGAATCGTGTAGCTTGTTTAGATGCTGTGGTGCAATTCAGTCAATAAAATAACCAAGCGACTGAAAAGCACAGGTGGAGGACTGCATGAGCACAAGGTTTAATAGTGAGTTTATCTAAGATTCTACTTTTATATTCATTACAGCAGAGGCAGGGACTAAAGAGAGCCTTATGTACAAGCTACACAGGTGGATATGCAAGGATCTGGATCCAATGAAATTAAAACACTCTTTGGTCTCAGTTATTAAGAAGAAAAGGTAATCAAATCAGTTATATTTGTTTCTTTATAACCTGGTGCCCCAAGATCTACGGCCCAGTCTGTGACACTGTAATTTGGGACCTCTGCTTTATATAATATGATATTCAGCAGTTCCTCCTTTTTTATGTCAGTGGTGGAGTTGAGAGAACACTACCCTGAATTTTCCATGTGTGTTCACAACATGCATCATCCTCCTGAGTACACCTCATGCAGCAGAGAGGCAACGCTTGAAGCACAACACCTAAAAAAGCTCCAAAAGACCTCCCTTCCAAAAGTCAAACAAACAAACAAAAAACAAATATTTCGACTTTTTCTCTGATGCTGTGAGGATTGTCTATAACTGTTGGGCTGTAGCTTCAGTGACTGTCACTTCTGCTTAAGGTCCAAAACATTTGGTTTACACCTGGGTGGAATGATGTGCCTGCTGGAAGACTCTCCCATCAGCCATGGCTTGTTCTGGAGAGGGTGAGAGGGGATATCACAGATAAATCTGATTTTTGTCCTTTATCCTCCTCTACGTAACTGTCTCCAACTCTAATCCCACCTCAGAGGAGGCCTTTCTCACCAGCTTGTTGAGTCTGTCAGTGAGGAGGGCCTGCTCTGTGGTGGGATTAGAGCTGGACAGTCTGGAGACAGCAGAGGAGAAGAGGGATAAAAGACCAAATCAAATCTATCTTGGATGTTGAGGCAAATCCAGCTGTGGCTGATGGGCAGCTCTTTCAGCAGCTGGGTCCTCCAGCTCAAGGAACATTCTGTCTCTGCTGAAAGTCCTCCCATGTTAGATTGACTTTAAAAATACCATCTTAAGGTGAGGGTGAAATTACTTGAGTTATATAAACACTCCAGTTCTTAATCACATTAATCTCCAACTGTTCAACTTGATAGATCCAAATGTATCTCACTTTTAGTGAAGTATTACCTTGTTTTATGTTTTTTCTTTTGGTTGAGTGCATATTGAAAAAGTACGACAATCTTTACCTTTTTATTAAAGCATCAATCAGGAGAATGCAAATTAATGTATTTTATCTTGCTTTTTTTTAGATTGTATCTTTCCATTCTGCTCCAATGCAACATACAAGTGATCTGAAATACTGACTTGGGATAGATGAGCTTCAATGTTCTGATTTGACCCTGCTGTTCATTCAGAATTTGTCACATCCCTCAGTTAAGTTCCACTTTTATTTCTTCCTTGAGTGCCATGTCTTGTCATTCCTGTTTTATTTTGAAAGTACTCACCCTCGTCTCTCGGTTTTAGGTTTTGTTTCCTGCCCTTCCCTCTCTGCATCTCCCTGATTGTTGATTCCCTACATCTGTGCATCAAGTGTCTATGTACCGCCTGTGTGTATTTAAACCCCGCTTCCCCTCTGGTTCTTTACCAGATTGTCGTTGTACCTCGTGTCATCACTTTCCAGCATTCTTCGTGTGTCCCTCTGTGTTTCTGATCTTGCTAAGTATAGTTTTTGACTTCTCTTTTTGCCTGCCAATTCTTAGACCTCTGCCTGATTTTGTCTGTTATTCTGTGTACCAAACCCCTGTCTGATTAAAGGCTTTTTGAGATCCTGGACTTCATCCTGTTGTGCATTTGTGTCCTTTTCGGTTCAGTATTTTAACAGAAGTGCGCAAAAGTTCATGCCCAAACTGATTCAGTGATGTCCAATGATCCTATGCTGATGTGACAGAATTGACACTTCTCAGAAGCTCACCTTTAATTAATTACTATCTGAGTAAACCAGTGAAGGTTAACTATTAGGATATGATATTTCATCATGAAATTGGTCTTTATTATGCTTATACTCTCCAATTTGTATGGCTTTCGCAAATGTTACTTCCTGTAGGAACAAACCTGTCTTTATTTTGAAGGGGAAAATAAGAAACTTCTCTTTGTTAGCATCATTATCTTAACAGCAGTGATAAAATTGCTCAAACCGTGAATGACAACAGCAAAAGGGAGGAGGAAGTGGTATCAGAGGATGCAGATTGATTTTGACTCACCCACTAAGTTGTTATAAACCAGAAATGGGAGTGAAACATCCTTACATCACATCAGTGTTAGAGTGACAGGCATTTAAAGTAGCTACTTCATGTTTGGAAGAACATTTCTCTTTAGGTGAGGGGAGGGAAGCACTTTCTGCTCAGTCATTCAATGATATGTGAGACTCCACAAACTCTGGTCGTAGCTCGAGTGTCATGGAGAGTAAAAACAGAACTTTGGCCATGGAGAGAGTCATCTGGCAGAGGTTTAAAGCTGATCCTATCATATTTAAAAGCCTATCCTTTACCCATGTCTGGGTGCCATCCTTGACAATACTGCTGCGAACCCTCCTTCACAAAGTAGGACCAGGCCCAGGGTCAATATTTAATACAATTGGGTGAGTACTGCATCAAAAATTTGTGGCATTCAGAATACTTTAAAGTCAACGCATTTAACACCCTATATAATGCCTGATACAAAGCATTTCCTAATTCCTGCCAAACACATGTGTCATTTATATACTGAGCACTCTCGCTGTCAAAATAGAAAATGATTATGTGCTCCCCCTTTGTGCCCAATGGTGTGTCTGAAGATGAGGAGTGGTAAGGTGCAAAGCTGGCATGTCTCTAACTTGAGGACAGAGAAACTAACTGTTCTTCCTCCTTTCACCTCGTCTATAGTCTAAAGTCTGTGGAGCAGAGTGCCTAATAGCAAGCGTAATACTCAATAAACAAGAAAAACACACAGGGTTAAAGATTTTGTCAAAGCACGGCACTACATTTTGCCGCAAAATTGAGAACACAGGGAAGGACTCCTGCAGGAAAATGTGAAAATAAATTGTTTAAAGCTTATGTTATTTGATGAACAGTAAACAGGTCTTCAATAACACGTAGAAGTCTGATCCTGTCAGTTTTTAACTGGAGATTATGATAATTAATGAAGTTTCTTTATGCAGGACTATCTGACCGGTCTTTTGAATAATTTCTTTTGCCCTTGATGCTTCAGTTAAAACTTTCACTTTAATCTGAGCATTTACATATTTCATACAGTGTTTTGTGTTTGTTCACAGAGGTTAGTGTCACAATAATGTAAAGGAATTAAGTAATCCCTCCAATTTAAAGAAACACTTCATCATTTTTGTTGTTTTCGTGTCTTGCCTCCCGAGTCCATGACAAACAGATTGGTTCTCATCATTCACTTAAAAGAGCTGTTCAAAAGACTCGACTTGTTCGCGAACGTCACATCTATCACGAAAACCACCGTAGAAGTAGGTCAACAAAACAAAGCCTCTATTTAGGACTAGAAGAAGATAATACAAGATAACATAACATAAAGTCGTAAAAAAACAAGTCACAACAAGGCACACAGGACTGTTTAGAGTTGCTGAAGAGTTTATCTGATGATGGCAGAGGCAGGCTAACACTACCCACTGACTCCCAGTGTTTGAGCTAAGCTAATTAGTGGTGGGCGAGCTTTGGCTGTCTCTTTCTTATTACTGCATGCACAGTCGAATAATGGTGTCTATCTGCTTGTCATGGATTCGGGAGTGAAGTAAGACATAAAAACAACAAACATGTTTGAGTGTTCCTTTAAAACCAAGCAAAAAAAATTCACTGTATAAATAGCAAAACTCCAGCCGGTGCATGCTGATTTAAAGGGAATGGGAGCTGACACTCTGATTGGTTATATCTATGAAAAGATACCCATGTATAATCAAGGCACATAATCTATATTCCAAGAACAAGCAACCTCAAAATAGCAAATTATGGACACACCCCAAACTGCTGTGGACCATGGGCTTTGAAAGAAAACATACACTTAATTCTGTTAGAGTAGGACTTCTTAACTTTAACAGCACTAGAAATTTAACATTGTTGCTTTAAATTTCCCCTAAAACACAAATATTTTGTTGGTCCATGTTTCCTAACCTAAATAAAAATGCATTTGAGACTACTCACTTTCTACCATCAGAAAAGGTTCTTGTGTTGTTTCAGTTCGTTGTTTTTCTCAATGTAACACTGGTGTGCCTCTCTTCCTCACACGTACACACTACAGGACAATAATCCCGTTTGACAGGCCGGTAAGGTCAACCCTCGGGCTGTGTGGGAGCCTCACTCCGGGGGATTGTTGAGGAGATGGACATAAACTTTTCCCTCTTTACCCAGCTGACACTCAGATATTCATTCTGAGCGCGAACCTTGCTGTGATTATGTCAGCGTGCGCGAGGGTAGTAGTAACAGTGGGGGTTGTTAGTGAGAGGTTAGTCCTCTTCTTCCAGCAAAAGTGTTCCCTGCATGGAGCGAAGGCAACAAGGAAATATGTGAGGCTGCAGAGTTGAAATCAGGTCTAAATGTGGTGGTCATGGAGGCGTGTAAGCTTCATGATGTTTCTGCTTTGTCTGTTGTGCTTCCACTGGGTGTGTGTGCTCAGGCGGAGTGAGAGTAACAGGTGGAAATAGAAACAAACAACACATTTTCAGACTGACATTTAGAGGTACACATAAGAGACATGCAGGTTATATAACTAAAACTAATAGATAAAATGATGGGGAAGAAACCTTTTAAAACCATTCACAGACAGTCACATAACATCATGCTGTATTATATGTTCTTATGGAGAAAACTCAGGTCCTGGTCCTGTTTATATATGTCAGAGATGTGCTCAGGAAAATAAGGATGAACTAAAAGATGGGGACGAAGATTGATCGAACAGGACAAGATGGGCTTCTTCTTACTCTTTGTGGACTTTGTTGCAAAGTAAAATATAAAAACTTTTGTACACGAAAAAGGAAAAAAATGACAAAATGTTATCCAAGGCTGTTCATTTTTGGACAAAGAGAGGAAGCAGGAAACAATTCTCTTACCAACAATGGATATGTGATGAAAAGTAAAAAAGCAGTTTTTCTCTTAACCTGGCACATCAGATGGAGTGAAAAAATATCAATCCAAATTCCATTTAAGTTGGGACATCGCTTAGAACAAAACAGAATACAATGATTTGCAAATCCTGTTCAACCTATATTCAATTGGACACACCACAAAGACTAAACATTTATCTTCAAACTGATAAACTTTTTTTTTCCACAAATATTCACTCATTTTTAATTTGATTCCTATAACATAATGATGATAATAATAACTTTATTTATATAGCACCTTTAAAAACAGATGTTTACAAAGTGCTTTAACAGACAGAACCCGGTACTCTGGGACCATAAAATCCACAATCAGGTCAAACAGAGACCAAACGAGTCAGAGGAAAAAGCACAGAGGGTCATGTTCACTAAAGCAACAAAAGGGAGGAAAATAGTGAACTGGTGAGTTGGAAAAAGCTAAAGTAAACAACATGCTCCAAGAATGCTGGGACAGGGGCAACAAAAGACTGAGAAAGTTAAAGAATGCTCGAAAACACCTGTTTGGAACATTTACAGGTGAGCAGATTTATTGGAAACAGGTGAGTGTCAATTTTTGGTTATAAAAGGAGCGCCCCTGAATGGCTCAGTCATTCGAAAGAAAGGATGAGGCCAGTTTCACCGCTTTGTGAACAGCTGCATGAGCAAATAGTCCAACAGTTTAAGAAAAATGTTTCTCAACACGCAATTTAATCAACTACAGTCCATAATATCATCAAAAGAGTCAGAGAATCAAGATAAATCTCTGCACGAGTGCCAAAGCCAAAAACCAACATTGAATGCCTGTGACCTTTGATCCTCCAGGCAGCACTACATTGAAAATCAACATCATTCTGTAAAGGCTTTCACCATGTGGGCTCTGGAACACTAACACAATTCACAGTGCCTTTATGCAAAAGTGCCAAAATGAAGCTCTGCTATATTTACTCTAAGAGACACTTACCTGAAGTCCCAGAAGCTGAAATATCTGTATTAAATCAAACTGCAATAAGGCTTGGATGCGCACAACATGGCGCTTGCCCTTCATACACACAAAGACAGAGACGCTCACTCGCAGCGCTCCTGTCTCCCGCTGAGTATGCGTCCCTCCCTCTCTTGAATGCCACGCCTTTGTTACTTTCTCTGGAGATGGAACAAAGAGGGTGCCCACTCGTTTCTCTCATTCTGTCTCAAAAATGTTCACGGTGGACGTGAAATATCACAGAGGAGTAAATATTGGGCTTCTGTTAGTTAACTCAGTCCTTTGGGACATCTACTAGTTTAAGTTACAGTAAGACTGTACCATGCAAAGTGAAAGCCATATATCAGCAACATCAACAAGTGTTGCCGGCTCCTTTGGGCCTGAGCTTATCTGAGATGGACTAATGCGAAGTGGAAAAGTGTTCTGCGGTCTGTTGAGACCACATTTCATATTGTTTTTGTAACTCATGGATACCTTGTCCTCCCTGCTGTTGTTTTTCTCTAACACCAATGATATGTAAAAATCTGGCTAAAAATAGAAGAGTGTATTGCTAAAACACGAGAAAATGAAAATCTTGTAAATTTTTCTAAATTAACCAGACAGGGGCTGGTGTCACATGGTTTATTCACAGTGTGCTTGACCTAATATACACACCTTTTTGTTTGTGTCTCCTATTTAATATGACAAAGGTTAACAGTTACTGTACAATCAATCCCCTTTTGCATTGAACAGTCAGCGTTACAATAACTACAAAACTACTCTTGTAATCAGAGATGGCAAAAGTACCCAGATTCCTTACTTGAGTAGAAGTAAAATATCTATGTAAAAAATGACTAGAGTAAAAGTAAAAAGTACTGATCCAAATATCTACTCAAGTAAAATTAAAAAGTACAGGCTCTGAAATGTACTCAAAAGTACTTTTAAAAGTAAAAAGTATTTCTATTGCACCAGTCACTGGTTGCAAAGCTATTAAACACAGGATAATTTATATGGAATCTACTTTAGCAATGTTATTGTTAGAACAAAAACTACTTGCCTAGTATCCTAATGTACTTCACTATATAGTCCTTTAGGCATTTGTATTGTACACTTAAGGTTAACACATCACACTTCTAAACATTGAATTTTGGACCTTCCAAACTATGGTGTCACAAATCATGCTCATAGGCCCAACTCTTAATCCACTTTTTTAATAGCACATCAGGCAACAGTTGTTTCTCACTGTGTGGAGTGGCAGACCTGCTCTGACACACACAACACATGCGCAGGCTTGCACGCACGCACACACTCACACAGACAGCAGTGTCTCCTCCTGTGTCTGGTTTATTCTAGACATACTCTGATGGATGTTTGTCCTCTTAGGGCCTCCATACACTGAAGACATTTTGCCACATTTTCACCTGATTTACACACTGGCACTAGTAGATTGTATTTGGAGCTTGATCCGTCAAAGATTGTTTTTATATCATGGACAATACGTGATGCAGGATACCTCAGCATGAATTTATCACTTAGAAAACAGTGAGTGAGTAAAAACAGAGGGTCAGAGCTGGACTGATGAAGAATGTTGAGTTTTGATGCATCAAAACGCTGACTCGTCTTTTTTAAGTCGTTGTGTTCACTTGAACCGTGCACATGAGCTATCAAGACACTGTTTGAATTATAAAATCACACAAAGTGACTGATGATCCCTCACTGTCCCTGCGATGATCGTCCGTCTGTGTCTGTACGCACACCGGCAGACAGAAGAGCGCGCCCAAAGATGCTGAGCGGTTCGGGAGGCATTTAGATCAAATGTTCACATGAACATGAGCTGCGCTGCAAAATTACATTACTGACAGACGACAACGGTAACAGCCACACTTTAAATGGAAAATATCAGGTCTGTAAGCCACAGAGCGTGGCTGCATCGGACAGCAAAGAATAAGTCCTCTTGCGCAAAATGGGGCCTCGTGAATCGTGGGGCCCTACGCACAGCGTGTGTTTTGCGTAAAGGGAAAGGCGGTGCTGCTTAGGCTACACATATAAAGTAACAAGCCTTTTTTGGAAATGTAAGGAGTGGAAAGTACAGATATTTATGGTAAAATGTAACTGAGTAAAAGTAAAAAGTTGTCAGAGAAATAAATACTTCTAAAAGTACAAAGTACTTGAAAAATCTACTTAAGCATAGTAACAAAGTATTTGTACTTCGTTACTTGCTATCTCTGCTTGTAATTACAGGAAAAACTTTCCCCATCTCACAGCGCAGGATGAAAGAAAACACACAGGGAGTATGTTTTAGTAGAGGAGTTTCCACTTGACACACTCAGCACACTGTCAGATATGATATAGACTGTGTGCCTTTAAAGAGATCACATTAATTCAGTTGGTTTGCTTTGGCTTTCACCTTGAAATGATGTAAAAATGTCATGTAGCCATGAACCTGTTAACTTCAGGTGTAATAAGATTCAACACTCAGCAGAGCACTGAGGTCTCTATCAGAGATAATTGGCTGTGGAGCCAAGGATGAACACAGATCTAAAAATACACTCACATTTATTACAGCCACAGTATGAAGATTTTTTCCCCTTCCACGTCTAAATCTAAGTTCACTATATGTTGTTGGTTTTAAACTCATCTGCAGAATGTTGGTTATAAGTTGTAGTTTGATCCAGTAGTGGAGAAGAAGTGCAATATGCCAAAATTGAGGAGTCGAGTTGGTCCCACATTTATGAAAGAACCAATAGATGCTAACAGAAAACATTGTTTTTTCTGTAGTGTTTTTCATTCTTTTTATAAACCTCTGTGATACTAATTTGCTATTTTTAAAAAACTTTTCATCAACTGAATGAAACGTGCCAGCCTGATCTCCTCATAACTACTGAGACGTTTTTGAGGCCTTCATTTACTCAACCCACAGGCAACAATTTACATTTAGGACCATGCTCTCCAACATATTTTCTCTCTTCTTCTGTCCTTATTACATCCCTTTGTTTCTCCCTCTGTATACAGCCTGAAGTGGTTGTATTGAGCTCTTTTATCTTATCCAAGCATCCCTCTTTTCTGAAAACCTCTTAAGTTCAGAGATGTACCTGTAAGTGGAGGAGGCTCTTTGATGAAGCTTGTATTACCATAAATAGTGATAATTTGGTTCTTCGGTGACATCTCCTCAACAAAAGCAGCGAGCTGTTGGTTATCCTCAAAGATTTGTGTCTGTTTTTCTTGGGTCAAACTGGTGTCTGTAAAATTCTGTAAAATAAAGGAATAAAGATAAATCCATTCAGTGACTCTTTCCTCATCAGCTCTTTCCATCGTCAGACCAAAGGTATAACTCTGAGTTTGATTCATTTTATTGAAACTTCAGCTTTATTCAATCCTTAAAGATAATGCTTTTTTAATGAAATGACTCTTTATATTTGTTTGAAAATAAAAAACAATTGAAGGCAGATGGGTCCTTAGGTATCTCATTTGATCCTAAAGATTTTTATACTTTATTTTTAGATTGTTGATTTTTAACAAACACATGGAACAATAAGCAGACAGGGTTATCACATAACAGACAGAATGGTTTGTTAGCACATGATATTGAGCTTAAACTACATGTAAAACAAAATTAAACATAAATAAGACTTTACAATAAGGTTACAATGGGGTGTCGTCGGTCATTATGACACACAACTATGTTATTATGACACACTATTATCATTATGACACAAGCACAGTTTCTCCCCCCAGGCTGAACTCCTAAGAGCAAATGGCCATCTATTTACCCTGTATATAATCATTCATTGCCCATATCATCCTCCCCTGTTTTTGAGCCTGTGCACTATGTTTCTTGTTTGTTTTTGTTTGTTGTCCTTTGTTTCTTGTTTTTTTTTATCTTGTACATATTCTATTTCCATTCTTACCTTAATTTTTATGTTCAATTTTTTTATTTGATTTTATTTTTTTATTTTTATTGAAAAGTTTAATTCCTGCTTTGCGTTTTCTGCTTCTGTTTTAGAATGTATATACACTCTGAGTGTATCTCGTCTGTATTTAGAGAGTGAAGTAAACCGGCATCAAATTCCTTGTTTGTCTCGCAAACCTGGCCAATAAAGCTGATTCTGATTCTGATTCTGATTCTACACGAGACTGAGCGACCCATTTTCACAGACAACAGGTCCCGAAACCCAACAACTGCCAGGTTTGGCCATAATTGTGTATAAATCATTTAGTCTGACCTCGGCATAAGTTGTTTAATTAAGATAAGAGGCAGGTTATGTCTTGTTTGAGTATTGTGTACAGTTATGTTCATAATAATAGCAGTGTGTTTAAAAAGGTGAGTAAACCTCAAAATTCTTCAAATAATTTTCATTTTAATGCACACAGATGTATTGGGGACACTGCACATTCTATTTCAAAGCAAGAAAATTGGAAAAAGTAATTGAATTTGATAATATTTTACAGAAAGTCAAGAAATATAATGTTAAAAAACAGCAGTGTTGACATCTTTATTTACAAACTCAAAAATGTAGTGTATTAACTAAGAATTGCTTGATGATTCAACTTTCCTGGGAATCATAAACTAATATTTAGTTGCATAACCACAGTTTCTGATAACTGCTTCACATCTGTGGTGCATGGAGCCTACCAACTTCTGGCACCAGTCAACAGGTATCGAAGCCCAGGACAATTGTACTACGTTCTACAATTGCTCTGCATTTCTTGGTTTTGCCTCATGAACAGCATTTTTTATGTCAGCCCACAAGTTTTCAATGGGATTAAGGTTCGGGGATTGTGCTGGCCACCCCATTACTTGAATTTTGTTTGCCTGGAACCATGATTTTGCTCGCTTGCTGGTGTGTTTGGGGTCATTGTCTTGTTGAAACACCCATTTCAAGGGCATTTCCTCTTCAGCATACAGCAATATGACTTCTTCCAGTATTCTGATGTACTCAAACTGATCCATGATCCCTGGTATGCAATAAATAGGACCAACACCATAGTACGAGAAACATCCCCATATCATGATGCTTGCACCACCATGCTTCACTGTCTTCACTGTGTACTGTGGCTTGAATTCAGTGTTTTCAGGTCGTCTGACAAACTGTCTGTGGCCCTTAGACCCAAAAAGAACAATCTTACTCTCATCAGTCCACAAAATATTGTGCCATTTCTTTTTAGGCCAGTCAATGTGTTCTTTGGCAAATTGTAACCGCTTCAGCACATGTCTTTTTTTTAACAATGGGACTTTGCGGGGGCTTCTTGCTGGTAGCTTGGCTTCACATAGATGTCGTCTGATTGTTGCAGTACTCACAGGCAACCTTAGATCTTCTTTGATTCTCCTGGAGCTGATCATTGGCTGAGCCTTTACCATTTTGGTTATTCTCCGATCCATTCGAATAGTCGTTTTTCTTTGTCCTCCTCACCTTTCTGGTTTTGGCTGCCACTTTAAAGCATTTGATAGCATTTTAGCTGAACAGCCTATCATTTTCTGACCTTCTTTATAGGTTTTCCCCTCTTTTATTAACTTCTTAATCAAAGAACGCTTTTCTTCTGAACAATGTCTTGAACGACCCATTTTACTCTGTTTGTCAAGGACAAATGTACAGCCAGCATATGCAGCGTCAGTTGCCTTGATCCTTAAATAAGTGCCACCTGTTTAACACCTATTTTTTTCACACAATCAATTACCTCACTAATTAAACTCAGCACTGCTATTTTTTTGAACACGCCCCTTTCAGTTAATGATTCAGCTTCACAGAATCAGCAGCATGCACGTCATGCCCGTTTGGTCTGTTGGTTTTCTATACCTTTATTAAAGCTTCTAGAAACCTACTTGCAGTGTAGAAGTTGAAATTCTAACAAAAATTTGATTTATCTGCTGTTGATGTGGGCCTGCTATTATTTTGAACACAACTGTATGTTGAGAGCTGATCCAAATGAGGCGGATGAACGATGGCAGAGGATGCTCCTGGGACACAACAGGGATTAAAACACAAAAACAACCTTCTTAAATTCGCCAAAAAAGTTGGCCTGAATATGTTACCACACAGGTCGACAGAACAATCTGGTGATGAGTGGCTGAAGGAACCCCGGCTTATATCCACTGCAGGCTGATGAGCAGATTGGAGGCAGCTGATCTTGACTGAGACTGGAGGGATTAGAAGCAGGTGTTGGACTTCAGGAAGACACACACACAGACAAAGAAAAGACAAAACATAAGAGAAAATGTCTATACAATTCTAAATGAAAATGTATAACACTTTTGAGAAGACAAAACAGAAACTCAACCTTATTAACTATTATTATTATTTATTATTTGTATTATTATATCATTTAACTATTCATGAAGTCCATAAAGAGAAAATAAAGTGAAAATACGGCAAAACAGGGTGAAAAACTCTGCAAAAATACGACAAATGAAAGGCAAAAAACCCTCCAGAATTATACTAATGTCATTATTTACAATATGTTTACATTATTTAGACAGAAAATACTGATAAACCACAGATAAATGATTCACGTTTGTCTCTGAATCCTCTCTCTGCGCTACGGCTCAGTCATCTCACTTTTATGGGATTTTTTAAAAATCCAGACCAATAGCTGTATCACCATGTATTGGCTTCTTCCTTGGACCAATCCACACCTCTGGTAAAATTTTCATGTAAATCCATCCAGTAGTTTTTCCGTAATCTTGCTAACAGCCAAACAAACAAATAGACAAACAGACAGACAGACCCTGGCGAAAACATAACCTCCTTGGCGGAGATAATAAGCATTCACTCTCACACTCACATCTAAGGGCAATTCAGAGTCACTTATCAACCTAATAAGTGTGTTTTTGTCTGTGGGAGGAAGCTGGAGTGCCTGGAGAAAACCCACACATGCACAAGGACACATGAAAACTCCACACAGAAATGCCTTGACCAACCCCGAGGATGGAACCAGCAACCTTCTTTCTGTGAGGCTTTATCAGGAAGGTTCATGGGTATAGGCTTGCAGGTAAAAGGGAAAGCCCAATCAACAGTCAAAGAACCCCCATTGTCACTTATCACTCATATTCACTCATACTGAGGAAAAACAAAGCACTTAAAAATTGTTCATCCAGTCATACATTAGATCCAACAATGTAAAATTCACACAATTTGGCCAATAACCCATGAACAAAAGTGTACCTCTCTGGTGGTCTGAGCTTGTTCTCCTTAAAGGTACAGCGCTGTTTGGAGCCTTTTCAGCCACTTCACTGACTGTTTGTCAAGTACTGGATACAACCCAACTTCAAAAATACTGAACTATCCCTTTACAGTCAATTTTGAAATAGTTGATTATGTTTAATATGAAAAGATTTAGAAATAAGGGCAACATAAGCCTACGTAAGTGTAATTTTATTTTAAAATTTTTGTATGCATTGTAGGAGATGATTGGTATTGGTATCAGTATATCCACTTGAAAAAGTCTGGTAATTAATTATTACTTGGTCCTATTTTGCGGTTGATATCCGTGCGTGTTGCCTCCTGTGTTGTCTTGGAGCACATTAATCCTCTCGGCCGACAAAGATAATGTGAATCAAATTATAATTAAAGTATTTAAATTGTTGTGTTAGAGAATAGGACTCAGAGAGACGCATCAAATTGCACTGATATTCCATACACAGCTCCTCTTCCTGTAATTGTCACTTAGTGTCCCCTCTCTCTCTCTCTCTCCTCTCTGTTTCTCACGCAATCAATCGTTTCAGAGTAGCCTAACAGCAGACAGCGTGTGGGAGAAAGTTGAGGGCAGGGAATCGGCTCACAGCTTGTGTCACATTGTGCTCAGCACCACGGACAGAGGAGGAGCTCGGACAGCAGAGATCCATCGATGTGGAGGAACTGTTGAGGAATGATGGTTTGGAGCAGGATATTTACTGTTTTTAATGTGATCACACTGGACTTGGATGCTGTTTAATTTTTCCTGCTCACCACGTTAGGTGGTTCTGGTCCCTTTTTGCCCAAAAGGGAGCAAGAATGTAGCTTTACGCACGGAGTGGAGATAAAACAAGCGTATAATAACAGAGGCTGTAAATCTAATATCGCTAATACTATCACCTAGAAACAAGCTTTATTATCACAGAGGTTGTATTCAACAGTTGTGCCGTGCGTTAAAGCTGTGGCAGGGCTGACATTACCGCTTTTACGCACGACGCAGCAGAGGACTCGTGCTGGAACTGGAGGTCAGTGATTGATTGTTTTAAGCACTGTGAAGGTTACAACTTCATGTCAACAGCTGCAGCGTCTGATCCAATACTAGGCACACCACGTGCTGAACAGATTTTGTTTTGGCACACTGCACGAGAAAACGCGCGAGTCATATTTGGATCAAGACTAACTCTGCTGTCATGTTGTTCAGTTTTATCTCTGAATTATTTTAGTTTATAAATTCACACTGAAAAAAGTCAAGGACGGTGCAAGGACAGGGGCAGAGCTAGACAAAGCAAGTATCCGGGGCTTTGGGAGGCTGGAGGGTCCTAGAAGCGATGTCAGGATCAGACCTTAAGTGAAGATTTAATGACGTGTAGAATTCTTTGTAAGTGTTAAATACTCTCACTTATCCACGTACTAAACTAATTACCAAGAAGAAGATGCTCTACCTTAAACCAGACATACATGACACATGATTGGTGAGTATGTTTTTTTTATTGGAAAAGTGCTGAATTTATTCAAGAGTAATTATAAATTATCTATAATTCAAAATAAATCCAAATATTCTGTGGGTAAGTGTTTTGGAGCAGTTTGAACCTAAAAACAAAGAAACAAGGGTTCACTACATGAAACATCAACGATACATGCAAACCGCAACATTAAAACAAGACCTAAAATCAAATACTGATAAAAATTCAAGAAATTAAAACACAAGAAGGAAAATAAGACTACAGATATAAAAGGTTGACATATAAAGGTTGAGAGTGTTTAGAGAACTGATTGCAGATTATAGGAGTGGAAAATAACCAATTACATTTAATCATCTCACTGTGACGGAGAAGTTTTTGTGTATTTGTTCTTGTTTGAGTAATTTTTAAACAAAAATTTTTGCTTCAGTACGTTTTTAATGTGTTGTACTTAGTTGAATTTGTGATAACTTCTGTGCAGAGTTAAAACATGAGAATAAATCAAAGTTTCCATCAACTATTGATATCATGACAGTTCAAGGACAAATACAGCAGGCAAGAAGCATATAAGATTTAACCAAGTTACTGTGATTGATTTGTTTTTTTGAGCACTTTAACTTCTTTGAGTTGTTTTTCTTTAAACCAGTACTTTTACATAACTTGAGTATGATGTATTTTGGATGTATTGTTCTCATATATTTCTAATAGTATTTGATAACTGAGTACAAATAAAATGAAAAGCTAAACCAGTGGAAGCCTTTTGTCAGCTTGTGCCGCCATAATACCAAAATCTGGATACTCAAGACTGAAACAAAACTTGAACCTGAATGTCTTTGTTTGATACTCAATAACTTATTCATAAAAATAAGAGATCTTCAAGGATTGATCCCTATTGATTTGACAGTTTATTGACATTGAGTGTAAAAAACACTGACACTGATTTGATATTGATTTATAATTGATAAGAAAACTGTTCACACATTTATAAATATTTGGAATTCTGTTAATTGTTCAAATGCAGTGTGCTCATGCAAAACTGTAACTCTACCGAGTAGAAAATACATTCTTACTGATATCTTTACTATCTTGTTTCATAAATACCACAGCAAATTGGTGTGGTTGTTTTATCTTAATTAGATGAAATGTTATTAAGTAATATGCAATTAAATCTATGAATAAATAACAGGGTGTCCTATCACACTCCAACTTTTGACCTTTTCATTCATCACAGAACAGTTGACCCAAATACTCAGTACTCTGAGTGAATGAAGAGCTTTAGTAGACCCTCTGAGTACTTCACATGTATTTCAGTAAATTGGATCAAGTAACTGCACTTTTTCTCGAGTACAGTATTAGTGTACCAGTTTCAACCCCTGTATAGCCTACACCTTTGAGGTGCTGATATGACTGTGCCTCATTGTGGTGTAAATAAAAGAAAGTCCTAAAATCAGGTCATAGTCAAGAGACATCTTAAGCACAATTAGACAATACAACAACTTGTCTGTTACAATTTTGAGTAAGTTGGATGAATAATCCCTCAAACCCACCGCCCCAAAGTAGCACCTGCAGGCAGGTAATAGCACCCACAGGGACACCAGCTTGACATTTAAAACCTAAATGTCTTCATGGCTCTAAAATCTTAAAAAAGTATCTTTAAAGCAATTGATTATCACTCTTACCTCCTTCAACAGGCAGACACCATTTGACATTTCTGTAAAGATACATGACATTGTAAAGTTAGAAACCCAGCAGCAGAGCTTGACCTTTAAAATTAAGGTCTGGAAAAGCAGGATAAGTGGCTTCAGGTTCAGATGTATTTCCTTGAGCTGGTAATAATACTGCAGTGGAAATGGACAGAGACTGAACAGCCACTGACTATTTAAAGCCATTTTACTCTAATGGTAAGTGATTGTTTGCGTGTAAGCTGTCCATCACGATCAGTTGACACATTCATGGTCTTTGTTACCCATTACATGGCAATGAGGCAGCAGTGGGAGCTATTTGGGGTTTAGTGCCTTGCCCAAGGACACGTGGATATTAGATAAATGAGGATCACTCCAAACTGAGCCACAAATGCCCCAAAACTATATGAAAAACCTTCAAAAGTAAATTAAGATAGTTTTATATAGTCTATTATTGCTACTATTTCATGATGCTTCACTATCACCTAGTTGGAGGCTAAAGTTTTGGCTTCCTCCTGCACCACCTCTTGTCTCTCTTTGTATTTGTGTGGTTTTTTTTTTTATCGCGCTAAAACAAACATAAAAACCTATTTAGGGAAGAGATTTTATTCCTGCACATGAACTTGTTACTGCTTGCCACGGTCTAGGATGGAACAACAGGTGGCAGTATTTCCCTACTTAGAAAATTCTGTTGATTTGCATTAAAGACTGGCAATGCAGAGTTAAAGTTTTATTTACAACCTGGAAGATTCTGACTTTTTGAGCAAACATTTGGAGCTTGAGCCCTGTTAGCTTGCTGTTACCTCCGCTGATGTGCTGCAGTAGCTACAGGACCAACTAGACTGATTTTTACTTCTTTTAAAAGCTTTTCTTTGCTGCTTCTTCTTCTGCAACTGATCCAGACTCCACATGCCAACAAACTGGACAGACCTGAACTTTTTCAGTGAATTTGTGAAATAGAAGGATAAATAACTTCACCATGAATCCTGTTACACCAGATCCCTCAGACCAGAGCCCCTGGTTCCCCTCTCCATCAGACCTGAACTCCACTTACGCAGCTGCTCCCTCACCTTTCTTCTTCTCCTACTCTCACCTCATCAACATCTCCTCAAACATGTCTGCTCAGAGTGTTCCCTTTGAGGGCAGCAGCACCCTCATGACCGCCATCATCTCCCTCACCGTCTTCATCGTGGGTCTGATTGGGAACACTTTAGCCATCTACGTGGTGCTGTGCTACGCCAAGATGAAGACGGTCACCAACATCTACATCCTGAATCTAGCTGTGGCCGATGAACTCTACATCCTCGGCCTGCCCTTCCTCACAACGCAGAACGTGCTCTCCTATTGGCCGTTTGGATCCTTCCTGTGTCGCACGGTGATGACGGCAGACTCTTTGAACCAGTTCACATCTATTTTCTGCCTGACTGTGATGTCCATTGACCGCTACCTGGCTGTGGTTCACCCGATCCGGAGCACCAAGTGGAGGCACCCTCGTGTGGCCAAGGCGGTGAGCGCAGCCGTGTGGGTGGTGTCCTTCATCGTGGTCCTGCCTGTGGTCATCTTCTCTGATGTTCAGGTATGAACTGCAATCCTGATACCAACCCATGTTCTTCAAGTTACTGTGGCTGTATTTGAAACTACCTTCAGTACAAACAGTCAAAGCTTTTTGTTTCATTTTTCTCACTAGGCAGTGAGAATCCTCTGAAAAATGCTTGTGTTTTTAAGTGTTACTGTCCTCAAAACTGCCACACTTCCACTGTCAAATTGTTGACTTTTTTCTGTATTTATTGTTTGCAATTTATTGCCCCAATCTTTTCTTGAATTTGTATTTATTATGACATGTGCTGTTGACCTCTTGGCCAGGTCACCCTTGTAAATGAGCTCCTGATCTCATTGGAATCTGGTTAAACAAAAGTTAAATTAAAACAAAAAATCAGACCTCTACCAAGGTAGCTCACATATTGCTGTTACATCTCTAAGCAATAGTTCAGAGATAAAGTTACCATCATAATAAGATTCCCTGAAAATCTACACCTAGCACTCAGAATTATGTTGATATCATAATTAGTTAGACAATTACTGAGTAAAAACGATTGTTCCATAATGGCAGTTATCTGGATCACCGCCAAAATCTAATTATTTCTAAGTTGGGCCATTACCAACATCTGACAATGAAAATTTCAGCAAAGTCTGTCCAGTAGTTTTTGTGTAATCTTTCTCACCATCAGACAAACAGACATACGCTGGCAACAACATAACCTCCTTGGAAGAGGTAAAAATGCAGTTTGCAAGTAAATTTGAAATCTCCAGAAACAATGCAGATGTTAGTTTGATTCCAGAAACATCAGCGGTATATATCAGACCAGTCAACCATGTTTTCTGCTATCAAAATGTTAACCGGTCACAATGAGAGAACAATATTAGCATCTAGCATTAACATAAGTATTAGCATTATTTAAAGATGGGGAGAAACAGGAAGTGTCCTTCAACATGACTCTGTACAGTGTTGTGCTCCCTGTGAAGAGGAAGACAAAGGGTTTGTTGAAGGTGTCAGTGCTGTTTGGGCTTTTCCCCATGAGGTGGAACAGTGACCTCATGGATTCATTTTCATCTTTACAAAGTGTCATTTAAAAGGGCAGCATGGTGGAGCAGCAGGTAAGTGCTCATGCCTCGATGCATGGTGGCTGCTGGCTGACTCACTGTGTTGGTCAGGAGTTTTCATATTCTCCCTTTGCTTGTGTGGGTTTTCTCCAGAAACTCCAGTTTCATCCCACAGACCCAAAATATGCTCATAGGTGACTCTAATTTGCTCCTAGGTGTGAGAGTGTGTGTGAATGGTTTTGTCTCGGTATGCAGCCCTGTAATTGCCTGAAGACCATTTTGCCCAATGTCAGCTGGGATAGGCTCCAGTCCCTGCTACACTTATGGGGATGAGCTGAATAGATAAAGGATGGATTCACTGTTATTATGAAAACTGAAAATCACTGGCATTACATAATTTTTCAGTAAACAAATGAAAGTGTTTTTTGTTGTGTTATGTTAACTCAACTATCCTTATTAATTTTTTATGTAAAGTTGGTCAGGCCAAGCTATGGAAACAGGGTTTGCATAGACAATAAATTTTGGTGTACAAGACTGGTGTGGAGGTAAGCAAACACAATATATTCATGATATGCTGCAACAAGTATGGGCTTGATTCCTGACTAAGATTGTCACTATTGAATTTGTTTTTCTCTCAACTCAGAATTTTGAGTTTTGACCCAAACCTCAAAAATCTAGTACAGACAGTTACCTTGAAAGTTTGAGTTTTCTAAACATTTTTTGTTTTTACAGTGAAAGAGCGTCTACATACTGGTGTATTAACCATTAAAGAAACATAAACAATGATTATGGTAATTACCAATGCTGTTGATTTAGGGCAGCTGTGGCATAAACCTTACACTGGGTGGTGGTCTAATACATTTTCTAAGCACTATACATCAAGAAATGTCCACCTTAATTTAAAAAATACTTAAACACAGTAAGGACCCAAGTTAAGAACTTTGGTTAAAACGTTTTATAAGTTCACAGAGAGAAGTAATGCAGCAAGTTCTGTAACAATAAGAAAACACAAAAGCTCTTAGTGAAAGATCTGAAAAGGCAAAAAATCCAAGGTTTTAACTGGAACATACTGGTGTGCAGTGGTGAAGGCCGCTGGTTTTGATGAAAGTTGAACAAAAGGATTTACTGTGGAAAAAGAAAATCATTGTTAAACAGCAGCACTATTCTTGTAAGCATAGATAAAATACCCAGAACTATCTCACAGTCCAGAATACAAAATGTGAATCCTTAAATGTCCTCTAAAGAGATTCAGAAGCTGCATTTGGAGTTGTTTAACAGGAGGCTGTCTTACAACCAACGGGCCAAATTTCACCAATGAAAAAAAGTCTCCCCAGTTCATGAAATCATGTTTCAGAATCATTAAAAATTAAGTGGTAATCACTGCTGTTGGGCGCTGTGAGTGTCTTGACTGTGCCTAAATATCCCCCACTCTCAGGAAAGATAATCCTCTTTCAACTTTTAAAAATAATTTTATATTCTCCTGCTTGGATGGTGTCAGCAGAGGGTATTTCTTCTGCATAACATGTTTAAAGATGTTTTTTCAAGGCCTAAGAAGATGCCTCTGCTGCTCTGTTATTTTTGTTTTCTTTTGTAGGAATTTGAGCCATTTGTATTGACATTTTCTTTTGTTTCATTTCTCTTAGGACACGTTTAACTCCTGCAACATGAACTGGCCTGAACCGAAGAACGTGTGGTCGACAGCCTTCATCCTCTACACGGCCACAGTGGGCTTCTTTGGACCGCTGCTCATCATCTGCCTCTGCTACCTACTCATCGTTGTCAAAGTATGTAATTGTGTCTTTGTCTGAGACCTGAGATAAAACATCAGCCTCCGCATATTCCTCCTCTTCATCATAATTATCTCCATCACATTAGTCCTAATCAGAGTACCTTTCTCCTGCAGGTGAAGTCCTCGGGGCTTCGGGCAGGCTTCACCAAGCGTCGCCGTTCAGAGCGTAAGGTTACGCGGATGGTGGTAGTGATCGTGGTGGCGTTTGTGCTCTGCTGGCTGCCATTCTTCATCATTAACATGATCAACCTGGTGGTCATCATCCCAGAGTCCAGCGCCACAGCAGGCATCTACTTCTTCGCTGTGATTCTGTCCTATGCTAACTCCTGCGCCAACCCGGTGCTCTACGGGTTCCTGTCAGAGAACTTCAAACAGAGCTTCAGACACGTACGCTTAGATACCGTCGCTGTTTTAAACATTGTTCATGGAAAGGTTAACATTTACTAAATACAGGCCGCTGCATTGGTGCAGTTGATTGACTAAAAGATGGCCATGACCTTCATGCTCTCTTAAAGTAATGGAACATCCTTACTTTCATTGATTTTGCTTAGCTTAAAGGGATACACCAACATTTTTTTTCTTTTCGTGTCTCGCCTCACTTCAGAGTCCATGACAAGCAGATAGACGCCATTCTTTCAACTTTGCGTGCAGTAACAAGAAAGAGACTGGCAGAGCTCGCCCACTGCTCATTAGCTTAGCTCGAACACTAAGAGTCAATGGCTAGTGTTAGCCTGCTGCTGCCTACAGTCATCAGATAAACTCTTCAGCAACTCTAAATGTTTCTGTGTGCTTGTTGTGACTCATTTTTTTTACCCGTTATATGTTACGTTATCTGTTTTTAGACTAAGCACTTTCTGTAATTTTCGAAAGAAATACATCCAAAACTAAACTGCAGGACGCATGTGCAAACCACCGTGGATGTGCTTGTAAGTAGGTCAACAAAACAAGACAAAAAAAAAAAAAATATTAGTGTTTCCCTTCTACATGAATTTAATATATTACAAGCAGACAAAGCTCTTGGTTAGATTAAGGAGACTTTAGTGAAAATCAGAGGCAAAATCCTTTATCTAACAGGGATATGTGACTGGACTGAATCTTTATTATGAAATGAGACTCCTATCACAAGTCCTCTCTCAAGTTTTTCAGCATAGGGGACACAGTTAATCCAGGCCAAACCTTCATCTCCATTTGCAAAAATTCAGAGCCAAACTTGCAAGGAACCTCCACTATGCTTTACTGTTGCCTGCAGACATTCATTATTATTCTCAATATTATTAACCTTGCAGTGCGGAACCAGCCTAATTTAATGTCTGTGATCAAACAGAGTCATCTTGCCAAGCTACAATCCTTTGAAGCAGGAAACAGTGGGACTAGCGCTATGCACTATGACTATATTGAAAGGCAAATACAGTTTGAAGTAAGAAAGGGAAAGTGACCTGTACACTATCAGTAAAGTTTTGACTTTAGTACTGTAAAAAAAGCTTAAAACAGTGTGGCTTCATGCCAAAGTGGGGCCCCATGTGAATTTTTTCATGAGACACTTTGCCGCCAACATCATCTTAAAGAAAAGAATCTTTTACAAGTCCCTTTTGTTTGGTTACAGTTGTAGACAAAAACTAGTACAAAGTCAAATGTCAAAACTTGTACTTTATACGCAGCAAAGTCTAATGTTGTGTTTTATCTTTGAGTTAGCTTCTTCGCCACTGATTGCTGATGGGTTTTTTCTGATGCAGGTTCTGTGTATGAAGAGTATGCAGTGTAAGGCCACTGGAGTTGATGATGGAGACCCCAGTGCCCCTCGCACTGAAAAAACCACAGCACACGACTGTGTGGTTCTCTCCCCTCGAGACCACATCTACAGTGACCCACAGAGCAGCCAGGTACAATGTATTTGTGTCTGACAGTCTCCTTTCTTTCTTTCTTTCTTGCATTTCTATGCTTAGAAAAGAGAAATCTAGGAGCATTTTCACAGCTATATTACTTTGCTCCAAATCATGTACCAGTTTCCCTGCATGTGTCCAGCAAGGCCGAAAACCATCATTTAATGCCTGTGACCTTTAATCTCTCAGGTGGCACTGCATTAAAGAGTGAAATCATTCTGTAAAGAATAATACCACATGGGCTCAGGAGCCCTCTGGAAAAGTATTGTTAGTTAACACAGTTTGTCGCTGCATCAACATGTGCAAGTTAAAAATGTACCATGCAAAGTGAAATAAATATATATATCAAAAACACCCAGGAAACAATGTTAGCTTGTCTGGGCACGAGCTCATCTGAGATGGACTGATGCAGAGTGTAAAAGTCTGCTGTGGTCTGACGAGTCCACATTTTAAATCATTTTTTGGAGATCATGAACATCCTGTCCTCTGGGCTAAAGAGGAAAAGGACCATCCAGATGGTAAGTGTAAAGTTCAAAACCTAGCATCTGTGATGGTATGGGGATGTGTTTGTGCCCATTGCATGGGTAACTTGCACGTCTTAGAAGGCATCATTAATGCTGAAAGGTACATACAGGTTTTGGAGCAACATATGCTGCCATCCAAGAGACGTCTTTTTCAGGGACATCCTGCTTATTTCAGCAAGACAATGCCAAACCACATTCTGCATGTGTTACAACAGTGAGGCTTTGTAGTTCAAGCGTGCAGGTACTAGACTGACCTGCCAGCAGTCCTGCCAGCAGTTTACTCTTCATAATGCACATTTTCATGTGCATTATGAAGAGTAAATTCGACAATGGAGACACAGATCTGTTGAGCAACTGAAGATGTACATCAAGCAAGAATGTGGAAGAATTGCTCCTTCAAAGCTTCATCAATTAGTGTCCTCAGTTCCCAAACACTTACTGAGTGTTAATAAAAGAAAAGGTGGTGTAACACAGTGGTAAACATGCCAAAAAAAACATACCAGAAGACAACTTCTGTTTTTATTTATGCTTTACACAATGTCCCAACTTTTTCAGATTTGGGGTTTGTAGTTGTGGTTATTGAGAAACTGATTTATGGTTAGTTTGTTTGGACTTGGGGCAGATACAACCTTCACTGATAACTTTAATCCACAATCCAAAACAAGAACCATTGTGTTTATGGTGAATGAAAATCAAACCTGAGCTTGAATAGCACCCTTTTAGTCTCTGACTATTGAAACTGCTTCAGCTGCAGTTGATCCAGTTGTTGGAAAACGGCCTTCAGGGAAGGTGAAAAAACACGTCATTACAATCAGACACACACTCACATCAACACCATCAAGGTTTATCAGCCCTGATGCATCAGATGTGGCAGGTCTCATAATTAAGAAGAGTCCTGTACTTCCAGGTGTGTGTGGGTGTGTGTGTGTGTGGGGGTGTGCGTGTGTGTGTGTCTGTGTGGGAGCAGCTAATTGAAAATAGATGGTGACTTAATGCAGCTGTCCGGGTTGATGATTAGTGACAACTTTGAAGCAGGAAGTGAGAGGTTATAAGATGTTTACATGTATGCTGCACTTACCTAATGATGGATCAGGAAAAAAGGACTCAGTCTTTGGAGCAGGAAGTCAGGTATTGTATTCATATTTTGATTTTGTAGTAATTTTTAGTAATTCTGGTGTTGTTGGTTATATCAGGGTCAGACCACACAATTTATGGGCAAAAACAGACCCTTCCAAAAGCTGTAGGGTTTCGAGTCATGTTGGCTCCTGAAAATCAGTCATTAAGATTAGAGATTAGATTAGATTAGATTAGATATTCCTTTATTAGTCCCACAGTGGGGAAATTCCACATTTACAGCAGCTGCAGGATACAAAGAAGAAGTATAAGAAAGAAACTTACAAATGAATAATAAAATAAAAAATATATGTAAGTGGTATTTGCAGTGGTAAATGTATGTACATGTTTGGTATTTTACAGATGGAAAATTTGAGATATTATAAATATAAATGTGGTTTATTGCACACTGGAGAGGTTTTTGTTGTAGAGTCTAACAGCTGCAGGAAGGAAGGACCTGCGATACCTCTCCATCACACACTTCGGGTGGAGCATCCTGTCACTCGTGGAGCTCTTTAGTGCAGTGAGTGTGTGTTGGAGGGGGTGGGAGTCTTTGTCCATCATGGAGGACAGCTTGGTTGTAGTCCTCCTCTCCACAACCTCCTCCACCAGTTCCAGAGGGCATCCCAGGACCAAGCTGGCCCCCTTAATGAGTTTGTCCAGTCTCTTCCTGTCAGCTGCTGTGATGCTGCTCCCCCAGCAGACCACTCCATAGAGGACTGCAGAGGCCACCACAGAGTCATAGATGGTCTTCAGGAGTGCCCCCTGCACCCCAAAAGACCTCAGCCTCCTTTTTTATAAAGCGCGATGGTATTATGAGTCCAACACCCAGGTACTTATAAGATGTCACCATCTCAATGTCCCTTCCCTGGATGTTCACGGGTGGAGTCCATGAAGTCCACAACCAACTCTTTGGTCTTACCAGAGCTGATCTGCAGGTGGTTCTGCTGGCACCAGTCCACAAAGTCCTGGATGAATTCTCTGTACGACCAGTCGTCCCCATCTGTGATGAGGCGGACGATGGCAGAGTTGACAGAGAATTTCTGTAGGTGGCAGGTGGGTGACAGGTGGGAAAAGTCCGCAGTACAGAGGGTGAGGCGCCAGCACCATTCCCTGGGGGGCCCTATACTACAGAGGTGCAGTCTCTGAGGGCAGTCGCTGTGTGTCAAAGTGATCAAAAATGGTTGTTCTGAACACTCAAAGTGCTTTTTACACCGCAGGCCACACTTACCCATTCACTCTCACGTACACTCACTGAAGGCTCTGAGTTTTTATGTAGGTTGTCCATCAGTATCAGCCAACACATCCATGCTCTTTCATAGCCCTTTACATGCCAGTAACTTAGAAGTGCTAGCACCTGGGGATCAAATATGTTGCCCAGGGACACATCAACATTTGACAGCCAAAGCTTAGCTCAAACGCTTGACCTTCCAGTTGATGTTAGAACGAACTACCTAACAAAGCCACCAATGCCCCATCAACAGTCTATTCTCCGTCTGAGACGCCTCACCTCCTGACAAAGACATCTGCATGTCTGATTTTTTCCCTCCTCATCTTAGGTTTTGTAATACCACATCAGAGATTCTGACCATTGAGAGCACAGGGCACTCTACACATTGTATTTGTTGATAAAATTCAGTTTAAGGTTTGTAACAGGAAAAAGAGCTTTTTTGCAGACTCCTCTCCTCCTGCACTATTCCTGTGCGCTCCAGCATGCGTAAAACTCCCACAAACCAGAAAAGCACATGCGCTTAAAGATCTTGGCACAAAAAACACGCAAAAACTCAGATCTTAGCAACTGTGTTTTCTGTCAAGTCAAAAATATCCGTTGACAACTCCAAATGTATATCTTATAACTAGGGTTACAAAAATCCAGGAATTCTCCAAATTGGAAACTTTTCATGGGAACTACTAGGAATTTATTTGAATTTGAATTAATTGGAATTTGTGTATATTAGTGTGAATAAAGCTGGAATATACTAAATTAAAGCATGGCCCTAAACAGTGATCTTAAATATATCTAGGGAAAATATATTTGATCATAACCTTGACTAAAACAAGTACATTTGAGAATATCTATACTAATTCTCAACCACATGCGTATGGCACACTGCAGGGGTATTGAGGCCATGCCCCCTACTTGCACTGTGCTTCCCTCCATCATGTGACGGATGATTTCTAGAGCCCCGGGCTTTTGAGGCCACATTTTTGAGCTCAGAGCAGAAGACTATTAGATTTGATTAGTTTATATAGAACTTTATTAATCCCTTTGGAAAAGTCCCTCAGGGAAATGAGGAAGTCACACATTTAAGCCCGTGGACTAAATTAAATGAATTCGAAACTGATTGTTTTATAAAATAATTAAAACCTGATGAAGTTCTATTTACAAATAAATATGTTGAAATGTGATGTTTTTTTGTAATACTTTGCATAGATAGACATAAAAGAAAATTACACCTAATTTCCAAGTAATTCTCATAAATCCCATGGGAAGTTGGGAAGAAATTCAGGCTTAATTTTTGTTTTTAGATATTGAAACAAGTTGTAAACTGTATGTCAGTTACTTGGCTTACAACAAGTCTAGGGAGATTATCTTGACTTGAAATTATAAAAATAAACTTTCTTAGATTTTAGTTCTGTCACAGTAGAGCTATGTTTATAACAATTGTCTACTTAGAGTTAAGAAAAACTAAAGAATGTCAATGATATTTGTGCTCACAGGTAAATGAACAGGCTGTCTAGTGTGTTTTACACATGCAAAGGAAAGTAGATTCAAGAATTCCAGCAGGAAAACAAGAATATAAATTGCCTAAAGTCAACAATTGTTTGGTGTACAGTCAGCAGGTCTATCATCGTCTATCAATTGCCTGATCCAGATAGTTTTATCTGAGGATATTAGTGATTAATGAGGTTTGGTCCAAATCTTCTCTGAATCCTTCTGTAAAAAAGCACTTTAATCAGAGCATCATCGTATTTCAAACAGTCTTCTATGTGTGTACTTTCAGTGTTGTGGAGCAATAAAAGGAGAGGAATTAAATAGTCCAGACAAAATTCTGACCAAAAACTAAGCCTGCTGTTTATGCAAACCCAACAGCTCTGCTCACACTGATTTAAAGGGAATGAGAGCTGAAACTTAAAATACCAACACGCCTGAAACTGCTATGCACTACACAGCTACTGTAAGACAACGTGCTTCAGGCTGTTAAATCAGGGCCCCTTGTCTTCAACTCCACCACTTACCCTTACCTTTTTCTCTCCCTCTGTAGATCTCTCCGCAGCCTCCCGTCTCACCCACCTCTCCCACAGCTGCAGACCTTCACCGCTACAGCCCCACATGTCTGTCTGCCGCGACCTGCACAGGACCCATCACCACCACCATGACCGTAACCTCCACAGCAGCCATGATAACCTCCATGGTAATCCCACCTGAACTCCCCACCATCACCGCCCTGACGACTCCCTCCTCCTCTGCGTCCATCACTACACAGCACGAGTAGCCGTCAGACTTCAGGTGACTCTGAGGAAAAGAAATACCATGACATAAACCAAGAGGAGATGAACGGCTGATGGTCTCTGCTCCTTTAAAAAAAACAGACAAACATCTTGGACTCTTCTTGGAGAAACACATTCATGCTCATTCAAAATTCATTACAGCGCTCATGTCTCATATCTGAGAACAGCTTCATGAATAATTTTTCTGTCCTCTTTGTGTACCTGTTGGACCACCTAGCTGTTCACAAGGCTCCATTTTTCTTTTCCATTCAGCTATTTGACAAAAGTGCCTTTTCAGCTGCTCACATTCATCACCATGGCTCCTAAATCGACACAGAGGAGCTGCTTTCTTCTATACATCTGCCTCACGACATGTATTGTATGTACTTTTCAAAACAATGAACAAAGCTTAAGATTTTCTACAGGTTATTAAAATTAGGGGTTTATGAAAGGAAAGCACCACATGATTCTTTTAACACAATAGCACTGTGATTGGGCTCAGTGAGGTGGTTTTAGATATACATGATGTGGACTTCAGCCTTAATCAAACAGCTACATAGCATACAGCTCTTATTCAATGTCAAGTTTAAATGTGTTGAGGTAAACTTTGGTGAGTTAATTGTTTTGAATGTTTACAAGTCTGTCTTAGTGACCGAGGGTAGCTTGCTGCTTTTAAGCTATTCTTTCATAGGGCCCTTGACAGCGTGGAGCGCATTGTCTAAAAGAGCATGTTGCACAGCGGTTTGGGGCATGTTGGCCTATATTTTGACAAGGTGAATTCAAGCAAGGCGCAAGGTGCAAAGAGGACGGATTATGTGCCTTGATTATGAATGGTGTGATTTTGGGGTAACAGATCAAACCAATCAGAATGTCAGCTTTCATCCCCTTTAAATCAGTGTGTGCCAGGAGGCTGCAGTTTGGCTATTAACACGTCGTCATGGCTTGTTTGATCTTAATGTTGGCTGGATGATTCAATCCCTCCACTTTTACCATGACACCATACTTGAAAAACATACACTGGACACTGTCTGAAACAAATTAATGCTCATTTTAAAGAGCTTGTATTTCGCCTTAAACCCCCATATCCTGCAAAATCAGTTTTCTTTGCTTTAACGTTTTTAAAAGGGGCTTGTGACACCTTTTACTAAACTCTTAGTTCACTGAGAGGCTTGACAGAGACGTGTTCAGGCATATCACCAAACCTTTTTGCAATGTGTAGGCATTTTGTCCACACGGATCCAGCATTTTGGGATCCGTGTGGTCCCAGAGGTCCCAAATAATTCTAAACGCCCTTGCGTTTTTGTGTTTACAACAAATACGCACATTTTCAGAAACTATGATGTCATTGTCCTACCTCTCCCTTAAATCACATGAGCTAGCACTGACAACAATCAAAACAATTGTGGAATACAGTGTCACATTTGTGCTGCAGAAGCTGCAGAGTTTGTTTTGGCTTTAACCACAAAATCTTCTACTCTACGACCACCATAAGTAAGAAGAAAACATGTACAACAGAATACACCACATCTTGTTTTGTTTTTTTACACCCAACATGTAAGTGTATGCTCCATGTCTTCTTCTCTGGTTTTGGTGTATCTGCGGCAGCGTTACAGCACCACCTACAGGCCTGACATATGTGCTACAGCATTGTCAGTGTTTTTATATGGAAGGACACATATATTGGAACAATACCGTGATTATGGAAAACTTTCTAAAATGTTTCATCTCCATGTAGACAGGGCCTGAGAAATACACCCTTAAATCGCTCCATTTTATACTTCCTGTTGTTTATGATGTCATAAACAACTGCACCCCTGATGGGGTGTTGGTGGCGCAGTTGGATAGTGCGCTTGGTCAGTAACTGGGAGGTTGCAGGTTCAAGCCCAGCTCCTTGAGCAAGACACTTAACCCCAACTTGCTCCCACTGCTGATGGACATGAAAGGGCGTGAAAGTGTTAGTTGATACTGATTATAACTGACATAGAAACTCAAAATCATCAGTGAGTAAATGTGAGTGAATGGGTGTGAATGGGTAAGTGTGACCTGCGGTGTAAAGCAGCTTTGAGTAGTCAAATGACTAGAAAAACGCTATATAAGCTCAAGTCCATTTACCATTTACCATTCATAGCTATGCAGCCTCCACCTACATGTGTGTTTTTTGCTCGTCAAAGGCCATGACCGTTCTGAAAGTCTGCTCCATGGCCTGTAACCCCTCCTCCCTACTACCATCAGACACCATTGGGCAGCCAATCAGTTCACAGCTCATTATCATAGACCCCCACCCCTCAGATCAGAGCGTTTCCAAAGAGAAGGGAAAGATTTTTTTTATTCAACTTCAAATCCAATTCTTGCTGAATAGACATCCTAGACACGATGCAAACTGTCAAACACACCAGGACATGGGACCTTTAAATCAGCTTCACATATCTGTTTCTGATGACTGCTCATATTCAGTAAGAGTACCCCTGATAGTGCTGTATTCTCAATGTATCTGAGATAATCTGTTGGAGCTCCTGCCCCTTTAAGGCTCTCTTCTGCCCCCCTCTGGCCTAATCTGCTCTGTTTGACAGGTCTACTCTGCTGTAATTGGTCAGTTCAGTTCTGCTCGATGTTATGTTGTCAACAATCTACATCGATTCTTATGTCTACGCACTGGTGGGTCTTTTCAAGGGTGCCAGTGGAACAAGACATTTTAGGCAGCTGAGAGAAAGAGGGTGAGAGGGAGATTTAATGCCAACGACTTTTGGTTATGTCCAGAGATGTGCTCTATCACATGATGGAGACATGTAAAACACACTACAGGGTATGTAAAAAAAAAAAGCAAGATATGTATGTTTTTATATCATTGAAGCATTTTAGAGCGTTTAACAAAACAAGACAAGTCGGATTCTTTTGTAAATCGTAAACAAGAATCCGGATTGATTTCTAAATACTCAGCTTTAAACCAATAGTATCATAGAGCCTTTTGGCAGTTTACAAAACAACTGTTGACCTTAAAAAATTTATTTTTTAATTTACTGGAATCATTTGCTTTATTATCTATAGCATAAAACACACTGGACAGCCTGTTTTAATACGTGTTAGCATAATAATTGGTGGCATTCATTAGTATGTATAAAAATATTATGAATGCACCATGTGTTGCATAAGAATTTTAATTGTGTGTGCATTTCTTGTTTCTGGGAGTTTCACAATTGCTGGAGCATGCAGGGGAATGGCATGGCACTGAGGAGCACTTCTAAAAAAAATTTGTTCTGTGTTTCAGCTCTTTGTCTCGTAATAAACTTAAATTGGATTTCTGAAGAATTGGCCCAACCCAAAATTGTGGTGTGTATGTCTTGCTGTGTAGCCGTAGTGGGTAAAACAATCTGCCTAATGTGTCACCAAAATAGTAAAAACACACTGCGCCACAGACTTTAGACTTAAGACCAGGTATTAAAAGGTTTAAAGCTTTAATTTTGTGTCCTCAAGTAAGAAACACACCTGCCTTGATCTTGACCACGCCTCCATTTTAGACAAACATACCCTTGGGCACAACAAGGGGGCATGATCATTTGCCCAACAGACAATGTGTATGACACCGTGTATGAACGTCACGTGTGTCAGGTGGAAAACAGACAAGACACCTGCGCTACACAACAAAATGCTATGCGCTTGAAATACGACAGGGCTCAGAGAGACTGTGACTCTTTGCCTACTTTTTGTCCTTCTTTAAACATGTAGCCAGCATTGAACACAAACCTGTGATCTTTCTGTAAATATGCCTTTTGATATGATTGTTTTATGTACTGTGTTTTGATTGTTGTGGGTATTTTGGAAGACATTATGTAGATTAACAATGTGATTCCAGAAGTAACTAAAACTGCTGTCCTGGAGGTTTTCAGCCTCAGCAAAGGTAAAAAAGTATTAGTCAAAGTAATGTTGGGTCAAAAAGGGCTTGGGTGATTTTTGTAGTAGTGTGGCTCTTAATAGGGATGCACAATGTTGGATTTTCGCCAATATTCAAACTCATTTCTGAACTCAACTTACTTTTGAGGCTATTATCAGCAGATTGTGAGATTGTACAGATATTGTGTATTAAAATGAGGTCCAGAAGGTCTTTGACCTTATATTTCTTAACTATAATCAGCTATGAAGTCAGATCAGAGTGGACTTTTATGACAGAAATCCCCCAAAGACTTCCTGACATATAACATTTATAAGCAAAGGATGATCATGAGGTCTTGTCTGTCTATTTTTTTAGTTATTCCGAAGTGAAAGAAAAGATTTGTATAAACAAAATGTTTATGTTTGGATATGATACAGTTTGTTTAAATTACCCCAGATATCCAGTTAATGTGTACTTCCATAAAAGTCTGATACCAGATTTTTATGCTTGCAATGTCTGTGTGGGTTCTCATTCATCCAGGTCATGGTTATCCAATTCCTCGTTAAAAAGGCAATTAGACTTGCTAGAGGTTCTTGAAGACGTTTCACCTCACTAACAAAAGGCTTTTGAGAGGCGACATTTCTTCAACAACCTCCAGAAAGTTCAGTTGCACTTTAAGTCCCTTGGACTCCCAGATTACATTTTAGCTTTAACTCACAAATGTAAGATCCTTTCATGTAGATTATCTTGAAGAACAAAATGTTTAAGTTTCGTGAACTTTTGTCCACCACAGACCTGGTAGTTCAAGAATACACTGAAAAATCCTGCAGGCTCTTAGTCAACAGAACCAGCACGATGCTAGCTTCCGACTGGTAACTGGTTGGTTTTTTAGTTTTATTGATTTGTTGATGTTTTTTGTTAATGAACCCATGTTTGATGCAACAAATTTGTCATTTGTCCAATTTTTTAAAATGCTTTGCTCAGTGCCTTTGTTGGCTGTTTTACAGGCATGATCTCTGATCTGGCCAGCAGCTCAGGACTTCAGCTACAACAGCCTTGATTACTTCTGGTCTTTTAAATCCTTTAACTGTCTGTTCTTAACCTTTATTTTGAAAAGTTCAGTGTCAGTGTGGTTGAAGTGTGAAGAGGATTTTATCACATGGACACAGGTTCACACTTGCAAGTAGAAGACCTTCAAAATCATAAAACAGGACACTCACATTTCAATTCAACCTGACGGACCAGTTAGCAGAGCACTGGGAGTATTTTAGTCCTGAGATTTGAGACCTTAGATGCTCAGACTCCCAAATTCTGACAGCATGAGCAAAAATGCTGCTTTTATCAGAATTTATTACTCCAACATTTTTTTCTTTAAACCCAAATGCAAACTATGTTACAAAATTGGGTCATATTTTGCAGTCATATAAGAAAAACGTTTGGACCCTTTGTCCCATAGTTATGAAACACAGCTCTCATAATTATCTTATTTCTGTGTTGTACTTATAGAATCTATAGGTAAATCTTGTAATGATGAGAGAGCCGGTATGGGTGTTTTTGAAATGGGTTTAAAATACAAGAAACAGAGAAAACTCATATCGTGCCTCAACTGAGGTTCATAAAGTTGATTTTGATGACTGCAAGATTATGTCCACAACCACTTTTGTCTAAAAAAATTAGCTTCACATACTAAGTACCCCTGATTCACATTTATTCTCTCTCTGTCTGAGACAATCTGTCAGAGCTTCTGCCTCAGACATGAATACACCTACCAATTACTTAACATACCCCACTGACTTTTGTAGTTGTTTAATGTTTTAGTTTTCACATGTGTGTGTATATTTTCAATGTTGGTTAAAAAAAAAAAATCTAATTAAAAAAATAAAGAAATGGTCAAATGATGCGCATGGGACACGTGTAACACTGATTTGAGGTATCCTCAGAGGCTAGAGAATAGAGCTCATCCTCTAACCCTCATATGAACACAGCAAACTGTGTGGTCAGCTCAACATAACGATCAACAAGGATATCTACATCTATTCCAAGGTAACATGGCATTAGCAAAGTCCACTGTAAAATTACATACAAAATTACACATTTTTTTGAAATATGTAATTTCTTTTTTAATTCATGTAAGTGTATTTATTTTGAAGTTATCTGACATAAGATTGAGCAGGAGCTAGAGATTGTAATTTAAAGTTAACTCGACTGAATACCATTGACGTATATGAGAGCTAAAGGCTGACTAATGCTAATACTTTATTTGGAGCAAATATACCTTTCAAAGTTGAAACACTGATTAATTTGTGCTGACACAATAAGTAACGCCTGTTAATTTGACGGTTTTCTATGTTTTAGCATATTCCCCATGGTTGGCCTAGCAAGTAGTTCCCCCAACCCTTTACAAGGCTTTAATGATCTGTAAAGGTTATTTTAAGACGGTTATTTTTACTCTCCTGTGCATGAACAATGTTAATATTTGGCGCTGTTTTCTGAAAAGGTGGTGACAAGAAGATATTTCTCCCTCCTGCACTGGAATCTGTAACCTCTTGTCTTCAACTTGGTTTAGTTATTACAGATGCAGGATATTATCGGTGTGGTATCGATATTGGCAGATATTTAATTTGCCACACCAGATGGACCATTCAAAATATTTCACTAGTCCATCTGGGAGAGAGCCTAGAGAAAGTGTTTGAGGAGGGCCGAACCTTTCAAAAGCATATCTGGCAGAAGATTGGATGATTGATTCCTCAATCAACATTTATTACAGACCATGATGTAGTAGGCGAGCACTACTGCATTACAGAAGGTGAGCCACTTTGCAAAACAAACTCAGGTCAAAACGTGTCGGAAGTGGAGCGAAAATATCCTCACTACAGTGAATTTTTTTTTTTCATTTAATAAAGAAATGCAGTCAACATCTGATAAAACTGCTACTGAAGCTGTAAGCATCTATGCTAATCTCTATAAGTGCAGTCACTTCCTGCCGTTCCTCGCTCCTCTCTTTTAGCTCTTCCTGCTCTGAAAGACTCTGATTTGGCTGTACTGCTTTGGGCTGCTCACAATCATTGTAGATTGGAGCTTGTCAAGATGGATCTGCATGATTACAGATATTGAATCAGGCTGGTCCAGCTGCTGCTCAATGTTAAGCCTAAAGATTAAAATATTGAGGATACTGAGATGTTGCTGATCTTTACAGCCGATATATTGGATATTCATATCAGTCATATATCAGCAGTAATACCAGCAAAATGCACAAATGTACCATGACGCTTCACCTTATCATCACTGCATGGGTCAATTTTAAATTGAATATTGCCTCTCTTGTTTTATGTCTGTTCCTCACATGAATAGACTGTCACATTGAAAGCAACAAGTCAGTTTTCACAAAGTCTTTGTGCTCCTAACGAAAAATATCAATATCAGATAAATTGAGTTTGGAAATATCAACACATCGGATATCTGTAAAAATCCAATATGGTGCACCCCTACTTGTTATCCTTCTTTTCTGCCTCCAAATTCTGAAATTATCCATCCAGGGCACAGTGAAGACCTTTTTGATGGCCTCTGTGTGACATAAGGCTCTTCTGTCCCCAAATATCCTGTAAAGCATCCTTTGTTATGTCTTGGATGTTGTTATTTCGTGCAGTTTGCTGTTTGTTTGGGGCGGGGCTTAGCGATAGGCAAGTGAAAGTTTATTGTGCTCTATTGTGCTGGTATGCCAGTCTTGAATGCATAATAATAAAACAGACCTATTAATATGTGGCTATAAACAAACTCAACAGACTAACAAAGTTTCTTCTCTTTCTGATTACACAGGAAGACACCTCTGCCCAAACACAAATATATGCTTTTCTTTTATGGTTTTGTTGTAAGTGTTTTGTTTACGGCCACTTTTGTGATCAATTTGTTGGGATCAGTCACTTACAAGAGGAGATGATTAAAATTGAAGGGATCAATAATTCCTCAATCATCATTATTGTCATTGCTCAAAATGGTGTGAATTTTATTAGAGGATAATGGATGGTTGTCACTTTCAGCCTTTATTCGTCTGAGTAAAGAAGGAGAGAGGTTTTAGTGCCATGAAATGAAAACAAAATCAATGACAAATGCAAATGTCAGAGATGACAGACAGAATGATGTGGGACAAAAATTGTTAGGCTGTGTCAAAATGTGGTCTTTACAAAGAATACACTGTCCTATTGGTGCATCATAAGCATTGTTCAGATGTAACTTTGCTCTTTGTTTGATGGATTTCTTTGGAATAAATATGTGTTTTCATCATCCAATCAATCCTGAGTGGTGCTGGCTGAGACACTCTCAATGTTTGGAAAACTGTCACTCTAGACAAGAAAAACAAGCTGTTATCTGTATGTGAGACAGAGGCCCAGCTAAAAGTTGCCTCTGAGAATCTTCAGCGATTGATAGAGATGATTTAAGAATTGTTATTTTGTGTGCTAAGTGTCCATAGTTTGCAAGAAAAATAAATTCCTCCTTAGGGCCAATAAAGGTTTCATTCAAATACAACTTGGCTGTTACGAAAGTATTTAGACCAAATTAAGGTGAATGCAGAAAAATATGGGGTGAAAATACAAGTAAGTTACCAGCAGTGCTATTTGTTTTTATGTTACAGCTCAACTGTGAGGACTTGAGCCTGGAGGGAGCAGGTTCAAGTCCCCATCGAACCATGTTTGTAATTTGGTTTGCTAGCTGGGGAGGAGCCAACTGACCTCCTGGGGCACTACTGCTGGTCACAGTAGTTTCTCAATGCTAAAAAGGTTGGGGCCCTTGCCTCTAGAGTAGTGATTCTGAAATGGTGGGTCATGACCCAAAAGTGGGTCGCGGACCCTTTTTCAGTGGGTCAAGAGCCTTTGCCTAGGTAAAAAAGATGTTAGGAAGGAAAATCCTGTGCTTTTATTTTGAAGGGGACTTTTATGCAGTGGAATGGCGATGATACCCTGTAATGCTGATTGACACACATTTTAATTGAAAGATGTTATATATTCACCTAGAAAGCACTCAGAGAGCACAAACCTCTACCGCGGTAGCTCACATATTGCTGTTACATCTATAAGTGATAGTTTCATGATAAAGTTACCATCATAATATGATTCCTTCACCTTGAAAACTCACACATAGCACTCGGAATCATGTTGACATCATTATTAGTTAGACAGTTACTGAGCAAAAACAATTGTCCGCTAATGGCAGTTATCTGGATCACCACCAAAATCGAATCATTTTTAAGTTGGGCCATTACCAACATCTCCTGAATATTTCAGCAAAATCTGTCCAGTAACAAACAAATAAACAAACAAGCACAGGCAAAAACATAACCTCCTTGGCAGAGGTAATAAGTGGATTCTTAGCTAAAGCTGCGTGTTTTTACAGCTTTTCAGTAGCTGGACTTTTTTATCCCATGTTTGTGCTTAGAGCTCTGTTAAAGATACTGAAGTGTTTTGTGTGTTGTGACATTCCCATGAATGGCTTATTTAGTGCTACTAATTGAACATTACTAATACAGATCTGTTCAGTATGTATCCACTGATACAGTTATCACAGCTACAGTTACCTTTATATTCTACGAAACCTTGTGTGCCTGATAGGTTTCAATTAAAATGCAGCTAATAAAA
The DNA here is from genome assembly GCA_037902135.1 of Cetoscarus ocellatus. NCBI lineage: Eukaryota > Metazoa > Chordata > Actinopteri > Labriformes > Labridae > Cetoscarus > Cetoscarus ocellatus. The sequence goes on from JBAMNC010001852.1 coordinate 297,420, forward strand.
AGTAAAACGGTATATTTCCCTCTTTAGCACCTCAACATGCAGGCCATTTTGGTTTCTCATTAAACCTTCTTTGTGTTAGCATACTGTGATATTCTGCACTATCTCAAGTTCAGAGTGCAGCATCTTTTTATGAAATAAATTTCAGAAGTAGAAAAATGTCCTCTAATTGGTCGTAGCTTGACATTAAGGGGTGATGGTGGGTCCCCAAGCCAGACTACTGACAATGTGCAGAGTGAAAGAGCCCAAACCATGTGAAAAATAAAGTAATATTGTCACTTCACCCCGAAACTGAACGAAGTCTGCCTAATTTTGGGTTTGAAAGTGACCTAAGTGTTTTTAACATGTCTCCTTCGAGTGATAAAGTACAAGACAAAAAGTCTGCAGTATTATGGCCACTTCCTCTTCCACCATTTACAGCCTGAAACATCTCATCACCTCTGCCCCCTGGAATAGACTGTTCTCATTAACTGAAATTTTGACCAGGGGTGCCCAAGCTTTTTGCATGCCACTGTACCAGTGTTACATCCTATCATTGTTCTGACGTAAGTTTAAGCCAATATTTATCTTGTATTTTTACAGTTACAGAAGTAAAGATTTTAGTATGATTTATAGTTTAGAAAAAATTGTCTAAAGTATATCTGCAATGTCAATAGTCAAAAAGTCATTCGGTTATTAATAACTTTAAATCTCATGAACCAAATGAACCAAAAGTCTGGTGTCTTTGCCCATGTTTCTCTAAAACAGAACAAAAAGCAGGATGTGTTGGGAGCTAAACGGAGCTCTAGCTTTAATCAGTGTTGGCAGATGTCTCAGTCTTTATGTTTCTTTGGAGCTGGAGGAAAGTGTGAACATCTAAAAATAACAGCTGCTGATTATCTGAGCTATTACCACAGAAAGAAATTCTCTCAGTTCCTTTTTAGTCATTGGATCCCCACCCACGCCAAACCAGAGCGCAACAGTTTTATATCATTTTTACATCTGAATCAGTGATTCACAGGTACAAGCTGATGAGTCAGATTCATAATGAACAGATAAAGCTGGAACATATGCTATTATGTGCAGGAGCTCACTACACACTCATTTTTTATGCACCCTTAGCTCAGATATCTCAGATGGTGGCTGACATTTTCTGCTTGTTATACTCTCTTCTGCAGACGGTTTCTCTGGATTAGGAATGTTAACCTCATGAGCTTTGACTGCCACTCAGTCTATTTAAAGATATACTGAATGTTCTCTTCACACATGATGGGAAAAAGCCATCCATCTATTTAGTGTGGGGTCACAGGAGGCTGGAGATGATCACAGCTGGACTGACTGTCAGTCAATCACAACCCTCACATTTAAAGACACTCATGTACACACTCACGGGCAATTTAATGCTCACTTAATAAGCATGTCTGTGGACTGCAGGAGGGAAACCATTGTTCTCAGAGAAGAACCCACATATGTACAGTTCAAGAGGAACATACAGTCACCACAGAGAAAGACTCTCATGATTTCAACCATCCATCCATCATCTATACTGCTTATCCTATCTGGGATTGCAGGGAGGCTGGAGCCTACCCCAGCAGACATTGGGCCAGAGGTGGGGCACACCCTGACCCAGTCTCCAGCAATCACAGGGCCACATAGAGAGACAGACAACCATTCACCCTAACACTCATACCTAAGGGCAATTTGGAATCATCTATCTGAACTACAGGGCATGTTTTTGGTCTGAGAGGAAGTGGAGTGCCCGGAGAGAACCTGTACATGCATTGGGAGAACACAGAAAGGCCCAGACTGACCCGGGGATTGAACCGACCTTCTTTCTGTGCCTCTGTGCCACCCTGATTTCAACTGTTTACCATAATGTCAGCGTCGAGTAACTGCATTTCCTTTAAATGGGCACAAAAGTACGCCTCAAGCTGCTGTGCTTTAGACAATGCACACTGTGCCTTTTGTCAGTTATAAGTTTGAACAGTAGTTTGATTCAGCATTTTCCCATGGCACATGGCTGACTAAAAACACCTCTCAGGATCTTTTTATCAGAAAAGTATTAACTTACAGCCAACAACATTCATTAGAATGGCTCTCTTTGAAAGGCTGCCTTTCACATGTTCTCCCTTTCAGCCAGACCTAACAGTGGGACCATTTTTCCAGGTTATTTTTCTATTCACTGATGAAATTGCCTTTACTGCTAGATGACAGTCAGTGAATAGATTGTGCTGGACAAAGCAATCATGTCCAGCAATCATGACTGTAAAATTCATCAATCCATTCTTTGCTAAATCATACAATATATCTGAAGGCACAACAGGAGAGGAAATACTGCTAAACCAACCAGTTTAGAAAGCATGTGCAAAAAAGACCTCCTCTCTATTTTGACACCAGGTGCTTAGTGCTGCATCACAGTTAAGGAATGTCCACAATTAGGAGGTTAAATGGTTAAAATTGGATTTAGAAATAGCCAGCACAAGATATAGAAAGTGGATTTATTCTGGATACATCTCTCAGTTCAGTACAGGAGGTAATCCCAGTCACCTGCCACTACTGCTGTAGCCCCTGCCTTGCTTCATAAATGCCCCTCAACAATAATGTAAACAAAGATCTGAGAAAGTAAGCTCTGAAACAAGAACACAGTCATCAATAAAAAATGGAGATCAAGTTAAATAGAGGTGTGTCAGGGTGATGGTGTTGTCATTGCTGATATTTTTTCTCATGCATGTCACTATGGGATATGCCATCTCCCTCAGAAGGGTGACACTCACTTAGCTGGATGTTTGTTCAACCCACGAGCTACTAACCTGACACACCAGATAGATGATTAAATATATACTATACAGAGTAACAGCCCATAGAATGTGTTTGGGAACGGGCAGAAACTTTCATAACCATACCTGTCAGGTGATTGGATCATCGTTCCGTCAATCACCTTCATTACAGCCTGATCAATAATGAAGTAGATCAGTGCTTCTGCTGCAGTGTAAAGTACAAAATGTGAGCCACATCATAATACAAGCTCTCACCAATACATGTTGAAAGTGGAGCAAAAAAAAGAAATTTTACTCAATGTTAGAGATATTAATAGGTGGGCACAGTGTGGACATCACTAATGCCAGAAAGGCAAAAGGGTGGAAGCATGTGGCTGATGCTGTAAATAACGCTGCCTCACAGGGATCAGACTGTGGTTGAAGTAAAAAAGAACTGGCCTGACATAAAAGTGGAGGCAGAAAGGCGTATTGCTCTCCATAGAAAGAGTGTCTGTGTGACAGGTGGGGGAAAGGGCACACCAGAGCTCACCCCCACTGACGAAAAGGTGTCCACACCTGAGCGGTGTGGTGACGAAGGTGGAGGGGGACACGGATGCACCAAATGCGCCAGAGTCTCCCATGCGCTGCATCCTCCAGCAGGGCCAGATAAGCCACTGTGTGTTTTTATGCATTGTGAGTGCATGCCTTTTTATATCCAGCCATCACTTAATTTCCTGAATAGCTACAGGTGTTGTAGCATAATTGATCAGCAGTTTTGTGCAACAATCATGTCATTTTTAACTGCAATTATTGTTAATATAAAACTTTATTTTTATGGCACATTTTGGGAACACCCATACTATTCGCCCTATTGTTTATGAGAATGGATTTCATAGAAACCTGTAAGGTTTGTTTCAAAATGACGCAATTGATTAAATAATATCGGCTACATGCACATTTGCGAAGTCCCTGGGGCATCAATATAAAGTTTCCCTCCATCTTCATTTTTGCAACTATATTCTTCATATATGATATGAGTTGTGAAATGTGTAATATTCAATTATTTCACATAAATGTATCAATTTCATGTAGGTATCTTTGATTTCATCCTTCTACTGTTGGGGCCGCAGTTTCCCGTTTCTCCAGATTTTGTGTGCGGCAGGGTCATTTCCCTTCAAGTCTGTTTTTTTTATAAATCCCTAACATTGTTAACAAGTGGCGTACACTTTCTTTTGTGTGAAACTAAGCTTTATAAATGAGGCCCCAGATCTGATAAAACTGCTACTGAAGCTGTTAGCATGTATGCTAATCTCAGTCATGAGCAGTCACAGTTCCCACCTCTTTCTGCTGAAAAAGAACACTGACTGGGCCGTGCCGTGTGGATGGGGATATCAATATCAAAGTTTTGAAGTATCAATACTTTTACAGGTACTCTTTTGGTATTGATATTCCACTAAAATATTGATACCAAATGAGTACTTTCACAAAATATTTACCTGTGAAGTTCTACAGACTGTTTTCAGTCTTTCTTTATATTGTGCCAAGACAGCGCCACTTTCAGTGCCATGTGACAGCAGAGACCAATCAGAAAAACAGTACCCAGCTGCACCCACAAGCTAACATACAGAAACATAACAGTTTTGCGGCAAACTAATGCAGCAATGACAAAAAAACACACAAATTTGTTGGTTGCTGTGCCAGACATCTTGAATTTGTTTTCTTTGGACTGAAACTTATAGATATACTCTCTTTAAGATCTGATCTTCTAGAGTCTAGACCACATGTGAAAAACTTTAATAAATCATTGACTTTATGTATGCATCACTGGAGTTGGTTGGCATCGGTATCAGTATCAACATCGAAAACATTACAGCAAAAATATGTAGCTTCAGTAAACATTAGAGCACAGTGCTGGGAAGCTGAGTCAAGGAACGTGGCACAGGAAGAGAGGACTCAAATGCTCAACACAAAACCAATGGTCCAAAGAGCAAGGATTTATTTCAGAATAACAGGAAAGGTTGGTACACGGGCAAGCAATTAAAGCAAGGCAAAAGTATCCAAAAAGGGCTAGGCAAAAAAGGAGAGCTTAATAAACAGGCAAGGTAATACATGGCTATGGCTATGAAAAAAGGGCTGGAACGAGGACTATGAGGTACAACAATCTGGCACAAGACAAGGGGAGACTTGAGGTTAAAAACAAATGGTAATGAGGGTTGATGAGAAACAGATGTAGAGAAACACTCAGCATGCAGGTGTGACGAGATGGGTCAGGGCAGACAAGAAAACACCTAGAACAGAGACGAGGGTCAGAGATTTCAAAATAAAACAGGAAGGACAAGACAAGAACGTGCAAACTAAAAGGAAAACTTGACCAAAATGACAAGCTGAAGCCGCATCCACTTATTAAGAGTGTTCAGACAGCTCATGAGGATTTACACTATAACAGTTTTAGTGTAGAGGAGTCAATAAGCTGCCAAAATCTAATATCTGAGTATTTTTTGGGCAAGAAATTTTAAAAGTTTGTTCTGGGGAAAATTGAGACCTTGACAAAATTAACAATAGAATACAAGACCTTTCATTAAAAATTACTCAGCAAACAAAGTTTCCATACATTGTAGTTACAAGTCTAGTCTAAAACAATAAGAACTGCTTTGTTGTTCATTTGTTCTTTAGTTGGTTTACGCGACCTTTAATGCTGCTGCTCTTTAACAAACCAGCTTAGAAACCCACACTCACATGCGTGTGGGACGTGCATACAAATCAGAGAAAGCAGGCCTCATGCTGAACTGCTCCTCTTCACACTGATGCTCAGAGCCTTCACGGCTGCTGCTCTGCCTCAAGAGGCTGGTTACTGAACATTGTGATTGACAGAAAAAATATCAGGGAGGAGAGAGCGATGTGAAATATAAACAGGCTGCATATATGAATTTAAACAGAGGAGGCTGAGCAGGAGATCTTCACAAAAAACAATATTAGGTCTGAGGAAGATAGAAAGGGTTAAAGCACAGAGTGAGAAAATGAACCCATACAATCAGTGACCGCTGCTCTTAGTCTATTACTGGTTTAACGTCAATGATTGGATCATTACCAGGGATTCACCACAGGGCAAAGCAAAGTAACAGAGGAGAGGCCAGTGGGAGAGGGATCTGTGGGACTATCTTCCTCCTAATTCTAACCCCACATGACCTGCTCCTTTGATGCCTTCACTTGTTGTGCTTTTAACCCTTTCCTCCCCATGTGCATTGAAGGATGATGTAGGTTAAAGGTTAGTTCAGTAAGCTGGGTTGTATTGGGTACTTAACAATAGATGGTTTGCACTGACGTCACAATTAGTGTGATGGACTGGCTGTTCCACTCACTGAGTGGCAGAGAACAACATTCAGTAATTTATATGTCAGTTCAACTGGATGCTGCTATACTAATCAACATCTGTCCTCTCCAGTTTATAATTACTATAGATGTTAATGTTAATATTAGATTGATCTCTGTATCCATAGTTGTCATAAATTATACATCCATAGTAACTGTCTTTACGACCATATAAACATGAGGTCCATCTTGAAAATGAGATGCCACATCTTAAGGGACTTACCTTTAATAAATTCATATTCGACAGAGACAAATATGATGCTATACAAATAAAGGTTGATTGATTGATTGATCATTGAATCTATAGTCAGCAGTGACAAATGTGATGAGGACAGATTTATGATCTGGGCGACCATGAAGTTACCTGCCTGGATGTATACATCTCTGTATGTGTCTATACAAATATATTTATTATATTCATTTGTATATCTGCATATATGTGTATCTATAAAATAAAGAGTAAAGTATAAATTGATTGACATCAGTGGTAAGAAACAATGAAATTCATTTGAAAAGAGTTGTGTTTTTAGTCATTTTAGTTGCCCTAGTTATTTGATTATGTTTTCTAAGGAAAATGTAGATTCTTGTCCAATTAACAATTAAAGATGACTAAAAAAAACTTATGGCGATATAAAATTTTGTTTAAAATGCAGTGTTAATAAGCCTGAGCCATGGTATGAAGGCCTGTAATGACTCTAACTCTGTACGTGTGAGATTTTGTGTTTATCCAAAGTGAGAGCGATGTCCACAGGCTTTCACCTAGCATACTGTTTTAGCATAAATTTAACCCTTGTTTCCTCCCATTTATTTTTAATGTGACCTTAAAAAAGGTCAGATTCTTCCATTTCCTGACAAAAAGCACCAATAAATGGCCAATTGGGAGTCATATCAATTTAATTTTTTCATTATAATTATTTGTGTTAAAGCTGTGAACTTAACTTTTTAAACATTGTTTTTTGCCAAACCAGCTGTTGTAATTGGACTTCTGTGGGTTTTATGTGTGCTACAGGCATGAAAATGTGATCTTTTGTCCTCAGTGCCCCATCATTTAAGATATTGATGTTTGATTTTATAAAAAATAAATAGCAACTAAAATGTTGCTGTTTTCTTACAGCCAAAGCAAGTGGGCCAAAGAGGGAATGTCCTCGTGTTTCAGGACAATTTCTACAAAACATCTGTGTGTAAAGGGAGCACCATAAGGTGTGATGGCGTTGGATCATTGGAAGATTTATGCGTGATTAAAAGGATTTTAAATTGTTTTCTTGATTGCTCAGGGGAGCTTTTTTATAAGAAGTGAGACACAGTCTTCTTTAAGTCAACCCTGTGTAGTCATCTACTCCAGATGATGCACTTCCTGCCACTCAATAACAGGTCAATTACTCACAAATCTGTTGTGGATCAACCAATCAGTGAAATTGGAAGTCTGTTCAGCTGTATTGAAGAGCTCTATCAGTCCTTTAATTGTCATCATTATCTCCCCAGCAGTTTCAGAGATGGCTAAAGAATGACAAAAAAGAAGAAGAAGAACAAATCGAGGATCACCTGTGGATGTTTCAGTTCTAAACAGAGAGGGTTGTCACTGAAGTTCAGACATAGGAATGAGGACCCTCTTGCCACATCTCAAGGGGCTTACCTTTAATAAATTTATATTCAGCATGGATATTTATAGTCTGGATTTATGGTCTGGGCATCCATGGGTTTGTTGCTATCATAATTTTCTTATTTTTAGTCCCTTTGTCTCTGTCTGGAAGGATACATCTCTGGATGTATGTATGTGTATAGAAATATCTATCTATCTATGTATCTATCTCTACATATATATGTGTATGTATATATGTGTGTGTGTGTGTGTGGGGGGGGGGGTGTGTGCATGTGTGTGTGTTGGGGGGGGGGGGTGTGTGTGCATGTGTGTGTGCTGGTGTTCCTCTACTTTCTTGATTTCGTGCTCATTTTATCAACACAGAACACGACATGCTCACCACTGATGTCACTGTTAGTGATCTTGAACTTTTTTTGGTTCCATCCTCAAACCATCTTTTAAGGTTCTGAACCAATGTTTTTCCGGTGTGAAGATGCCACTTCAAGGCTCTGTAGCAATCCTGTAGTTATCGTGTGTGTTTAGTTCACAGCCAAATCCCCCTCTCTCTTCATTCTGACCCCTCAGTGAGATTATTAGACTTCTGTGCGGACAGCGTGGTCCACAGGGGGATGAAATATGAAAGGCCACACACTCAGGGGCCTGCTTTTATTAAATCTACAGCACCAGAGTTCCCCTCTCTGTATAGGTATATCTCTCTACCAGTCCATATTTCTTCAGCACTCTTGTCAGCGCTCTCTGCTGTACTCAGCATCAAGCTGCTTAGATCCTTCACTTTCCTGACCCTACTCTCCACAAAGCCAAGGTATAATTAGTCCTTGAAGACGACAATGACAGGGCTAATTACTGTGGAATAATGGGCAGGCTGACAATGAGGAAATACACCACTTACACAAAGTATATTGTAATGTCACATTATCAGTACTATGTTGTGTGTATTTTTCTGCCACCCACGTATTTTCCCTCACATATGCATATGACTGAAGCATGCGCTTACTGTCTCACACGTTCTTCATGCCTGATAAACTTTGACATGTCGCCTAACTAACTTTTTCTTCATGGCTCTAGAAGCAGCTGACCTTCCTATTTGACTCTAGATTGTCTTCAGAGCCACAAGGATGAGTGGATACTCTTCCAAGCAGCTTCATTTAGCAAAAGTGTAGAACCCTGCAGTCACCAGTCAATCCCAGGGGCCAACATTAACAGATAAAAAACCTGTCACATTGATATTTGTGGGCAATTTAGCGGCACCACGTGCATGTCTTTAGACTGAGGAGGAATCTAGAGCGCCACTTAGGAGAAGGACTTGCAAACTTCTCACAGGAAGACCCTCCTGATGACAGTATGATTTGGGCCAGTTCTTGCAGAGGCCAACAGCATTATAACCTTGCAGTGCAGCTGGATGCTGCCTGATTCAATGTCTGTAATCAGGCAGCTCCACCTTGCAGAGCTTCCAGCTGGAACGATTGAGCTCTATCTGCCTTTTAGGAGAGAAAAAGTAGGAACTTTGAGCTTAGTGGTAGTGAGCTAACTGTTTCATTCCCCGGAAATAGGGGATGAAGGGGAAATAACAGTTAAAGAAAAAAATGGGAAATGAAGAGAGGCAGGAATCATCCAAAATAAGTGAATTTATTTAACAAAGTCAATTAAAAAAACAAAGTCATTTAAAGCAAAATCTTAAACTAAATGGAGTTGCCACAAAACTTGAAGGTAAACCTTGAAGAAAAGAGAGAGTATGGGTGTCTTCCACCGAAGACGCTGGCATTTTCCCCATGAAAACTTGTGTGGATCCTTCACTCAGTCTGCTGCAGAGAGAGAGGAGGCTCCCTGCTCTCCTCCTTTTAAAGGCCAGCTCCTTGCTGCAGCTACAGGTGTAGTCAATTCAGCAATCTGAGGGTGATTCCTCAGCCTGCAGCAGAGTGAGAGGAGGAGGAGGAGGAGAAAGAGAAACAACTACTCACACATTCATGGGGAGAACATGCAAACTTCACATAGAAAGGCCCTAACCAACACCATGTTAAGCAGAATTCAAGGCAGTTACAAAAGGGCACCTTGAGTCTTACAGCAGGAGTTCCGGCCTGAGGAGGAAGCAGCTGGATCCAACAGAGATGAACCCAAAGGTAAATGGAGGTCAACTTCTGCTGGCATTCAGACAATTTTAGGCATGGGCAGAACTTTTTGACGTACCTGATGACCATCAGCATTGCCTAACTGATATTAAAGTAGCTCTGTGTGGCCCATCCTAGCTTGACATTGCTCTCCAAGTTTGCCAAAATGTCAGTGTGTGAATGCAGCTTATCAGAAGGTTTTTTTCTTGCCACTGTATCTGATGCCAGTTGTGGTAAAGTTCTTTACTCGTGGTGACTTCATGTTGGGTTGGAATAAAAATAAAAAATAAATATGTATATGAATGGGTGGCAGATAATAAGGTCCCTGATTTGATCCCTGGGTGGGTCAGGACCTTTCTGTGTGGAGTCTGCATGTTCTTCCCGTGCATGTGTGGGTTCTCTCCGGGCACTCCGGCTTCCTCCCACAGACCAAAAACTCCGAAAGAGATAAGCAGAATAAAATGGAAGTTGAATATGAATAAAAACATTTCAATAAAAAAGGTTTACAGAAAGAACAGCATGGCATTGACTTACTCTTACGCAAAGTGTCTTGAGATAGCATTTGTTATGATTTGGCACAATGCAAATAAAGACTGTTTGATTGATTGACAATCATTTATCAATTCAACATCATATTTAAAATCTAAAAAAAAGAAAACAGAAACATAAAATATCATAATGTAAATGATGCAGCTGTTTTTTTTTTAGCTTAATATCCATTTTCCTTTGTCTTTCTATTAACATTGCTCCAACCACCTGTTGTCATGATGGGTGACTATCACGCTGATGTCTATTTTCTTCATGTTGCCCCAGTGACTCTTGTCCCTCTTTATTTGGCCCGCCGTATGAATGAGGTCTGCAGGACGGAGTGATTTGTGATTTCGATCACATCCAAGCACATCAGCCAGCACATGGGAGAAACCACTTTTTCATGAGATATAAGGATCATACACAATGTACCCACAAACTCTCTGATATCTGATGGCAGGTTGTATCTATGAGCATATCTGTGTGTGGGTGTGTGTGGGTGTGTGTCGGATAGCGAGCCGACCCTTACGAGCTCACTGATTGCTCTTTTTCTCACACCTGCTGCTTGTCGTCCACACCTGCTGTCCATCATGATAATCACGCTGCAGTGGTTCTGCGGTTCAGCCATCCTCTATTTCTTTAACAGATTGTCATATCAACCACATCTGTGCTCCAGGTAGACTTATTTTATGGAACAAATCATTTTTATTGCTGTCGTCATGGTGTCACTGGATCATTACCTCAGTAAGATTGACATCATTGTTGCAAAGAATTTGATAATAAGTGTTCATACATCCATTCTTTAGACTTCTCTGGAATTACAACGCGAGTAAAAAAAATCCAAGAATTATATAGGAATACACACACATTCTCAATGTGACTCTTTAATAAGTACACCTTGCTTGTACCAGGTTGGACCCCCTTTTGCCTTCAGAACTGCCTTAATGCTCTTCATTCCTCAGAGATTTTGGTCCTTGAAAAAGCCGCTGTGTTCAGCATGTTGGGACATAGGGGTTATGTATCTCTCCAGCGCCAGCTGGTCAGGTAGTCAGAGGAAACAACAAACACTAACTACAAAAAAAAGTGCACAGATTTGCAGATGAAGTCACAGGTAGAAGGAGGAATGGAGAATGGAGGAGCAGGACAGGTCTCAAGTTACCTGGTGGTGTGTAAAAGGACATCACAACAACAAAAAAACAGCCATTGCACTGGCTCTCATTCATGCTGGTGTAAAAACTGAAAAAAAAAGTAATCCGAACTGCGTACTGCAGCTGCAAGGTCTCGCATATTTAGCTCAGGAGCAGTTTCCTTTTCTACATATTTTTACATCATGTAATAAGGTTTTTAACATGTTTCTAGTCAACGAGTGATTGTATAGTGTTAACAGATTTCTATCTGAATACTAAATACAAAGAACATATCTATATTTTATCATACAAATATCAAAACATTTTATCATTTTCAAAATACTTGAAATTAATTTGTTTCTCTATTAAATCACATTTTACCCATGTTCTGATATTAAACACATGCTTTATAAATTGTCAGTGTGTACTCTCAGTGCAAAATAATTCTAAAACTCATGTGCCTACCTGGTGCAAAAACTGACACAAAAACGATCAGAATTGAATACAGCTGCAAAGTCTCACATCTGCACAAGACCATAAGAACCGATCCCTATAGTAACATAAGCAGAACAGTCACAAGCGGAGCAGCTGACACACTCGCGTTAGCTCCGTATGCAAACAGTAAAGCTTGCTAATAAAGTTACTTTTCTTGCCCACAAATGTCCATAACTTTCCAGTAAAAGGATTCTAAGTAATTTATGAGCTAAAAACAATTTACATTCATAAATTTGCCCCGGCAAATTTGAAATCCTAACACTAATGATTCAATGCAGTTTGTTTGAAATATTGTACCTCTTCACCAGAACGAAAACTCGATGAAGTGTTGGATGACATGTTGACGTAGCTTCTAGGCACATACTGGCTACTGCAGAGTTCAGTGATTGAAACACAGATTTGAAAAAGAGAGGCACTAGAGAGCACTATTTGTCTGAATGCAGATTACAGTTTCACCACTAGATGGGAGAACAAACTACACAGTGTGGCTTCAAGTTCTCATCACATTAACAGTCAATAAGCTGCACATCAATTTTGTAGAAATTCAAAATTAAGCTAATTTCTGACTCTGTTACAGGTGCAAATGCATGAACTGTAAGTCCATGTCTGTAAGTCCTAAATGCTGTTTTAAGTGTCTAAGTGAATCTTACCTTAGAACTCTTTAATTTCAGTTAGCCTTTAAGCTGCTGTCATGTGTTGAAGTCCTGATCAGTAAACGGGCACTGCAAACTCTTTATCGCTGCAGAGAGATAAACTGATTTCGATATTTGTAACAACAATGAGGGCAGTTGCTAGTAGAAGGATAGCCCTTTGTTTCATCACATATTAGCTCTAAATACAGGGGTTTTGTTGAGGAAAAGTTGGTGTAAAGAATCGTACTGTGGTGTATTGTCAAGCCAACATGGTTCTTGAGTAGTTTTAAACTAAAAGTGGGGTAAATATGAGGCTTTCGGTGGTGCCATGTACTGCTATGTACCAGCCACCTTTTACCCTTGGATATCTCCCCCCCAGGGATGAAGCTCGCCAGTTCCTTTATTGGCTCTTATATAGACTAGTGCCAAGGACCTCTAGCAACCCCACTTCAAAAACCAGTACTAACCCTTTGAGCCTTTGATACTCTGGAGATGGAGCAGATGGGAGGTCATCCTGTCCTTCCCCTTTCTGCCTCTGCATCGCTCACGGTGAAGGTGAATATAATGCCATCAGTTTTACAGCCTGAACATCAGTTCAAATGAACCTTTGGTGTTCAAAGACTGTTCTCACAAGAAAAGGAAAATAAATCCTATTCATTGTTAGTTACTCCCTGATTTTGCTTCATCTGAATGCTCCCTGATAAAGCAAAGCTATGATTCACAGACACAACTTCAGCGTGGATGTATTTTCTTTACTAACCATTGTGTGTCCTTGGTCATGGTTTCCATTCAGTGATATTAATGTCAAGTTTCTAAGAGTCAAGTTTGACTCATCATCCTCAGTAAATTTTACTTTTTTTTTTTTTTTTTATAACTAAATCTCTTTTTCTCAAAAGTTTTAAGACTCTTGATGCTCTCTTCCTGCAGCAGAGATAAGCTGCAAATGGCTTGGAATAAAAAATCTTCTTTTTCATATTAACACCTATAGATCCTTGTTTCAGACTCTCTCTGTGCCATGTATCCAGAAAATAGTGCTCACGCTGCACCTGGCTGTGGCTGAATCAGCCTCTCATTATTACTTTGGCTTCACTTGCCAAATCCTCCTTGTCACTCTGCCAGTGGAGCCATCTACCTTCAAGATGTGAGTCCCTCCTATTCACAGCAAAGAGGAAAAGCTGAAGGATCCAACAAAGTATAATTTAGATCATCTGGCACATTCAGAGTGTTGCTATGACAATCCTCCATTAGTCTGAAAGGATGAAAGCATTGACCCTAGCGAGTGTCAGAACAGAGTCAACCATATATTCATTGATTGTTGATAATTACCATATTTATCAAAGTTTTTTTAAAGGTTTAATTCTGTTAAGTGGTTCATGTTATTTTTCTATATTCATTAGTGCTGATGTCTTTCTGTGATCCTTAATTTATAGAATTAAAGTGATCATATTTTGCCTCAACTTGGACACTAAATTCAATTTTAATAACTGCTAGAGTATCACAAATGCTAATGCTTAATAAAACAGTTAACACACACAGATCCACCTCATGTGCCCTCGATTCCCCCAGCATGGCCCGCCATTCATTTGGTAATTTGAAAAAAAAAAAAAAAAAAACCTATACTCCTCAATAAAAGTCTGAAAACTTTAGTTTTGTTGATTATTTCTCCCATTTAATAATACCAATTTGTACAGTATTTTATGTTATTATAAAGCTTTATTTGTCATCTTTTGCATCAAGGTATAACATGTAAAATTCATGCATATGTGGAAGAAGCAACATGTGAACATGTGAGTAGTGCCCCCCAAAAAAGTGCCATAATACCCTCTTCCCCTGGAAGAAAAGGCCTACTGTTCCTCAGTGAAGCAATGCTGAGGAACTGGCCTTCTTTGGGTGTTGTCGTCCTTTGACACCCACTTTGCAGTCTGTCTTTGACTTAAACAGTCTCACAGAACATGCTCCACAGTTTGGAAATGGTACCAGGGCTGACCCTGAATAATGCTGCCACTCTGCATATCACTAACTAGCTCAAAGACAGACAAAGACCCCAAGAAGACCAGTTACTCCTCTTCGCTTTGCTGAGAAACAGTCGGCTTATTTCTTTCAGAGAGTGGATTCTGGCACGTTTTGGAGGGCTCTGCCCATGCACACATTTAGCTGCGTTGCTTATTCCAAAAATGCATGATTCTTACAAAGTGAACCTTGCTGTAAGGGTGACTAATCAGGCTTTCAAATGATATAAAAAATAATACCTATTGAAATTGATACTAATAAAGAGAAGAAATGATCAACTAATATAACGTTTCCAAAATTTTTTGAGGATTATATTCAAGATATACTTACGTTTAAGTGATTCTCAAGCATTTTCGCAGGACTGAGGAAGAACAGTGAGGCTTGAAATGCAACCAAAAATAAAATCCTTCTAAGGGGGCTTTTTGGTAACCTTGCAGCGCAGATGGATCTGCCTGATTCAGTGTCTGTATTCAGGCAGGTCCATCTTGCCAAACTTCAATCTACGACTGCCAGCAGCCCTACAAGTGAGAGTGAGACGACAGCAGGAAATGACTCGTACAATGGTAAGCATAGATGCTAACAGCTTCAGAAGCAGTTTTGTCAGATCTGGACCAAATTTTTTATTGAATGAAGAACAAGCAATGACACTACAAACTTCTAAGTAGAAAAGATATTTTTCCTCGACTTACAACATGTTTCGCAGAGAGTTAGTTTTACGAAGTGGCTCATGTTCTGTCCTTTACACCTCAGCAGTGATACCTGCCTACTGCATTATCTGATTGGTCCGTAATGAATGTGATTGACAGAACTGTTGTCCAATCACCTGCCAGATGTGCTTCTGAAAGGTTCTGCCCTTCCCAAACACTTTCTATGGGCTCTTTCTCAGATGGACTACTGAAATGTGTTGAACTGTCCATCTGGTGTGCCAGACTTTGTTGTGTTTCTCCCTCTTTCTCTACATGTTTGTGCTTTTTTTTGATCCAGCACTAACTAATGCTACCCATACATCAGAGGACTTTGAAAAGATTTGGAAAAGATTCTTGGAAAACTATTAGCTCTCACCTGCTCACATCTAAAGACAAGTTTTTAGAGTTTTTTGTCACAGCCTAGTCTCAAACTGAGTTTTAACGAAGACTGTGTATCTTGCAGAGTCACTATTTACAAGACAACAACTAAATTCTTTCAGCATTTTTTCCCCACCATGCAATTTTTCCCATCATGTCCTCACTAGAAACTTACAAAAAGGAAAGAAGCAGCTTTTGGCTACAGCTATAGGGTGTGCAGTGGTTTGTGACAAAAAAAAAAACAACAGTCCATATTGGTTGGGATCTTCTACATTTCACTGCCGTTGTTTCTTGTCCATCTATACCGCTCTGCTGCTTCTGTGGTTGTTTTGACTGTCAGGTTTCCTGTTTCCGCTTTTGTCAGAGCTCATCCATTGGTTGTTGATAGTGTTACATCACTTGATGTCTGCAGCAGGGTCACCTTCAGGGTTACTTGGCATCTGGAGTAAAATTAATGTTTAGCTGCTGACCTTGACATGCTCTTTCAGGTTGGACAACAGTTTAGCTGGCTAAGATGCAGTTTGTGTGGGGACATTTAAAAAGGTACAACTCATTTCTTTCAAAATCCTCAAACATGTGCTGTAGTTATGGCAAACGGGTTGTTGGAGAAATCAACAAAGTCCAGTTTGAGGTTTGCTGTAGTGATGTGATTTTATTTTAGAATTCCAGCAGTCAGTTTAGTGACAAAGAACAGGTCTGAGTCTGTGAGCTGACCCAGACTGAAGGGCAGGACAGGGTTTATATACAATAAATGGGATACACCAAATGGGGAGGGGGGCACTGAGTGTATTCTGACCAGACATGGTAAAACAATTGCAGACAAAAGACAGTTTATATTTAGATACAGACATCATTTCCTTTGCAAGTATACATCCAAAGTTCCTTGATCAAGGGGTCAGTGGGAGTTTAAAGTGTCAGGAGGTCTACTGATATGTAGGGTGACCATATTCTGAAGACCTAAAAAGAGGACCCTCAGCCGCATGTGTTGCGTCATGACGCATGTGGCATGCACGCTCAACATCTTGACAGGTAGGTACATTGTAATAATGCCAGAGGTCCAGTGCAGCACTTTATTATATTAACCCTTGCACTACTATGAATATAAATGGCCGCCTGGTCTTTTTTAATTTTTTTCCTTTTTTGTTAGTAAAAGGGCTTTTTTGTCAGAAAAAGCCCTTTGAGTCAATTATTTTGCACCTTTTTGTAAAAAAAAACATTCTAGCAGGTATTTGTCATTATTAAGTTGTAAATGCTTAAAACAGTGTGTAATTACAAGAAAAGATAAAAGAGATTTGAATTTTCAACAGGTTCCTCTTTATAAACAACTCTAAATGAGCATATACAACACTTATGAGAAGACAAAACCAAAACTCAAGCTATTTTATATTATTTATTATTATTTATATTATTGTATTATTTAACTATTTATAAAATCCATAACATGAACTATGATGAAAAAGACAACGACAAAAAGATGAACTAGACGAAATTCAGCAAAAGAATAGCAGAAAAACACTCCAGAATGATCCTAGTGTCGTTATTTACAATAGTTTTACATTATTTACACAGAAAACACTGATAAATCCCCAATATATGACTCACGTTTGTCTCTGAATCCTGTTTCTGCTCGGTCAGCTAACTTCTCGTACCTCCCCCTCAGGAAATCCAGTCTTTACTGTCATGTACCATATGTCACTGGAAAACTCCTCTTCTCAGCTTTAAGAATTATTTGGATAGCGTGGATACTTGAGGAATTATGGTAGTTTGAATCATGCATGTCTTTTTCTGTCACCGGTGACAGCTTCGTCTGTAGAACAAGCTGAGCAAAACCCGGACATTTTAGGGAGTTTTCATAAAATCCCCCTGGACATAATTTTACAACCAAAAGGAGGACATATCTGGGCAAGAGGACATATGGTCACCCTGTTGATATTGAAGGACCAACAGTTCGTACCAGGCTTCAGACAATTTGCATTCCAAGGCACTTGATTTACATTGAAGACAGTTTACACACAAAGACACTTGATTAAAAAATTCTCTTTCAGGGTGAAAAACTGATGTCCTTCTCTGTTGTATCCCTTATGACCACTGCTTAACTGAATGAGTCACGTGGTGTCTTATTCCCTGAGTGACCACAGAGATGTGTGATGAGGCACAGGTATGAAAGCACTGCATAGAAAAGCCAGACAAAAACAGCTTTCTCTCTTTGAGATCAAATGAGATCAAAAGGGAATGCATCACCTAATATAAAGTTACAAGTTATGAGGGCATTTTAAGACATTTTAAGAAACATTTGCAAACTGTTGAGCCCTGCTAACAGGTAACCGGGGAGGAAACTGAACATTCATACACAGCTATAAGAACAAAAGGGCGTAAATCATCCTGGATTTAAACGCTGTAAGCAGAGCATTTCTCCTGCCGAGTCTTAGCGTGAGCACAAAGAAAAGGCCTCTAAGTGCTGCATACAAATGAAATTACATACAGAAATTATCTTGAGTGTTGACCTTTGACTGGCACTTCACCTACAAATCCATAAAGAATACATCAATGTTAAAGAGCCTTTGAGTGATCATTACATGTGATTTTGATATTTAAATGTGGTTGATGTTATGATCCTGCTGAAACTGAGTCATCTGGAGGAGAGTTTATGTACTAGTTTAACACCAATGTCACAAACTGAGGGTGTTTTCTGTTTGTTTCTACAAATCGTAAACCGTCAGGTCATGTCTACCCATGGGTTCTTTTTAAGGTAGCTTTTTTTGAATGTTTTGGTTTTTTGACCACAATCAAATACTGAAAATGTACATTTTGGAAAAATCCTACAAGAAACTCCATTTCCGTTGTCTCTGTGTGGACAACTCTGTGCCAAATTCTCCACAGTGTGACGTCACACTTTGCAACATTATTGACAAATAAGTCAATCTTTATTGCAAAGCATCAAATCAAAAATAATGTTATCTCAGGACGCTTTACAAAAGAGCAGGCTGATGCCATGCTCTTGATTCTATCTATCTATCTATCTATCTATCTATCTATCTATCTGATTTTTAAACTCATTTTAATTTACTCATTATTTATTTCTTTATTATTTTTTTAATGCCAAACCCAACATGAATCCAGCATCTGTACAGCACTTTGCCACAATCAGCAACAGTTACAGTGGCAAGAAAAAACCTTCTGTTAAGCAGCAGGAAATCCACAGAGGCCTGTCAGCCCTGACGTCTCTTCTGGGGACACTGCAGAGGACAAGACGTCTCAGGTCTTTGAATCTTCTGCAGGTTTTGACTCTGGAGGACACAGAGACACAGAACCAGACCATACCCTAAACCCAGGATAGAGGGGCTCAGTGAATGTGGTCTCTGTGGTGTGGAGGTGTTTTAGTCCATCAGAGGAGACTTCATAGAAGGACAAAGATCCAGCAGGACAGTCCACATACACCGCTACTCTACCAGACGATGAAGAGGAGGAGATGTATGTTACTATGTTATTGTGACGGACAGAGTAACCGCCAGAGCAGATCAGACTCCAGGACTGATCATTATATCCAAACCAACATTCATCTCCGGCTCCTGTCCTCCTGATTCTTCTGTAACTCACTGACACATGAACATGTCCTCTCCTCTGGACCTCCCAGTAACAGCGACCGCTCAGAGCAGACCTGCACAGCAGCTGAGAACTATGACTATCAAATCTGTCTGGATGATCAGGATAGGACTGAAACTTGTCCAAACTTGTCACCGTCCTGTTGTCTTCAGACAGTTCAAGTCTTCTGCATACTGTGTTTGTGTCCACCTCCAGCTCACAGGCCCCTGATGGAGAGAAGGAGAAACATCACAGCAGCAGGTCATCATCTGATCATCTACAGTCATCTGACCTGACGCTTCATCAGCCTGAGGGTTCAGAGTCAACTCTGATGATTTTAGGTTTTATCTCCTGGTGAGTCGGCCATGTTTGACCTCAAACTCTGCTCCATCTTTCTATCTGTGTTTAGATCCATCCTGTTAAATCCCCTCTCCTGCTGTTGTATGAAAATGCAGTTTTATGAACACAATGTCATTTGAACCTCTGTGGTTCTGCTTTAAATCCTGTATATCTGACAGATTAAACAAGAAGCTTCGTCCTCACATGACTCAGCTGCTGTCCAATCAGAGCTCAGGTAAAGATCTTTTGATTGGAGAAGAAAAAAACTGCAATAGAGAATAAAATTATTGGGAACAAGAGTTGGTAAAACAATCAGACTAATTAATTGAATATAATTTTTTTATTTCATCACATTGCTCACAAACTTATATGTGGTCTTGACTGATAGTACAGATCTACAATGAATAGATTTAATGAGACTGTGTTTTAACATGTTGGAGCAGTGGCAGCCATGAGGAGTCATTGTCTATCATGATATCTTGACCAAAGGAGCATTTGTCCTCCACGTCACTCAGTTTGGTCCGTTTGAAAAATCCAATGTGGCCACAGACTAGACCTGAGCTGGTTATGGACCAATGATACATACACACTGCTGACTGGTGTTTGATCCCCAGGCTCCATGAGCCTGCTGATGCTGCTCTGAAAATAGATCTTCCAAGAATATGTTGACATTTTTTATTCCCTACAGTTCTTTCCAAAAATATAAAATACTGATTCAATGTTTAACTCTTTCCATACCACTCACACACAGCACCGGTGCTCACTTTCACACAGTGAGAAATAAAAGAATATTTTCCTGTATTAAAGTATTTCCTGAAATAAAAAAGCCTGTGGGTGAAGTTTTTAAGTCACAGTCTGAAGTATGTCGATTAACAACTATTTTAATAGTGCTTTTTGTTTAGGGGTGAGATTTTGTGTAAAATATGATGATACAGAGGGTCCTGTGTTCAAATATTGACACACAAGAGGAACAAGCCCTCACTTATCAACCACATGTTCAATCCAAACTGTTTTAATCTTTGAATTAACCCTTGTCCTTTCAGAAATAGAAAATACTGATCAATTGTCGTTGTCTGTGAGGTACAATGTTGTTCCTTTGTAATGTACAGTCAGTGGAGATGAATCCCCCCTCCCTCCCCCGATCAATAAATCTAAATCTAAATCTAAAATCTAATGATTCTGTTTTCAACCCTTTGAGTCACACTCACACTCAACACACAATGCTCACTAAATTTTACAGAGAAAATAGAAAAAAATTTCCAACAACAAAGAGCCCATGGGTAATGTTATCTGTTTGTTTTGTCACCATCTGGGACATGTCATTGATTCATAACTTTATTGATTTGAATGTTTTTGTGTGCACAGGGTCTGATTTGAACTAAAATGTAAAACATGGACCCAGTGCCCAAAAAATGGACATGCCAGAATAACAAGCCAAAAGTTATGACACAGTAGGGACCAGTTTCCCATTCGAATGACTTCAATCTTGTTATTTTCTTATGTCTCACTCATTAAAATCAATTTTCAAATAAATGATCACACACTGAACCATTTAGCTGCCTCTGAATGTGAAAATCCTGGTGCCAAAGTGCCAACTAGAATGTACTCAGAGAGCACAAACCTCCGCCAAGCTAGCACACATTGCTGTTACATCTATAAACAATAGTTCCATGATAAAGTTACCATCATAATAAGATTCCTTGACCCTGAAAACCCACATCCAGCGCTCAGAATCATGTTGATGCCATTATTAGACAGTTACTGAGCAAAAGTGTTCACTAATGGCGTTATACCTGGATCACCACCAAAATCTAATTGTTTTTCAAGTTGGGCCATAACCAACATCTCCTGAAAATTTCAGCAAATTTTGCCTAATCCTGCCAACAAACAAACAAACAGTCATACGCCGGCAAAAACATAACCTCCTTGGCGAAGGTAAAAACATATTACCCTGAGTTGGGCTTTGGCTCTCATGTACAGGACAGCTCATGCTCAACTCATAGTGTGATCAAGCATTTCTCTGATCACACCAACACGCCATCTCTGCTGATTTTTGTTCCTCATGTTCACTTTGATAATGTGAATTGTTCCTCAGACTAATGACCTCTGACCTTCATGTCTCCATGGTTTATCCTCCTGATAGTGTTTTAATTCTGTGGAGTTCTGAGAGAATCCTACGTTCATGAGTGGTTAAAAGTTTATCATCATTAAATCAAAGATTAAAAACACTCACACTTCTTCAGACCAGGTCTCAGTCTGTGCGGTCCGCCATGGTCCAACCTGGAGACAGAAACCAAAGCTGTGATCAGTTCTTCATTCATGAGGGTCCTGAGATAGCCTCCCTCTCCAGCCCACACCAATCAGGAGGTTTCTACAGAAAACCTTCCCCTCTGTCACCATCCTGTCATGTCAGTAAAGTATTCCCTTTATTTTTGCACATTCTTGTCTCTTGTCTTGTGCTTCCTGTTTTATTTTGAAATCTCTGACTCTTGTCTCTGTTGTAGGTGTGTTGCTGTCTACCCTGCCCTGTCTCGTCCCACCTGCAGGCTGAGTGTTTCTGCTCACAGCTCATTACCTTGTGTATTTAACCTCATGTCTCCCCTCGTCTTGTGCCAGTTCCTTATATTCACAGTCCTCGTACCAGTACTGATCATTGTCTTGTCTAGCCGTGTATTACTTTTGATAGTTTCTCAACCTTGCCTCACATTCTGAATGCCTTTGCTTGTGCTGATTGATTTCCTGTGTACCGAACTCTGCCTTGACTTCAGTAAACCCTTTTGCCTGATTTTACCTCCGGTGTGTGTTGTGCATTTGTGTTCTGCATTCTGAGATTTCTCTCATGACACATCCAGGGTTTGTCTGGACTCAGAACTTTAAGTGGATTCTCTTAACGAGGTCAAGCCGTGGTTTCAGTGAGACAGGCCTGTAGGTGGGTCTTTATTCTGTAGACTTATGCAACATGAACAGGATCTATGTGTTTACTTCTGTTATTACATGAGTGTACGAGGGGAGACGCTTGTGTCCCACGTTAGGGTCTGAGCTGGTTAGTCTCAGTCAGTGTGGACTCTGACTGCAGCCTAAATCTGTGAAGGAGGACCATCAGATTATCCTGACTGTGACTCTTTAGACTTCACAAAGTGGTTGAGAGCCTTTGCCTGGGCAAAAAAGATGTTAAAAAAACCCTTTGCTCTTATTTTGAAAGGGGATTTTTTATGCAGTGGAATGCTGTCTATTCATACTCTGGAGCAATGGATGGCGATGATACCCTATGATGCTAATTTACACACATTTTAATTGAAGTTATATATTCAACTGGAAAGCACTTGGAGAGCGCAAACCTCTGCCAAGGTAGCTCACATATTACTGTTACATCTACATATATATGCCCACATTTGTATGAGGAATTTGTTCTTTGTTTTCTTGTCTTCATTTACACTATCAAAATAAAATATTCCATCAAAATCAATCAAAACCAACCAAGGTTATTACATTTGTCCAGGACCTCAGTGGACCAAATTGTTCATGAACAGGAAGCCTTTTTGATGAAGCTGCTCTGTGACGGTTCATCTGTGAGACTTTAGACCACGTGGACTTGAAATGCATGATGGTGACAAAGAGAGAGAGAGAGCTATAGCCTGATGAGAGGGGGCGAGCAGGGGCCAGGACGGACAAGCGAGGGTGAGGGAGAGGTTACCATTGGAGGTGAAAAGGTTAAAAACTTCAGCAAAACTTTAATAATTAATGTGCCGCAGTGTAACCCAGTTCATCAGTTTAACGAGTCTCCAGTCTGCCTCTGCAGCCCTGACGTCTCTGACTCTCATTAATCTCCTTTTCAGGCTGTAATTCTTTTTTCATTCTGCCAAAGTACCTCAGGATGTTCAGTCTGCAGCGTGGATCCTCCCGTCGAGCAGACAGCAGCTTCTCTCCTAGTTCTCCTGGGTGATTGTAGCTCAGGTCCAGCTCTGTCAGACAGGATGAGCTTAGAGCAGCTTCCAGAGAAACACAGCCCTCCTCTGAGACCAAACAGCCAGACAGTCTAAAGACAGACAGAAAGACAAACAAAAATCCACAGTTTGACATCACAGCATCAGGTCCAGAATGAAGCCCTGTCTGCAGTACATTCAGTCTCTAAAATAGTATTAGAGGAGGAGCCTTTAATCATCAGGACTTTTAAACTCATCTATCAGTCCGGGTCCAGGAGGGAGACTCCCTCTCTGAGAGCAGAGCTTTGATTTAATTTGAACATTTTTATTCTCACCTGAGAGTTTCCAGTCTGCAGTGTGGACTCTTCAGTCCTAGAGACAGTTGCGTCACCCCTGAATCCTGCAGGTCATTGTTACTCAGGTCCAGGTCTCTCAGACCAGAGGACTGTGAGCTGAGGACTGAGGACAGAGCTTCACAGCTTCCCTTTGACAGTCTACATCCACTCAGCCTGAAAAAGATCTTCAGTCAGTTTCACAAACATTCTCAGAGTCGCCCTCTGATCTGAATCAGTCTGTATGTCTCCTGAAGGTTGATCCTCCATGTTCTATGTGTAACCTGACACACCAGATGGACTGTTTCCCATATCCCATGGATATAGGAAACAGTCCATCTGGAAACATCCTACAGAAAGTGACTGGTGAGGGCAGAACCTTTCAAGGGGAGGGTGGCTGAATGCTTTGTCTATCACATTCATTGAGTGCCAATAAGAGGCCTGCAGTGACCTCCTGCTCTCAGCTGAACTCCCCTCACTTATTGTAACTGCCTTTTTGACATTAGCAGGATGCTGAAGAGCCCCGTCAGAACAAATGTTTTGCTGGAAGCTATGCACGATCCATCTACCCAATGACAGACATGAAATCTGACTGATCCAGCTGCTTTGTGGGGTTATTTTTCCTGTGACACTCTTGACCAGAGCAAAGTTAAAACAAACACAAGTAAAAAGAAACCCTTGAACATTGGTATGGATCTGATTTGAGTTTCCAATGTAAAGGGGGTTTAAAAAGTTTACCTGAGTTTCTCCAGTTTGCAATGTGGACTCTTCAGTCCAGGTAATAGCATCTCCACTCCTGAATACTGCAGGTCATTGTTACTCAGGTCCAGGTCTCTCAGACCAGAGGATTCTGATCTAAGAGTTGATGACAGAGCTCCACAGCTTCCCTTAAACAGTCTACACCCACTCAGCCTGAAAGATTCACATAATCCTCATAAATTAAATAAAATTCCTTTAATTAGACTTTGTAGATCCTCTGCCTCTGTCATAGTCCTGATTGTGTTCTCACCTGAGAGTTTCCAGTCTGCAGTGTGGACTCACTAGTCCTGGAGACAGCAGCTTTACTCCTGAATCCTGCAGGCCGTTGTTACTCAGGTCCAGGTCTCTCAGACTAGAGGACTGTGAGCTGAGGACTGAGGACAGAGCTCCACAGCTTTCCTCTGACAGTTCACATCCACTCAGCCTGAGAAAGGAACATCAACACCTTAATGAGTTACAGAATGTTTCCCATATCCCATGGATATAGGAAACAGTCCATCTGGAAACATCCTACAGAAAGTGACTGGTGAGGGCAGAACCTTTAAAGGGGAGGATGGCTGAATGCTTTGTCTGTCACATTCATTGAGGGCCAATCAGAGGCCTGCAGTGACCTCCTGCTCTCAGTTCAACTGCCTCTTTGACACTAACAGGATGCTGAAAAGCCCCGTCAGAACAAATGTTTTGCTGGAAGCTTTGCACAGTCCATCTACCCGATGACAGACATGAAATCTGTCTGATCCAGCTGCTTTGTGAGGTTATTTTTCCTGTGACACTCTTGACCAGAGCAGGGTTAAAACAAACAAGAGTAAAATGACTCTTAAACATTGGTATGGATCTGATTTTAGTTTCCATTGTAGAAAGGGTTTTGAAGGTTTACCTAAGAGTGTCCAGTCCGCAGTGAGGACTCTCTAGTCCTGGAGACAGCAGCATCACTCCTGAATCCTGGAGGTTGTTATTGCTCAGGTCCAGGTCTCTCAGACCAGAGGACTGTGAGCTGAGGACTGAGGACAGAGCTCCACAGCTTCCTTTTGACAGTCTACATCCACTCAGCCTGAAAAAGAAATCAGGAGAACATAAAGTGCAAACAGGTAATGATCACTCTTGTAAAAATACAGAAATCTGGTGTAACTTGTGCAGGTAGGTGCACACACAGAGCTTTGCTGGAGGCTTTGACCACTGGCAGCAGCCTCAGAAGAGCCTCCTCTGAAGCAGAGTATTTCTTCAAGTCAAACATGTCCAGGCCCTTCCCTGATGACAGTAAGATGAAGACCAGAGCAGACCACTGAGTAGGAGACAGTTCATTTGTGGAGAGATGTCCTGATCTCAGGGCCTGTTGGATCTCCTCCACCAGAGAACGATCATTCAGTTCATTCAGACTGTGGAACAGATTGATGCTTCTCTCTGCAGACATGTCCTCACTGATCTTTGATTTAATGTACTCAACTGTTTGCTGATTGGTTTGTGAGCTACTTCCTGTTTGTGTCATCAGACCTTGTAGTAGGCTTTGATTGGTCTGCAGTGAAAGACCCAGGAGGAAGCGCAGGAACAAGTCCAGGTGTCCGTTTGGACTCCGTAAGGCCTGGTCCACAGCTCTCTGGCACAGCTGTGTGATTGTAGATTTGTTGGAGGTTGATGATTCGTCTGCCATCAGATTGACTCCAGAGTTGATGAAGGTCAGATGGGACATGAAGAGCAGCCAGGAACTCCTGAACGCTCAGATGGATGAAGCAGAACACCTTGTCCTGGTACAGTCCCTTCTCCTCTTTAAAGATCTGTGTGAACACTCCAGAGTACACTGAGGCTGCTCTGATATCGATGCCACACTCTGTCAGATCTGGTTCATAGAAGATCAGGTTTCCTCTCTGCAGCTGCTCAAAAGCCAGTTTACCCAGAGACTGGATCATCTCCCTGCTCTCTGGACTCCAGTGAGGATCAGTCTCTGCTCCTCCATCATACTTGATGCTCTTCAGTTTGGACTGACCCACCAGGAAGTGGATGTACATCTCAGTCAGGGTCTTGGGCAGCTCCCCTTCCTCTCTGGTCTTCTGCACATGGTCCAGGACTGTAGCAGTGATCCAGCAGAAGACCGGGATGTGGCACATGATGTGAAGGCTTCTGGACTTCTTCATGTGGGAGATGATTCTTTTGGCCTGCTCCTCATCTCTGAATCGTTTCATGAAGTACTCCTCCTTCTGCTGGTCAGTAAAACCTCTGACCTCTGTCACCATGTCAACACATCCAGGATGGATCTGATTGGCTGCTGCAGGGCGTGTGGTTATCCAGAGGTGAGCAGATGGGAGCAGGTCCCCCCTGATGAGGTTGATCAGCAGCACATCCACTGAGGTGGACTCTGTGACATCAGTCAGGGTTCTTGTTTGGTCGAAGTCCAGAGGAAGCCGACACTCATCCAGACCATCAAAGATGAACAAGACCTGGAACTCCTCAAACCTGCAGATTCCTGCTTCTTTGATTTCATTAAAGAAGTGATGAACAAGCTGCACCAAGCTGAACTTCTGCTCCTTCAGCAGATTCAGCTCTCTGAAGGTGAATGGAAACATGAACTGTATGTCCTGGTGGACTTTGCCTTCAGCCCAGTCCAGGGTGAACTTCTGAGTAAGGACTGTTTTACCAATGCCAGCCACGCCCTTCGTCATCACTGCTCTGATTGGTCTGTTTTCTCCAGACCTGATGAAGATGTCTTCAATTCTGATGGTCTTCTCTGGTCGGTGTGGTCTCCTGGATGAGGTCTCCATCTGTCGGACCTCATGTTCCTCATTGACCCCTCCGGCTTCTCCCTCAGTGATGTAGAGCTCTGCGTAGATCTGGTTCAGCAGGGTCGGGGTTCCTGCTTTAGCGATCCCCTCAAACACAGTCTGGAACTTGTCCTTCAGGTTGGACTTGAGTTTTTGTTGGCACACTGAGGCATCAGATCCTGAGGGAAAAACCAACAAATGACATTAAAGTCTGGATCCTGGACAAAGTCTGACATCACAGAGGGGCTGCTCACATCTTCTCATTTTACCAAAAAGTATGTTTTTATTCAAACCTTGTGGTTATGGATATCATATTAAAGTAGATAATAATTATAGCTTAATTTGTATAGCACTATTAAAACAAAGGTTTACAAAGTTTCTGGTGTCTTTCAGATCAACAAGCTCATGGAAGGGAGAAGATTTCATGGAACATGAGAAAACAAAAAACCCAGAAAAGCTGGCACAATAATCCAGGCCCAGGCACCCGATAAAGAGCGCCCAGAGACGGACCACCCACACCCTCTCCCGGGTTCAAAGTCCCCCTACACTCCTCCTAGAAAGAACCAGAACCATAACCAAAATAAGAGGGTGTACAACGGGTAGAAGCAGAAGACAAGTGAAGAGATAATCAGCAATAAAAGCAGTAACACAAGAAAACAGTAAAAATAAAACAGCTATAAAATGAGGTAAAAATTCATTAAATAGAACTGCAACATAAATAGGAGATAACACAATAAAAGAGCCTGGCCTAGCCCACACGCACAACCATTTTTACAAGCAGTTTTAAAACAAGCAAAACTTGGATCTCATAAATCAGGGGTTGGCGACCTTTGTGCTGTGAAGATCCATTTTTAAATGTTCCTGCTGCTCAGTGAGCCACCTCACCATAGAGG
Source organism: Cetoscarus ocellatus (assembly GCA_037902135.1). Taxonomy (NCBI): domain Eukaryota; kingdom Metazoa; phylum Chordata; class Actinopteri; order Labriformes; family Labridae; genus Cetoscarus; species Cetoscarus ocellatus. The sequence goes on from JBAMNC010001852.1 coordinate 325,663, forward strand.
TTCATCAAGTTTAATCAGAAACTACAACAACGTTAAAATCTCTCACAGGCCTGTTTCGTCATTATATCGAGAGAGACCGCACTCTTAGTACCATGAAAAAACCATATTCATCTCCTCTTATCGTACTTTTTTACCATTAGAAGACTAAACAACAAGGCTGCATGTCCATGGAATATCCACATCCATGACAAAACCCTAAAAACACCAACCCGTTCCCAATATTTTAATTAGCCAATCAAATAACCAGTTATAGCAAAATATCAGAAAGGGAATTAAGTTTTACAACAATGGAGCTCCATACCACATCACCTCCACCCTAAAGTGACATTAAATTTGATCTTATCCATCAGCACTAAATCAGAGTTGATATAACAGAGAGGTATATGTCCGTAAGAACCTCACTGTCTGTGTAAAACCAGATTTAAAACAGTCATTCTGAAACAATGTTGCAGTCACCCAATGCAAGAATAATATAATGTTTTAATTAAAGAAATCATTCACAAAAGGAAAATGAATTGTTTTCAACAGAAGAATGAGACCACATGAGAATGTGCCCATACTCAGAATTAATGATCATCATCTGACGAGCCAGTTTGGTCAGTTTTTGACCAACTCAGAGGACCTGCACTTCTCATGTGTGAGAGGATCTGCCCACAGAGATGCTGATCCACAGACTCAGTAAAGACCACTAATGTACTGGGCTTCAGAGCCCTGATCCTCAGTAAAACTGTCCTGCAAGTAAAGGGGCAGCTTCTGTGATGATGTTCTGCTGTGGTTTCAGTCTGCAGACTTTGACCCCCACTATGTTGAATGGCTTAACAAGATGCATTCAGTGCATCTGGTAAAAATGAGTTGATCACTGTGACTGGCTTCGAATAGAAAGCTTTCTTTAAATAAAGGAAAACTGTGAGGCCTTGGTGCTCTGGGCTGCCAACCCCTGTCATGGATAATAAGCTCCACCTCCCCCCTCCAACATAGTTTACCTTCAGAATAAAGCTCTTACTGTTCCTTATATGGTCAGCCAGCCCGTCCTGATTCATTCTCCTCAGGAAGTCCACTGTGATCTTCAGAAATGCCTCTCCGCTGCTCCTCTCCTCATCTTTACCAACCAACAAATCCTGACCCTCTGAGCATCCCGGGTACTCTGGACCTAAACCTCTCCGGATTCTCTCCAGCTGGTTCTTCACAAAGGTGATGATGTTCTCCTCCAGCAGCTGGAGAACACAAGACGGTGGAGGTTAAATGTAAAAGAGTAGAACATTGACATTAACATCTGGATCATGGTGGAGCACCAGACTTGTACATCATGGATTCCCTGTTAAAGTGTGATGTTCTCACCACAAATATGGAGTCCAGCTCTGATTCAGGCTGTTTGAAGCCAATACTGGGGAGTCCAGATGTTTCCATTTGATCTCTGTAGATTAGAACAGGCCGTATTAAAGAATTCAATGATTCAGCATTAATTATCATCAGGATGACTGAGGATTAATTATCATAAGAATGTTAGGATGGTTTTTGGGGTGGGGTTAAAGAGTTCTGATGTGATGCTGCTCCCCTTCTGGCTGCTAAACCAAAGTCCTGGTTTTTATGGCTTTCAGAACCCTGGAAGAGGGTCTCTGCAGAGTACATCATCATCACCTCTGAGTGACTCAAACATGGAGGTCAAGGTTCATTTTTCTGAATTCTAACCTGTACTCAGCAGGTCCTTCCATCTCAAAGTCTGGAGGACGACCTTTAGAGAGATCACTCTTCATGGACACATCGCTGGGCTCAGGAGGCTCTGATTTCTTCATCCTGGTAGAACAAACATCATCAGCACCTCTGAGTGACTAAGGCCCTGCTATATGACAACATTGTCACCAGAAACAAGGTTTTTCCTTTGTGTTTTCAAAAGAGCTCTGCGTTCACAAGGAGATGATGTGAAAATGATGCATGTGCATGCCAGGCCAGTAGTTGGAGATGTAGGTTTGTCGTGAAACAGCTGTGTTACAACACGTGTCTGAGCACTAACGCTTTCAGGTAAAGACAAAACATTTCAGTTATATTCACCAAGGATTGACTCCTTGGGATATATAGCAAATGCTTCTCTGCTGTTCAGAGTATTGCCGCAGCAAATCCATATTATGTTGGTGGAGCGATATCAGACTGAGTGAGCAGCACACATGTTGCTCAGTAGTTAGCCCCAGCTGTTGTTGCTGTTCTTAGGTGTGTGTGCAACCTTTATCTGAAAGAGTACTGTACTGTACTGTGCCCAAGTCCCTCCGCTCCGAGTCCCAAGTCGAGTCGAGTCATTTGGATCCAAGTCTCAAGCAAGTCCCAAGTTTTTCCTGCTGTGGGCAAGTCAAGTCAAGTCGAGCCACAGGTTATGTCAAGTCAAGTCCCTCACCACTGTTCCACAGCGCACTCAGGTTTATATCTTGAAGACAGAAACCTTATCTTCCTAAGGTCAATGTCAAAAGAGAGTATGCAGACTAGCCTGCATGGATTAAACCAGCATAAAGCTGTTCATTTATCCATTACATTACATGTCTGATCATTTAGACCAAGGTAGATGGGAAAGGCTACATTTCATTAAAGAAATGGCATGTTTGATACAAAAAAAATCTCTTATTTGGAACATTTTGCAACATTTAAATTGGAGGCTCAAACTGCCTTTCGGACATTTTTTAAAGTGTATTTTTTTTAGAGGTAGCTACCTTAACAAAGGCAAACAAAGTTACATTATGAATGAACAGTGCAAAGTGCTTCTGTAAACAGCACACAGCAAATGCTTATATAAAAATGACATTTAACTTAAGAAATATCAGAATATTTTTAAAAATAAGAACTCTAAAAGGAAATAAAAGCTGGGGAAATGCAAATTTTCCCAAGTAAAATTATTACCTCCGCCAAGGAGGTTATGTTTTTGCTGGCGTTTATCTGTCTGTCTGTCTGTTTGTCTGTTTGTTTGTTTGTTTCCAAAATAACTTGAAAAGTTCTAAACGGATTTGGATGAAATTTTCAGGGATTGTTGGAAATGGGATATGGAAGAACTGATTAAATTTTGGGACTGATCCGGATCACCTTGGCAGAGGTCTGCTTTTCTAGTTTGTGCAAGTTATTGTCCCTGTTTAAATGTTAAAGTCAAGTAGTGCCTGTATTACATACACTGATCATCACTGTAATGGACGCAGATGTGCAGTAGGAACGTATGTGTGTACTGTGTTGTGTGTGGGACACTAATAGGTGACGGACTGATTGTACTATGAATGGAGCATCAATAAAAAGAATCTTAAAGGTAAGAGCTATGTATGTCTCCTGTCTGGCTCTTCATATAATGCCTGAGCATCGCATGTAACAATCACAGTGCGTGCGTGCTACCAGCCAGTCAGTGCTTCTCGATTACATGAAAAAAACGGAGCCTGTCCAAACCTGCTAGAGAGCGCGGCGCGCACACAGACCGCTCTGATCATGCTAGAATGATATGATATCCACGTGTAAAAAAAAATATGCTACAATTTGTCCGAGTCATGTTGTTTCAAGTCGAATCGAGTCTGGAGTCACTGTCTCCCGAGTTCGAATCGAGTCCTGAGTCTTTACCTCACGTCCGAGTTGAGTTGCAAATCGTCAAATAGCAACTCGAGATGACTCGAGTCCGAGTCCTTATGACTCGAGTCCAATTGTCTGACCAACACTTTTCAAAACTTTTTACTCTGGACAAAAAGTTTTCGGATTCATGCACTCCAGGAGCCCTTTCATGTGTAAAAGGAAGGTGCAAACGCAACAAAACCCTCCATTTTCAGATGTTTTCATTGTCGTGTAAACAGCCCCTGAAACATGGAGGTCAAAGTTCATTTTTCTGAATTTTCACCTTTTCTTAGCAGGTACTTTCATCTTAAAGTCAGGAGGACGACCTTTTGAGAGATCACTCTTCATGGACACACTGCTGGACTCAGGAGACTCTGATCTCTTCATCCTGATAGAACAAACATCATCATCATCAGATAGCCTACTGTGATCTGCTACGACAGGATGAAGATACAGACATACAAAGAAGAAGATGAAGATGTAGTGATGATGATAATGAAATCATGAGGAGTACAGCATTGACCTCCTCTTTTGTCAAGTGTCTTGTGTCATGGTTCGGCACTATTGCAATAAAGATTGATGATGATGATGCTGATGGTTGTGATGTAGTGATGGTGTCAGATTGTGATGGTTGCAGATATTAATCTCACCTCAGACCCTGGCCTTCTTCATTCAGAGAGGTTTTAGATGGAGGGACCCCCTTCTCTGGTTTTTCAATCTGATCAATTGCAGAGCGCCCCCTGCAGTCTGTCAGCTGTGATGAAGGAGTCAGAGAGCAGAGTGTTAAAAAACAAACTCTTCCTGCAGGAGGATCATCTTCAAAATTTGGAAGGTGATTGCACAAATGTTTTGTCTGTTCCTGCTCACTGCTGCTTCCTGCTACTCTATAGTGAGAAACATGAAAGTAGTCAGGTCAGTGGGATTAGTTTGGTGTTTCCCCGGGACCAGAGTGGTCCACATCCAGTCAATTTTAAAGTTGCTGAAAAGAAATAAGATCATCATTAATGTGGACACTAGTGACTCCCGGCCTCATCAGTTAGAAGTCACTAAAGTTAACATGGAGTCGGTGTGTTCACTTTCTAGAATGATGTCAGACACCGTAGTTTTTTCTGGCCCCATTTCAAATCAGACCAGTGATTACATGTACAGTTGCTTTAACTGCTGGCTATGGAGGTGGAGTCCAGCAAAAAACGTGGGCTTCATAGAAAACTGGATATCTTTTTGGGGAAAGCCTGATCTGATAGGAACCCAGACAGCAGAAACACTTAGTCCAGATCTGGCTCGAGACTAGCATTTGGGAGGCCCTGGCATGAGGCATGTGGCCCAGATCTGGCCGAGGTCTGGCAAAGGTGGCTCCGGTCCAACAAAGGCACAACAATCAGATTAACTTCTCCCGCAACAGCAGTTGTTCTGTCAAGTCTCCATTTTCTAGTTGGTTGGTTGCACAGGATGGCGTCATCAGCCCTCTCCACCCGCCCCAGTGAATTACTCTGATAATTCACTGCAGCGGTCAGACCTTACTTGGACTTTAAGCAGATAAAAACGAAGGGGGAAATTGCCTGGGTAGGGTCCCAGTGAAAAACTTGGCTGTTTGTGTTCTCACATATGGCTAAAATTATCTGGATAATTTCAGGTTTTTTATTAAATGTGAATGGAGTGAGAGAGAGAGTGCATACACGTGCAGATGTGAGTGCCAGTACAGATTTTACTGCCTGGACTTTACACCGTGAGGGCTGCTCTGCAGAGCAGAAACCTGCTTATTACCTCCAAGGAGGTTAAATTTTTGCCAGCACGTTTAGATTACGAAAAAACTATTGGATGGATTTTGCTGAAATTTTCAGGAGATGTTGGTAATGGCCCAACTTAGAAACGATTAGATTTTGGTGGTGAATCAGATAACCTTCATGAGAAAACAGTTGTATTTTTCTCAATAACTGGCAAATTAATAATTATATCAATATCAATTCTCAGTGCCACATGTGGGTTTTCAGGGTCAAGGAATTATATTATGATGGGCTGTATGTTTAAACACTTTTAAAACCGCAGGTCATTCAGAAAGGGCTGTCCCTGCTGTTTTTGTGAATATGAGTCAGTGAATCAGCATTTAGAGATTTATTTTAACACAATCTCAATGAGATTGAAAACTTTTGTCTGTATTCAGTTTTGATTGGATTTAGTATAAAAGGTCAAATTGACTGAACTGTTCCAGGGACTTTATCATAGTGCTTTAATTTAGATCAATCTTTTTGAGCAACATAACCATTAAAATTGAAGGTGGAGCTTAACAAGAAAATGAAAGTATAGCTTCATAGTTGAAATCATCAAGGTCATGATTAAATGATTTAAACTGCACAAAATTTATAAGTGCTCTGGAAACTGAAAAATAATATGTTGATTTATGGGATGGAGAGAGTACAGAAATATTGTACTCCAGTCAAAGCACAGTTACCTTGATAAACTTTTACTCAAGTAAAAGTAGCTCTAGATAAATCTACTCAAGTAAAAGCCGGACAATACTTGATGTAAAAATGTAACCAAAGTAATGGGTATTTAAAGTTCACCTACTTTTTGGAGAAAAACATAAACACAAAAGGGTAAAACTCATGTTAGTGTACATTACTATTAGTGCTGTTATGTAAAGTCCAGTGAAATACTGATAATAAAGGAAGTTTGCCTATCTGTCAAAATTTCTGTAAGAGCTGAGCCACCCAGGACCACAGGACAACTGTCCTTTCTTGTCATTCAGTAAAACCAGATATGAAGATATCCTTTTTGGTGCATATTGCTCCCCTTTACATTGAAGAACTGTTTCTGTTTTTAGGCCAGTGGTTGTAGAGACTCAGTGAACATAAAGACAGTTAATCAGCCCATCATGTCTGCAGAGGGCTGGAGTAGAGAGCATCGTAGGGCCTAAAAACAAATAGCCTGACATTTGAAATATATTTGAAGGCTGCTTCTGTGGTTAGTGAGTGAACATGTTTTAATAACACTGTTGGCTTTGAGTTTGTTTGTCTGTTTGTTCTAACATTCAGAGCAGATGTGGCAGAGACTTGGGCCAAGTCTGGTAGATACAACTCCCAGGTCTGGGGCACACACTACCAACTTACACACATGGACAAAATTGTTGGTACCCTTCCGATAATTAAAATAAAAAAAAACAATGAATGGTCACTGAAATAACTTGAACTGACAAAAGTAATAACAAATAAAAATGTACTGAAAATTAACTAATGAAAATCAGACATTGCTTTTGAATTGTGGTTCAACAGAAAAAAAATAAAAAGCAAAATAATGACACTGGCCTGGACAAAAATGATGGTACCCTTAACTCAATACTTTGTTGCACAACCTCTTGAGGCAATCACTGCAATCAGGCAATTTCTGTAACTCTCAATGAGACTTCAGCACCTGTCGACAGGTATTTTGGCCCACTCCTTGTGAGCAAACTGCTCCAGCTGTCTCAGGTCTGAAGGGTGTCTTCTCCAGACTGCATGTTTCAGCTCCTTCCACAGATGTTCAATAGGATTTAGATCAGGGCTCATAGAAGGCCACTTCAGAATAGTCCAATGTTTTGATCTTAGCCATTCTTGGGTGTTTTTAGCTGTGTGTTTTGGGTCCTTATCTTGTTGGAGGACCCATGATCTGCGGCTGAGACCAAGCTTTCTGACACTGTGCAGCACATTTCTCTCCAGAATACCTTGATAGTCTTGAGATTTCATTGAACCCTGCACAGATTCAAGACACCCTGTGCCAGATGCAGCAAAGCAGCCCCAGAACATAACTGAGCCTCCTCCATGTTTCACATTAGGTACAGTGTTCTTTTCTTTGTCTGCTTCATTTTTGCCTCTGTGAACAAAGAGCTGATGTGACTTGCCAAAAAGCTCCAGTTTTGTCTCATCTGTCCAATGGACATTCTCCCAGAAGCTTTGTAGCTTGTCAGTATGCGTTTTGGAGAATTCCAGTCTCGCTTTTTGTATGATTAGTTTTCAACAGTGGTGTCCACCTCGGTCGTCTTCCATTAAGTCCACATTGGCTAAAACATTGACGGATGGTGTGATCTGATACTGATGTACCTTGACCTTGGAGTTCACCTCTAATCTCTTTGGAAGTTGTTCTGGGCACTTTGGTTACCATTTGTATTATCCGTCCCTTCAATTTTTCATCAGTTTTCCTCTTGCGGCCACGTCCAGGGAGGTTGGCTACAGTCCCGTGGACCTTAAACTTCTGAATAATATGCGCAGCTGTAGTCACAGGAACATCAAGCTGCTTGGAGATGGTCTTATAGCCTTTACCTTTTACATGTGTGTCTATAATTTTATTTCTAATCTCCTGAGACAACTCTCTCCTTAGCTTTCTGTGGTCCATGTTCAGTGTGGTACACACCACGATACCAAACAGCACAGTGACTACTTTTCACCCTTTAAATAGGCAGACTGACTGATTACAAGCTTGAATGCTAATTACAGGACACACCTTAGTTTAACGTGTCCCTATGGTCAAATCATTTTCAATCTTGTCTAGGAGTACCATCATTTTTGTCCAGGCCAGTTTCATTATTTTGTTTTTTAAAATTATTCTGTTGAACCACAATTCAAAAGCAATGTCTGATTTTCATTAGTTAATTTTCAGTAAATTTTTATTTATTATTACTTTTGTCAGTTTCAAGTTACTTCAGTGACCATTGTGGGTTTTTCTTTCTTTAATGGAAGGGTACCAACAATTTGTCCACGTGTGTAATTGGCCTGGGTACAGCAATGAAATATGGTCCTGAAGTGGCCCAGACCCAGTTGCCACACCAGTTCTGCTATAAAACAATTACAGACACAGACATATCAATTAATCAGTTCAGAGTCACAGAGCAGATTTTGTGACTCAGTCACAGAAGTAACACCGAAGCTTCAAGAACTTCTCACATTAATATAGTTACTCAAATATGAGGGAAGCAGGCCGAGTACAGCCTTATAAATCAGGATGTGCCAATGGTTCAGTTTATGAATGGTCAGAGAGACCCACCCAACTCGCTCATACAGAGTACAATGATGATTTAGAGCCTTAAGATTTGTTCTAAACCTTAAAACTCAATGATAAACAGTATCCAAAGATTAAGGCATTGAGAAGATGCATGCAGGTGTAAAACATCACCATAATAAATCAGAGGCATGAAAGTAGCAGCAAAACAAAGACTTATTTCTTAAGTATAAGCCCAGCCTTAGCTTCTTTAGAAAATACTCAGTATGAAGCTTAAAAGACCAAGAATCATCGATCACGAACCCAAGTTATTTATAAGAAGATACAGATTCAAGTGGGATGTGACGTAATTCCCAGTTCAGACATCTGAGTTCTGAGGTAAATGAACGCACCAATAACCGAACAGTTATTAAAAATAAATGTATGATCCTCAGCTACGGTGAAATATGCGTTCAGTAATGTAGACGAGCCTCCTCATGTCCAGACCACGTGCATTGCCTCTGATGACAACATCACAGCCTGCTCTTTGACTCCAAGAGGAAACTTCAGTTTTCTTTGGTGACATTTTTGAATGTTATTAAACTAGTTTGTGTCATTTCTGTCACATTGAGATTTAAAAATCCACTAAAATCAGCAAATTAGTGTTGTGTCAAAAAGTCAAGTATTTTATTTTCAGGCTATATTTTCAAGCTATATTTCCCGGCCCTAAGTTCAATATTTGCTGAGAATGGTTGCATCCCTTGTGTTAACCCTGTTAGCTAATGCTAAGAGTAAACATTGACTGGCTCAGTTTGTGAGGTGTAATAATATAAAATAATGACAGCAGACTCATAATATAACATGATGCTGTTTCATCCATTAAAGTTACAAACCTAAACATGTCATGTTGTTTTGGGATGGAAGAGGGCAGCAGGAAATCACTCCCATGATTCCCTGCAAACGTAACAGTCATCTTTTGTTGTTGTTTTGAGTGAGAGCCCTCTAGTGGCTCAAGCCATGAATTTAAGCCTGAACTATTTAAGCCATGTGTTAAGAATTAAACTGTGGTTTATGGAGTAGTGCTTGTATCTACAAGGATATGAAGCAAAGTCCATCGTGCTTGTAGAGATTAAAGTGCCATAAAACTGACCTTTGGTCAGCTCTAGATTAAGAACTGAGGCTCCATTTAGTGAGAACACTTGAAGAGTTTCAGTATTTTGTCACGAGGACATCAAGAGTTCATGAAAATACTGCCTTTAAAATCAAAATATGAGACAAAACTATCATTCCTGTTCATGTCAAAGAGAACTCAGATTAATGAGGATGTTTCAGGGTGTATAGCTTTTCACTCTGTAAACAGTCTTTAAATATATCTGCCCAAATAACATGACTGACAGAGAGAGGAGTCTGCTGCAGTGATAAATCCACAGAGACTTTATTTCTAATGTGTAGCTTTATAAACACATAAAAAACAGAATTAAAGGAGAGTAAAAAGACCCTCACATTGATGGAGCAGTATGTCTGTTATATCAGTGTCTGTGTTTTATTTTTAAAAAGCATCACTCAGCATTCACTCCCTTCACTGAACGGATCATCCAGACATTAAAACGGAACAGAAATATTCAGACTGCATGAACACTCACCCCGTCTCAGATTAGTGTTTGTCCCTCTGCTTCATTGAGTCCACTTCAAATGGAGTCTGAGCTCTGACTGATATCACCTTTATTGTTTTATTGTGTTTTCACTGAAACCTGTTTCACCGCCTCAGAGTCTCTCCTCCCTGTTTCCTTTACTCGAGATGAAATTATTTATCTATCTTCATCAGGTCCAGTTTCTTCATGATCGTCTCCCTCTGCTGAGTTTAAAATATTTATTCAAGCTCAGCAGGTTTAGATAGAGAAATTATTGTTTTGTTTATTGCAACTCACTGACTTACATTGAGAAATGAGATTTAAGCCAGCTGTGATCAGTATGCAAAAAGAATTACTGCTCTTTCTTATTTGATTGCAATTCTCAAGGCATTTAAAAATAGGTATGAAACTGGGAGCGTCATCAGTTTTAAAGGATGAAAATCGTCAACCTGCCAGAACGCTCAGAGGGGGCCAATGCTCAAAACTTCTTCGAGACGTGCCTACCAAGGACCCTGAACCTTAAGGTGGAAAACGGGACCGGGGGTCGTAAACATTCGCCTTCACCACTACTATTCTTAGCTTTTGGATTTCTAAGGACACCCCTACACTGGATGATTGGTATAAGGGAATACTGAGAGTACTTCCCTTGGAAAAACTGACTTACACCCTTCATGACAATGTTCAGGGATTTTCAAGATATGGCAACCAGTCCTGGAGAAAGTGGACACTGATGGACTGACTTTTGTTTTACCTGGTTAACAACAGTAAACACTGGCAGCCTGGACATCATTACGTCAGCCTGGTGGTATGTGTTTTGTCTTGTCTAGGTTTTGTTATTGTTTGTCTTTTCTCTTTTATTTTTGTTTTTGTAATATGTCCATTTATAGCGTGTCCTGCTGCGCTTTGTTCCTCTGTTAGACTTGTTCAACGTTAAGAAAGAAAAAAAGTGGTTCTATGTTTGTACTGAACTGAACAGTATTATGGACTGTCAGAACCTCAACAAAGAGAAGGAAAAACACTTATCATAAAAATTAATATACGGTCAAAGGATTGCAAATTGCTCCATTAAGTACATTGTTAAAATAAATAAATAAATGTAACTAAAATATACTGTAATAACCAGTATATCATCACTGTCAGACTTAAACCTCCTAGCTTCATTTTTTCTTTGTTTTCTTTTTTTAGTATTAACAACAGTATTATTGGTAATCTCCCATGTTGGTAAATGGATTTTCTCTTTTCTTCATAAATCAAAATATGAAAAGAAAATTTCTTATTAGGATATCACAGTTTACACACAGTGTTTTTTTTAATTCTTGTAACATAGTAAATTTGGAGATTAGAAGGTTTTTGCTCAAGAGCGATAAATGAAGTGGGGTAATTGTGGAAGATGTTGATGATTTGAAAATCCCTTTCAACCAATATTCAATTGAGTCCACAACAAAGACAAGATCTTTAATGTTAAAAGGGACTAAAAGCCAGCATCAGTCATGGTTTGGGTGTGTGTTAGTGCCCATAGCAGGGTAACTTGTATATCTGTGAAGGCATCATTGCTTTTTTAGACCTTGCCTTTTTGCCTCATGTTTATTGGATACTTCTGCCCTGCTTGACTGCCTTTCTGTGTACTGACCTTTTTGTAAATAAACGGACTCTGAGTATACTGCCACTAACTGTCTGTCATGCATGGGTCCTCCAGCTCAGTCTTCGACAAACAGGATTTGGAGTAAAATATGCTGCCATCAAAGTGATGTCTTTTTCAGGTCGTGCAAGGATAGGGCGAGGTTCACCACTTTCTGAACAACTGAGAAATTTCTGCATGTAAGCAACTTTTTCAGGGGCGTCCCTGCTTGTTTCAGCAAGACAATGCCAAAACACATCCTGCATGTGTTACAACAGTGAGGCTTTACAGTAAAAGAGTGCAGGTACTAGATTGGTCTGTCTGAAGTCCAGACCTGTGTCCTGTTGAAAATGTGTGGCTCATTATGAAGACTGTTGTTAAAAGGAAAGCTGATATAGAACAGTGGTAAACATGCCCCTGTCCTAGCTTTTTTGGAATATTTTGTAAGGATCAAATTCAAGATGGGGGCTATTTGCAAAAAAGTTTATCAGTTTAAACATTAAATATCTTATCCTTCTGGTGTATTCAATTGAATATAGGTTGAAAAGAATTTAAAAATCTTTGTATTCCTGTTTTTATTCATTTTAACTTTTATTCACACAACATCCCAACTTCATTGGAACTGTGGTTTGGACTTGCCAATGTATGAACATAAAGTAGCCTTAGTAAGTGTGTGAAGTCACATGTGAGCCTTTGATCAAATTTAAGTACTAAATATAAAAAAAACAAACAAAAACAAAGAAAAAAATCCTCATACACAAGTCATGTAAAGGTATTCATGTGTCAAAAACATTCCCTCTCTGACTGAAACTATTCTAATAATCTGTATTTATCTCGATTTTATGCTCATAGCGCAGTGGCTGATTCATATTGATCTTCATCACAGACCTAACCTGAATCAAGCCCTCTTCCCTCTACACCCTTTGTATTCTTCCCTCCAGCACTCCCTCAGGTAATGGTCTTTCTCTGGATCCATTATCCTTCTTCCTTGTCTTACAAAGAAGGAACATATATATAAATTACTCCAACAGTCCCTCTGCTAGAGTTAATGGATGTCATTACCCACCTGTTTCTTCGTCTTTGTCTTAAACTCCTGGATGATGACTCACTGTTCGCTCCCTCATGACAAATTATCTGTACTTAATCTTTACAAATGACTGGGCCATTATCTTTGCCAAATAATTATAGTAAACTCCTGAATCCTTCTTCCGTTCTTATTCTCTTATCATCCTCCCATATATTTACTTTATTCTCATTTTCCTCCTCCATACCTCTTCCACAGGCTATAATCTTTTCACTGTGTTTCAGAAATCAGTAAAAGGTCTTAGGCAGTTGAAGCACTCAAGTATGACTCAGTGCAATCAGGCTGGTTTTGTCACTGACGTCCATTTGTGTCACATTCATTGGGGACACATTCAGTGTGTGCTGAATCAGCCTCATTTTAGGCCTGGTCCACACGTCGATGGGGATTTTTAAAAATTTAGATTTTCAGTGCGTGTGGGCCATCTTAACTCAGTGGCCCAGGTTTCACCTGTTCAACTGCTTGTTGTCACAAATAGTTAATCAGCCAATATAATATAAAACATCATTGGTACCCATAGCATCAGCGATATTGGGGAGGTGAGGTGCCTGCACAGAACCCAAAGGACACTAAAAGACAGCACCCACCCCAGACACAGCCTGTCCACCCTGCTGCCATCAGGCAAAAGATACAGAAGCATCCGCTGTACCACCAGACTGCAGAGCAGCTTCTGCCCTCAGGCTGTGAGGGTGATCAGTGCAGTCAGTTGACTGGATGGGAGGGAGCCATAATTTAATTTCATTGTGCAACCTGTTGTACAATGACAAATAAACTATTCTTGTATCCTTGTATGTTTGTATAATGGCCACAACTCAATGCATTTAGTCATATAGACATTGCCATAATCACAATGGAGAAGAAGCGTAATAAAAAGCCCTTTTCTCACATGCAACCCAAAAATGATTAGGATAATGTATGGAGAGTCCACCTGGGTAATTCCTTCACATGGTTGTTCAAACTTGCTCCTTGTCGGATAGGCAGCAGGGCAGAGCAGAGCTTTACGCTTTGGACACAATTTATATCCTAACTCTAGTGATACATGGTAAAAAGTTTATCAATAGCTTCAACAAAAGACTTAAGAGGAGCACTGTAGCACACAGATGTGAATATGAAGCAGCGTCAGTTCATTCATTCATTCATTCATTCATTCAACCTTTATTTAATCTCGAAAAATCATTGAGGATGTTCCCTCATTTTCAATGATGTGGAGAGTACAAAGAACAACAATACAACAACACAATTAAAAACAGTTACATTCAAAGGCAGCATAATTCATGATCAGTGTTCTAAGCTGACCAATAGTCACAAGTGCTTGCAGTTTAAATGTTTGTTGTAAAATGATCCAAGTGAACGCAGCAGACAAGCTGAAGCGTTTACCCGTTGAACTTCAAGCATCAGGAGGTTACTGGATCTTGTTGGGTATTGATAGTGGGATTGATTTAACAGAGACGTGATGTATGAAGGCATTTTACCAAGTAAGGCTTTATAAATGAATAAGAACCAGTGCCTGTCACGTCTTACATTCAGGGTGCCCAGCCCACTTTTTCATATAAAGTGAAATGGTGAGTGGAGTAACCTTCACCAGTAATGAATCTGAGGGCTAAGCGATAAATGGAGTCCAGGGGTTTAAGAATAGAGGCAGAGGCGTTTCTACAAACAACATCACCATAATCTAAAACAGATAAAAAGACAGCTTCAATAACATGTTTCCTACTTCACAATGGGAAGTTAGTTTTGTTCCCGTAGAAAAATCCAATTTTTTGTCTTAATTTGCTGGCCAGGGAGTCAATATGAAATTGGAAGGTGAGTTTTTGATCTAACCAAATACCAAGATATTTATACTCAGATACTCTCTCAATGCTGTGTGTTAGGGTGGTGATGTGAAAACTGTTGTCATTGATGTCTGTGGCTCTGGAGAATAACATGTATTTGGTCTTACTTGGATTGAGAACCAGTCTTAAGTCAAACAGAGCATGTTGTAATTGGTTAAAATTTTGCTGAAGGGTTTGAATGTTATCATCGGCATAAAGATGGGAGTTACAATCTGTTACAGATGATGTGATATTGTTTATATATATATTAAAAATTTCATGATGATTACACTAGAGAAAGCTGCAGTGTTTTAGCTCTGTATCCAACAGTTGCATGAGAAGGCTGCCTGCCCCAGAATGTAATAACTGACTCAAAATGTATCAAGTTGTTACATTTTAGGCAAAAAGTTATCACGTTTTGGGCTCAACATTTTGTCCCATTATCAACCACTTACTACATTTTGGGTTTTATTACATTTTTTTTAAATTTTATTTCGGGCTCAACACTTTTGTTACATTATTGACCAATTATTACATTTCAGGTTTTATTACAATGACACTTTGGGTCATTGTTACATTTTTGGTCATTGTTACATATCAGGCTCTAACAAGGCTCTTTGGATGCACCAGAGACCCAGTGGTGATAGTTTTGGAGCAGATAACCCACAGATTCTTGATGATGTGCAGTGGAAACTCTTTCAAATGTCTGGACACACATTTAAGTTTGTGTTACTCTCATTACAATCTAATAAACTTCTCCTGCTTCAGTGGTTGTTTTGATCCATCCTGTAAAGTCTCCTTTTTCTGCCTTTGGTCGAAAAGGATGATTTCATCAACTCTCATCCTTCACTTCTGGGTTCATACTTTAGCTCACTCTGACTTTACGTGGATAAAATACATGAGGGGGGGCTTGAGGAAACTACCTGTGTAAAGTCTGAGTGAAAAGCTTGGCTCTTTGTCTTTGTACAGATCATTTCAGGGTTATTTTGCAAGTGTAAATTATGTTTAAGTGGCGAGAAACGTGGTATACACCGACCAGGCATAACATAGGATCACCTGTATAAAACGGTGTTGGACCCAACACAACATGTTTTCTAGAACCTTTTAATCAGAACCATCATTAACTTCTTTCATAATTTGAGCAACACCTATTCGTCTGTTGGATCAGACCACATGGCCTTCGTTTCCCCTGACGCTGGTCCCCCACTGTTCCTTCCAAGGACCACTTTTCATAGAGGCTGAGCACTGCAGACCAGCAACACCCCACAGGAGCTGCAGGGATTTTCACACACAACCAGGATTCCTAAAAATCCCTTCTTCTGTCAGAGTCCTGCTGTAATACAGACATTTTATAGTGATATTTACTTTGTTTGTGTTCTCACTTAACTTTCCCACCCACTGTTTTCAGTCATCTTATTTAACAGAGCAGGTTTTTATCTGCAGCTGCACCCTGTCAGTGTCTGATATATGATACAGAAAAACAAGTAAATGAATTAATAAGCCTCTGCATGTAATGAGTCATGTGGGCACCACCTGAGCATCTGTTAAATGATGTATAATGGTACAAACACACCAACAGATGTCAGTTTGTCTGAGTTTGTGAAAACACAAGGCTGAGAGAACAAATAGAGCCTTTATCAAGCCATAAAATACCAAAGACATCCAAATTCACTCAAAAATAAAGTTTTGTTTTTTTTCCCTTGTGTATAAATCTCAATAAGAGAAATGTTAAGACTTAATGATAGCTATCATAGACAGATAATGAACACTTAATTGATAGTTAATAAGCCTCACAGGACCTCGTGTTGTTCAGGTTCTTCTGTGTGGAGTTTGCATGTTCTTCCCATGCATGTATAGGTTTCCTCCAACTGAGTCAAAAACATGCTTGTTAATCTAATTGGTGACTCTAAATTCCTCTTAGTGTGGGAGAGTAAGTGCATGGTTGTCTGTCTGTGTGGTGAGATACAGACTCTGTTGACAACCGGTTCAGGCTGTACCCTGTCTCTTGCCCAAAGTCAGCTAGTATAGGCTCTGGACCCCAAAAAGGGATTAGCAAGATAGATAATGGATGGATATTTTTCTGATTTAAACAGGCTTTCAAGGGGACATATTACCGTAAAATACCAAATAAACACCGAGTTCCAATTAATTGCAGAGTCCCAAATAAACGCAGGGTGTAGCAGCACATTGTGACAAATAAACGCTGAGTCCAATTTATTAGGCACAGCCTACGAGCTACGGTCAAAGTTACAGTAAGCTACACACCTGCAAACGCTGAGCTACCAACTGAAAGCTGACGCTTGAAAAGTGATTTATTCAAATAGAAACATGATCAGACTGTACCTTATCAGTGCGCATGGTTTATTTGTCTCTCGGGACATCCTGGCAGCTCGCTTCACCTCCCTCTGTATGTCAACAAATGCACGTTGGTGTGAGGCGCTCTGTTTTACGACAGTGCAGTTACACTCAACGACCACTACGTCAAGGGCGCTAGAGAGCAGAAAGCCAGAATCTTACATACTAGGGCTTTGAAAATTCAAAGAAGAAGACGTTGTCACTGCTGCTGCATGTCGCTTGCTCTTAACTAATGTCAGGAGGCCAGTCACATCAGTTACCAGTACATTGCTGCTGATCCCCATGGCACCGGTACAACGAAAAAAAACTAAGACCTTAACTTATCTAGTTCCTTACCAGTATTAAGAGTGTTTAGAGAGTGCTGAGTTGAAAGAAGAAGACAGAAGTATAACTATGGTACTGTAATCTTGCCTTGAAAATGTAAAGGTGATATACTGGTGTAAATAAATAATATGATTACATTTACCATATTTTTTAAATTTTTGCTAAGCAAGATTTTTGTGAGAAAGGAATTAAACGCCTCTTCCAAATAGACGCCTGTTCCCAAATAAACGCCTGGTCTGCTCAGTGATTGAAACAAATAAACACCCCAGCAATTTTTTGGTATTTTACGGTATGCAAAAAACACTTTTTTAAGGCTTTTGAATAAATTTTTAAATTTAAACTCATGGCATTCGGCGAGCTGTTGAGTCTGTGGATATACTGTTACGTAACAATATATTTTTTGATTTGCATACCTGACCTGATTGGTCTACCTGAGTATTCCCCCCTTCCTCCCTGCTGTAGAGATTTCTGTGTGTAGCGCCACCATGTTGTTTATATTCTTAGTGAGAGATCAGTGTTCAGCTTGTCTAAGCTCAGAAGCTGTCACTGCTCTTCAACTTCAGTCAGTTCAACACAGGACAGGCAGCTAGACTTTTCCTGAATCCGGGCTCAGTACCAACAATCTGTCACCAAACATGATGATGGAAATGTGAGTATTTTAATGCTGTGTAGTGTTTATTTTGCTCATTGCTATGAGCTAATGCTAACAGCAGGAGTAACTTCACATGTTTGTCAATGTTCACGTCACTTGTTGAAAGTCTGAAGGGTGAATTTCAAAGTATGAGCATTTCTATATTAGTCAGGAGTTTAACAGTTGGCTGAATATAATCAGTCCTTAGCCCACCCAACTACCCCTTAGTTTCTGCTCATGTTACCCCGGAAGGTAGGCTAATTTGCAGCTGTCCTACTGGGGTTAGCATGTTGTGTGTTAGCCTGTAATGTTTGGGGGGACCAGCTTTGTTGTTGTAACTGTGTGTGAGGTAACTGGCATAAATTAATGATTCCTATGTGTCTAGGACTGTAAGCAGCACGTGGCCGGAGCGCCTGCTGCACTCTAGTTAAGCTGAAGGACTATCATAAATTCTAGTATGTATGCTGCTCCGGCTCATCAGCATATGAAGGAAACCGCCCTTAAAACCAGCCGTTCTGAACAGAGCGGTCATGTAAGTGTGAAAAGAATGCAGCTGTGCTTTATTCACAGACTTTTTGGACCAAAGCATGTCACTAACGTTTCATGAAGACATCAAGGATACATGTTAAACTGCAGAAAAGGAGCAAAATATGGGACCTTTAAGTCCTGCCTTAACTCAGCCTCTCTGTGTGAAGGTGTTTGGAGTATGGCTTCTTCCACAGATCAAAACCATCCAAAAAACTCCTTTATTAATGAAAGGGCTGATGTCACATGGCTTATCCAGCTCTTTCTACTGTCAGTGGGAAAGACTTTGTACCTAACTGTTGGTTACCCAAAAACAAATGAGCAGTTCACTGTCATCCTGTTCCTGCTATCCAGCCTATTGTTGCACTTGGACATGGAGATACACAACCGGTTTCAAGTAATGACATTGTTTAGCTCAAAGTAGCTTTGCAGTATCTAAGTGGTAAAATAAAGATGTATTTAGGCAGCTTAATTTAATATGGCATATTTATCAGAGTGATTTGTAACCATATTCCACATTAACTTGTAAATTTCAATCTGTTAAGAGAACCAGAGAACGACTGTGATAGTAATGCTAACATAAGCCACTCCCTGCTTGAAATTGTCACAAAACACTACCTCAGCTTTCTAACTGTTGTTGTGTTAAGCCAAACACAGGCCACAAAACTCTTTTTTTAATGCCCATTTGGCCCTTGTTTGGTTCAGAAAGGCTTTCACACCACAAACCGAACTCTGTTTCACTTGGTAAAGAACCAAGACCCCAATTTTTGGCTGATCACAATTCAGTTCTTTGGTCTGCACCAGAGTTTGTGTGAAGTTTCACACCAGCCCAAATCAACAACTTTACAAAAAAGTTAACCAAGTTTAGTTTGGTCCAAAACAAATGTGCTAAATGTGAAAGCACCCTTGGTGGGTTGATCCAAAGTTTGGTTGAGAGGGCATCCCCAGTATCATTCACTGATGTTCCAAAGCCTTCATAGACGGATAGATAGACAGGTCGGTAGGTAGGTAGGTAGCTAGGTAGATGCACTTTATTGATCCCAAACTGTGAAACTGTGGAAAAACTGGAAAACTGTGGGTTGATAACATTGAAAACAAAATGACTGACATCACAATGCTTCATCAAGTTCTTTCTACAGTGTACAGGCTGCAACTGACTTTCTCCCTCTCCATTACAAAACTTCACTTTAAAACAAAGTTGTGCCCATTCAATGAATTCAACCACGAAACATGATAAATAAGTACAGATAGGAATTGAAAACTGATACCAGGAGCGAATCGATAACACCTAACTCAAGGAATTAACCCTTTGACTGGCATTGTAACCGTATGGTTGACTTTTTGCCGCCATACCACTGTAAAACTCTAAAAGCCCATCTTTGTCTGTTTTTCCTTAGTCACCTCTCTGAATAGTGTTTGTGACACCAATATATATCGACTGAGTGGCACTGCTGTACATGAATATAATTGTTTGAAAAGCAGAATAAAATAGGAAGTCAATCGTTGCATCATAGCTCCTCAGAAATTAAACAGTAAGAGCATACATCAGAGTAAGAAAAAATCTTTTCACATATTTCCAGATCCTCTAACAATCATAATTTAGTTGAAGGAAATAAATTTGATGATAAAAAATATATCTATGATTCCTCAGAAAACTTGGTCAACCTCTACATATCTAAATTTTGCTCTCTGTGATGTTTTCATACGAAAAAACAAAAATTTTGTTGTAGAAACAAATAAATCCATTCACACCCAGGATAACCCTTAACAGGCAAGTCAACCAGTCGGTTGACCAACAAATCTGCTTCCTAATTGGGTAATCTGAGAAATAAAACCTGAAATGTTGCTAAATGAAGAGGCAGGAACACACCAACAGATAATTTGTTGCATATGTATTTCTTAGTTTGGAAGTCAAAGGGTTAATGTCATTGGTCTTAACACTTAACAATTCTCTTACTGATTCCTTCTGTTTTGTTCTGCATACCTTGCATATCAAGGAGGTCTTACTCTCATCAGAGGCAGCCAGCAAAAATGACAACAAAGAAGTCACAGTCTGCCATGTGATCTGGCAGACTGGAAACAGAAGTGGTCAAAGTTGATGTGCACTGCTCAATGAGTCTGGGCTCTAATTTCCTGGCGCAACTCAGGGTGGCGCAGCCTGGCGCACCCCGCGCAGTGGTAATTTTGTCCGGCGCACCGCCATGCGCAGCCAATTTGGCAATTTGGTAGACCGGCTGCGCTGAGATGGGTGTGACAGCGCACCAGGGGGAGGTGTCGAGAGATTTGGCTTGGCGCAGTGACAATTTTGTGCCAAAAAACGGCGCGGAAGGTGCGCTGAAAGCCCGCCAGCTCCAACCTGGTCTATTCTCGGCGCAGACGAGGCGCACCCCGTGCAGTGGTAATTTGGCTGACAGGCAAACAGTGCGCACACGTCACCAAAACCTCACAGGCTGGTGTCCAAAGTGTCAGGCACATTTCAATGCAATAAACAATCACAGCAACCACTATTTAATGTAACCGTCTGAACCAGCACATACATTTGTATCTATATTAATTGTCCCGTCACATCTGATTTCAGATCAAAGGCATTTGCCATAACTAGCGAGTTCATATCTCTCAAGCCAACCACAAACAGCCACATCATCCGAGTATCCGGCTTCTCTCATCTCATGAAATTCAAAAGAAAAGAAAAAAGAGAGAGACGCTCGCTGAATAAATGTAAATCACTTGGTGTCTTAAGGATTTACCTGTGATTGCCCATATTTAATTGTTTTAATCTTTATTCGTAACGTGATCTAAAAAGATGGAGTACATTATTGCAAGGAGGATGAGGAGGAGATATATTTTCACCTAAGGCGCTGCTATTTGGCGATGACAGACCAGGAATGCAGGTGGATCACAAGCATGATGATTGGATTAGCCTCCTGCTGTGTTTAAATGTAATTATCACTTAATTTTGTACTCATATTTATGAGACAGGAACAGATTATATCTGTCCCACGAGGTGGTCCACACGGTGACGTGGCCTCCGATGCGCGGCCCGGTGGCCCCTGCGCTCTCCCAGTTGCTGCAAAAGTGACTGCGGCTCTGACCTTCTTCGCCACCGAAGTGAAATTGTCACTGCGCCTCGCCCGCGCCGCAGTTAAAGCCGAGGAGAGGCGTTCATTTGATTGGTGAAGATTACACTCTGATGTGTTAAACCCACTCACGCCTCCTCTCCTCCCTCTCTGCTACTTGCTCCGGTAGGAGGGACGGAGGCGTGGGTGCACCTCCTTGCGCCAGACTGTGCCGTGCACGAAACTTGCAAAATGCCCTGGACACATCCTGTTGGCGCGGCGCTGGTGCGGCGCTGGTGCAGCGCAGGTCTACGAAATTAGAGCCCTCTGTGTCTACACTACAGTCTACAGAGGCATTCACCTATTGTAAACGGTAAATGACCTTTGACTGCTCAAATCAGCTTTACACCGCAGGTCACATCTACCCATTTACACCCATTTACTTACTGATGGCTCAGAGTTTCTATGTAGGTTGTCCATCAGTATTACCTAATACATCATGCTCTTTCTAACCCATGTACACCCTACTGACACAGCAGTGGAAGCCACTTGGGGTCAAGTGTCTTGCCCAAGGACTCATCACCATGTGACAGCTAGGGCTGGGCTCCAACCTGCAACTTTCTGATCACCAACAGAGTGCACTATCAGACTGCACCACCAAACTCATGCAGCACAGCTTTACAGATAAGGAGTGCATGAGTTTGACACTGTTGCCAGTGAAAGTCTGTGTAGGCCAACTTTCATCCACAGAGAAAATCCACAAGAATCCATGAGGTAACTAATATATAATCCAGTCCTGGCATTAGAATCAATAAAATATTATCAATTCCCACAAGAACTTTTGCTCTCTCCTCTGTGTAACACAAGCAAAACTTTTCTCTTTTTTGGAGGGTTTTAGGGCCCTCAAAAAACATCTTCACTGCTTGATGACTGTGTTTTTATGTCATGCTGCAAATTTTCACATCAGAAAAACAAACACAAAGTTATTCTGAGTGTGAAGTTTGTGTCACATTTCTTTTTATTAGGTTTTGGATCCACAGACTTAGAGTTTAAAGAGTTACTGTTTCACTGACACTAATATAACCTCTTCTTCACAAAGCTGATGTATTTTCTTCTCTGTTTGGAGCCTTTATCACCTCTGTGTTGAGCGGTCCAGAGCTGGACCGATGGGAGCACATACAAAACTGAAAATATGCCCCAGAGCAGAACACAGATGATCACTCTATTATAATTCTTAAATGACAAATATAAACACATGAACAGCCTCCTCCAAGGTCCTGTCTTGAAAAAAAGAAAACAAAAACAGGTGGACTGAGTGACCTGGCATGTGCTCCCAAACCTGACCTGTGGTATAATAACTTTACAAAGTCTCTCACTCCTGTTTAACGAGAAAAGGAAAAGGTCCAGCATGCAAAGGGTAATGCTGAAATCTTCTTAGCTTTATGTTTTAAAGAGGAAAATCACATGCTTTTGTATGTTTTATACCCTTCACTGAGTGTAACATGTCTCCTTTGCATGGAAGAGTATTACTATGTGCAAGACAAAATTGTCACTGGTGAGACTTCTTCCTCTCCTCCTGACCGGCACCAGTAGATGCCCAAAACAGCTCATTCCCCCGGCCTCCAAGAATAGACCAGCCAGTGTGATGTCCTACCACTGTTCTGTTAGTTTAAAGTTCATTGGCTCGTGGCTGTGAGGCAGTGCAGAGCAGAGACTGTGGAAAGAATGAAGAGTTGTTGAAAATGGCTCTAAACTGGCCAGTAACCCAGGAGTAGACTGGTCAACCAATCAGAGCAAACCGGGCCCACATGAGGGAGGGTGACCTTAAAAAGACAGGAGCTCAAATAGAGCATCTCAGACAGTCATCAAAATTGAATATACAGTGTGAACCAGAGTTAGATGGGCTCATTAAAGACTTAAAAATAAGATTTTTTTCATCAGTAACACCTGGAGAATAGATGTAGAAAACCAACAGAAACATTCAACTAGAACAGCCTTTCTAATGAAGTGCTAATCCTGCTCAGAGTAAAGAGAGGCCAAAGGTCAGATTAGTTTTTATAAACATTGACTCTCCTTTGACCTGAATCTATTTATTCAATAGACTGAACCCCAGTGAGACGGAGCAGAAGTCACAGACTTTTATTTGTCTCTCATGTCACAGAATCTCATTTACACAGAGCAAACATAAATCACATACTACATGGAGTCAAGAGATAACACATGGCAGCAAAAATATACAATCTGATTTGCATTTAAAGTAACTCTGGTGACTAAGAAGCTACAAACACTAAACAGCAGTGGGAATCATGCTCCACATTTCATCAACAGACATGTTTCTTTATATCCCCGACTGACAGTCAGTACACAGCACTGCATATTAAACAGAGGACATGCTGTCTTGCTGTCTGAAGATGATGTAAATGAATCCTGGTCTTACAACATGATGGGAAATGAAGCAGAACTTAACTTAAAAACAAAACACCAGCAAAGAAAATCACATGTATAGTTTGACTGTCTCTAAAACTGGGATTACACTTTATTATTTCATTTAGCTTTAACGTTCCTGATTAAGTCTGATAAATTGATCTACAGAGCAGCCTTCTGCCATGTTCTGTAGAGTTATTGCACCCTCTGCTGGTTGTTACATTGAACTACCACCAGTCCTCACCCAAAAAGTGAACTTCTGTTGGAAACTCCATGAAAATTAGGTGATACAACTTGTAAGGACACTTTGGCCACATTTTATTACACAGTGTCGTGAATCAGTAAAGATTTCATAACAGTGAAACGTATCATCTGTGATCAAGGTTATTTTTCTGTTTTTATTAAACACAGTCGTAAATGCTTTAAAAATACAATAGTCAGACATTAGCCATCACTTAATTTGTCATGTAATCAGACAAATTAAACTGACACACTGGATGGAACTTTATTTCACATTTCCATGCCGACTGGACAGCAAAAAGAATGGCGTCCAAGGATGTAACTTAATGAACGTTTATGCTAAATAAATAAAAATTACCCCTTGATTAACTTAAACTTACATATCCAACCATAATTATCTACTATTGTGTAGTGGACCATTCTAACAAGGCTTTAAATGTCAGTTTTAGATATCTGAGAGTTATTTATGGAGCTTTAACTATCATATGCAACAGAAACACTTCTTGGGCTAACGCTTATGCTAGCAATCATCACGTAAGCTTATCATTAAAAACTTGGCTGTTTCTTAACCCAATAAACTATCAGTGTAAGCCGAATACTTACTTTAAAGGTTAACTTTTATTCAGGTCTTCTGGTTTGTCTTTTGAGTTTGAAAAACGTTAATTTGGGTCTGTACATGTATAAATGTTCATTACAGCAAGGAAGATCTGCATGATGAATGTCACAGACTGAGATTTACACACATCAGCTGCTGGTATCCTCTGATACTGAATCATACTGAATTGCTTTTACCAAGTCACACTGGTGTTTTACCAAATTTGCCAATATAAGCCTAAAATGTATACACCTGCAGTCTGATAAACAAAATCATGGGTAAAGTTTAACTGGTGGTAACTGAGGGTATTTCATTAAATATTTCACTGCACCACTCAGTTCCTGATTTTAAGAAGTACTTTCGAGGTACCAAAAATGTACCAGCAGACAGTCTGCAGAGTCAGTATGTTCAAAAAGAAAGTACAGCAGACAGTGTAAGCAATAATACTGAAATCTGTGTATGAAACAGATAGTAGAAGTGGTAGATACTTAAGTCCTATATTAACCAGGCCCCAGATAAACATGGCCCACTGTGTGCTTGAGTTAGGGTAATGATGTTTAAATCTTTGAACTAAATCATTAATCATAGTTTGGGATTTATGTCGATTAAATCTCCATGTTATCATTTTTTTTCATTTAGGGTTGTGTAACATATTACAATGAGACTTTGTTTTTGTATATGTGTGTGTTTTGTAGACCAGATTAGCAGGTATTGCTGGGAAATCACATATTTAAAATTCTTCAAACAGTGAAACCTGTGACTTCAGGCCTCGGCAGCCTTTTTACAGCTTAGCTCCACCTTCTTTCAGGAATATTAGAGTCACATCTTCTTGCTTGTCTTCCTCATTTTCTCTCAAACACAGATGAAGAGGCTGTAGACCAGCTGACACACCTTTAACTCTTCATTAAGGTACGTAGCTTTACTTCTTTAGTTCTCTTCTCTAAATACTAAATAGATTACAATCAAATGTAAAAAAAAATGTCTTTTAAAAGAAACATAAGTGAATTGGTCTTTTGATTCTTTTTATTAAAATGAAGGAGCCAAACTACAAATGCAAATTCCAATGAAGTTGGGATGTTGTGTAAAATGTAAAGAAAAGCAAATCACAATTATCTGCAAATATTTTTCAACCTACATTCAACTGAACACACTACAAAGAAAAGAGACTTAATGATTGAACTGAGTTTTCTTTATTGTCTTTTTCAAATATTTACTTATTTTGAATTTGATGCCTCATAAAAAGTTGGGACAGGGGCAGCAAAAGACTGGGGAAGTTGAGAAATGCTGGTGAAAAGTTTATTGGAAACAGTTGAGTGCAGTGGTTGGGTATAAAAGGAGCATCACCTCAGGCAGCACTGTATTAAAAAGAAGAAGAGATACTACCACATAGGATCAGGAACACTTCAGAAAACCCCTGTCAGTTCACACAGTTTGTTGCTACATCTACAAGTGCAGGTTAAAACTCTACAACACAAAGCCAAAGTCATATATCAACAGAAACGCTGCTGGCTTCTCTGGGCATAAGATGGACTGAGGCAAAGTGGAAAAGTCTGCTGTGGTCTGAGTCCACATTTTGAATTGTTTTTGGAAATCATTGACATAGTGTCCAGGCAAAAGAGGAAAAGGAGCATCGAGACTGTTATCAAAGTTCAAAAGCCTGCTTCTGTGATGGTATGGGGGTGCGTTAGTGCCCATGGCATGGGTGGCTTGTACATCTGTGAAGGCACAATTGATGAAAGGTACATACAGATTTTGGAGCAACATATGCTGCCATCCAAATGATGCATTCTTCAGGGACATCCCTGCTTATTTCAGCAAGACATGGCAGCATGGTAGTAAAAAAGAGTGTGTGAACCAGACTGACCTGCCTGCAGGAGAGAAATCAAGCAAAAAAAAGTCAATGTTATTAAAAAAAAAAAAAAAGGTAAAAAAGGCCAGGAAACAGTCTTTAATTTGTAATTTCAACTTCTTTGTTTGTATTTCTTAATTTATATTTTAACTTATTTCTCAGCATCACAATTTTGACTTTGTTCTCATAATTTTAATATTCTTCTTGCCTTTCTTTAATTTACGCTCATTTCTTTGACTATGTCCTTGAATGTTTTACCTGATTCCTACCATTTTTACTTTCCTGTCATTTTAACTCAATTTTTAACATTTCAGGGTTGTTATTTTACTCTTACTTTATTCCCAACATGTAAACTTTGATCCAGATACTCTGCTCTATCCAAGATATTTTTGGCTTTACTGTTCATATTTTTGCCATTCATTTTTGTGTTTGTACTTAACATTTTAACCTTTTCTCTTCATTTTGACTTTGAACTTGATATTTTGACTGATCATTTGGATCATTGGTAGAACATTTCACCTGTCACAGTTTTAACTATTTTTTGACAGCTGTTGTGGAGCCTCTAATTAAGAAACCAAGTTTGATTTGTCTGTTTTGTCTCATTTTAGGCCTACAGTATATTGAAGTTTCCTGTCTTTTCAGACAATCATACTTAGACTTGCACAGCAGTCTTGAGTTTTTCCAGTTTGGTTTTAAAACCTCTCACAGCACTGAGTCTGCTCTTTTTTAATTATCTCTATTAAACCTCTGATTCTGGTGACTCTGGTGTTTTAGTACTTTTAGATCCAACAGCTGCGTTTGATACAGTTGAACATTAAACTCTTGTGTTGGGCACTTTGTGGATTTGAATGGAGTTGTTTTAAATTGGTTTAGTTCTTATCTGACAGGAAGGACGAGGATTAGGGCCACTGAAAAAAAAATAACTTGAAACTTTTTTTAAGAGGTTGAAATCTTTTCTTTGTAAGTCTGTGAAAAAGTCAGAATTCTGAACTATTCTTTTTTCTTTACAACTTTTACTATTTGGCTTGATTATTAAAGAACATGCTGTTTCATATTATTTTTGCACGGATGAGGAGCGATCTCTCCTTTATGTCCCAAAGGCCAGGCTAAAATCCTGAGGGGACCAAGTTTTTTACTTTGTGGCCTCTAAATTATGGGACGAGTTACCTCCTGAAATCAGAAAGTCCCCCTACCTTACCCTCTTAAATCTCATCTTACAACTTATTTTCACTTGATAGCTTTTAATTCAGCATTGTGCTGTCTCTGTTTTAAGTGTTGGTCATATTATTTTTTAATTTTTATTCTCTGTTTTATTTCTTTTTGGTAGCCTCTAAACAGAACTTAACAGTAACTTGAACTGGTTTTTTTAATGTGCTGTAAATATTTAAGTGGATTTGATTGGATATCACATGTCTTCATCATTTCATCTTTCTTTCATCCCTTTTTTAAAATCAACATGTAGACGTTATCTTCACCATTTTGACTCTTTTCTCTGACTTTTGACATATAAGATAAGATAAGATAAGATAGTCCTTTATTGATCCCCGAAGGGGAAATTCTGGTATTGCAGCAGTACAGGGCAAGTACAGGGATAGTAGCATGCATTGAATAAGACATAGATCAAAAGAATAGAAGATATTTACAATTATCAAAATTAACTAACATACTAAAGCACTAAATTAACAGAGTAACAAAGTAAGTGTTGTTCAATTATCAAATAAACTAATATACTAAAATGCTAAATTAACAGAGTAAGTGGCGTTCAATTATCAAATTAACTAACATACTAAAATAATAATTTAACACAGTACAAAACAGCTGAGCCTCCGGTGCAGTAAAGATAAAGTGACAGTGATATTTGACGTGCCATGTAGTCTTGATCTAAGTCACTTTGACTTCTTTATATTTAACACTTTGACCTTATTCTTGGATTAGTGACAATCTGATTTTATTGGTTAATTTTCACTTTATTCTTGTTACTTTGTCTTCATCCTTGTCTGTGACTTTATTGTCAACATGTTGATTCATTCCTCATCATAACTGCAGCATTACATTTAAGGCTCTTTTAATTTCAATGATGGATCATTATGTAACTTGTGCACAGCTCAGTAAGCTTGATGATAAGTTGTGTCATTAGTCATCCCTGTGGATTTGGACAAAGAAAAGAAGCAAACAAACAAAAGTCTGAATGGACTGGTATTCATGGGAGGCTTTGTGTTTTGATTTGTTAAACAGGTCAGACAGGACTGTCATTCCTCTCGTCAGTCTGAACCGCCCTACATTTGTTTCCAGCATCCACACATGCTTCAAGAAAACACACTGTGTCACAAGCAGAACACAGAAAAATCTCA
Organism: Cetoscarus ocellatus; assembly: GCA_037902135.1. Taxonomy (NCBI): domain Eukaryota; kingdom Metazoa; phylum Chordata; class Actinopteri; order Labriformes; family Labridae; genus Cetoscarus; species Cetoscarus ocellatus. Next base: position 354,668 of record JBAMNC010001852.1, read on the forward strand.
ATGGAAAAAATACTGATACACAAACACTGTGGCTGGTTATATGGCTGACGGTTTATCCAGTGTGATAGCCATTGTTTCCTCTTGAGAAGCCTGCAGACTGTAGATGACACTTTGTCTGCAGTGGTGCCAAAACAAAGTGACTTGGTGGAAAAGTGAGTTGTCGTCAATGTGTTCAGTGCATTCAGCCTGTGTTGTTTTTGCAGCTTGTTTTCCCATTCAAGGCCGACAAGTTTATGAGTATCTAGAATGTTTTTGTCGAATGGCCATTTCGTCCACATGGAAGCATTTTGGGAGCACTTTCTTGAAACAGGGTCTCAGAGTGAATGAATCTCAAAATGATGCCCTTGCGTTTCTGTGTTTACAACGAAAACAGATATTTTTAGAAACCATCATCTCACAGCCCCACCTCTCCCTTAAACTAGGGTGACCATATTCTGAAAACCTAAACAGAGGACCCTCAGCAGCATGTCTTGTGTCATGACGCATGCGGCATGCACGCTCAATATCTTGACAGGTAGGTACATTGGAATAATGCCAGTGGTCCAGTGCAGCGTTTATTATAAATAGGAACCCTTTTACTACTATGAATATAAATGGCCGCCTGGTCTTTAAATGTGTCAGAAAATGCCCTTTGAGTAAATTATTTTGCACCTTTTTTGAGGTAAAAATGAAACATTCTAGCAAGTATTTGTCATTATTAAGTTGTAAATGCTTGAAACAGTGTGTAATTACAAGAAAAGAAAAAAAGAGACTGAATTTTCAACAGGTTTTTCTTAATAGACAATTCTAAATGAACACGTACAACACTTTTGAGAAGACATTATTATTATTATTATTATTATTATTATATTATCATTAATAATAATAATAATAATAATAATAATAATAATAACAATAATAATAATAATAATAGTAATAATCATAATAATAATAATAATAATAAGAGTAAATATTATCTGTATTATTATATTATTTAACTATTTATGAAATTCATAAAACACAAACTATGATGAAAAAGACGATGACCAAAAGATGAACTAGGTGAAAATACAGCATAAGAACAGCAAGAAAACACTCCAGAATGATACTAATGCCATTATTTACAATATTTCTACATTATTTACACAGAAAATACTGATAAATAACAGATAAAAGGCTCACATGTTTGTCTCTGGATCCTCTCTCTGCTCTCCAGCTTAGTCAGCTCACTTCCCCCTCCAATCCAGTCTTTACCGTAATGTACCATATATCACTGGAAAGCTTCTCCTCTTCTCAGCTTTCAGAATCCGTTGGAATTATTTGGATTGCATGGACACTCGAGGATTTACTGTAGTTTGAATCATGCATGTCTATTTCTGGACTTTTAAGGAAATTTTATAAAATCCCATAAACATAATTTTACGACCAAAAAGGAGGACATATCCGGGCAAAAGAGGACATATGGTCACCCCACCTTAAAATGCCAACAACAATAGAAACAATAGCAGAACATAGACCCAAGCAACAAGAGGACATGAAGAACAGCATAAGCTACTTGATCTAAAAGTCTTATTCATTTTTTGTTTACATGTTTTATGTGCATGCTCCATTGAATATTGCCATTTAACTAAAAAATATCAAGGTATAATTTTTGGTGCATATTTCCCAGCCCTACCACCAAACACAATATTGATTATGTCATATATGCTGCATGCTGTGTCTGACATTAGCATGCAGGAGGGAATTTCAAAGTCAGCCTTCGTGTGAATAGTTTAAAGAAAGAAAGCAGTTTTTCAAAGAGCCCACATGTCCATTATGATGCTGGCTAGTGCTCAAAATAGTCACTCATACTTTAACGTCCCTACTGAATGATCAGCATGTAGCCAGTAAATTCCCGTATGCATGTCACAATGAAATACTGTAATTTTACAAATATTTACCCAGCGTGCACAGCAACAGCGTCATTACAATGATTAACAGCAGAGGTTCACTGTAAAAAAAGAAGCTGTTACGTCTGGTGATTTTCAATAGTGTGACATTTGTCCTGATGTCTTTATTACTCTTCCCTTTAAAATGATGTTGCCTTTGTTTTCTTGACTTTTGAGTGTTTGCTCTTGTTTTCTTAAGATGTAGCATATTGATCCTCCTTAAACTTTCCGTAAAGCACACTCAGAAACACATCAGCACACCTAAAGGAGCAGACGGATTATTCAACCACAGCATGCACCGAACATCTGACATAATCCGTCTGCTAAATCAAGATTTTTAGGTGCGGCCTACACAGAGTTGACTTTGGCAGACAGATTCGTAGCAGCTGTGTGCAGCTTTAGATTGTTTTAATTGGTTTACAGTGTCAGAGAGCAATGCCACCAAACCAGCAGGCTTCAGCAGAGTATTTTGAAACTGTTCTCCAACTTGACAAGCGAGTTTTGGCACCTTTAAAGAAAAAGATGGTGCTAGAAAAGAGTGAGTAGAGAGTAAGTAAAAGTACAGACTTTGAGATCCTCAGTCACATGAGTAAACAAATTTAGTGCCTTTCCATCCCTGCAAACTGTCCCAACTGTCTCTGTGGGGCAAATTAAGGAGATTGTCTCTTAAAACACAAATACGTTCACCTTAAACATTTGAAAGTCTGAAAACTCTGTTTAAGTGAATAATAAAATAATTTAGACCAGGGTCAGCAATTAAGTTTGGCCTTGGGCCAGATTTTTTAAAGTCACTTTATGTTGGGCCAGAACATTTAGGGGTTAACATATAGAGATGATTATTAAAAAAGGCTACCCTTGTTTTCCTAAAATAAAGAGTTTTAAGTAAATTTTGCCTCTACAAGAATTAAATAAGGTATAAAGGAGAGAGAGAGAGAGAGAGAGAGAGAGAGAGAGAGAGAGGGATGGGGCAATCAGCACTTGGTGTCTCCATGACACAAAGTATAAGAGACAAAAAAACATGAATCATATGTCTTTATGTTGTTTGTATTATGATATTTGATAACTTATTTTATTAACACTGCACAAACATCTTTAATGTTTTTTTAAGGCAGTAACAACAGTTTTCAGGGTGCAGAAAGTCATATGTTTTTATAAATTTTATGGACTATGAAGAAAATTTCTGCTGAAAGCAGCTTTTAACAGCTCTCCATAAAATCAGACAACACAGTGTAGGTTGGTACAGATGTGTTCCTGAGCTTTTTATAATTAACAGCTAACTGGTGACCTACTGCTGTCCATCCCATCCGTGTGTTTCTATGAGACAGTGTCAGTCAGTGACCAGTCTGCTCCCATCTGATCTGCTCTCAGATAAACTAAGAAACATCAGAACAGATGATAAAACAAGGTTTTTGTCTTTTTTCACCTGTTCTGCGTGCTATGGCTCGACTCATGCGTTTTGTCTCTGTGCCGTTTTATTTCTCTTCTGCATCGATCTCTCATTGGTCGGGGAGACGTCTTTGTTGATGTTTGGTTTGAGTAAAGTCCTGTCTGTTGGCAAACTTCTCCAGCATTGTTTGTTCCCCCTCATCACTTCTGCCTTAAAACCTCTCTCACCACAGAAGCGCTTTGGTTAATCAGATGTGCGCTGTTCAGATTTGTAACTTAAAAAATCACCCCTATCTGCATAATTGAAAGTCTCTACATCGCAGGGTGACATCACTCCAGCGTGGAGGCGCTGAGTTTCTGCAGCAGGAGGGGGCATCAGTTATCTGAAGGGATGCTGAGCCCGAGGACTTTACACTGTCTGTTACTGATCATCAAAGTTTTGTTTATTAAGAAAATGAGTAAATAAATATATAAAAGTTATTTTTCGGATCATGGTGAGGGCCAAAAACTATTACTGGGGGGCCAGGTCTGGCCCAGGGGCCGCTATTTGCAGATGCCTGATACAGACCGTCAGGAAGTTCCTAACTACTCTCAGGTCTATTTGTGTTTACAACCATTAGTAAGCACACACCATGAAGTCAGATAGATAGACATCTGTTGGTTTATGTCAACAATACAAGTGTTTACACACCGTGTCCTCTCAAGCATGATACTATCAAACCGACAAAACAGAAGCTAGATTAAAACAGCTGTTGTCCCAGGGTAACAGCTAACCCCATTTAGCTTCAATTCGTCTTGTCTGTTTACATTATGGTTTTGTTCAACAGAGTGAGATCTGGAGCTGTGAGAGTAGAGACCCTGATTGTTGGTGATTGAGTTTGTTGGTGTGCTGTGGTCTGTGTCAATCATCTTATCGCTCACCACAAACTACGAGAACTAAGCTGTCCCATCTGCATATTATTTTTTTCTGTGTCAGGGCTTTCACAGTGTGTGCATCATTAAGAAACCTTCATAGAAAGACACTTTTCAGCACAAACCCTGTGCCTGTGATGCTGGATCTGGTGGTTCAAACATGTACAGATGCAGCCGCCTCAATTTTCCCCTTACAACTGAATGCCTGCAAAAGCTACGATGGTGGACAGGGCCCAGCATGTCCCAGTCATGGACCAGTCAAGACTCAGTCACGAAAAATGGGGCAAATTTAAGTGGCTTAATCTGCAGATTCAGTAGAGAAGACAGATGAAACTTTATTGTTGGATTGTAGCATTTTTAAGGAGGGGGCAAGGTTCCCTGTGAGTGGGCATGGCGTCAGTGTGCTTGACAGACATGCCCAAAGCATCCTGGATCAGAGATTACTGCTTCATTTTGCATGACTTTTAAAACTTAGTTTTATACTTTCTCTAAAACTGCCATAGGGTCTGGTGGTCAATGATACAGTCTCCTGTTGTAATGAGGGATTAGAATAGAAAAGCAATTCCAGTTTAGAATCGATTACAACTTCCTCAAGGAGGTAATATCATTTGTCTTTTTGCTTATTGATTCCCTCCACTTTGTCCTGTATGCCTTGTAAATCAAAGACACTATGATATCATTAGAGGCAGTCAACAGAAGAGAAAACAAAGACGTCAAAAATCATGGCAGACGAGGCAGAAACGGTCAAAACTGTGGCTTGATTTTCAATAAAATGAGACTTACTGCACAATGTTTAGTGGGTGGGGAGCCAGCAACTTCCCGAATCATTTTACTATGCAGCACAGCACTGACTAGGAGTGTCATGTGTTTGACGTTGTTGCCACTAAAAAACTTATGGGCCAGCTTTTGCCAACACAGAAAATCAGAAGGAATCTGTAAGGAAATCAGATCCATAAGCAGAATCGTTAATGGCACTGGTATCAAACTGGTATCACTTCCCACTGATTTCACCCACTCTGCTTTATTAGCAGATATCATGGAAAAGGATCAGGAGGTACCTCCACAAGAAATACCGGCACCGCCGTACCCAGGACCACCCCTCAACCTTGGAGTCTACCCACCCCAGCCTGGTAAGAAGAGAAAACCTGACATGTTTCTTTATGAGTATTCTTGTTTATTTTATTCCCCATATGGTTCCCATAGTGACAAGTCATTTCTGGTTGTTCTTTTGAGATCTTGGCTTATTTCTGTCTTGTTTTAATAATGGAAAATAAGCCTTATTTGGAAAAATGTTGATGTCTTGAGATCTCCAGAAAGCGTCCAAAGTAATTCAGATGTATGCACTCATGTCCTCCTAAAGCTCCTTTGAAGGCATGCTGTTTAACTTTACGTTTGTCCTGTCTTGATATTTCATTGTTTTTAAAAGGTCTGGTCCACTCATCAAGGAGTCATTTTTTTATTTGAGGTTTTTCTCCTCTGTTAATACAATCCTCTGCACACAAATCAAGATCTGGAAAACATTTCATCAACATGAAAATGCATTAAAGTACTGTTAGCTGCTCTCATTAGCATGTAACAATGCCCTGACAGCAATGATTGTGTTAATTATTCAGTTCTCCCACTAAGCCCAACCAGGGATGCCTCTATTTTGGATTTTTGTCCTTCCTACTTCCTTCACTGGTGTTGTTTCCTTACATCTTAGCTTCTCCCAGCAAGGAAGACACGAAAGGTGCTTTTTCTTCCTCTCTCCTTCACTAACCTGGAAGTCATTCTCCCTCCAATTTCCAAATATGCACCTGAAGGAGGTGATGATGGAGGAGCGAGGAGGCTTCTAGATGAGTCAGAGCAAGAAAACACCAGTGATTCCCCTTAGGAAGTCTTTCAACCTTAGTTGCAATGTGGGTGGTTTGTAGGCGCAGCATCGGACGAAACATCATGCCTTCACTCTGATCTTTACTTTTTAGCTCAGGCTTCCTGGCGGTGTTGATCTAATGCACAAACTCAAGACAGAATGATTTATTTGTCAGACTGATGAAGTGACCAAGTTCTCATATAGGCTGTGTTTGAAAAGTCCTGTTTGGATAGGAACCTTCCTTACTGAAGAAATGACCCAGAAGCATTTCAGCGTTGGTCATGATAAGAGCTGTTTGAATTCGCCAAAAGTTAAGGAAAGGAAGTTTGTTGCTTCCTTTATTATCTTCTTTAGCTTAGGAAACACTGGACCATCCTTTACGAAAGGAAAGGAGAAAGGAGCGCCCCATAATGAGAAAGACCCTGAGGACAGAGGAGGCAAAAATAGAAAATAAGAAATCCTTCACTTCATCAGTCTGAGCAAAGCCAGGTGTTGAAGATGAGCTGCTTAGCTGATTGGACATCAAACACTACACTGCACAAACACCCTCTGATATATGAGTAAGATGAACAAACATGAAGCTATAATGCAGCAGATTGTTAGGAAAATAATCACCTTGTCTGAAGTTTTTAAATCTATCAGATCAACACTGTCAGAAAAAATGTGTAAAAATTGTAATGATCAGAGTGAAGGTGTGGCACTTCTTCAGTCATGGTCCATGTTAGGTTGAAAGGTTTCCTCAGAGGGAACACTGGTGTTTCCTCACTCTGAGCTCCTCCAGATGTCTCCCCTGTCCTCGACCAACCCAGGGTCTTTCTGACTGCATAACTTTGTCCATCCTATCTCCCTCACTCCTGCAGTTTCCTTCTTAGCTCCTCCTGTTTTAAAAATTGAACATGATTCACACAGTGACGTCACACCGAGGAAAAACTCAAGGAGAAACCACAACAAAGTGTGACTTTCAGAACATCTCCATCCTGCAAGATTTATTTCAGTTACCAGAAATGCTGTTTGCATATGTATGTGAAAATAAAATGTGAAAACACAGAAAAAGCTATGTCTTCAAAAGTGCCAGCTAACATATGGACTAGGTATACAGTCCAGAAGATGAGATTTTCAAAAAAAAAAAAAACAAAACAAAACAAAAAAAAAACAGTTGAACATTTTTGACAATTTGGGTCAATATTTCTCATTCGGGGTGTAGTGGTGGGCCCTGAAGCTCCATCAGTTGAGGACAAGTGCTGTAGGTGCTTCAGAGACATTTTTTTTTAATATTCTGTCTTTCAAATCTTTCTTAAGGTGTCCTCTACTCTGCTCCACCTCCACAACCTGCCTACATGTACAATCCACAGCAGCTTCAGACCCCACAGCCCGGTGAGTCTCTCAAAGGTTTCTCACATCATCACTTCATACTTTTCATTAATCTTCAAAATAAGGCGGGTGGGGGTGGGGGTGGGGGTGGGGGCGTTATCTTTAATACAGATGTGGGGGAGGCGGAGTGAATTGCTGGTGGTGTTTGGTATTTAAGTGTCTCATGTGTTTGTTACAGTGAACCAGGTGGTGGTGGTGCAGCAGCTTCCCACAGACATTCCTGGACAGATGGTGTGTCCTCACTGTCAACAATGTGTCGTCACTAAAATCAAGCACAGAAATGGGTGTCTCACCTGGGTGCTCTGTGGAGTACTGTGGGTCGTAATGTAAGTAAATATTAATGCATGCTATATGTATGTATGTATGTATATATATATATATATATAATAATACCTTATGTACAAATCCCTTTGGACCTAGATATTTAATTGAATTCAGTACAAAAACAAAATGTTAAATGTTCAGACTGATAAACCTTTTTTGTTTTTTTTTTGCACAAATTTTCCTTTATTTTTAATTTGATGCCTTCAACATGTTCTAACAAAGCTGAGACGGGGCAACAAAAGACTGGGAAAGTTGAGGAATGGTGAAAAAAGAAATTTGGTATAAAAGAAGCATCCCAAGAGTTGAGCCCTTCACAAGTAAGGATGGGGTGCTGTTTAAGTCTTTGTGAACAACTGCATGACTAATTAGTTCAACAGTTTAAAAACAATGTTTCTCAATGTACAATCTCAAGGAATTAAGGAATTTCATCGCCTACAGTCCATAATATCATCAAAAGATTCTGAGTATCCAGACAAATCTCTGCACATAAACCAAAATCAAACAGTGAGACCCTGTGACCTTTGATCCCTTAGGCAGCACTACAATATAGAAACAAGGTCCTTCAGTAATGGATATCACCATGTGGGCTCAGGAACACTTCAGATACTTATTGTCAGTTAACACAATTTGTTGCTACATCTACAAGGTCAAGTTAAATCTCTACAATGCAAAGCCCACATATGACTGATGAAAAGTGTGCTGTGTTTTGACGAGTCCACATTTTGAAATGTTTTTGGAAATCATGGACATATCCATGCTTAAGAGGAAAAAGGACCATCCAGACTGTTTTCAGAGCTAAGTTCAACAGCCAGCATCTGTGATGGTATGGGGGCATGTTAGTGCCCATGGCATGGGTAACTTGCACATCTGTGAGGGGATCATTGATGCTGAAAGGCACGTGCAAGATTTGAAGCAAATATGCTGCCATTCAAAAGATCTTTTTTCAGGGATTTCCCTGCTTATTTATGTAGGAAAGGTGATGTAACACAGTGTTAAACATGCTGCTGGCCCAGATTTTTTTAAAGCATGTTGCAAGCATCAAATTCAAAACGAGTGAATATTTGTAAAAAAAAACAAACAAACAAACAAGAAGTTTATTTTTTGTTATTATTTATTATTACTTTTGTCAGTTTCAAGTTATTTCAGTGACCATTGTGGGTTTTTCTTTCTTTAATGGAAGGGTACCAATGAATTTGTCCACGTGTGTAGGTTGAAAAGGATTTGCATATTATTTTATTCTATTTTGACTCCTTCAGGGTAACCTATGACCAAGAGAGTCTTTACTTTGACTCATGATGTTGTGTGCTTTGTCCATCACTGCTAATGAGTAACAGAAACTCCTCTGAAACGTCATTGAAAATATTTGCTGCTAACTGGTATATTAATTTTCCGTCATCACATGAACTATGCTGAAGGTCACAGTGGACTGGTCTCTGCCCCGTTTGCTCAGGATTAGTCTCCTGTCAGTGCGTTTGGGTGCAGCCTGGCATGCTGTCCAACCTGTCAACCAATTAGCAGCTCAAAAGGATTCACAGAGGACACAAGGACATTCCCACCATGAGCTTGAATCTGTTTTTTTCTGATACCTCCCTACAGGTGCTGTTGTATCCCCTTCTGCGTAAACGCTTGTAAGGACGTGGAGCACTCCTGTCCGAACTGCAAGGAAGTCCTGCACATCCACAAACGCACGTGTTAACTGAGCTGCAGGGTAAACTCTGCTCTCATAATGATGAAGGAGCTACTCAGCCCGACTGCAAACATGTGAACAGCAGACAAACCTTCCAGTGCAAACACTCCTGGTGTCATCATGAACTCTGTGCTGACTAATGTTGAAAACATGCAGCGTCTGTTTAACTCTGTGCTGATCAACAGTGTGGAAGTGCGTTAGAGCGATGATTTCTTCTTTTCTTGTATCTGTCTATGAACATGTTTTTATGTCACTGCAGAGAGATTACAAAAAAATATAGTTATTTTTTCTTGTCTTGATCTTGGTGATGTTTGGATATAATTTACCTCACTGATGTATTTACTATAGCTTAAACTGAAGGATGATAAATGTGCCATTAGTCTTATTGTACAAATTATTTCAATAAAGGCAGATAAGCTTATGTATCAATCAATGTATCAAATACACATTATTCTATCAACTTATTAACCAGATCCTGGATCAAGCACTGTATCAATTACACATTATCTCAGTCACTTACTGTATTAAATACCATATATTTCAGTTCATTATATACCCATTTATTGTATCAATTATACATTCTATCAATCATTTGTTACTGCATTATTCACTAAATTATTATAGACAATACATTTTCTTTGCAACTGATTGAATGTGAATAGTTAATAAGATAGATCCTTAGTCTCCTTTTAGTGTGTATATGTTGTTTTCTTCTTTTCCCTGAAACCAGCCGCTGTATTGCCAAAATTTACTACTTTAGGATCAATAAAGTCTATCTATCTATCTATCTATCTATCTATCTATCTATCTATCTATCTATCTATCTACCTATCTATCTATAACATCTTAGATCAAGAGAGAAGGAAGAAACACCAACCAATTTGGAAATATAATCAATCCACTTTGTAAGGGAGGGTGAAAAAGCTACAAAAGGCCCAATCATGGAGGTCCACCTGGGAGGAAGGCTGACAACCCTGAGGCTGGTGACAGTCCTTTGGAAAGACGGGTGTTAACAGGCCTTTGAAAGCCCTAAAAGAAGGAGGGGGCACAAATCGGAGGTTTAATCCAATCGTTAACAGTTGTAAGATGTCTTTTACATAAGCGCATTGCATTCAATGGATAAAAAAAATGACACCTGAGCAATATTTTTGTTGTGACTGTTTCTGGTAATCCAAAACAATTAAACAGGCCATTTTTTTTATTTGTGTCTCATGCTACAGTATATTTTCTTTTGAGAAATTAAAATGGAAAATCAAACTGTTATTTGACTTCTCCTTACTCGTTTCAGACAACAAAAAATGAAATCAAGCTGTATTTCAATTTTGATGTTTCTGTTTTGAAACAAAAATCAAATATCCAGTAGTTTTTCTATATTTGATATCTATTTCCAAACGTTATATCCAATTACCAAAAGAGACACGGACCCATCTTTCACTAAACTCTCAGGAGAAATGCTCTATGTCTCTTTGAAGAAAAAGCCCCTTAAAATGATATTTTTTTTTGCCCCTTAAAACGATCTGTTTTTTTACTTCCTAGGTTGATGATGTGATAGCTATACAGCCTCCACCTACATGTGTGTTTTCTGCTCATCACAGGTAGACACCATGGCTGTTTTAAAGGCCACTTCACAAACTAAAATCCCCCCTCCTGCCTCCAATCAGACATCATTTTGGCAGCCAATCAGTGCAGAGCTCATTAGACACCCAAGACATGATGTAAACTGTCAAACACACCAGGACATGTGACCTTAAGATTTTAAAAAAGGACCCATCAGCCCTTTCTTTTGCTTTTATTTTATTATTTTTAACACCTTTATTTTCTAATTAGTAAGCACCTTTAATTTCTGCTTTAATTTTGCTTCCATTGTTCCCTAAAAAGAGCCAGGATGTAAAACACTTATGATTCTGAAATAATTATCTCGATTAATTGGAGTTACAGAGCAGATTTTTATTTTCTTAATCTTTAATCAGTGACTGAATTTATCCTAGTCCAAGATGTGAGCTTTAAATGTACCATCTGTTTAATATACCTGATGTCCCTTGCTCTGACACAGAAGGTGGCTGTTTTATACCCTATGAGTTAATCAGCCCTTTTAAAGCAATACATAAATAACATTCAAGGATTCTCTCACTGCCAAGCAGCATGAATCAAAGGTTATCTCTGTGTTGGTGCTGTATTTGGCTGTAGACAAACCCTAAGATTGCACCACATTTACAGTATTTGAGCTCATACCTCAAAGCAGATGTTGATGTAATTCTCACAGCAGACAGCAGGGGGCGCCAACAGACGTTCAGAGCATCCTTTTTGTCAGACATGTCTTTGCTTCTACCTGCAACTGTGTGGTAAATACAAGGAGACTGTCTTACTCTATTTATTCAGATTATTGTGGAAAACAATTTATGCTTCTCCTGTTAGGGCATATTTTAAAGTGGCAGGTTCCTCGTCACAAAGGAACAATCTTAATTTATTTTAAGCACAGTAACCTGCAGTGTTTATTAAATTTAGTAGGCCACCCAAAGACAAGAAACATAGATATTTTAGATATTTTTGTCTTCAGTAAATTTGTGCTCCTAAGGTACTTACCAGAATTCTTCTGTACTTCTGCATATTAGTCAAAGGTAAACTTTGTATGCTTATGTATTCATTTGCCTTTGAGAAATTTGTCAGTCTAGAATAGATAACCTAGTACTGTATTTATCCAGAAAAGGAGTGGGCAATATAGCCTAAAACTATATCACTATGTTTTAAAGAAAATTTGTAATAAAGATATCAATATGCTACGGATGGGTATTAGGGCCATTTTAGATGGAAAAAATAATTTTCGGCAGGTCGAGATTAAAGTTGAAATGACGAGAATAAAGTCGAAATTTTGAGATAAAAGTCGAAATGATGAGACAAATTATTACTATTGTAATAGGATTAGCAGCAACAAATGTAGCAGAGAGGAGAGATAAACAGCTGAATGTCTTCGGACAACTTAATAACTGAATTATAAATTATCACAATATTGCACCAAAAATGTCGAGACAGTCTTCACTGCAAAGTATTGCAACATATCAATCTATCAATATTTTTGGACACCTCCAACACGAACTGTGCAAAAACAGTGTTTCTTTTAATTATTTGCCTCCTTGAACAATGTTTTTTTTTTTTTTAACAAATACGGTTGCTTGAGTATTTGCAGCGTGAGCAGTTAGATCTAGCACGTCCACTTTGCACAACCAGGTCAGAAGAATGAGCTTCTGTGGAGCAGGTGAACGCAGGATAAAGCTGGAAATCCACCAAAGACCCTGTAATCCAAGCCAATCATAAATCAAACATAAAATTTACTTAAGAAAAAATGCCTCTGGGAAGTGTGCTCTTTTTAACATCCTCTGCTGCCATAAACAAAGTAAGCAAACTTCACGTCTCCAGTCCAACAAACCCACTGTGACCTGTCCTTGTGTCCACTGTGTGATCCGTGTGTGAGGGGTTGAGGTGAGATAAAGATGAAGATTGGATTATGGGATAGGCCATGCTTAACAAGGCCATGTTAGACTGTGACCATAGTAACCATTGGATTACCCAGATTAGGAATGATGTCCTGAGTTAGTCATCACTTTTCTGTCCCCCATATCCCACTGCTTTCTTGTTTTGTCTCTGGACTCAAACAAAACCTGAGAACACAGAGGACGGATGCGTGCAGCAGACGACAAACTTGAGCTGAATTTGAGGAGGTTCTCTCAGACTCAGTGAAACGTTACTAATGTTCTGTTTTATTCATACCTGAACAAAGAAGGGTAATTAAAGAATCATCTCTGCAAGAGTTATGCAAACTTGTTTTTTTCAGGGCCTTTTTTAGGGGTGGGTGTGATTGGATCTAGAAGAAACAACGTAAGAGTGTTAGGGTCAGACATGAGAAAGAAAAAGACAAAGGAAAGAATGAAAAAGGCCAAATGATGACAGTAAAGTCAAAAATCTAGTTAAATGTTTTAGGAAAAGGGTTGCAATGTCAAGCATGAAATTGAAAAAACTGTTTTGAGAATAATTTCAGATAACAAAAGTCTGTTGGCAGCCACGTCATATTCTCAAAAATCAAATCAACAAAATACATTTTTCTTGTCACTTCACTCTTTCCTCTAGACTCAAAAAGCCATCCTTCAATCCACCAAAGCTAAAGAGTTATTTATGGGGTTGACAGAGGCCCGTGGTACTTGTAAATATGAGTGCCAGTAAAGGAACTTGTGAGCTTTGTCCCTGGTGGAGATATCTGGAGGCGGAAACTAGCCGTTACATAGCAGTTCATGGTGCCACCAAAAGCCTTGTAATTAACTCACTTACAAGTTAAAACTACTCAAAATACACTAAAGTAATATTCTTTACAGTGATTTACTTTACCATGACAAAGCCCCTGTGTTTACAGCTACTTTGTGATGCAGCAACTACATATCCTTCAGCCAGCAGCCCCCCTCCCTAGATCAGGTCAGAGGGCGGCAGGCTGCAGTGGGGTCAGGTGGGGGTCACTGGAGCACAAACCAATATAAATATAAATCCCTGGATATTAAGAAGATGGGTTGCTCCTCAACTTATCCCAGTGGCATAAAAAGCAAAGTAATTTTCAAATTTCTGAATTCTTTTTTATTATTATTATTTCTTTTTATCAGATTTTTTTTCTTTAACAGTTACAGTTAACCTTGCAGGGCAGATGGACCTGCCTGATTCATTGTCTGAAATCCTTCATGTCCATCTTGCTAACCTCCATTGTCCAACGATTTCACAGCTAAATGCTTAACAGCCCAATCAGGGAAGAGAGGCAGGAAATGCAGATGTGACGACAGCAGGAAGTGATTGCCTGTTTGAAAACAATGGTGGTGTGTGAAACGGTCTCCGTGGTTGTGGCAATATCTGCAGTTTTATCAGAAATGGACTCAATTTCTTCTTTAAAAGAGGACAAAGGAACCTCACTTAAACCTCTCTTATGGGAAATCATGTTTTTGCTCTTCTCCCGACTGGGGATCACTGCTGGGAAACTGGAGATGTGGAAGTGCTGCGTGAACCATGTAGGAAGTATGGTAGCCCGGAGTCATGGTTACTCAATGATATATGATCAATATGCTCTCCTCAGAAGTTTACCAGGAGAACTTGGTGGGGATTGTCATTGACGAGGTTCATGTCACATATAAGTAGTAGATGATACATCTGTGTTGTATAATTTAATGTAAGATGATAATCTAAGGACTGAAACGTAGTTTAAGCTAACGGCTAACAACAGGGTTGAGCTGCTACGTCATACTGTGGCTTGATGTGGATTGGTCTGTGATGAGTGTGACTGGCAGAACAATCGTCCAATCACCAGCTGCAGTTGTTTTTGAAGGTTCTGCCTCTGAAAACACTTTCGAACAGCTCTTTCCCAGATGGACTAGTGAAATATTTCTGTGACGGATATATGTAACTGTCCCTCTGGCATGTCAGGTTAAGTTACAGTGTCAGGGTAAAACAAATTTACATCATTCATCAATCCTCCTTATATCAGTATCCTTATTGCCCAGTGAAGGCGGTGGTGTCCTCTTCTGTCCTCCTGAAATTGGTAAATTTTTCCCACTTTTCTACAAATTGTGTTTCCAGTAATCTGAATTTGTGCTTGAGTTTCTCAATTACAAATAAATAAAAAGCACACCCACTGCTCCCCGAACGGTGGTTCTTCTTTATGCCACGATCTGGTAATAACTTTTTTACTTGCCGATAATCCAAATTTCCGATTTCACCACGTTCCATCTTGTGTTTGTTTTTCCTTCTGACGATGCTGAGCTGATGGTGGATTGATACATAACCCCTACGTCCCAACATTCAAAAGTCCCAAACACATGGACTTTGTGGAGGAAAAGTTAAACAGTAAGGCTGTCATTTTCCCCCAAAATTAAACTTGAACGATTTTCAAACATACATGAAAATAAGTGAAGATATCCGGTCACCTCACTCTTTGTTTACTGAGGTCAAGAGAGCAGTGCATGTGGCTGATGGTCAAGTTGCATTGAGAGCGCCCTCTGTTGGATCAAACAGTCCATTCAGCCAAAGGTACCCATTCGCCCTGATGTGCTGCTACACTTAATATTTTACATTCAAATATTTATTACCTTTGCCAAGAAGGTTAGGTTTTTGCCAGGGTCTGTCGGTTTGTCTGTTAGCAAGATTACGCAAAAACTACAGGATGGATTTACATGTAAATTTTACCAGAGGTGTGGTCTGGTCCAAGGAAGACGCCATTACATTTTGGTGCTGATCCAATCCAGATTGACGTCACATGACATGCCAGAGGGAATCAAATTTCATGAGTGACATAATTGTTTGTCAATTGTTATCAGGTTTGAAAAACATGAACATTGTATTCATTTACTGTAGCTCATGTTAAAGATGCTGTTTTGCAAAGGTATGACTATGTTGGGCCTTGAAATGTTGGCTCTGGCTGATAAAGTCTGAAAACCTCTAGATAGAAAGGCACTCATGACTTAAATGTGAACACAAAGACAAACAGTAAGTATATCTCCGGCCTTACAGTCATTTCAGCTCACAGTTCACTAAAGGCGTTTAAACCTGTAGTAAGTAAATGACCGCTGGCTGATTTCCATTTGGCTTCTCCTTGCATGTGAGGTCCAAGGATCTGGATTAGACTGTCCTGTCTGACACAGCAGGGAGCAGAAGTGCACCAGTTTACTTACATCTGCGTATCTCAGTTTATTTATGTGTCTGTTTGAGCTCACCTCTGCCCGTCAGCGTCAATCTCCCTCACACTGAGTTGATTTGCCTGTACAGAGGTCGCTCCGTGTTTTCGTTTGTCCTCGTGTCGTGCTGCCCTCCAGCCCTACATGCATGCACATCTCCTGGTGAGGAGATTACTCCACTCTAATGGGAGACTTGGCTGAATCATTCCTTCATGGGTATTATGTAAGACTCTACTGGGGCAGCCACGTGGCCACAGGGCTCACCTGTGTTTAGGTTGACCATCTGCCCCTCGTCATCCAAAGCCAATCATCACACCATACACTGACATCTCACTGAAGAGCCCTCTGCCTGCTTTGTGCCTGGCTCTGCTGATCGGAGATGACGACACATCTCCCAAAGTTCTGGATGTGAGGAAGACGTGGGCGCCAGTGGGCAGGATCTAACACCAAGATGTGCAAACGAGTGACTAATACTGGATGTGCAGTGAATTATCCAGCTCATGAGCTCAACTTGCTTCCTATCTTCCTCCTTGCTTAGACAGGTGCACCAGCAAATCATGATCCCCGTGTGTGGGTGACGAGGAGCGAAGGTGGGATTGCATCTCTGTTGACACCTCCGCAGATTCAGTGAGAAGCAGGCAGAGAGAAACAGACGCGCAGACTGGGTGAATAGAGAGAGGAGGACAGAGGGGAGACAGAGAGAGAGAGAAGAGTGGCAGAAGATATATTTGACCATGTGGGTGTGTGAAGTACCAGGGCATGCATCATAATTGTGGATTTTTTAGCAGAGCAGCCGGTCGTGTCCCTGCAGCAGGGGGACATTCATGTTTTTGGGTGTTTTTTGTTCTTTGAAACAGTCAGAGCTGTGGGCAACGAAAGAGGCATTTTGGAAAACAAAATGGGAACTGTTTTGCTGCTGCTACATTGAGGACTTTGTTAACTGGAATTAAAGAGAAATATACAAAAGAAAAGAGACACTGAGTGAAAATGTTGATGCCTTTTTGCCAAAAATCGGGATATTGAGCCAAAAATCTGTCTGAGGTGAGTTTAAAATGACTGATTTAAGAATTATGTACAAGACTTTAATAAGATATGATGTTGATATGTTTAGTTATTAACAATAATACAAATATAAGAGTATTATAAGCCATATCAGTGGTCTATGTGTGTTTGCGTGTTTTAATTGGCATCTCAAGAAATAGATATAAAGAATTGATTTTTGTAGTTACTGTTTCACTTACATCAAACTGTGCATGTCTATCTTTATAGCAAGATATAAAATACTTGAAGAAGCCATCAGAATTAATTTACTTGTTATATTTACCTAATATTTCATAATTTTTGTGATGTACTTTTACAGCCAATAACTGTGTGAATGTGTGTTTTTAGCCTTACCATCACAAATTTGATTTAATTTTTTTTTTTTTTATGACTGTTTAAGTTTTAAAACCTGTAATTATAGATTAAATATTCAATCAGTGTGATGGGAAATATAAAAAAAATGCATTTTTTCTATCATGTTTCGCCTTACCTCAAACTGAGTGTTTTTGTGTGCATTAAATATTTTAAATATTTGATTAGGAGTGAATTAGCAGCTGAGAGAATCCTTCAATGAGATGTTGTTATTTCAAGACATACACTTTGCATTGATGTGATGTAATCAGGCAGCCAGTGGTATATATGTGCCTCCATGTGTGAAGATAAGACTGACAGCATTTCATCTGTACCACTGCTACCCATACATCCATTCATCA
This sequence comes from Cetoscarus ocellatus, assembly GCA_037902135.1. Classification (NCBI taxonomy): domain Eukaryota; kingdom Metazoa; phylum Chordata; class Actinopteri; order Labriformes; family Labridae; genus Cetoscarus; species Cetoscarus ocellatus. The sequence goes on from JBAMNC010001852.1 coordinate 372,559, forward strand.
TCTTATTATTGTTTACCACGGCTACCTGATTAGGGAAAAAATCCATAATTGTGGTTATTTTGATAGATATTGAGATTATAATTACAAGCACGCAACAGGTGGAACTAAAGTGCTCTTCACACTACAATAAAATAATAATAATTTTTTTTTAGCAAAACAAGTGCAATATGTCCTGTTGCATAGTAATCTTAGATCCTGGATATTCAGTCTCCATAACTGTGGGAGGCAGTAATTGTAACTGAAAATGAAGTTCGATTAAGTGCCCAGCCCCGCTGCTTAGCCTTTATTGGAGTTGTGGGGGGCTGGAGGCTAACCTATCTCACATTGCGCCAGAGGTGGGATTCATCCTGGACCAAATGCCAGCCAATCACAGGGCTGACATGTACAGATAGACAAATATTCATACATACACTCATACTTATGGAAAATCTAGAGTCATCAATTAGTCTATGGAGCATGTTTATGGTCTGTGGGAGGAAAATAGAGTAACCAAAAAATCCACACATGCACAGGGAGACCCTGCAAACTCCACGCAAAAAGGCTTCGACCAACAGATTCAAACCAGCAACCTTCCTGCTGTGAGGCATGATCACCAACCTGCTACATCACTGTGCAGTTTGATTCCTTATTGATGCCTGTTGATTATTGTTAAAAAGGTGTACATTTATTATAATAAAAGGGCACACAGAATGAGGCAAACTCTACCAAATAATTTAACCAAATTTTGGCCTGAATCTCCTTTTTTGACCAAAGTCAGCTATGGTCTATTTATTTCTTTTTTCTAAAGATTGTAGCAAAAGGAGACAAAAGTTTCTCCAAAGTCAGTTTTAATGAGGATTATCACTCTTGCTTTTCCTTGCTGCCTAAAGATTTCTTAGTCAGTTTTGAAGAGAATGGAGGCTACTGTGATCTGAAATCATGTAATGCGTGGGGTGAACTTGAGGGAGGGGAATCAAAAATCAATTCCAGTAAAGAGCCAATCACAAAAAGCTAAAGAAATATATATCACCGTCTTTTTGCGTAACAATTTCCTTATTAGTGCCTTCCACTTAGTTCTGGATGTAAATCAAGACAGTCAAGCTCATTTCAGAAGCAGTGAGCATGTACAACAAAGACGTCAAAGACGTGATCATGGCAGACAGGGGGCAGAAGCACACAGTATAGCGGTAACTGCTCATCGACAGATGTCCTGGTGATTTCTGACAAGAAAGGACCAAAAACTTGCTGAAGCTTTTGTCCATCTAGAACAGCATTGAATGTCAGGAATGTGTTAGGGTGACCTTGTGACCCTGAAAAGCTATGTGGATAAACTTCTCCCGCTGCAGTGGGTGTTTTGATCCATCCTGTCAAGTCTCCCTTTTCCAGCTTCGCGCTGGTCGCACAGAATGACGTCATCAGCCCTCCCCACTCTCCTCGGTGAATTACCCTGATGATTCACTGCTGAAATTAACCTCCAAGTGAAAAGCTTGGCTGTTTGCGTTCACACATGCGGATAATGACCAGTTAATCAGGGATTTTTTGCAAGTGTGAATGAAGTTTCAGTCTCCTTTAGAGCAGAAAGAGGTGGGAGCTACGAGTGAGACGACAGCAGGAAATGACAGCTCGAACTGAGATTAGCATTGATGCTAACAGACTCAGTTGCAGTTTTCTGAAATCTGGACCACATTTCTCTGATAAATGGAAAACAAATCACAACTATGAAAGCACCTCATAGGAAGGATATTTTTGTTTTTGAGTCAGTTTGTTCTACAAAGTTGATGTCCCACCTACTACATTATCAGATTGGCCTGTAATAAATGTGACTGACAGAACGATCGTCCAATCACCTGCTGGATATGCTTTTAAAGGGTTCTGCCCATCCCCAAACACTTTACATGTACTGTTGCCCAGATGGACAAGTGAAATACATTGAAGGATCCATCTGATGTGCCAGGTTAGGGAGCAACAGAAAGTAAGTAGGAACCACTGGTTTACACTTAAATTGTGTTTAACCAAGTGAATTAACAAGATGTAAGAGCCAAGTCTGTGGTTGCTGATAAATGAGTCTGCTGATGAGTGGTTGGTCAATCACATCATTGCACAAAACATGCTTTAAAAACAAACCTTTCAAATCTATCTTTTGTTTCATGTTTGGGGTCTCTCACAGTTTCCAAATTTGTTAAAATGTCAAAAATCTTTCTCAGTGCCAGGTTTTATAGATGGAGATATTAATAAAGTAATTGCTAGATGAATGATTTTGTTTCCTCGCACAAGCTGGAGCTGGATCTTGATTTCCATTCCTGTGAGTGTGTGCACATGTGGCTTTGTGTTTTCAATCCACAAATTTGAATATTCAGACCTCATAGTGACTGTGATCAGCATAAATATTCAGCAGTGATACCACAATGAAGGTCCTGAAAACAGTGTTAACACAGTGTTTGTGATACGTTTGTGTTCTCTGTGCTTTCGGGTACTGAAACTCGACTTCTCAAAAGCCCAGTGTGCCATGCAGCCAGCCCACGCTGTTTCCCGTTCCCATGGAAACCATTGCCCAGTGCTAAAAGCAGTCCTTTTCTGTTCTCTGAGTGTGTGTTTCTGTGTTTGTGTGTCTAAAAGAGGGAGAAAAACTCATTAGTCCCTGATAAATAACAGGCTTATGAGCTGCTCATATATATTTATATATATTCAGTGGTGTTTGCATCGTGCGGCTCGCAGATGGTGTACAAACTAATGTTCAGTAATGAATCACGACTTCACCTTCCTGCCCCCCCCCGTCGCTGCATCCTCCTCCACAATGTCACTCCACTTGTTTATCTCTCTGTACCTTTCTCCCTCTCTCCCTCTCCTTTAACCCTTTCCTTGCCTTCTCTCATTCACTTCATATTTTCTGTCTGTGTATTTCTAAGATGGCCGTCAGCCTCGTCATCCTCTGCCTCCTGCCTCTGATTGGACACGGCTGGTCCGAACCGTCTCCTCCTCCGCCGCGGGGGTGCAGTGATGGTGTTGACCCCCCATACAGAGTGCTATGTGACCTGGAGTCCGTCTGGGGTGTGGTCCTGGAGGCTGTGGCGTGCTGCGGCGGCCTCAGCTCCATAGTCCTGGCGGGACTCCTGCTGGTCAGGCTGCACTCCATTCCTGAGCCCTCAAGGCGCTCTGGCTTTGGGCCTCTCCTCCTGCTCCTGGGCACGCTCCTTGGACTCTTCTCCATCTCCATAGCGTTCCTCGTGGGTAAGAACCAAGTGCTCTGCGTGGTGCGCAGGGCCTTCTGGGGGCCCCTCTTCGCCCTCTGCTTCTCTAGCTTACTGGTCCAGGGTGTGAGGCTCAGGAGGCTTGTGGGGGGGCAGTCCAGTCCCACAGGCAGCTCCTTGGCAGCGCTCGGTCTGGCCCTGGCCCTCGTTCAAGGGATCATCTCTGCTGAATGGGTCTTGCTGACTGTAGTACGCGAAGGTCACCCAGCCTGTGAATATCCGCCTTTAGACTTTGCTCTGACCTGCAGCTACACCCTGGGGCTGCTCCTCATAGCTATGGGGCTCTCTCTGGGGGTGGTGCTGTGTGGAGGAGAGATGGGCACAGACGCAGGACGTGAAAGTGAAGACGACAGAGAGGGAGAAATTGAAAAGCAAAGGTGGAAGTGTAACGCTGTCTGGCTCTTCCTGTCCAGCCTGGCGTCAGCATTGCTCTGGGTGGCCTGGCTTGGGTTTTATCTTTACGGCAGCCAGACGCTGAGAGTGAAGGGGAAGGGGGACAGGTTGGTCGGAGGAAAGAAGGAGGGAAAAGTGATGGATGAGCCTGCGCTGGCGGTGGCTCTGGTTATTCAGGGCTGGATCCTGCTGCTGTTCCACGCCATCCCTGAGACGTACCTCTGTCTCCGGAAACCTCAGTCAGGCACACAGAGCTTCTTTGACACCAGTCACCCAACCTCGCCTCCACCCTTTGAAGATGAGCACCCTGCACACTCTCATCGGCCCTTTCAAGAGAACCAGGCCTTTTCTATTGAAGAGCATGGAGAAAGTAAGATTACATAATGTGTGTTTCCATGTCTGTTTGTATTTGTTATGTAACATGAATCAAGACTCAGTTTCCAGGGAAATGATTTTCTCTACCTGGGTTGGATGCTGCTGCCTTTGAGGTCATTTTTGTGCATATTAGGTTGAGCTCAAAGCAGGCGCAGCGCCAGAGTGAGCCCACGTAATTTGGCTAGGTCTAATAGTAACAGGAGATAAAACAGTACCTCTGTCTTGTGGTCCATAGAGTGGTCCACAAGCTTTTTATGGACCACAGTTTGAGGTGTGGAGGGTAAAAACATAAATTCATATTCTGCATAGTACAGGGATCAGGATCAGAGGGATCAACGGGCTTGTTTCAAAAGCAAAAGAAACATTTTAAGGACAATCTGTTTTCATCAGCTGCTTGACAATGACATTAAAGTCACACCTAAATTCGAGGGACTTGGTGCAATTTGAGGGTGAAGTTGCAACATTGTTTCATTTTCCACTTTTTTTTTTCACACTGCACTTTGTCAGGTGAACCAAAGCAAGTCAAATCATGTGTTACTGAGCAACCTTCCTAGCTGGGGCTGTTGTTAAAGTCTTCACTGCTGCCACCCGGCCTATTGTTGCACTTTGACTTCGCTAGGTCAAGCAATAACATTATCTGTGTTCAAAAATCATGGATATAGTGCATTATATAGTGTGCTTTCCATTTTGTAGTGTTGTTCGAATTCTCAGCAGTTAATTTCATTCACTATATAGTGCACTATAAAATACCCACAATGCACAGCAAATGTGAGTGTACATACGATGTACCCTATACTGTACTTTGTAAATTTGCTACTTATCCTCCCCAGGAGAACCAGGGGGAGGATAAACAAACCAGTGCCCGGTTTGTTTACATGATGCTTGGCACATCCACTTCCGTCACAGGAATATCTGGCTCATCTACTGATGCTGGGACATTTTGAAAATTTCAGTGTAGTGTCCAAAATTTTCGTTCGGTCATTCCCTGTGTAGTTCACTACTTCATTTACAGTACATAGGGAATAGTGAGTGAGTAAAGGAGTGAACGGTTTCAAACACAGCCATTGTTTAGCTCTAAACAGTTTGGAAGTATTCTAAGTATTCTAATTCTAATAATATAAAGATACAGCTGCTTCCATACTGGGTCAGGTGGCACTGTCATATTGACTGAAGCAATGTGTGAGTATATTCCACACAGATGTGTAATTTGTTAAAACAGGGGAGTCAAACTCAATTCAAGAAAGGGCCAAAATTAAAATACAGTCTAAGATGTAGGCCAAACAGGATCAACATTTATTGAATGATCTAAAATGGACTATGTTTTATTTAGAAATATAAATTTGAACAGCATATTAATTTTGGGGCAGGCTTAAAGTCACTGTAAAAAGCACTGATCAATGCATTCATCTACTTAGCACTGACCGGAGTGATATTAAAGCAACGGGAAGAGATTTTTGTGCACAGGTCCTGCATGGCAGCTGTTACAGTGCATTGTGGGATTTGTAGTGAGCGGTGGGAGTGCTATTTAATGGAGGGCCATTTATAACAGACATACAAAATTATCTCGAGACATATTTTGTTTTATCCCGAGCAGGATTTGGCCCACGGGCCTTGAGTTTGACATGTCTGTGTTAAGAGAACCAAAGGCTGCTAATAACGCAAACGCTAGCTGCACTCAGCTTGAAATTACACACGTGGATAAAATTGTTGGTACCCTTCCGTTAAAGAAAGAAAAACCCACAATGGTCACTGGAATAACTTGAAACTGATAAAAGTAATAATAAAAAAATTTTTTACTGAAAATGAACTAATGAAAATCAGACATTGCTGTTGAATTGTGGTTCAACAGAATCATTTTAAAAAACAAACTAATAAAACTGGCCCGGACAAAAATGATGGCACCCCTAGAAAAGATTGAAAATGAAGTGAAAAGTAGTCACTGTGCTGTTTGGTATCGTGGTGTGTACCACACTGAACATGGACCACAGAAAGCTAAGGAGAGAGTTGCCTCAGGAGATTAGAAAGAAAATTATAGACACACATGTTAAAGGTAAAGGCTATAAGACCATCTCCAGGCAGCTTGATGTTCCTGTGACTACAGCTGCACATATTATTCAGAAGTTTAAGGTCCACAGGACTGTAGCCAACCTCCCTGGACGTGGCTGCAAGAGGAAAACTGATGACAAATTAAAGAGACAGATAATACGAATGGTAACCAAAGAGTCCAGAACAACTTCCAAAGAGGTGAACTCCAAGGTCAAGGTACATCAGTATCAGAGTGCACCATCCGTCACTGTTTAAGCCAATGTGGACTTAATGGAAGACGACCAAGGTGGACACCACTGTTGAAAACTAATCATACAAAAAGCGAGACAGGAATTTGCCAAAATGCATATTGACAAGCCACAAAGCTTCTGGGAGAATGTCCTTTGGACAGATGAGACAAAACTGAAGCTTTTTGGCAAGTCACATCAGCTCTATGTTCACAGAGGCAAAAATGAAGCAGACAAAGAAAAGAGCACTGTACCTACTGTGAAACATGGAGGAGGCTCAGTTATGTTCTGGGGCTGCTTTGCTGCATCTGGCACAGGGTGTCTTGAATCTGTGCAGGGTTCAATGAAATCTCAAGACTATCAAGGAATTCTGGAGAGAAATGTGCTGCACAGTGTCAGAAAGCTTGGTCTCAGTCAGAGGTCATGGGTCCTCCAACAGGATAATGACCCAAAACACACAGCTAAAAACACCCAAGAATGTCTAAGATCAAAACATTGGACTATTCTGAAGTGGTCTTCTATGAGCCCTGATCTAAATCCTACTGAACATCTGTGGAAGGAGCTGAAACATGCAGTCTGGAGAAGACACCCTTCAAACCTGAGACAGCTGGAGCAGTTTGCTCATGAGGAGTGGGCCAAAATACCTGTGGACAGGTGCAGAAGTCTCATTGAGAGTTACAGAAATCGTCTGGTTGCAGTGATTGCCTCAAAAGGTTGAGCAACAAAATATGAAGTTAAGGGTACCATCATTTTTGTCCAGGCCAGTTTCATTACTTTGTTTTTTTAAATAATTCTGTTGAAGCAATGTCTGATTTTCATTATTTAATTTTCAGTAAATTTTTATTTATTATTACTTTTATCATTTTCAAGTTATTTCAGTGACCGTTGTGGGTTTTTCTTTCTTCAACAGAAGGGTACCAACAATTTTGTCCACGTGTGTATCTGTGAATATTCAACAAGCGTGCTTACTATTGTGATATTAAGAAAATTCAACCAACAGTTCACTGCTTTTTGTTTTGCATAACGTGTGTTGTTTGGATGGCTTTCACACCCACCATGAACCAAACTCCGGTCCACCTGAAGGCAAACTGAGGTCCCTGTTTTCAGGTGGACTGGAGTGTTTTTTTTCTTTGGTCCAGACCAAATGTGTTAGATGTGAAAGAACCCTCAGGCTCAGTCCCATTTGTTACTCTTGTCCCTTCTTCTACCCCTTGTTTTAAATTGTTTCCTTGCCCATTTAAAAAGTGAAAAGAGATAATAGCAAAATCTTGCTATGAAATGAGAAGAAAGTTCAAAATGCTGCTCATTTTCTGCCAAAAGCAGATGAAGTGTCTGTTTTTTCTATCCCTGGAAGGACAGAATGGGGGATATATGTGTTTCCTTGCTCATATTTCACATTGCTCATCATTTCACTTTCACATTTCCAGATTTTTGGATATAAAAATGATGTAGAGACAGAAAACAGACATGGACAGTCAGGATTTGGTCATGGGGTCTCAACATCACTGTTATTCCAAGACTGCTGCAGACCTCTAAAGGGTTAGCGATACCCTGCCATCTACATTAAACAAAGCCCCCTGGTGAGCCCTGGCTACGACTAAATTCATCCCTATTCAGGATAAAAATGAAGTTCTGTGCTGTAGAGATAGGAGACGGTGACTTATCTTCACTGTTCGGCACTAAACAAGAGTGAACTGCAAAAACATGCCAAACTTTGTAGGACTGTTGGTGCTTGAAAGTAAATATCTTAGTGAGCTTGATGTGTAGGACCTTGAGACAGAGCAGATAATGTGCCGAATAAGTGCTATTAAATGCTGTAATTTAGGCGTCTCTATCCATTCAATGATTTGGAGGGCCACTTCAAAATGGGTCGCTGGCTGCAGCTGATGCCCAGGCCATAGTTTGGACATCCCTTATCTGTATGCTCTCACTGTATAAGAGGTGATTTTTTTATATACCAAACCCATTTTTCTTTTATTGATGATTTATTGAGTATTTCTGACTTTGGAATCACACATGCACATGGCAGCGTCCATTATAATGCATTATAACAGTATGCGACTTTCAAAAGGCTCTTTGATAATCAAACAGCTAATGTCACGTGACCTCGTCCAATTCTTTAATAGCAGGGGTGTCCAATCTATGGCCAGGGGGCCAACAGTGGCCCACGGTTCACTTTTAATTGGTCTTCAGAAAGTTCCAAGAAATAATGTAAATTTGGCCCTTACCAGAATATAAGGCTTTCATTTGACCAGTGAATGGAGACAGACTGATTACAGTGGAGGAGCACGAGCTTCCCTCATTTGCTTATCTACCTACTGCTGTACATCTTAAGTTCTAATTTTGAAGAATATTGTATATGTGGTTTTCTACAAGCACCTACCAAGATCCTATTAAGCTTTTGTTCTTTTCAGTTTTGTGCAGTTTGCGCTATCAGCATCTCCTCTCCTCTACACAGAGGGTCACTCTAGTCTTGACCCTGGGCCTGGACCAACCACAGCCCCCTAAGATCTGGTTGACAACCCCAAAATCTTCTGCAATGACTGACTGTCTGAGCCATTATTGAAAAGCTGTGATGTAGGCTTTTTATTTTGTTTGAGCATCTTCAATAATTAAGGATATCATAATTATACTGGATCAGATTTACCAGTGCAAATACACTGTGGGAAGGTTTATCAAAATGTCATCTTTACATGTTTTTATAAGTGGCCCTTGTTGAAAAAAAGTTTGGACACCCCTGTTTTACAGTCCATGGTCATAATCTGCCTGATCTGACATAATGATCATTGTAACTGACCGAAAAATTGCATCTCGGCATTATGCATAATCCCATTACCCAGTGCTTCAAAGAATAAGCCCTAAAATAAGCTTCATTCTGCCATTTTTATTTGCTACTGGAGCTATTATTTTATTCAGCTGCTGGCTAAACCTGGTGCTCAACCTGCAAGCCATGTGGTAGGCCTCAGGGGGGTTAACAAAACTCAGGGACAGAAAAATTTGAGACAGAAAACAAGGTTGAACTCCAGGTCTCTGCCTCTCTGCCATGGAGCTAAATCCCAGCACTACCTCACATGTCTTATAGAATTAAGTCCAGGATGATGAGGAGAAGGTGTCTGGGCCAGTGAAGATTGTAAAAGACTCTCAAACCCTATGGTGCTAAACTAGGTGGCTGATTTATGAGTTAAAACTGGCATTTGAACATTATAATTATGTGACATGTTCTGCAGACAGTCTGGATGGACTAGGGAAGGGAATTTATAAGATTTTATTGATACGAATGCCATTAACAATTCCCTTTTCGATTCCTGCTGATTTCCTGAGTGGGCTGAACTCCTGTAGGTTTTCAGTGGCAATAATATCTAACATTACACTCTTAATATTTAATGCCCTGCTGCACAGATAAATGCTTCTGCAAGTTGTTGGTGTCTCCACTCACTGAAAGATGTAAAGTAGGTATTTTTTGTTGAAATCAAGCCCCAATTTTGGCTACTTCTGCCCCCGTCTGCCATGACTATGGACTTCTTTATATCATTCCTGCTGATGGCCTTTGTTGAGAGTGGACGTCTTTTATTCAAAAGGCTTGCAAACAAAGTGGAAGGAATTGTTAAGAGAATTGATGAACAAAACACTACATCGATTCTCAATTGGATTTGGATTATGATTCCCATTTCTAGGATGGACACCCATGGAAATACTTCTCACATTTTCACACCAGCTTCATTTTTTCAAGCGAGATGTTTTCAATGTGTTAAAGAATAATCTGTCCGAAGTTACAGTCAACTTGAAGACAATTTTTCTTTTTGAATTAATTAATATCATTTGGTTACTTAAAGTCATGATATAGAGATCTCTGACCAGGTTTATGCACTATAGAGGCATTTTCTGTATTATGCAGCGGATCATTTCCAGCAGGAAGAATAACATACAAACATTTTACCAGGAGCTCTGTGCAGGTTTGCCAGCAGAACATTGTGGCTCACTTTTAGTGACTGTAATCAAACCAAAATCCAATTAAACTGGTTTAGAGCCTGATAATCCATCAGGCTTACGGAGGAACGTGTGAGTCATCTCCTCTTATTGCTCATCATATCAACTGAAACGCTGCACAGACGGAGAGACGCAGCACAATTGGCATGAACAAACAAAGACTGGAGGAAATCACAGAAATAGTCATCGCAGTTTGTTGCTTCACTTGATGTAGAGTCAACGAATTCAAGGCTAAATGACAGTCATGTTATAGCCTTTTAAAGTCCTTACACTTAATCATACAATTTAACCAAACTTAATTATCCAAGTCATAAAATACACTTAACTGTATTTTGCTCATGTTAATTAAGAGAAAACATTAACCAAATGCTAATAGCCAATCAGATATTCCTGCTCAAACAAGTTTTATTGAAACCACTTAGCAATACTTTTCAATTATTTGGTGACAGGTGGCAGAAAAAACAAGCATATGTCCTCAAAATAAATTCTAAAAATATTTGACATTTATTTCTTGAGATTTGGTTTGATAGCATGGATTTATGGCTCTTCTTACTTACCAAATGAATCTTACCTGTTTTTGTTAAGTTTATGGACCCGAGATTAAATCTTGCCGTTCAACTGTATTTAACAGATTAAACTAACTAATTCACAGTGCCTTTACACTAAAAAGCTGCTACGATGCTCATACACCTCCAGACATTCAAGAGACATTCAAAGTACTTCCACAAGGCCGTAACATCTGTACCAGTTCATGCTGTAATACAGCTTGGATGTGCATGACATGACACGGTGTGTGCCTCTACATATGCACAGAGGCAGAGACGCTCACTCACTGTGCTCCTGAGTCCTTGTGTACTACCTCTGGAGACAGAGCAGATGGATGGATCATTCGTTCTCCCCATTCTGTCTCCACAATGTTCACAGTGGAGGCGAAACGTATTATACCCTGAACCGACAGTGTGAATTGGCTTATGTCTGTAATCAGGCAGAGCCATTTTGAAAAGCTCCAAGCCAAAGTGATTGAGCTTGTTTTACAGAGGCATTGACCAATCAGTGTCCTTTGAGGAGAAAGAGGCAGGAGCCTTGAAGTGACAACACGTCGAACAGAGAGTGTCAGACAGAGAAAAAGAATTGTTTAGTGGTACTCTGTATGTACAAACTGCTAGTTTTTTCTAACATTATCCACTGTGAACATACTCTAGCAGTCATTGAAATCGACTATTTGAACCGGAGATAAGGCAAAATATGGGCTTTTTAATTTTTCATGCAGTTTTCAGGCCAGACTTTGTCCTGAAAGTTGAACAACATAAAATGTGATGCATAGCGGATGTTTTGTCTATCTTTATATGCTGTGCTACTGTAAGGACATCATATTGCTACCAAAAGTATGAGTGACTCATGTACAAACTGCACACATCTACTAGGTTTGCCCTTTTTGTTACCATTCAACGGACAGTGACTTTAATGTTTGCTGATTTGTTAGCCGGGTCAACCAGAATAAGGTCAAATAGACCCTTTTTGTGCTTGTAACCAGTGTGACATTTTACTGGGAATTGTGTGGCTGGAGGCCAAATGATCCCCTGATATGTTATCCTGTGCTGTCTAGATAAAATGTGTCTATCTGAGTACATGCTAACATTATAGAGACAGAATGGGGGGGAGAAGTTGACCATCAGAGGTGTAATACTGGAGAAAAGGGAGAATGCAGAGCCAGTGGGGGCGCACAGTGCTGTGAGTGTGTCTGCATTTGTGTATATGTGAAACACACACTACACTAAGCTTTCTTGCACTCCCTTTTGGAGGCAAACATATGGCAGAGCTTTCTGCTGCATTTTTCACAACACAACAAGACCACATATGTAGAGTCCTGTGCTGCCTACTAGACCATGGTTACGGTTCATGTTTGACTCCAGTTTTGTTTTGTTTTTCCTCCTGTTATGCTGTGGCATTGATCATAGGTCAGCCCTACGGGAGACATATACTGAAAGTTACAGTATTATAAACTTAAAACTGTCCTACGTATTAAACCTGAAATAATATATGCTGCAGATTGTTTGAAGTTCTCTTAAGATGAGCATGTTGGTCCCCCTCTGCTTTATTTTAGTGCTGGCTGTTTGGAGGTTTCTTGATAAAATGTTGATGAGATTGTAGATATTGTTCATTTTGTCTTTTGAGATCACTCTTTTATGATTAGTAGTTTTAATTAGAATTGGTTTATATTCAGCTTACAAAGCAGTTTTAAATGACATCTGTAACTGTGTGCTTACTTTTTTCCCAATAGCTCTCCGATCTGGAACATACCACAGTAACCAGGGTGGTGGGCGTCCAAACATCGCCTTCAGGGGACACGTCTACCAACCCACTGAGATGGCTCTGGTCATGAACGGGGGAACTGTAAGTATGGAGGAAACATTTAAAGGGGACACATCTTTAAAAAAAACCCTTCAATGGTACTTTTGCACAAACATCTGAATAGCCAGAGTTTACAACCCACAACAAAAGTAAAATATGCCGACATAGGAGCCCTATTTCACCCCCAACATAAAGTGCTATGGTGTGCAGTGCAGGTGTCTTTTCCACCTGACACAGGTCTCATTAGATCTGATAAAACTGCTACTGAAGCTGCTAGCATCTATGCTAATCCCTTTGCGTGCAGTCACTCTTACTGTCGTCTCGCTCGTAGCTCACTCCCCTTCCTGCTCTAAAGGGCTCAGATTGGACTGCTCTGCTTTGGGTTGCTCACAATTGTTGTAGGTTGGAGCTTAGCAAGATGGATCTGCCTGATTACAGGCATTAAATCAGGCAGATCCATCTGCTGTGATGGAAAAATAATGCCTCAAATGTTTCAAATGTGGAAATGAATTTTAAAAAGAAGGGAAAGAGAGATGTGCTCACTTCCTGTTTGTCTTTATCTTGTAGATGCCCACGGCTCCGATTAACTACACTGGACGACGGCTATGGTAACCTGGGACCAGAAAGAGGAGTGCACCACCGTGTGATCGCTGAATTCCTGTTGCCTCTGAAGAAGAGAGAGAGGAGAGATATTTAGGACATCAAATGTCCCACAGAGAGGATTTTATGGGAGCTTATTGTGTCTGATATGTTTGTTTCTGCAAAAATGTTTGGATTCAACATTTTAAGATCAAATTTGGATGGCAGTCATCACGCTTTGCTGAATTTCTGGGTCTTAATGTTAGACTAGTCGTATAACCTGCAGAGATGGAGGAGAAAGTGACGAATCGTTCTCAGTTTGTTCTTAAGGCGAGGGCTTTAACAGTGCATTACTATGATCAAATCAGATCAGAATACAAAGTCTTAATTTTCATTTGTAAATACACAAAAGAGAAGTGTATTAGGGTTAAAGCTATATTAGGTTTTTATCAAAGGTAGTGTTTAGTGGAGCATCTCAGTGCACTGCCGTTAGACCACAGAGCAGTAATGATCATTTAAATGTGAAGTTAACACTTATCTGGTTCACTGCCATGCTTGCTTCATAAAATCTATTTTTCATTGTCTATCTGTGAGGCGTCCTCTTCGGCTGGATAAAATATTGTAATATTTTTATGTAAATTACCTTCCTACACCCACACGGCCTGCTTGGCCTCGATTTTACATGCTGGAACAATCCTAAGGACTCACAGTGCTAGTCTGCCCTGATCTGCAGTCCATTATCAGTGCTGTCGGGCAGTTTGGCACATTTCAATGTCACATATATAACACAGAAATCTGCAGGAATATCTGACTTTGTTGAAGGATCAAGATGAAAGACAGGATCAAAATTACTTGTTTAAAAGCAGGCACATTATCAAAAGCCATTTAATACTGCCACCTATGAAGCAGTATATAGAGATTGTAATTTTGCACTTTATCAGCGCTGGCTCAATCTGGTAATTGTGATATTTGAATTGTATTTGAGATTATTTGAGACGCATGTAAAAGCACAATTTATAGCCAATGTTTCTCCGTCTGAATAAATGTATTTTAAGTGTTTTATAGTATTTTGATATATTATGTAAATATTTGTCAAAATTGTTTTAATGTTGAGATCCAGGTCTATCACTGACATTGTAAACATATGATCACAAAGGTTTAGACAAGGAGGCCCGTTGGCAGGGGTGTGCCCAGACGGGTGGCCAGGGGTGGCCTTGGTTCTCCTTGAAATCTGATTTCCATTCCAGTGCCAGCCTAAAAAACAAAGTCAACTTTTTGCTTTTTTGTTTATTAGGGGGAATTTTATAAAATCTTCGAAATATTCTTCAAACCAACTCTTAGAATATTATTTATAATAATATACATTTTGGGAATATTATATTTTGCTCATTAGTTTCAGAAGACCGATGCATAGGATAACAATCAGTCCATTTTCAGTACAAATAACACCTGGAATAATGAAGCCAAAAATTGTTGATTTTATCTGTCTGAGTGATGTCAGGTGAATTATACTAAAAGGGGCATTCAGATCTAGTCCATGATAGCCGCCATGCTGAAAACCCCTACCCAGATCCACTTTTGGTGAGTCGAATATGAGAGAATAGACATGGAGCTGAGGCAGGTCTAAGACTGCTGACTGTATTAGCCATGCCCTCAACTGTATAACTCAATCCTTCATTGGACCAAAATGATAATTTTGGTAAAAGGAAATGTCTGCTATGTTGATTTTAGGGATGCACAATATTATTGATTTGTATCAGTTTCGGGCGATATTGAAATTTTTACAGATATTTACCGCCGATATATCAACCACACATATCGGCCATATCAGCTGGAATATCAGCAAATTACACAAATGTACAATATTGATGCACCTTTTCATCACTGCATGGGTACATTTAAAAATCAAGGGTTTCATTTTTGCAAGAGCTAAATGTTGTTCTTCTTGTTTTACAACTGTTACTCGCAAAAATATACTGCAACACTGAAACAAACAAGTCCATTTTTGTTAAGTACAGAGCTTGAGCTCTTGATCAGAAATGTCAGTGTTGGTATCGTCAATAATGAATTAAAAAATACTGGCATATTGGATATCAGCAACAATCCAATATCGTGCATCCCTAATTGATATAAAGATCATGTGTGAGACGATATTTTCAGCACAGCAGCCAGAGCAGATTAGCTTCTGCAGCCCCCTTCAGTGATGAAACTACTGATGCCACTCAGACTTGTTCCATATATTTTCTACAGTCCAAACAGGCTGCTAGGTCATTTCTGTTCAACAAAGACACATAACAGTCCCAGAGTTTGAATCTTGCTCATCGCGCTCTCCTTGTTGCCATTTATTTTTGCTTTAATAAGTTGTAACAACTTTGCTTCTGTGTGCTCTAATATTATATAATGTAAATATTATTTTATATATTAACCCTCCATGACCGCTGAGTTTTTACTGTTAATTTATCAAATGTGAAAAAGCAATGGTTTATTCTTTGGAGAAGCTTCTATGATGATAGCTCTGTCACTGTTTAATGGCAGCCTTACATGAATGTCTGTAACGTGATTTGCACAAAGTGGCTAA
The DNA here is from genome assembly GCA_037902135.1 of Cetoscarus ocellatus. Classification (NCBI taxonomy): domain Eukaryota; kingdom Metazoa; phylum Chordata; class Actinopteri; order Labriformes; family Labridae; genus Cetoscarus; species Cetoscarus ocellatus. The sequence continues at coordinate 388,323 of JBAMNC010001852.1, forward strand.
TACATGAGTGCACACTTTCTGATAAACCTTGTCCTGTCAATGAACTAGTCTTTATTGATTCATTCTTCTTTTAATTGGTTAACTAGCGAATGAAATTGAGCTTAGAAAGGACCTGTCTAGTCTCTTTTGACTTCTTCAAGGTCTTTTACTCCACACATCTATGTATTCACTCTCACGTTCACTCACTGATGATTCAGAGTTTCTATTTAAGTTACAAGCCAGTGACGCAGCAGTGGGAGGAACTTAGGGTTCAGCGCCTTGCCCAAGTACACAATAACATGTGTTGGTTGGAGCTCGGCTGGAACCTGCAACCTTAATTACCTTATTAGAGCACAGTACCAGACTGAGCTACTGACTGTATGGTAGGCCTGTGCTCAAAATATTGATACGGCAAAATATTGCCACACACTCCTTGGGAATATTAAGTTTCTTAAGTAATAGAATAATTTGAAACTCATCCTTGTTCTTTTTCTTCTTGTAATAAAAGTCAAAACTTTTCAGGAATTCTGTCAAAAGCACAGTCAATGTTCACAATTTACATGTATCGGGATACATAATATAGCCTGGCCTCAGTGTCGGGATATGTATAGTATTGTGAGGTTGCTGGAAATACCCTGCCCTACTGTCTGCTGCCTGATGAAGCAATTGTAGAGCTTTAAACTGATATATTACTGTTCACTTATTTCTATATCTTCGAAAGAAACACTGGGATTAGAAAGTAGACGTGAAGGGTATCCCACATTGTGCCTGTTGTGTTCTATTCTCTTTTTTCTTTCGCATTATAGCTTTATTATGTGTGGCCTATTATATATGCTATTTCCTGTTTATTGGCTTGAATCATCTTCTTCAGCTTTTGACTGAATCCGTCCAAGTTGGCAGTGAGCTGCTGTTCCAAAATACCTCAGTGTGTGTGGGACTCAGTGGGAGTGTTTTAAAAGTAACCCATGCTGTCAGGGTACTGTAACGTTTTGGCTGTCAGGATGTAGGTTTGGACTGAAGAACCCAAAAGACGCAGCTAAAAGCTGAGGCAATAATACACCCAGCCCTGCATTTGAATTTTGAAGTATAAAGAAAACAGCAGCAGCCCGAGCCTTAATTAGGGAGTTGGGATTTTTTTTTCAAATCTATTAAAACAAAGTGCAGTGATTTCCAGCTCATCTTTAATTTATTGAATGCAGCACAAAAACAAGATGTTCAATGTTTAAAATGACAAACTTTAATTTTACACACATTCTGAATAGCTGGGGTAGGAGCACAGTAAGCACCTTGTGTCAACATATTTCCTAGAACTACACTATACAGGCTTGTATTGTAACAATAGCAGAAACGTAAACTTTGATAGACTACCAGTCAGGGTTGGGGAATATGCTGATTAAATTGATCAGTTTGATTTAAAAATAAAATCAAGATTTCCTTCTCTGACTTATTCTCTCACTTATTTGTCCCCTACTGCAAGTTTCCTTCGAACAGAGACAAATTAACAACTTGTAAGTTGTGGCATTGATTGATAATAGAAATACTGAACATTTTCATTGTTTTCACAATTGTATGCCCTGATATTTTTTTTCTATAGGCCCATGTGTAGGCTTCTTTTGGCTCTTTAAGGAGATTAAATGAAAGAAATAACATTCCATGTCTGTATATTATGAAGCAGTGTAGCTTTCAATGAGACGAGAGAAGCCTGCCTAATTTCAAATTTCATACAGTATGTGTACCTTCAGTGACAAATTTAAAAATTCATAGTTTAAGTCCCTTTGCCTCTGCCTGAATAGATACATCTGGATGTATGGATGTGTATGTACAAATATATTATTATATGAATTTGTATATATGCATATCTGTGTATCCATAAAATGAAGAGTTTGGCTTCAGCCTGCTCTGTTGTAAAGTGTCTTAAGATAACACTTGAACTGGCGCTATACAAATAAAGACTGACTGACTGAATGAAAATTACAGCTTTCGCTTAAATTCAAATTTTCTTCATTGACAAAAGTGCAAAAAATACTGATCCAGCAAAAGTAACTAAACATATGAGAACACATTTGCAGTGAATTCTTAAAAGTTGCCTTGTAAACTAACACACTTTGTCATTAATGATTGTTTAAAATGTTATTTTTCTTCTCCAAATGTTTTGACATAGTGAACTCAAGCCAGCTGTTACAGCCATATTTTTTGTTTTCAAGTTAAGCAGAAAATTAGGCTACAAGAAACAAGAAAATGTACTAAAACTTAAATAACCAAAAATGAATTGCCTTTGAAGGACAGGTACTTTTATGTTATATGAATAAACTCCTTTCAGCCCTGGGTTAAAAAATCTGATTTTGTAAGCTTCAACATTTTCGATACTGCTGAGTAGAAAATGTCATGGTATTGTAACATTTTAAAAAATATGGCACTGAAAAGTATTCAAGTATCATTAATGTGTAGAATTAGCCTCTGATGGCTGAAGACATTAACCATTAAAATATTAAGAGAGTAATTATTTCCCACCCTTGGTTAAGATATAATTTGTATAATATACATTTTACAGGAAAGTCAAGAACCTATACTCCTCTCCTGTGATATCACGCTGTTACTCATAATAGAATGCGGATTGGCATGAAATAAAAAGAGATATCCCTTATGTAAACGTTTGCTACACAAAAGCAAATGTTGCCTCAGAACTGTTGTATGTACCTCCTTAAACAAGATCAAGCTGTGCAAGTTACCCTTGCCATGGGCCAAATACACCCTAACATTATCAAACATTATGGTTTTTACTCTTTGTGTTTAAATTTTTAGTTGATATGTTTTAAGGCCCCCCAAGCTGCCAAGAAGAGGGTTCAATACATATTTTTCTTGAATAAAAAATACATACATACAGTACATAAATAGAAATGCATTTATACAAAAATAGAGAAATACATGAATGTATAAAAATATTAATTCGTGCCCTAGAGGGTTAACATCTTACATTTTTTAAATTAATGTTCACTGTCACTGACTTAATTTCAAACATGAAGGGTTCGGTAAAGACTATAAATACGCTGTTAGCTTCGTATTAACTCAAGCTTTTCAAATATCCTATAAACAAACAATAACGAGATAAATGAGGCCATAATTTCAGTTTTGCGCGGTCATTGCTAGTGAGGCTTTCCCTGTAGCTATGGCAACTAACCGGAACACGACAACTACTTCCGGGTTTAGAGAGCAGCACCGTGGTATCCGTTGGTATCCACGTGAATTAGTAGAAGCAACAAAGTAAGTAAACCATTTAAGTTTCATAATCACTGTTTTAACTGCATATATAATAAGACAGAGGTGACGCTGACTGGCCGACTGTTCAGTCTGTATCATTATGCGTTAAATCCTTTTAGCAGGTCAGCTTAGGGAAGCTAACATGAATGAGCTAGCTTCAGTGTTTACATGAGTGTTTGGAAGCGTTTCCTCTTAGTCTTTATTCTTTCTTATTCTGCCTGAGAAGTGTTTTGTTGTTCTTGCTCTGCTGAAACGTCTAATGTGCATCATGCGAACGCATTACGTCCATCTTCCAATCCAGCTCTCATAAAGACGTGTTAGGATGTCAAGAGTAGGATATCAATGAGCTGTTGAACTGAATGCAGTGTATGTAGGGGTGGGAAATGTGGATAAAAAAGTATCACGATTTTTTATTGTCAGCATCACAGTCTTGATTTTATCCCAATTTTTTGTCCTTAGTTTGACCATTCTGACCAGATTTGAACTTAAATCCATAAGTGTTATTTAAAAACCTCAGGCCCTTCTAAGACCATTTGAGGGCTGTTCTTTTGTATATTTTGCCCTCATTTTGGCAGTTTTTATTCTGAGATGATATCTGACAAAGAGGATCATTTTTAAATGAAGTTTGGAATTACAGCATTGACACTGTATTAACAAACTTTTCCACTGTGTAGACAAAAAATTGGCTGTCTGACCCCAAGAGTCCCTTTAGGCCAATTAACGATCATTAAAACAACTTTTTTCATACTCCTGCCATTTCAATACAGAAATATGAAATTCAGTTCATCTGTAACCCTGTCTCCCAGCGGCAAAACCTTGATCACAGACAAAATATTCACTGCTAGATTTTAACATTTTTTTCATGTGTTTCTGTGATAACCTTGATTGAACTGAGAGGATACTACAGTGACTGAACCAGTTGGATAAATGATTTCAACTAGATGAAATTCCCAGTTGCTGCTGGTCATTGACATATCTCAGACCGATAATCTTTGCACAAAAAAAATCAATTTTGCTTTCATCAAATAGAAGATAGATATTTTTGTTAAAAAAGTTTCATTGTATAAATAAAATGGCACTTAGAGGGTTAAAATTGTGAAAATGAATTCTGATTTGTTATACATGATGGAAAATTTGATTTTTTTTTTTTCATATTTATTATTTTGAAATATGTCCAATGTCCTAAAAAGGCCTTAAGGGGAGATGTTTGATATGTTGTACTTTTTTTGTCATTGCACAAACATAATAATCTATCAAAATCAATGTTTTTAATCACTGACATATCCCTGACTGATAATCCCTGCACAAAAGAAATCCACTTTCCTTTCATCAAATGGAAAATATATACTTTTTTGTTTTAAAAAAGGTTTTAATATGTAGTTAAAGTGGCATTTATAGGGTTAAAATTATGAAAATAAATTAATGTTTGTTACACATGATGGGGACAGGAGTTAATGACAAAAACTTTCATGCTTAATTTTTCTAAATATATCCAATATCTCAAAGAGGTTTCTACTAAGAAAGAATGTTTTTATGAAAGGAGGCCTGAGGGTTAAATGTAAAAATACGGAACTTGGAATCTAGGTTATTTATTTATTTAGGTAATTAGGTTATACACCTAATTAAGTGTGTAAACTATGCTATTTATACAAGACTCATAGCCAAGGCTAATTTCTTGTCCTTGTCTCTTTTATTTATTCAAGACATTTTCAAATATTTGCCCTTTCAGTTGGAACCACGTGGCAAAGAGAGTTAAGGGGTCTCCAATAAAAATAATTAAGTATCCACAATTAAACAAGCTCACTGAGGACAGTCCAATTGACTGTCAGAGGAGTAAACGTGGCTGGGCTGTAAATCTGAAACAAAACCTCATTCAGTTTAAAACTCTTCAGACTTTATTATTCCAGAGTAAAACTACATAGATTTTTGGCTGCTGTTTCCTCACTGTGTAACAGATTTAATCTGCTGGTGGTAACTAAACACATTCCTTTTGATCATGTAGTATTCTGTTTTCATTCTGGAAGAATATTTTGAACTGTTTCTGGAAAACACTGGAGACCTGACCCACTAGTAGCTATCCTCAGGACTTCAGCCTCTTAACCTCTGCTAATAAATATGAAAGGAAGACTTTTTATTTGGTATGGTGGTCGCAAAAAACACTGATCTTGAGTGTGTGGAAGATAGGCCTTGGTCCCACCTGGTCTTTGAGGTGGGCGCGATGGCCAATGCTCTGGAGACTGAGAAGTTAAAATGAAGAGAGAGGCATGTTTGATAAGACCTGGGGACCCTTGCTAAACCTTTTCGGCAGTAAAAAACAGCTATGATATCCTGCACGTATGCTGCAGTTTTTTTTATCATGCTTGATATTATTAATACCATTACTCATTTCATTTCTTAGTTATATTTAAATGTATTTATTTGCTTAATTTTAGTTTTGACTTTTAGGTCTTTCATGTGTGTCATCTAGCTGGTGTTCTTTTTGGGGGAGAGTTGCTCTTTTCAGGTTTCTTTTCTTTTTTTTTATGTGTTTTTCTTTTTCTTTGTTTTGTTAAGCCCTTGAAAAATGAAATATTCTTCAACAAAATAATAATTATGAACCATTTATTTCCTGCATTTTGAAAACTGTTATTGAAAAAAAAGAATAAATTTGGCCACATTCAACACCACTTACGCTCCACATGATCCCACTCTTTGTCTGCTTTGACAAATCACCCACACATTTTAGTGCTTCACAATCTAATATTGTCATATTGAACACTTTTGAATGGTTACCTACATCAGCTAAACTAATGTGTTCATATCATTTTCAGACGGATTCCGATGAGGATGTGATTTTTGTCTCTGAAAGGGGAGAGGTTAAATCACGTGAAACCATCTTTGACCAGGTACTTTTATTAAACAACAGATAATTTATGATGACCTACAGAAAAGGGTTTGGAATATGACAGATGTAATAATCTCTAAAAAAATGTGTATGAATTCATTTTATAATGATTATTTTAGCTTTTTTTAATGTATTCTTGTATAAAGTAAGGGTTTACACGGTTTGTTGTGATGTGCAGATGAGCGCAAATGTACAAATCAACATAGATAAAGACACACAGTAATTGGATAGAATCATCTTTATTGTCAAAGCCCTTTAAAACATTGGAAACATTGGAAGCTTCTGGTTAAAGGTAGTAGTGTGTAGTAAAAATAAACTATCAAAATATAAATATATGTCGAGAGTTAAAAACAGAAAACATAGTTAAGAGTAGCTGATATACAAACAAACAAGTCGGCATTCAAGAAGTGCAAATGAAAGTTCAAGTAAAGTCTGTTTAGTAATGTGTAAACGTGTGCTGACCTTTTTGCAAATTAAGGACAAAAGGTTATTTTAAGTATGAGAGTCCTTGACCAATAATTATGGCACAATTAAACAGACATAGAAAGATCAGGTTGTTGAGGTCAGTGATTGTCAAAGGTGCGTTTGGCTCTGGTAAAGGAACTGTTTGAGAGTTTGATGGCGTGGAATTTGATCGATCTGTAGCACTGCCCAGAGGGCCCATAATTGTATTGATACTGTATTGATTTTTCATAGCACGATATCAGTATTTTATTAGTTACTATGTTGTAGAAATTTGTTTTGGATCATACTTCAGCTGGTTGAAGGCACTTAGTCAGTCGAGTCTCCATCTTTGGTCAAAGTTTTTGTTGTAAATTTCAGTCATGTTGCAGGGACTGTGATTTATATAGATAACAAAAATAGACCGTTCATAAAAAAAAGTCCTGATATATTGCCCTGCTTTAAGTAAAACATTGTAATGTGATTGTATTGCTAATACACTCCACTACTCTCAAATGAATATTGATTTTCCTAACCAACTTTGCCTGTTGATGTCTTAAGTTCAGACTTAAACTTCAGTTCTTAAAAGTAGCCTCAAAGTTTAAAGGGAACATATCATGCTGTTTTCCTTGTCATTATGCCAATCTGGGATGCATTTGGGGTACTTCTGTATGATTTGCAGGTCATAAAGCTCCTTCTTTGCCTCAAAATCGCGTTTACAAAAGCCTCTCTCTAGCCGCTTTCCAGGCTCTCCCTCAAAACGCTCTGATTCAGACAGAGTACACGTGAGAACCTAGACCACGTGTGCTCCGTCCTCTGATTGGCCAGTTCTGTGAGGGCTGAGACGGAGCGGAGGCGTGACATACGGAAAAGCATTGTTTACTAGCCCCGGCTGTCCGCGGATCATTGTATAGACTTTGCAGTTAACATTAAACGTTTGTTTGGCCTTTACATGATTAAAATGGCTACTTATGAGATTCGCCGATCGATCATGCACATCTCCATGAAAACAGAGGAGTTTTTAAGTAGAAAAAAAGCCCACATTAGTTATGTGATTACACACAACAGCGAGTCAAACCGCTAACAATAGCTTCCCATTACTTTCAGCAGCTGAGGGGGGTGTGCAGACCTTGTCAAAGACATGTTCATCACAATAATTAAAAGATAGATACTTAAGTAACAAAGGATGAAGCGCCGTTTGTGAGTTCTGCGTTTCAAACAACTGTGTAGTCATAAAAGAGCCCCACAGGTCTGAATTTACACAACACAGCTGACGCTAACGCTAACGAGCTTAGCATTGGCTCAACATTACATCATATATTTATTTACGAGTTTAAGTAACAGAGGATGAAGCACCGTTTGTGAGTTTTGATGTTTTAGCTACCGTGTGGTCGTAAAAGAGCTCTACAAGTCTGAATTTACACAACACAGCTGACGCTAACGCTAACACTAACTAGCTTAGCATTAGCTCGACATTACATCATGGCTTTATTTACATTACTTCCTCTGATTACATTACTTACCGCTTGTGGTTCCGGGTCTCTGTGGACAGTCTTTATGGAGGGAACTGCTCCTTGTTTGAGCAGCAGTTGAGATGCAAATCCTGCATCAAACTGCCCTCTGGGGTAAAATGATGAGCACACAGAAACAGCTTAGACAGCGGCTGAACCTGCCCACTGCTTTCTGGTGTCTTCATTCTTTGGAAGTGAAGATAGTTGTGATTTTGATCCACAACCAAAAAAACACAGATGAAGACCCTTCCCAGACATGTCTTCTCTCAAGTATATAGCTCAGGGAAACAACAGAAAACAAACACTGAAACTCCTCCTGACATTGCCGGTCCTGGAGAGAATATAAACGGCTGAGCTTGGTGGGCATGTCCTAGCTGCAGCTCGGTGCTTCAGGCATTACCGGGGAGGAGCTGCAGGGAGGAGCTGCTTTCTCAGGCTCGTCCAGTGAGAAGAGACTGAAAATACCTGACGTCAGATTGCGGGAAATCCCGCGAAGATCTCGCTATGAGACGTTTTCAGGGGCGGAAATCTTGCTCCCGGATATCGGGGACAGGAGCAGATCTCATGTTGTGGGATTTTCTGGAGGTGTAGAGTCGGCAATTCAATAAACAACATTATTTGTAGGTATTAAATCTTGTTTCTGCATGATATGACCCCTTTAAACAGTAAAGATGGATGATTCAATAATCATGGGAAGATTTAATATCACTTGCCTAAATCGAAGCCCATATAGACTGCACCTTTTAAATTCAGGTTTTTGTATTTTTAATAGCTCAATAAATATCACTCGATAAAGATTTAACAATTGAGCTTTCTTACATGGTTTCACAATTTGAAAGAAGTGCATTTGCTTCAAACATGCTTTGCTTTTTCAATTTTTTTTAAACCTTTCTATTTGGTCCCTACAGGCAAAGCTGCTGGCCCTACAAAGAGAAATTGATCTTCAGTCTCAGCCTGAGCAGGCGAACAAACCACTGGTAAGTGCTTAAAATCACATCTGCTCTAACATGACGTGCAGCAGACTTATTGTGTATTTTAACACTGTGATACAAACTGGACTTGTCTCCACTTAACTTGTTTTCTTCTAGAGGTGGGATTATTCCGATAGGTTTTGATTCGATTCAGCACTAATTCTAGTGGTCACTATGTGATTCAAAGTGATTCACAATACACTCCCTGTTTGTAAAAGGAGTTTACTGCAGCATCTGCTTCTGCTTGCAGTGCACTAAGAGGCTACATGATAGGACAATAAAATGTTTTCAAGACATACAGGTCATGTCATTGTAATGTTTGTATCAGCATTTTACAACAATTTAGATACAATGCATCATGAAGTATGTTATAGAAGTTGTAGGTGTTTAAAATTGATTCTTGGATGTTTTGAATTGATTGAGTCTTTGTATAAATATAATTCAGTTTGAATGCAGTACAGTTTCTTTTCACACCTCTAGCTTTTCCATCAGTAATTGTACCTGGTACCTCAAGCTATTTTTGGCATCACCTCTGTCTAGATTTAAAGTGAGATGAGCTTGTGATGAAATATGACATAAAGGCACCGTCGCCTACTGAGTGGTCAGCGAGGATCAGCACGGGAGTTTTAGAAGTGAGGTTTCCAATGCAGGACAGGGTATCCACGGATCTTTAAAAAGTCTTCAATTGAAATTTAGAAATTCAAGGTCGTAAAATGTCTCCAAATTATTGTATTTTTTACCAGTGAGAAGTCTAAATTGCAGACAGCACTGTGACAGAGACATGTCCGGATACTTGATCAAACCCACACTGCTTGTCAGCGGTATATGAAGAAATGCATCACTCACACATTCACAGATTAGGAACAGAGAAAAAAGGAGAAAAGATGGGGAAATGCAAGTCCAAGGAAACTTGGCTTCAAGGTACAAAAAAATGTAAGGCTTATTGTTAGATGTGAAACAAAGCTTGAAAACTTTTGAAATGGGGGTCAAAGAGGGGTTTATTTTTTTATTTTTTGGTTCTCTAGACTCAAACACACAAGTCAAGTATTCCTTGTTTGTCAAACAGTTTGATGAGTAAGAACAGGAACAACTATGTTGCTGGATGTGACCCTCTAGACGAGGTGTGGACAACTGGTGGACTGGGGGCCACATGGGACACTCATACTCCCTCACTGGGGCCTACCAGCCTGTTCAGAATTTTTTTTATGTATCATAAAGAAATCCTAAACAAAACTCAACCATGACAGCATTAAAATTAGCAACATTTCTTAGAAAAAAGAGCTGAAATTGTTTTTCTGAAACTCCCTTTTATGCATTTGTTCATACAGAAATAAAAATGTTGATGTAAATGCTTTTGCATTACTATCCAAAGAAGCTTAAACTGTCTTGGATTCAGTGCTTAAGCTCATGACATTACACTTTACTACTTGCATTAGAATTTTTAAACACTAAAAGTATTTTTTTCTGTCCTGTAATGCAGGTAAATAACTTTAATTTGTCAACTTAATCAAGAAATAATGATGCGCCTTACTTTTTGATGTAAAACCGTACATCTGAACATTCATGGATAATAATAATTAAGTTTTAGCATTAGGATTTATCATTTCTGTTGACGACCTTCTATGTACTGGTTTATTAACCATTACAGAAACATAGAATATTATTTTGGTAGTTTTTAATGCTATCAGTTTAGGGCAGCTGTGGCATAAGCCTTACATGGGTGGCGGTCTAATACATTTTTTAAGCTCTGTAAACACTGATCTATAATTTCAAATGAAAGCTATTTATATTGAATACTGAATCCAAATGTGGATCAAGGGCACCTTTAAATGAAATTGCGGTGTAGGGCAGTTATCACCATTTTCTCTAATAACCTGGCAAAGATTTCAGCAACGTCATTGTGGGTGTTTGTGCTCTCAGGGCCATTTTAGTTTTCAATTTTTAATTGAAAGATTTCTTGTATCTGTTTTTGTTTCACTCTCTACAGACGAGCCTGACTTCTGCTGCTGTGAAGGAGTCGGTGAAAAGTGTAAAAATGAAGATAGAAGAAGAGCAGAGTGAGGAGAAATTTGTTAAGAAGAAGAAACATAAAAAAGGACAAATGTCTCAGCCTGAAGACAAAAACTGTACTGCTGATGACAAGAGCCTGGTGGAGGAGAAGAAGGAGAAGAAGAAGAAGAAAAATGACTTATTAATAATAGATGGTGACTCTTTAAAAAAGGGTGTAGTTAAGGAGGAAAAGAAGAAGAAAATTATTGTCGATGTTACAAATGATGCAGATGGTGCTGATGTCAAGAATGGAAATGAAACAGAAGTCAAAGCAAAGAAGAAAAAGAAGAAGAAGCTGTCCAATGATGAGAACCACGTTAAAACTGCAGAGACTTCAGTAAAGGAAGAAAAAGTTGAAAAGAAGCTAAAGAAGGAGAAGAAAGTAAAAACTAAATGTGAACAAATCAAAGAAAAAAATTGGAAGATGGAGAAAGAAGAGGTGGAGGAACAGCCGGCTGAAGAGGTGAAGTTATTTAAGAAGAAGAAGAAGGCAGAAAACAGTCTTTTAAATGAAGACACAGAGAAGAAAGTGAAAGAAAAGAAAAAGAAAATTTTCAGTGAAGACATGACAGTAGCTGAGGATGGAGTAAATGTGCTCAAAAAGAACAAAAAAGGCAAAACAAAAGAAGCTAAAAATGGGGTGAAGGTAGAAAAACAAGAGATTAACACCAGTGAGGTTCAAGAGTTACAAGTGAAGAAGAAGAAAAAGAAGAGTGAAGCCAGAGCAGGAGTGGAGGATGGAGGAAATGTAGACAAAAAGAAAAATAAAGTTAAAACAAAAGAGGTTGACAGTGGGGTGAAGGTAGAAACATACGAGATAGACATCAGGGAAGTTCAAGAGATAAAGGTGAAGAAGAGGAAAAAGAAAACATCCAGTGAAGACACAACAGGAGCTGAGGATGGAGTAAATGAACATACAAAGAACAATAAAGTTAAAGCAAAGAATAAAAATGTAGTGAAGGCAGAGACACAGGAGATTAACACTGGTGAGGTTCAAGAATTAAAAGTAAAGAAGAAGAAGAAAAGGAAGCTGGAGGGAAATTTCGAAGAGGGAAACGAAACATCCAGCGAAGACCAGGACAATATCCTGAGCATGAGAGACAAATCCACTCAGAGTGAGTCTGTCATTAAAGAGGAGGAAGAGGCCGAGCCACAGAAGAAGGTGAAAAAAGAAAAGGGCAGAAAAACTTCTGTGGACGTCAGCGAAGTAGAGAAGCCTGAGCTGAAGAAGAAGAAGAAGAAAAAGAGAGAAGAGGAGGGACAACTACACCATAAAAATGAAGAAGATGAGCAGCAGAGTGGGGACACATGCAAAAAGAGGAAGAGGAAGAGGAGCTCCATCAAGGAGGAACCACAGGACGATGGCTTTGACAGCAGCAGTGTCAAAAAGATTAAAGTCAAAGAAGAGAAGAAAGACGCAGAGGTGAGATTTTTTAATCATTTCATGTTGTTTTGGTTTTTTTTCTAATTCTTTCGTGACAGAATCAAACCTTATTTGTAACTCAAACTGAGTTGCGGTTTAGTCGACACTCCATCAAGACCATCCTTCAGCGTTATCTAGCACCACTCACGCTGCAGTTGAAGCTGTAATATTTGTGCTCCTGTGATGTTTCACTAACCTGGATCCACCTGATTCAGTGTCTGTTATCGGGCAGATCCATCTTGCAAAGCTCTAAGTCGGAACAATTGAGCTTACCGTAATTTCTCGATTATAACACGCACTTTTTGCTTTTAAATAAGCTATGATTTTTAGGTTGCGTATTATACATGAGTTCAAGCAAAATACTTAAAATATTTCGTCTCACTAACATTACATTTGCAACACATCTGATTCAAAAAGCCAAAATATTCTCTTTCTCTGCAAACATTCCCGCCAAACTTGCATAATCTTATTAAACTGACTGTTAAACTGTTCTAATCAAATATTTTGGGTCTTAATTAGTTTAACTTTGTGTAATCATCATTTAATGCTCAAGTGTTACACTGGCCATCTTGTGAGCAAGGGGACGCAAAATAGCTGCACTGTGATTGGTCGAAGACATCGGCATGTTGATAGCTGCTCTCTGATTGGTCGGTACACTACGGCTGAGAATGCTCAGGCAGAAAATGAGTAATTGCGCATGCATGAAGCAAAAGGCGTTTCCGCATCCATTTGAGAGATAAAATTGTGTATTTGTTGTGAAAATACTGAAATTTCATTGATTAAAACTTATTAAAGGTAATTTTTGAGTTGTCTGAGAGGGAAAGGTTTTGGGCAAAATTTGGGTGCGTGCTATATTCGAGTACAGTGTTTTTCAGGCAAAAATCTTGAAAATGTGGGGTATGTGTTATAATTGAGTGCTTGGTAAAATCAGGAGATTACGGTGGTTTACAGAGGCACTGATCAAAGAGTCCTTCAGTGTAGGGGCTACTTGCTTTGATTGTCATTTTATTAGAACTGAAAAGCATTTCTCCATTTAATGAAGATTAAATAAAATGCTGAACACATTGCTCCACTTTCAACATGTTTTGGTGAGAGTTTCCACACAAAATGGCCCATGTTTTAAACTTAAGGCAGCGGCAGTAGTGCCCACTCACTCCACTGTCTGATTGGCTTGCAGTAAATGTAGTCCACAGGATGATCATCCAATCACCTGCTTGATAAGGTTTTGAAAGGTTCAGCCCTTTCCAAACATTTTCTGTGGGCGGTTGCCCAGAAGGATGAGTGAGATGGATCCTGTAAAGTAATGGTCCTCAACCATTTTTGTATCACTTCCAGGCTTCATGTTTAAGGGATATGCCAACATTTTTTTTTGTTTTTGTGTCTTGTCTCACTCCCGAGTCCATGACAAGCAGATAGACTCCATTCTTTCAACTGTGCGTGCAGTAGCAAGGAAGAGACGGGTACAGCTCGTCCACCGCTAGTTAGCTTAGCTCAAACACTGAGAGTAAATGGGAAGTGTTAGCCTTCTTCTGCCTACAGTCATCAGATAAACTCTTCAGCAAGTCTTACTGGTGTGTTTTTCCATAATTGAGCAGCCACTTACTTGTGTTTCAGGAGGTTCCCCAAACAGACGTGGTCTTTTTGTCAGAGAAATCTGGAAACACTGATGAGGTCACAATCAATCAGGTGAGTAAGACCTTCTCGATTAGTCTATTACTCAGTAAAGTCTGGCACTGGTGGTTTATAAAGGCTGTTCCACAGTTTGTGAAATTATCAGTATGAAAAATACTTCGACAAAATCGTCAAGGAAAATTTAGACTGTACAGTCTTTCCTGTAAGTGGTCAGACAAAAAAAAAAGGTTACTACAATATTTTGAACTATTTCCGGTCAGCATTGTTCATATATTTATATCCTCACACTGACAGATTTTGAATAGCTCATCCATTTTTGATTTTATAAAGGATACAGTAATGCATTTGTCGGGACATGGCTATCATCAGTCATTTTTTAACCAAAACAACAGACAGAGAGAAAACTCTTTTATAGTGACATATTTCTTGTGGAGAACTTTAGTGCGGTTTCTATGGATACAGAAGTCTGCCTGTAATGTCAGGGAAATTAAAAATTGTCAATGCTTATGTCTTTGTTTTTGCTGCTGTGAGATTGAAACGGTGGTTGATTATGTTAGAATCCAAAGTTCTAATTTAGAAGTAAAACATTATGAGGCTACAGATTCATTTGCATGAACAGCCTTGCTTAATCACTTAGATATGTCTTGCTCAGTGTAACTAAATGTGTTTCTCTTTTTGCTCACAGGAGAGACGGCAGGCTTTACAGATGGAGGTCGACCAGGCATCACAACCTCGGAAACCAGCCAAACCAGCAGTCAGTAATTTCTGTTTTCTATTGTTGAGACCGGACAACCAGAAGTGTTAAACTGCTAACTTAACTAAATGCTTAAACGTGGGCTCATTTTTGCACCACCCTATGGGTGTGTTCATGTACCTCGGTGCCTGGATGTGGCAGCAGAGCACTGTGGCACATCTGGGTGAGCTGTGCTCAGTTTTGAGCAGACAGACTTGAGTAGAAATGAGACCTGGGAGCATTCTCAGTGTTGTATCTATAATGCAGCGCTTAAGCTTATATGCAGGTCTGATTTTGCAGAGATGTAAAAGGCTCAAGGTTGTCCACAAGGTATCAATCAGTCAATCTTCAATCAGTCTTTATTTGTATAGCACCAGTTCATAACAAGTGTTACCTCCAGACATTTTACAGCAGAGCAGGCTGAAGACATACCCTTTATTTTATAGATACACATATTTGCATATGTACAAAGGCATATAATAAATAGGTTTTTATATGCACATACATACATACAGAGATGTATCCATCCAGACAGAGACAAAGGGACTAAAATAATAATTTATGATAGAGACAAAGCCATGGATGCCCAGTTCATAAATCTGTCCTCATCACATTTGACTCTGCTGAATATAGATTCAATTAATCAATCTTTATCTGTGTAGCACCATGTTTGTCTTTGTTGAATATTAATTTATTAAAGGTAAGCCACGTGAGACATGGCATCTCCTTTTCAAGAGGGTCCTTGTGTCTATGTGGTTGTAAAGATAATGTTCTCACATGAGCTGTAAGGTACAGGGTCTCTGATATCAGTCCACCTCGTCTCTGTTTTTCAGGGTTTTGGTCAGTGGAGCACGGCCCAGTTCGACAGCTCTGAACAGCAGCAGAAGTTCCTCCGGTTAATGGGCGGCTTCAAAAAGGGTTTCCAGCCGGCCTCAGGAAGCACTGGAGCTGCAAACATGGCTTTGGGAAAGGACGCACAGCAGAAGCTGCAGCAAGGGCTTCTGGGAGATTTTGAACGTGCTCAGTCGCGCAGGATGGACTTTAATAACAGAGGAGCAGGACTCGGGTTCAGTGCACCGTCCAACAAGAAGTTCTTTATCGACGTCAATGCAAGTCGATCAGTCCGCTTCGATGATTGACGTCAGTGTGTGTTTTGTTGATGTCGTACAAACTGTGTTGTTTTTATGATGTGTAGTTTATGATAGTTTCACTCAGAACCGCCCGGCTTCGATGAAAAAGTTCACTCTCAACAGTCCTTTTATAACTTAAACAGAAAATACACTGGACTTTGACTGCTGTTTATACATACTGTTCAATAAAAACCACCTTAAACTGTTGTTCAAACTGGACCGCCTTACTATTAAATTAAACCAACACTACGTAGTTTTTCCACCCTAATATAATATTTCTAGAATCATTGTGATGGTACATCACCTTACAACAGGTTGAATGACACCTCTGTCATGGTCTGAGGGGGTCTGTATCACCTTCACTGGCACAATAAATGGATGGTAGGAACACTTTCACACTAAAAAACTACAAATTTTTACTGCTTTGACTGCTTTACAGCATACGTCACTTCCCCCTCGGGGTGAAAACTAAACGTTGGGAAAAGGAGAATATAAAGCAGTTTATGAATTTTTAAAACAGATTTAATGAATTTAGTTTAAAGTAGATATGCACTTATTTTCCTAATGGAAATAGGGACCTCTTACTTAGTGCTGCTTTAAGGGCCAGCATGTCATGAGCAGGACCAATGCTCCTTCCCAAGCGCAGGACAAACAGACAGAGAATATCTTTTGTCCCTCAGGTCATCAGACTGTACAACTCCTCACTGGGGAGGAGGAGTAACAGGAAGACTAAGGACGGGAGGGAGCTGTAGCCAGCCAGTAGCCGTATTTTTATTTATTTATATTTTTGTTGATAACTACCTTTTTATATGTATTTTTATCTACCATACAAACTAATTTCCCTGAGGAGTCTTCCAAAGGGATTAATAAAGTTCTGTCAAATCTAATCTAATGAAAACACATTGAACTGAACAAGCATTGTACAATTCCAGAGTGATGCTGTAGACACAACAGACTTTGGAATTTATTTGGGCCTGAGCACCAAGAAGTGCTGAGTGTTAACAGTTATTCAGATCGTCATGAAATTGGTTTGGAACGTCCCAACACCTTAAGAATCTCATGGCTCTATTTGTCACGCTGTTGCCTTTACAAATATTTGTTTTTCATAAACAGGAAGTTGCTGGGAGGCGTATGTGTCATGTCAGAGCCAAAAAGTACTCAGATTGGACTTAAATTCCTACAGGAAGTCAGCCTTTACTTTGCTGCTGTGTTTTTGTTGGAGAAAACACTGCAAATTAACATCTCATTTTAGATGTATCAACTTTTCCAAAAATTTTGGACATATCATCCGACCTGCACCCACCACCACAATCAACCTGTTGGGCACCACCAACATCAGACAGATATCCTTGATTAGAAAGTAGATCTTTTAAGTCTGATATCAATTATATCCAGTTTGACACCATTGATTCTTGCTGATGAAAGTTCCAGGTAAGAAATGTCCAAAAAACTTAAAAGCCAGTGAGTACTTGAGATATCATTTTTACCGCTGTGCTATAGTCTTCTTCTCTGCTGTGAGTCCTCTCCTCTAGATTTTGCACACACTTTCCACAAGAGAGAGGAAAGATTCATCATTTAAAAGATGTAACACGGGGTCCATTGGAAACTTGAGTCCTGTTAGTAGGGATGGGAACTGATAAGATCTTATTGATACCAATGCTATTAACGATCCTGCCAATCAATTTAATGATTCCCTTACTGATTCCTGCAGATGTGGGCAAATGTTGGCCTGTAGGTTTTCAGTGTCAACAATGTCAAACACACATGTCAGCATAGATAACTGCTTCTGCACGTTGCTGGTGTTTCCACTCACTTAAGGTTGTGCAGTAGGCACCTTTAGTAAAAAAATTAAGTCACAATTCTGACTGCTTGAACCCTGTCAGTGGAAGGAATTGATAAGGGAATTGATGAGCAAAAAGACTCATGATATCGATACTTTGATGGAGCTGCTAACGATTTTCAACTGGAATTGGTTTTCAATTCCCATCCCTACCTGTTAGTATTGAAATTTTGTCAATAACCTTTCTCTGCAATTCAGAAACACCTGGGCATATCCATACAAGGATGTAAATGATCCTACAGTTCCTGGAGAGCAAAATGAACAATAAGGGTCTGGAACCAATCCCATTTGGTGTTTTATTCTTGGTGTAATGTATGTCAAGTCAGCCATTTTGATTATAATCCCAACATGATGCCAACTTTTTTTGGTCTGCTTTGATGATTCCCCTCCCTTGGATGTCCCTCTCATCCAAAACAAGCCCAATGTACCCACATGAATATATTTACTGCCCCCTTCTGTCCACCTCATGGAAGGATGCAGAGGAAACTGATATAAAGTCATGTCTACACCACAATTCACAGTAAGGATATCAGTTCTGATAATCTCTACATATTAGCATCTCCCATTGGCAATTCTGGTTACCATGAGGACCACGTTTTTGTTATGCAAAGTTTCAGAGGGACAATTATTGCAAACAGATAAGGATACTATTAGTAAAGTGATTGAAATACCTGGAGAGAAATTAAAAACAAAGCAGTTTACTAAACTGCTATAGCTTGTTTTTTCTTGATTAGTTTATGGAAGCCCCCAGCCCCCTTCGACCCTGTAAGGGATAAGTGGTACAGATGATGGATGTATGAATTAAAAAGTGACTCTCCTCTCCCACTTCTCTGCCTTATTGTTTGTAGGAAGATAGTTATAAAAAATGTTTATGCTTCAGATGGTAGACAAGTTGAACTTATAATAAAACCACAACAGATATGACGCTGGACTTTACAAAAATTTTTATTACAACCAGATAAGGTACATTATTTAAAAGGTATGTCCAAAAAGGAGAAGGTTTCTTTAAGTTCTAAAAATGTTCTTCAGCTGAATAGATGAGCAACTGTGTGAGGCTGAAAAACATTCACATGTTCAGAACTAAAAAAGAAAAGGGTCTCCAGAAGCTGGTCCAAAATTAAATTTAATGATCACCACAGATGTAGCCTTTCATCCCACTCAAAGCCCTTTTCTTTTTAATAATAATGCACTCCCACACATACACACTTAGCATAATCCCTTTAAAAGCCTGTTTAAAAGGGTGAGTCTTAAGAGGAGATTTCAATTTGGACAGGTTGGAGCAGGTTGTAAGTGAGGGGGAGAGAGTTCCAGATGGAGGGGGCACCAATGGAGAAGGCTCTGTCCTCCCAGGTTCGGTGCTTGGTTCTGAGGGGTGGACTGAGCAGGTTGGCGTTTTGTGCAATTGTTTTTTACGTCCAACGCCTAGTATTAAAGTTTTTTTTTCACATGCATGCTATTTTCTAACCTTGCACAGCAGCTGTATCAGCCTGATTCAATGTCTGTAATCAGGCAGATCCATCTTGCCAAGTTCCAATATGTGATTGTGAGCGACCCCAAGCGGGACGTTCTTGTCCTTAAGAGCAGGACAAGGTAAGAGCTACGAGTAAGATGACAGCAGGAGGTGACTGCTTATACGGAGATTAGCATAGATGCTAACAGCTTCAGTAGCAGTTTTATCAGGTCTGAAACACATTTTTTTAATTAAATGACAAACAATATCAGCACTGCAAACTTCTCTATAGCAAGGATATTTTCACTCCTCTTCAGACATGTCTTGATGAGATTTATTTTTACAGAGTGGATCACTGTAGCAAAGCGCCTAGCCTACTACATTAGCAGATTGGCCAGTAATCCAAGTCCATCTGGTGTGCTGAGTTAGTTGTTTTCTTCATTTTGTACGCATTTTCAGATTTAAATAATAAAAAAAAATCCTATTTCGTCATGAAATAAAAGAGTCCACAAAAATCTATTTGATAGTCATTTTATTCCAATCTCACACATGTATGATCTCTGCTGTAAGATAAAAACCAGAATAAAAAGAAATCAAAGTACATTTAACTTCAGAGAGAACATGGAAACTTTTCTGCTTTCTCAATGTTGGCTCATTACAACGTTGGTTCTTCTAATAAGCTGTAAAAGAGACTGGACTATAACAATGTACTTCAGTATTCAGTGTGCAGTAGCTGTATCGTTACTCTGATATAATGCGAGGCTCTCTAACTCACAGTGATTTGCCATTAAAACTGCTGTACAGACGATATTTGTACTTCAGCTTGACATGAACAGGAAAAAGCCTGAAATGAGAACAAGAGATAAAAATATCACCTAGAAGTTTTCCTCACATTCAAAGGCATTACAGAAGTCGACCCCATACATGACATCATGTGTTAAAGCACAATGCAGCAGTCCTCCTCATTTCAGACCAAAAACACCCTCTGCCTTTAAACATGTCAGGTTTTAAAGTGAAAAATTATTTTTGCTTTAACAAGAGCTTCACAGCAGGTCTTGTCTTAACAAGTCTCATGTTTGTGCACCCAGCAACACGTGCCAGCAGCGATCCTTCAGAAAACCTGATCCTCCATACAATTATTCATACAGATTAGCATCCATTTTGGGCTTTCTAATACCCAAGTGATAATCCTCATGACATATTTTAATGCTTCCTTCTGAAAAATCCAAAACCTCTGACAGCATACAGAGGTGGTCTGACATGCCTCTAAACGTTTTGAGTTGATTGCATAGACATAAAACTGACATGCATGAAATACCGCCACGTCAGCTGATAATAACCTGCAGTAGTCTTCTATAAGGCAAAAAGAAGGATAAAAAATGGTTTATTCATGCGATTCCTGCCTCAACCTGAGAGATCCAGATTACTCATCTTATCTCAGTAACAAGAGCCGGTTTCTCAGCTTTCAAACGGTTCCTTGTTTGGAATAATTTTGGCTCTCTCATACCCATTAATCAACAATAAAAATGTAAACTGTCTCTCAAACGGAAGCCAGCTCCCGTTGTTCACATTATAAAAGCAGCTAGTTTACAGTAACATACAAAGCAACAAGCTTATCACTTTTCAGCCAGAGGTTAGTTGTCATTTTAATCTGTCAAACCTCAAGGCTTATTTGCTAAATCTTATATCACTGTTACAAATATAGCATGCTTTAGGACAAAAAAGGGGAGAAAAGCTGTGAAAGAGCGCTGCTAGCCCCTTAGCTCAAGGCTATTCATACCCATGTACTTCACTTTACTGCGCACTGCATTTGGTGAAGTGAGCAGAGTTCTGACTGCAGATCACCTCTTAAGACATATTGGTAAATGCATCGTGTGACTGTATGCAGTTTAACTTGGTATTGAAATTACTGAAATGGATGTTAATCTGTAATTCTGCATGTATTAAAAGGGTCATAATTGACTTCTGGTGCATATTCAGATGCATTCAGCTTTTTCATAGAAGGATCCCTGCAACAAAACTGAACCTAAAGCCAGATCAGACCACACAAATTTTGCCTGCTTTTGACATGATTTCCTCATCACAGCCTGTCACCAAACATCAGACCTAATCATGCTTATCAGGAGAAACAAATGCTCTTTTATTGTGACATAATCCAACAGTGCATACAGGACAGCCCACAATCTGTGACTGGCATGTCATTATGTGTTATCTAGTCTGACACCCTCACTGGATGTCAAAAACTCACATAAATATACCTGTTAGCAATTATGAGCAAATATTTAACAAGACAAAGAAATGTACTGGAGTCAGTACCATAGAAGGTAAATATGACAGCCTCAGAAAGAAAAAGACAAAATATCTTAACTGCCCCATGAAGCTGACAGTAATATGGGTGATAGAGACTGATCTCACCTTTAAAGGCTAAGAAATAGATACAACTTGGAAAAAATAATGATAGTATCTGGCCCCCATAATGTACATCATGAAAAAATGTCCCTTTTACAAAGAAGATGATGGTCACTGCTGAATTTAAAAAAAAATTCATATGTTCTGGCACAACTTCCCCAACTTTCAAGGTGCTTAGAAAGAAAAAAATCTAGAAGAAATCATGACCCTGATGAAGGCCACAGGCCAAAATGCAGCTGTCTGACAACTTATCTGTCTCTGACTTTTTACCCGGTTAACAGCACACACCCCTACTTTGGCTCGGCTTATTGGAATTATTTTCTTGGAACGATCAAACATTTGTACTTCAGGTTATATCAGAACGTTAGCCAGGCCATATTGTCTTCAGCAGATAATGTCTTGACAAAGGGATATGAAGGTGGTAACAATCACAATCTAACAAGGCATTTCCACTACAGGGTATTAGCTCAACTCTACTCGGTTGTTTTGGTTTTCTATTGGGCATCCTGACTAGCACTTGGCACAGTTTTCCATATCCTGTGAGGTTTCAGGTAAGCTGATCCGAGACTAAACGTGACGTGGAGACACTGCTGACCTCTGAATGGTCCGAATATCACCATATGTCAGGGTGTCTGAAAAGGAACACCTCCCATTGTTGGCTCTGGGATGCTATATGATTTCCCAAACTCGTCCCTGATTTAGATAGTCTGCTGTCTTGGCGCTTGCAACTGTCTTTGAAACAAAATGAATCTCCTCACAATGACAAAAGCTACACAGTGGCTGGCAGCTCCATTATCTGTTTCCTTCTTAGTTGTAAGGATGTTAGTAGTTTCGCACAGCTACGCTATGATAACCAACCCCTCCTACCTTAACAAAGTCTATACTGTAATGGAAAACAGTGGGTCCTATCCAAACTGTGCAGGGTCAAACTGAGAGGAGCTGCAGACACAAATGGAAAAGCATCCATATTGGTGCCAGGCTCTTGTTGAAGACAGGAAAAGATTTTATATGGAGCAATCCAAAGAGACAAAACATGATCATGCAGTCTGATCCAGCCATAAGTCAACTGTTCTAATCAGGATGAAAGTCGCGCGTTGCTGGCACATGCACTGAAACTAGCTGAAAATGTCTACAGTTCCTTGAAGTATGTCCTGACAATGTGGGGTTTTGGTCTGCTTCTGTGTTTTTAAGCTAGCACAATCTAAGGATGACACCATGTGCAGAAGGACAGTTGTTAAAAAAACACTTAAGTATGAAAACAGAAGTAGCCCAACATCCTGCACGTCGTCCGCCCGCTCAGAAACACCCGGAGCAGAGCGGAGTGGATACTCGACGGCAGTGAGGAGTGGAGGGGGAGGGGGAAGCTGTGTGTTCCTCGTGGGAGAAAGAAGCTGAGTGGCTCTCACGCCTGAAGGTACTCGGGCTGAACTCGCGCCACCTTGCGAAACTCCTTGGCGTGAGTTTGTGGGCACTGCATCTCACACCAGCTGATGGGGACCATCTGAGCTCCTGGTGCACAGAAGAGAAAATGTTGTTAGTTAGTGAAGCATCATCATCATCATCACCAAGGCTTAGACACCAAACCTCTTTGTTTTAGTATTGCATTGAAGATGGTTTTTTGCTTTTGTGGTGCCATTAGCCAGGAAAGGAGAAACTTTGGCTGTTTCTGAACCACAAACTACACTATCAGTATGTACTAGGGTTGGAAATGGCAGGAAAATTTCCAGTAAATTTCCATGGGAAGTTAAGCTGGGGAATTTTGGAAATACTCCAATTTGGAAACTTTCCATGGGCACTATGGGAATTTTGGGGAATTTATGGAGGTATTTGTAGATTGGGGTTAATTAAAAAAAACTATTAAATCCAAACATACATACAAACACTTTGTTTCGTCATAGGCAGACATCCATGTGAAATAAAACAATTAAAAAACATTACATTTCAACAGACTTATTTGTAAGTAGAACTTTATTAAGTTTGAATTATTTAGTTAAACAATCAATAATAACAGCTGTTTGGTGGTCATACTACATTCTACAACCAAATACAGTATGCAGAATACTGTATTTCTTAGAAGTATGTATTAGGCGGTTTCGAAAACAGCCTATATTTTCTGTCTGTCCATGAAAGCACACATGCACCCATGCTATATCTCAAGAGTGCTGAAAGTGTTTATAGTACATATTGTTACAATTGTTGAGACACAAGGTGTCTTTCAGTTTCCTTCAAGAGCCCATATGAAGATTTTTTGAGTTTTACATTTCCTATAATGTTTAACATCTTCTCCACATAATAGAGCACCACTAAGAACAAGACCAAAAGTCAGCAGCTTCAGGACTTCCCCTTTACCCTGTGCTTACGGCACCAGCAGCTGCTTAAAACAGTTAATTCCCCCAACACCCCCAAACAGACCTGCCAGTACCTGTCCCACCATTGTCTCGTTGTCAGTTTAAGCCCATTGGCTCATGGCTGCAAGCCCAGTGCAGAGCAGAGACAGTAGAATACAGAGTTTTTGAAACATGTCGCCAAGCAGAGCTAAACTGACTATTAAACTGATCGGTTAATCAGAATAAACTGCGCCAACATGAGGAAGTGGGCCTTAAAGGGCCAGGAGCTCGAACAGAACGTCTAAGGCGGAGTGAGAATACAGCTGCACCAGGAGTACTCAGAGTGTACTCCGAACATGAAACTAGAACGTCTTATAAACAACAGTGATTGTGAACATACTCAATACATGAACCAGAGTTGAGGAAATAAATTGGCTCTTTAAATTTCATCCATTCATCCCCCACCTGTGCCTTTTACTAGCAATTAAGCCCCTTCAGCATGGAGAGACCAGTGCTAATTTTGACTGCAGTTTTAAATTTAGTTTTAGTTATAGTCTTTTGCCTAATATCTCTTAGCTTTAGTCATAATTTAGTCATCTAAATTGTTTTAAGTTTAGTCTAGTTTTAGTTTATGAAATTTCACAACATTTTAGTTGATGAAATCTACTGTAAATTTAGTCGACTAAAATATGAAGTGTAAAGTGTAAGGCATTTTTTTTTATGTTTCCTTTAATTTCTGAAGTCACGTTTTACACTTGGATAAAATGAAACATCTAATAACCCTTTATTGAATGCTAGTAAAGTTTGAATGTATAAATGAACAGAAACAAATTTAACTTTTGTGTGCAATGAGCACACAAAAAAAAATACCTGGCAGAGCATCTCAGTTACAATACCAGAACTGATAACAAACAGTGAACCTGCTCTACATGAATATATCAATTCATAAAGAGAGTAGCTCTGATTGGATCGCTCCCCAACTTATCCCACCACTATGAAGCTAAGGCAGTTGTGACTGGATGTCCCTCTTAACTCAACCAACCTTTCCACACAACCAAAGTAGCTGTGATTGGATATATTTCTAACTTGTCTCTACTTTCTACATGACAAACTGAAGTCTGATTGGATTATAAGTCTCTGTCAAACACTTTAGTCCAGTTTTTATTTGTTGACGAAAATATCAGTTTATTTCATTTTAGTTTTTGTCCATGTGCATTTGTCTTTATTAGTTACGGTCTAGTTTTCGTCAGTGGAAAAAAGGTTGTTGACGAAAACTAAAACGAAAATAATAAGTCAGCAAAACAATTAACACTGGGAGAGACCCAAGGAAACAAAGAACAGAAGAAAGGATGTTTTAAGAGACATGAGACGTCCTTTAAACTGGTGCATGATGTGCAGTAATGACAGTGTCATGATGGTGACAGCTGATCTGTGGCTTCCAAGAGCTGTTTATGTAAAAAATATGCAGTGTATTTCTGATGAAATTGGCAGTTACTCTTTCACTGCCTTATGTTCAAATATTATCTTCAATCTTCAGTCTACAATTGTTGAATCACGCCTTTTTTATTTTTGAAGTAAAACTTCATGTTGTTTGATTGGAGAACTGTTGGTTACCTGCTTCACTGTGTGCCACCACCACGCCCAGCTCGTTCTCTGCCGTTGTCAGCAGGTAGTTTGACTGCACATCTCCAAGAGAAATCTGACATCACAGGTTAAGGGTTGGAAAACAGATGACCCACTATTATTTGTATTGGCTAAGCACGTAAAATAATACTGGAAAAAAATCATCAGTGTATAATTTTCTCAAAGTTGATTATCATTGTCGACAGAAAAGAAAATTGTTGCTGATGTTAACATATCAGCGATAGAAGAAGATATCTTGTCCACACATATTAGCTATATAAATCCCACATATTGGCTGTAATATTGGCCAAATGCACAAATTTATGATATTGGTTACCTCATCATCACTAAATGTCCTCTTTTATACATAAAGAATAGCCTTTTGTTTTTCTTGTTTTACATCTGTTTAAAAACAAGTAGACTGTCACCATGAAAGGAACATGGTGTGTATAAAACATGACAGAGAGAAGCAAATGAATTAGTCATGAAATGTTTTATAAGTTAATAAATAAATCTGTATGAAATTGAACAGATTTACTCCCTTAATGGACAATGAGTACAGGGAGATACAAACTGCAAATAAAAAATTATCTAATTTCTTCGAACAAATTTTTTTCATAACATGAATGCATTAAAAATAGCAATGAATTATGTATCCAGAAATATTTATGCATAAATGCCCTTTTTAAGGGTTATGTCAACAACAAAACAAAGTGACTGTAACTCAGGTTCTTTCGTGCCGTAAGTTCGACTTTGGTTTAGGGGTGAAGTTGCTACATTGTCTCAATTTTTGCTTGGATATCCAAAATATTTATGCATAAAAGCCTTTTTAAGGGCTATGTCAACAATAAAAAAGTGACTGTAACTCAGGTTCTTTTGTGCCTAAAGTTCAGCTTTGGTTTGGGGGTGAAGTTGCCACTTTGTCTCATTTTTTGCTTGGGTTGCTTCTACTCTGACACTGCACTCTGTCAGGCGGATCAGAGTCTGTCAGATATGGTGTAACTTAGCCTCCCTCCACTAGTTGGGGCTGTAGCTGCGGTCTTTGTTCCTGCCTGCCGGCCCATTGTTGCACTATTGTTTGAAACACACAATCAGCTTTGAGCAATAACATCGTTTACTCTGTGTCTTTGAATAAAGATGGAGCTGTGTTTCGGCTGCATCAGGTGACATTTTCATACTGACATTCAGCACAGATTTGTAGACATTAACATGTTAAAAGGACCAGAGGCTGGCGGTGCTAGCAATGCTAACGTTAGCCAGCCAAAATCTGCTTGATGTTGTGAGAGGAAGCTATGTTTGCTTCTTACTGTTGTGATATAGGCAAAATTCAGGACAAAATTCCCAGCTCTTCGGATTCCTTGCCTTGATTGGTCCTTGTTTGGCCCGAATGGCTTTCAGACCCACCGCAAATTGAACTCTGGTTAGAAGCAAATCGAGACCCCTGTTTGAGTCCAGTGTTCTTTGTTCTGCATCAGACTAAGGGTCCGTCCCAATTCTACTCCTTAGCCCTTGTCTTACCCCTTACCCCTTGGTTTTGCACGTTCACGTCTTGTGAAGGGGTGTCCCAATTCTCCGTAAGGCTAGGGGGAAGGGCTAAGACAAAGGGCTACACAGCCCTTGAAACGAAGACAGACTCGGACCTCACTTGAAAGGAAGTGGTATGAGAATTTCCCATAATACACCGCGCCAGCTGACAAGAAGGCAGAGAGAGACCGAAGGAAGCCCATAATTATAGGTAATTATTAAATCTTTAAGTAAATATTAATCATGTTTTGAATTGTTGGTTGTATTTGAAAATTTCTCGTTATAACTTCGCAGCTGTAGCTACGGTTATTGTTGCATCTATCTACGACACAGCCAGCGAGCAGCTCTGGGTGATGATGTAGCGGGAATCGAGTGGTGTCTCGTTTCTCAGGAGATTGTTTTCACCTCTTCCCCTTGGTCCTCAAAACAGAGGGCTGAGGGGAAGGGGTAGACGAAGAGGTAAGATGGGGCAACGGCTAAGGGCTACAATTGGGATTGGTACTTTCACACCACCCCAATTTGAGCAAACTACATCCACCCCCCACCAACCCCCCAAAAAAAACAAAAAAACAAAAAACAGAATTCGATTAGTCCTGATCCAATGTGTTGGTGTGAAAGCAACCTAAGCTAGAAGTCAGCTGTATGACTGATATCTGGTGCTTGTGGAAAGCCTGTGGATATTTGCAGCATAGTGTCTGTTTCAGTTTATTTATATCTTATGAATCCCCTTGACGTCAGATTTAAAGACTCTGCTGATATGACCAATACTGCCTCATAACATTTAACCCTGTAGTGTGATAAATATGCTTCAAGCAGACAATATAAGAACATCTGTTGAAGTCTTTTTTCCTGTTTGATCCTCATTCCTTAAACTTTACTGTGCGGACATTGTTGGTGTAAACTACAGGTACTTTGAAACTAAATATTGTGTAGCCCTAAAAGTATCGGGCACATGTCCTTTCCCAGTTATTCAATGATGCTTTGGATATGTTATACGAATAACATAGAGCTGGAATAAAGGCAAAGAAAAACAACATTCTTCAGTTGTACTCTGTGGATTTTAGGCTGACCTGAAATATTCTTGTGAAACATCTGAGCATGTTCCTCTATCGTGATCCCCAGAGATCATGATAACAGAACTCTTTGGGTATGGTTTTGTCCAGAGTGAAACATTTGAGTTTTTGAAGTTCTGGGAAAACACTTAACTGGAAGCAGATGTTTGGGCTGGATATTTTCTACAGCTGATAAACAGTTTTCATCTTTCACTTATAATGAGTTATTCATCTTGTCCAAAGAGCAGCTGAAGGATACAACTTTTGCCAGGACGATGTCTCCTGGTCTGAAGCTTTTGTACGTCTCCACCTGTGACAAAAAAAACACCAAGAGTTAAAAGTTTCACGCAGAGCTGGTCATTTCTGATCAAAAAGTAAAGGAACCTCTAGATGTACTGAAGATGTTGACTGGTTTGTTGCTTTAGACACACCTTGTCCTTCTCTGTGGCACGGACATCTTCTTTCCTGAGGAATCAGAAAAAGCAGGATCAGTTTTCAGAATAATAGGCTTAAATAATTTTCTTTGACAGTTTATTACTGTTTTCCAGAGATAATTTTCCAGGACTCCAGTCTGTGAAAATTTAGCTGGTATGACAAAACCAACAGACTGAGAAACTCTTTTGTCCCTCACGCCATCAGACTGTACAACTCCTCACTGTGGGGAGGAGGAGTAACAGGAAGACTGAAGACGGGAAGGAGCAGCAGCCAGCCAGTAGCCATATTCCTATTTTTATTTATATTTGTGTTTATATAGATCTTTTTATGTAGATATCTTTTTATCTGCTATAAATGGTGCAACTGGAATCTTAATTTCCTTGATGAAGTCTTCCAAAGGGATAAATGAAGTTCTGTCTAATCTAGTTTAATCTAATGCCCACATATCAATACTGGCTCTTTGCTTTATTTTCTAGACCTCAGTGGTAGCTCCTTCAGATGCACACAGCAACAACAACCGTGGAAGACACTGAGGCAACGGTGTTGCTGGTTCTCAGTCTGTGACTTTCTGTCACGACAAGGACATGAGTTTTGTTTTGGAAACAAGCAGAAAGACAAAAAACGGCTGAAAGAACCTGAGAGTTTGAGAGATCAAACAGCAGCAGAGGGCTGATAATGACGGGGGATAACCTACAAGTTTTGTAAAGAGCAAAGAGCCTCAACTTTACTAAAATTGACCTGTTCCTTTTTTGTGACAGTCCAGTCACATTAGAATTGGATGTGAAAAAAAAAAAAAAACAATAATAATAAATTGCACTTTTGATTTATAAAGTAGACATAAATGGTGGTGCATTATGGTGCATTCTGTCAATATCACAGCAAATAAAAGGGATAAATAGAGCTTAAAAATGTATTACACCATCACCTAATGTAAGGTTTATGCCAAAAATGCCACAAAGTAAACAGCATTAATGATCACCAAAATCATTTTTATTTTTCTGTAATGATTAATACACCAGCAGGTAGAAGCTCTTCAGCTGAAATGATATTTTCATGCTAAATCATAATTACAACTGTTATTCATGAATATTCGAATGAACTGTTTTACAAAAAAAACAGGAAAAATTGTAATGCACATTATTATTTCTTGATTAAGATGTTAAATGTAGTTCTTGACTTGCTTTCCTGATCAAAACAATTAGCTTTAATGCTTTAATGTTATGCTTGATTCATTTCTGACTTCCCAGGGAAGTTCAGTGAGCGGCTCAAAATTTGGGTATAAAAAGGTTAATTTAGTTTGTAATTCCTCATTCATGTTCAAAAGGTATTTCCAAAAACAATACCATTTTCAGTTTTTAACCAGCATTTACAGGATTTCTAAAATATCTGAGTTCTTGTTTTGAAGGCAGGTGGTCTAATAAATTTCTTAAGCGCTGTATTTGGCCAATTTGAAGGGTCAAAAAAATGTGTCTGTAAATAATGGCAAAAAATGAACATCTCCCAATAACGATTATCACTTTTCTTGGCAAATATCTGCTGATACAGAAATAATTCTGACGGTATCGTCCCTATAGTTCAGCCCTTCAGATGATGATTGTGATATGAATAAATGAGGATGCTGCATATTTTTTAACTTTTTCCCTGATTCCCATGTTTTCCATGACTGGAATATTAGTCCACCATTTTCATTGGTTCATTAAGACCCGCTGGAGCCCTGTATTTAAAGACAGGTTGGTTTTTGCTGTTACCTGATCGTCCCCCTGAAGCGATCCTTCAATGGAGTGGAGCCCACATAAAGGATGTGGACTTTTGCAAATCTGGGGTTGATGCTCGTTACCTGCCAAAGAAAAACAAAACTCAGCAAAACCCACTTTAAAGAGGACAAACATACCCTGAAATCTTTCTAACTCTGGATAAATAATTAAATGGTTGAAGACTGATAACTCAGCCTTAATAGAAGAGCATTTTAAGGATTTCCTTCCTCACTTTTTCATTTTTCATGTCTGGAGTAAAAATAACAGTCATCCCATGAGCACCCATCACTCTTTCACATTTTAATCTGTGCAAAGTTAGCAGTCATACCTCATTTTCATGAAAAAAACATCACAGCATTATCAGGTAACATAACTTACCTTACAGGTGACTATGGCTCCTACATCAGGGAGAAGTTGTGTCTCTGTTTCCCTCACCACTGAGATCACAGGTAACTACAAAAACACATAAATCACGTGTATCTTTAAGTAAAAAACATACGGGTTTGATGATTTAAATTCCAAACAGCCTGAAGGAGAGACTGTCACATGCTGCATGTTTCATCACAGATCTGTTTTGGTTCAGGCACATTCACAAATGTTGCGCAAGTCTCCGCTCTTGTACTCTGACACGTTTGATTGCATCTGCAGCTTTCCACACCTCTCGTCCACACGCCCACCACCACACCCCCTGCTCACCTCCTCGCCCTCGTTTTTCCTCAGCACGTAGCCGGCCAGCGAGGAGTAGATGTAGCCATGCCGCAGGTAGACCCCTGTGCCGGGGATACAGTCTTCTACACTGCACAGCTTGTCACCTGAAGGGGGAAAAGTATAACATTAGGGACATTATTATTATAAAGGACTTATTTTTAAGGTCTGAGCCATGACAAGCCAACTTGCTGGTATGGCTGTAACAGCATAAAGGCACTTCAGCTGCATAAAAACGGAGAACTTTTATTAGTGAGAACATTCCTGCAATATACTGCTTTTGTTACACTTTGACTGTTGGCTAAAATGCTCCTCACTGATAATTTCGCATTATTTATTTACATCAAATTGTGGATTGTTTTTGCATATTTATCTTACATTGAGAGCATAAGCTCCCAAAATTGGGAGGGGGTCCTGTCAGAAGGAAAGTAAATCAGTGTTTTAGCTTTAAGAGGGGCTAATGAAGCTTGATTTTACTGTTACTGTCAAAAATTCATTTTATATAGGAAAGAGATGTAACGCAGAAAGAATTACATTAGGCCATTTCTATATATCAGTATCAGCCAAGATAAGTTTTGAAACATTTGCATATTGGATATTAGCAAGAATCCAAAATCATTCATCCCTCGTTATTACATATACTAGAACACCTAAATAACTAACTGATTAACCTGTTACATTTCAGCTGTAGCTCTTGTTGCACAAAAGAGGGAGGTGTACTGAAAATACTCAGTAACTTCCACATTTAGTGCAACAAATTTATTAGACCACCTGTCATAAACAAAGGAAACATAGATATTTTAGAAATCTTTCAAAAACTGTTTTAAAACAGAAAATGTTTTTGTAATTGGACATACATTTTAAATAGGAATGATGAATTTCAAACTAAATTCACCTTTTTATACCCAAATTTTGGCCGCTCACTGGGCTTCCCTGAGAAGACAGATATTAATCAAGCAGAACATTCAACCACTAAAACTGTTTTTCTGCTCTACAGTTCAAGTAAATAGCTATATTTGACATCTTAATCAAAAAAAATGATGAAGTGCTTCACTATTTTTATGGGATTTTTTTTGTGTGTGTAACAGTACATTTTAAAACTCTTGGAGAACAATAATAATTATGTATTATCGTTTAAAATATGTTTTCACCTCAAGAGCTTCTACATGCTGGTGTATTAACCATTACTGAAACATAAAATAGATTTTGGTCATTATCAGTGCTGTTAATTTAAGACAGCTGTGGCATAAACCTCCCAAAGTGGGAAGAGTCTCTACGCCATGCTTTTGGTTGGCTCAGTGGATCAACCATCAACTAAACAAACAAAGTTACAGTGGACGTACATCTTCATGTAGTTTTAATGAGTCTTATTGAAGAATTCAATTGTGCTATGCCAACTTTTCCAGGAAATTTGATGCTGACACTTATCAGATATTTTTGTGTAATAAGGACCAACTTAATGCCGGGTATTTACACCCGGCATTAAGTTGGTCAGTATATGTGCTCAGTATATGTGCTGTCTGCTGACTTTCAGAGGGACACTTCTGTTGTTTTTAATCATAAAAGAGATATTTAAAACTTAAAACATCCTCATAAACACAAAGCTAAATACACATCAGATACAGTTTTGATAGTGGCATTTGTCATGAAACTTTCCATCTTCAACATTTGCTGCACAGACAAAAGTCACCAGTTAGTACAAGCACTCTTTCAACAGCAGCAAATGCAGAAAACACAGTTTTACAAGATGTGAGCCATTATAGACATGTCAAACATGTACACGTGACAATTAAACATTTGACATCTTAATCAATAAATAATAACGTGTGTTAGTGTTTCTGTAAGACAGTAAACTTGATGGCAATACTAATTATATATCAGTTTGGTTACACATACTGGTGTATTAACCACTACTGAAAATAATGTTGGTAATTAACAATGCTGTTGATTTAGGGCAGCTGTGGCACTCACCTTACATTGGGTGGCGGTCAAATAAATGTGTCACTTAATATTAAATGAAGTACTTTTAACTTTTCGCCGAGTAGATTCATAGACTGTTGTTATTACTAATACTGGTGTCAAATATTGTTATAAAAAAATTAAACTTTTACTTGTGTACAGTAATTTTGCACTCTTTCCGGGCACTGTTACAACACTTATAGGTCACTCATGCAGCTTTCTATGAATGAAACATTTCTGTTGACACTTTCTACAATCACCCACATATTAAAGAGAGTATTTGCCATGGGTGAGTCTAAAATGGAGTGAAGGAATGCAGCCGAGAGCCTGAGGCGATGGGCAGGGCAGGGAACCTTCAGAGGAAAGTAAAAGTTACAAGCTCACAGCCCAGCACCATTAGGACACTATCAGTAAAACAAAAGAAACACTACAACTCACTTAACATCACGACAGCTATTATTGACAGCTTTAAAGAAAACGCTTTTAATTTAACGTACGTGAATTACATGTCAAACGTGCAAATCGAGCCTTAACGCATGGTAGCTGGGGATGGTAAACAACATAGCTTTTCGATCTCAGAGCAGGTCAACTTTATTTATTTGGCAGCACGAAGACGGAAATAACAGTCACTTAATAACAAAGGTACAAAATGGAGGACAAAAATACAGCTTAAATGACTTATACAACTCTAATAACAACAAATTTTCGGGACTTACCTGGAACACACAGCTTCATGGGCGACATGGTTTCGAGAAGAGCAGGAAGCCACCTGATTGGCTAAAACAAAGGGCCGTAGTGGGCTCTGATTGGCCAGCCTCACGTAGAGCGGAAGTGAGAGAAGGTCTGACAAGTCCGCCATGTTTGTTGAGGCAAACATGGCACATGTTATGTCATATAACCAGGGATGAAAATGATAGAGTGGGTCCTGATTTAATGTTCAAAATACTTTTGTATCTTGAATTACACTTTTCTTTACACATTGAAAGAACGCAAGTTATAGTTGTGGGTGCTTTAACATAAAGTGACTGGGAAAAATAATGGAAATGTGATGTTTTCCTGGAAAAAGTGTGCTTTAGTGTGTTTGTGTATTTGAAGGCTCCTCCTTACGTCGTTGCTTGACATGTACTTTAAATACAGTCTTCTGTCCTTGTGGACCTTCAATTATAAAACAAAATTACTCACTGGCCCTACAGAATAAGTATAATACACTAGTCAAGTCTGCTCGCCCACTAGTTGACCAAAATTGAGTACATTTACTCCAAATTTGAGTAATAGTAGAGCTTAACTATGGTTGATATCACCAATATCAATTTTATGCAAGCAGCCTAATAATCAACTTAGCTAAGTAGATAGTTTACTATAGAGGTTATCAACTAAATTAGAAATATAGTGGATTATGTCAACAGCTAGCTAGCTTGCTTACAGTTACTACTTTTAATTCTCCAATAAAAAAATGTATTCTCTCTCTCAAGGTACCCTAAACCTTATTACAGTTGTCTTACAGAATTGTCATCTTATTTTTCTAAGGTAAGGTTGGAACAATCATAAAAAAATAAATATACTTACATCCACTAGTTCCCCACAAAGTGCTTTCATGCATTTGGGTAATTTCTGACCCATGTGTGTAAACTTGATTTAGAAATACAAAAGTTGTGATTGTTCATAAAGTAAGGAAGAGAAAATAAAAATGATGATTTGTACATAACAGTAACAAGTAATTTAGTGCATACTAGTACTAGTTAGTGATAAAATGGATTTATTTCAAAAATATACCACAGAAACATTCAGCCATACATGAAATAGCAGAAAATGGATATAGGTTATTTTTGACCCATGTTGCGCAATAGAGGGGTAATGATAAAAAATACGTTTTACACAAAAAGTAAGGAGGGGAAAATAAAATAAGGACATAAAACAGTAAAAAGAAAAACAAGTTCATTGAGGAATACATTGAAGACTAAATGATGAAATTAATTAATTGCAAAGATATACATAATAAAAACTCAGCCGGGTCACTTTTGATCCATGTTGCGCATCAAAGGGTTAAGATGTTCCAAAGCCTTAAACTTCTTTTAAATATCTGTAGAAACCCTGTTTTCTGTGAAAACTACCTCCGGTTTAAAGGCAGTGCTTATGTTTGGTTTTCCTTCTTCTCACAAAAAGCTGAAGGAAAATTAAAATGCATCCTGAAGAAGAGTTCAGATCTCAGGAGGTATTTATTATACTTCATTATCAATCTTTCAAAAAATAAGACCAACTAATGTCATCCTAAACTAGAACTCAGGAGAACATTTAGGTTAATAATGTTAGCAGAAAAAACAACAGACACTGAGAAAGATTTCATCACAACAGGCTCACAATATTTATTCTTTTTCTCACAATGCCACAGCAAACAAAATTCAGCAGCAGAGCATATCAACTTGCCTTTTTAACAACAGCCAGTGTAACACTTTTAGGACCTACTCCCCCAACTAAACCTCACAAGGATCCTTGAGAGGAGGAAATGCTTTAATCACCTCGGCAGGTTTTTCTATGCTCGCTCCTGTTTGGCTGGTCCCTAAATTCTCTATTTGGTCAGTGCTTAAATCATAAAACATCAGATATTAATGACCTTTTTTTGAACTCTAAGTTTGAATATTTCACAATTTAAAGAGAAATCAATCAAAGGCTACATAATATGTTTGAATTCGAGCTGCATGTTAAAATAAAAGTGCACATTGTGTGTCTGAGTGCCGACTTTGCGATGGCTGCAACAGTAAATGACCTTGATGTAGTTTTATAACGGAACAGCACGTGGTTGATTGTACTCTGGGCCATCCGCACAGGAAAGTTTGCAGGAGAGTGTTTGGGTGTTTGTTTGCGCGGGAGTTTTATTTCTTGGCTTTGCCCTGAGCAGCCACAGCCTCCATGGCCTTCCTCACGGTCTCCTCATCTCCCAGGAACTGCATGGGTCCGACGGGCCTCAGGTTCTTGTCCAGCTCGTACACGATGGGGATTCCTGTGGGCAGGTTCAGCTCCATGATGGCCTCCTCTGACATCCCTGAGGGAAAGCAGCATAGACAGCAGCCCTTCAGTGTCTTAGTCATTGAAATGCCACTAACTATCATTATTATGTTAATGAGAACTATTATCTAAAACACTTCCAAAGGTTTTAAAGCAAATATTTATTTAGTTGCAAAGTCCGTATCTTGACAAGGACGCTGCCCTGACTGAGCTCCCATGACAAGACACATCAACCTGATCACTGCAGTAGAAATACTTGATATAGAGTCAAAAACTGCTAAATCAAGAATCCCTGTCGTTGTGTTTCAGTATCATGTATGTTTTGTGCTGCATGCTGCTGATAGACCACAATTATTTCTTTAAATTTTCATTTCTGCGTTCTGCTTCACACTCCATGAACCAAGTTTTCCACAACCCCCAACCCAAACCCCTGTGTGGCCTAACAAGACATTTCAAAGTTGAGGACAGATGCACTGCTTTCTTTCTCTTCTGAATAATGAAATCTTTTCCTTGAACACTGTACACCAGAGAGAGCAGTGGCTTTCAACCATTTGGTCTCTGAGACCCCGTTGTTGTGCCTAAGAAGAGCCAAGCCCCACCTGAGGGGCTACAAGTAAAAAAAAATCAAAGATGTTGCTGTGCAGAATAAACGCCACTTTAATTTGCTTTCATTGATAAAATAAACTAAAAATTGGCTATCACACAATCTTTTTCATGTTTACTGTCAAAGAGTTCAGAGCCCATATGTACAGCTCCTTCACCACATCTTTTGTAAATATTGTTGGGTTGTGTTTCTGTTCTTTTTTGTGCCTACTTTATATTTTGTATATTTTAAATAAATACCCGAGTTAATTTTGCCTATTCTACCTATTTTTATACTTTATTTTCTTTCTCTTGACCCTTAATTTTATTTTTTATTCTAATTATAAGTTGATTGTTTTACACCAATTTACCAAGTCAAATTCCTTGGATGTGTACTTGGCAATAAATACAATTCTGTTTCTGATCCTGTGCAACAAGTGTGCCCTTAATGTATTATCACTGTTTAGACATGCAGTCGTTAAGAAATTTACGAGAAAATATAAATATTCTAGAAATCTTTCAAAAACTTGGTTCAAACTGAAAATGTTCTTGTTATTGGACAAACATTTTGAACAGGAAAGAGGAGTTTCAAACTGAATTCCCTTTTTTTATACCCAAATCTGAGCTGCTCACCAGGCTTCTCTGAGAGGTCAGAAATTAATCAGGCAGAATATTAAACCACTAAAACATTTTTTTTGTTAGGGAATGCAAGTAAATAACTATAACTGGACATCTTAATAAAGACATAATAAAGTGTTTTGCTATTTTTCCAGTTTTTTTGTAATCTAGTATATTTGAAAATTCATTGTGAACAATAACAATTTTATTTTAGCATTAAAACTGTTGTTTTTATTAAAGAGCTTCTACATGCTGGTTTATGAACCACAACAGAAACATATAAAACTATTTTGGGCTGCACTAAAGTTTGAGTATCACATCCATTAGCCTAAGTACTACAAGCACAACCAACACAAAAAGGGTATTTTTTCCCCTTCATTCGTGTTTCTGAATTAGATGTGGGTCTTTTTTTAGCTTTCTGCACAAGGCTGATAAGCATAAAAAGCAGCATGATGGATTATCTCATTACTCACAACAAGCACCTGTGCACAAGATGTTACTTGCTCTATAATCTCCTGAGGGGAAAATATATCCCTTTGCACGTGCTTCGTGTTTTAGGCAGTTTCTTTCAACACATTTTTACAAGTCCAACATGTTCTGTGGACAAGCCTACAGTGGCTCAGCTGTTAAAAAAAGCCATCAACTGAGGATTTTATGGGTTTTATATAGCTGGTGTGAGCTTGGCTACAGATTATTTACAATATTTTGTAACACTCTGCATCTGCTGAACACAAAATTGTTTTATAAGTGCTACTATTGTGCTTATTGTATGTTTTAGAGAATATTGAGGATTATAACTTATTAAAACTCTGCAGTCTTTAGATTTTACGCTAAGCATGACCACTTTACTCACATGGCAGCACTAAAGAGCCTCTGCACTATTGCTTACCCTCGAGGTGCTTCACGATGCCCCTAAGACTGTTGCCATGTGCAGCGATCAGCACCCTCTTCCCCTCTTTGATCTGAGGGACAATCTCAGCCTCCCAGAAGGGCAGAGCTCGGGCGATGGTGTCCTTGAGGCTCTCACAGCTGGGGAGCTGGTCCTCTGTCAGGTCGGCATAACGCCGGTCCTAAAAAATGAAAGACAATTATTGTAACATGCTGTCTTTGAGCTTTTTAGGTTCAAAAAAAGGAAAGGAAGATGTCTATATTTGGAGGACAGTGCTGTCATGAACTATCACCTTGCTGATATTCTGATAGAAGTCATGGTCTTCGTCCATGGGTGGTGGAGGAATGTCGAAGGAGCGCCTCCAGATCTTGACCTGTGCCTCTCCGTGTTTGGCAGCTGTCTCAGCCTTGTTAAGACCAGTCAGGCCACCGTAGTGACGCTCGTTGAGACGCCAGGTCCTGACAACAGGCAGCCACATCTGGTCGATTCCATCCAGAACATACCACAGCGTGCGGATGGCCCTCTTTAAGACAGAGGTGTAGCAGATATCAAACTCATAACCAGCATCTAGAGAGAATCATAGACAAGACAAGAAATATCACACTATGTTAGTATTCCCCTGCATTTGAATCAGTGTAGTTCACTTGTCTCCATGCGTCATTAGGAGATTTGATTTTGCTTAGTCAGACTGCAGACTGCAGGATGAGCCTACACAAACAGCAAATGCCACACAGTGTGAAACACAATAGGGCGGAGAAACACAATAACTTTTAAAGATATTTTTGTATCTTTTTAAATGAAATACAGGGTGAGATAATAGGTAGGACAGGCAGATAGAGCGGTGCATCTTTACAAAGTTAATGATTCAATTCAATTCAATATCACAATACATCACAATGTAACAGAAAGTAGTATCCTTAATTTTCCATTTTACTACACTAGGCTACTTCATAGAAAAACTATACAAGCAGTCAGATAAATATAAACTCCTTTTATTAATTAGAAATGTTTTTGGAGATCAACCACAGCAAAAATATCTTTTCATTGAAAGCCAAAACAATACATTTCATAGGTCTCATCTTCATATGCTTGTATATTTCTTCCTCAGAAACAAAACTGATTCTCCAGTCTAGCAGCAGCTTCTGCAAGATTCAACAATTATTGACTTTCTCTGCATCGAAGCAACTTCATCTACATCCACATCATGATGCATCACTTAAAAGATTATTTTTGACACCCCTACTAGCAGATACAGTTTTACTAACCTCAATCTAATCCATTTGAAATGCTTAGCCAACTTGGAAAATAACACATTTTTATATTTAATTTCTTTATCAAGTGTCCATACTCGTTGGATTTTGAGACCATTTGAAACCACAGCTACAGAAAAGGAAGTCCTAAACACCTATTATTGAGCATTTTCTTGTCTTAAATATCAAACTTTCCAGGCAGCTTCTACGATGTCCATATTTTACAGATTCATTGCCAAAATTTGCAAACTGCTCACCAGTTCTGCCATAGCCACTCAGTTCAGACCATGCTCTCCTTTACTCTCTTTTGGTTACAAATGTAACCAGAGATCAGTAATTTTCCATTCTTATTGACTCCACTGATCACTAAAATAGATTTCAATACAAAATAAACAAGACAGTTTAAAGTGTTGGACCATCAATCTATTTTTTTTGCAAGAGACAAGCTGATGTAAGCATGACCTCGCAGGACTGTGAGGACTGAAGAGTGGACAAATAATGGGATCAGGGGTTCAGCAGAGGCTGTTTAATCCATGCCAGACTATCTGATCAAACTATTAGCTGCATCCAAAGGTATCTGTGGTTATAAGCAAAGGATGAACATGAGACCAAATGACTTTGACCTCACAAATCTTAGAATGCCTAAGTAATTTGAGCGAGTATTCGTATAAATATTGGTAGAAATTTCTCAAAGCTGTCTTGATAAATCACAATCAAAACAAGGACAAGCATGAGACTCCATGACTTGAAGTCTTGAGTCACTTTTGCCTGGTGCCTGGACATCTGGGCACAGTTGCAAGAAAATCCCTCGAAGCATCAAGGGGATATTGTGTTCACAAGTAAGGGATAAACAGGCATCAGTAACCTTGATCTTTGACCTTGAAAATCTAATCAGTTCATTTATGATTTGGGGTGGTTATTTGTGCAGTTTGAAGAAAATCCCTCAAATATTCTTGAGTTGTCAAGGCCACAGGCAAAGATCATGAGAGGAGGATACACATTCTACCCAGTAACCTTGACTTTTGACCTTCGAAACCAAATTAATTTGCCTCTGACTTGAAGAGGAACTTGGAGCAAAGTTTACTGAAATGTCCTCTTTTTGTCTCGGTCATAATAACTGGCTGGACATTCAGATAGACAACCAGTGAACATAATGCTGTTGCTGTTTCAGGGGCATAAAAGGCCTCAAAACCAGAACATAATGGAGTAATCCATTAAAATGGAAGCAATTAAAATGTATGTAATAATATTTATTTATATTATTTCAGCAACAATTAGTTATTAGTTTGCCCTCTGTTCATAAAACAGCTTCGAAATGAACAGGATTACTATTGGATGCGTTGTTATATTCTCCTTGTATCAACACATGCACTATTGAACTATTCTGATTGACGATGATTTAAAAGCCTGCCTCCCACTGAACACCTGACACCCTCTAAAATTTAGTCTTGCTATTCGCCTGGGGCCTCAGAATTGCTTTCCCCACCCCTGGCTTCATTCAAAGTCTCCAAGATGAGGTAGAATGACTCATGGAGAGCATGACTTGAAGTTTTGAGTCACTTTTTCGGGTGACTGCATGAAAAAAAAAACCCTTCAAAGCATGGTTGACATGTCACATTCAAATGCAGGGAATGGCCATGAGGTTTGCTTTTCATTTTTTAAACATGCCTCTATATAAAAATGGTCATATTTTGCCTTAACTGGTTGATGTGAGGGGGGTTTAGAGAGCATCTTTTTATTGTTCAGTCCTTCCAAGTATTAACACAACCTCAAAAACAATTAACCTGACACACCAGATGGACCGTTAAATACATTTGACTTGACTGTTTGGGCAACAGCCCACAGAAAATGTTTGGGAAGCTTTGAAAAGCTTACCTGGCAGGTGATTGGACAATCATTCTGTCAATCACGTTCATTACCGGCCAATCACATTATGTAGTAGGCGGGTGCTGCTGCTGCCATGGACCACTTTGTAGAACAAAGTCATGTCAGAGGAAGAGCGAAAATATCTTAACCCTTGATAAATGCTTTCAGTCTTATCTTTCTTCATTTACAGAAGAAATAAAGAAAAATCTGATTAAACTGCTACTGAAGCATCTATGCTAATCTCTCTATGAGCAGTCACTTCCTGTCGTCATGCTCGTAGCTCCCACCTCTTCCTGTTCTGAAAGAGTCTGATTGGACCGCACCACTTTGGGCCGAGCACAAGCATTGTAGATTGGAGCTTGGCAGGATGGATTTGTCCGATTACTAATTAAAACAACTGCAACTGAAAAAAAGTTAATAAGGAATGACTTCAGATTTGAACTGTTTCACAGAAATCCGTCTGTCGACTAATTCATTCACATTCAATTTGGAATAGGGATGCACGGTATTATCGGTTTGATATCAGTATCGGCCGATATCAGCCAAAAAAGTTAAGTATTGTATCGGCCGATATTGAAATTTTTGCAGATATTTTGGCCACATATATCGGCTGGAATATCGGTTAATTTCACAAATGTACAATACTGATGCACCTTCTCATCACTGCATGGGTACATTTAAAAGTCAAGGGTTTCATTTTTGCAAGAGTTAAATGCTGTTTGTCTTGTTTGACACCTGTTCCTCACAAAAATTTACTGTAACACTGAAAGAAACAAGTCCATTTTTGTTAAGTACAGAGCTTGTGCTCTTGACCAGAAATATCGGTATCAGCGATAATGACTTAAAAAATATCAGCATATATCGGCAAAAATCCAATATTGTGCATCCCTGCTTTGGAAAAATGGAAATATTGAACTAATTACAAATAGACCAAAATGTTAATATTATTACTTTTAAATCAGCCCCCCATGGCACTTAGCCAAAAATGACCTTTGTATTAATGCTGTTGATGATCCCTGCCATAAACATCTTGTTAAATTACGATTAACCCTTTTACTACCAGCTCAACTGTTGGGCAAAGATAACTTGAGGGATATTAACTGTGTAAGAAAACAAAAGCAAAACAAGCATTGTTTGTTTCCGTCACTGTTTTTGGAGGCAGAAAAAAATGCAAACAAACCAAAGAATAAATATTTTCTTTGTGTGGGATTTAAAGGTTTGAAAAGCTAGCATTTGATTACTTGATGACATAAAGATTCACAAACATCAGGAGCAATATCAATTAGAAGAGGCAGAAATGTTTGTAAATAAAATAGCAATGGTTAATGTTTTATATGATAACAAAGCAGAACTCTGTTATTCATAAAAACATGAAATCCCACACCAAGAAAATGTTTGTTCGTTTGTAGTTTTCTCTGTTCCCTGAAATGTTAACAGAATCAAACAATGATTTGAATTTTCCTTTTTTTAAATATTAAATATTCCTGAAATATTTATGACCTCTGCCAAACAGTTGAGCGGGTAGCTAATGGGTTAAGTTATATTATTACTATTTTTACTTAGAGATCAACAATCATTATTCTGAGAGACTCTGGAATAAATGCCTTCACTCAATAGAAAGACTGCCTTGTTCAATGTAATCTTGTCCAGTGGTTATTTGGGGATTTATGGTTGATCTGTAAAAACGTGGGGAGGGGCCTCTGATGCTCTCTGCCTTGGGCCTCAAAATCCTCAAACCGTCCCTGTCTGCTTCATCCTCCTCACTAATGACTGAAGGTGAGCACCAGTTTAGTTAATGATCTAATGAGCTCCATCCTCGTGTCCCTCTCCAGGCCGCTCTGGTGTCGCAGTAGGCCGACTACCTGTTTCCTCCTGTCGGCGCAGTTGCATAAGCGCAGCCTCAGTTAATCCAATGACGAAGAGGAAGCCCTAAGAGACAGTGTGACTTTAAAATTTCTCACCTTTGAGAGCCTGTCCTCCTCTCTTCGCCTCCTGCTCCCCTGTCTCACTCAGGTCGGCGTCAAACCAGCCGCAGAATCGGTTCTCCTGGTTCCAGCAGCTCTCTCCATGGCGGATCAGGACGATCTTGTACGCAGCCATCCTCTCACCAATGCCCTCTGCGCTGGATTTCCGGGAAACCTGGAGTGCGTGTGTCCTTTGGAAACGCGGAAGAACCGTCCGCAGGAGTGTACGGGGTCCGCCGTAAGCACAGACACGGCAGGAGAGCAGCGGGAGCAGTATGTTTGAGGGTCTGGAGGGTCGGTCTGAGGCAGCCGCTGCGATGGAGACTCCTCTGCTGTCCGAACTTGACGGAGCTGACCGCACGAGCTCGCTTCCTGCTGGTGTCAGCCAATCAGAGGGCGAGCTGTGAGAGCGCGAGGAGGAGCAGGAGGCAGGAGGATGCGCACAGAGGCACGTCCGCACAGCTGAGCCGAGCTGAGCTAGCAGAGGCATCCTGCAGGTCAGGGTCAGCGTTTTATCCAGAAACAACTGGCTTTATGAACAAAAAGCAGTAATTTTATCTTCTTTTTAAATACTAGAAGGCAAAACATGAGCGGAGTGTATTTTTGCAGCTGTCTGAAGCAAAGAGTACATTTAATTTGATCAAATTTCACTTAAATATATGTCTGTATTTATTTATTTACTTTCTTTTAATTTATTTGGATCCCCATTAGCTACTGCCAAAACATCAGCTTCTCTTTCTGCTGTCCACACATTAAAACACAATCCGCAAAATACATCAATGGTATTCAAAATGTTCTGAAAATTGAGACAGAAAATAAAAAGCAGATAAAACAGCAACCACCTGTAAGTCATAGTGATAGTCCCGTAGATGCCCAAAAATCAGGGTATATGTACATCAATTAATATATTATAATTTAAAACAATTCTATAAATGAATGATTTCACTTAAGACAGTGCATTTGGACAGAACAGAACTACAGTTTA
The DNA here is from genome assembly GCA_037902135.1 of Cetoscarus ocellatus. Taxonomy (NCBI): domain Eukaryota; kingdom Metazoa; phylum Chordata; class Actinopteri; order Labriformes; family Labridae; genus Cetoscarus; species Cetoscarus ocellatus. The sequence continues at coordinate 432,569 of JBAMNC010001852.1, forward strand.
AATATGTCTAAAAGATACTTACAATATTCTGCATGTTACTTTAAGTTATACAATAGACAGACTATTAAGACAATCTTGATGACATTAGATATTTCTTTTAAGGCTTTAAAAAAAAACAACTTGACTGGTTAAACTTGTGATCTCTGATGGAAGACTATATTATATTTTCATACCTCTATACAAAACAGTACTTTGTCCTCCATAGGTATTTGTGTTTGGTGGTGTAAAACAACCTCTGGAAACATGCCTTGTATTGATATTGTGACCATCCCCACTGTAGTATAATTAATCTTGTATGGAAATTAATTATTGTATAGATTTATATTGATAATAGAGGCGGATTCCGACATTTTTAAATGGGGGCTGCCCTGACTGAAATAACTGAGTGGATACAATAGTTATCTTAGATAAAACAGTTCTATAGTGTATTTATGTATTGATGCTTAGTAAATATATGTTCTTATCTTGCTTCTGTTTGCTACAGTAACTCTATAACCTGTTTAGGAAATTTATTTGTACACTGTTAGTATAAAAGCTTTGAGGAGCGTGACATCTTTTCAATATTCTCACCATCATATGACTTTTCTATGTATTTAGTATCCTTACCAACATTAGCCCTGGACAGCTTAGGGTGCAATGTAACAACACCAGCACTGTCCATAACAACATACAGAAATATTTATCCTGTTGTTCTTAAACTACAGTCAGTGCTCATATCTATAAGAAGAACAAATATTCACCTAAGTACTTAGAACACTTTTTTGTATAGGTAAGTATAATGGCTGATACATCAAATTTTACCAGAAACAGTTCAATGAATTAAGATTCAAACAACACAAAATCATATATACAGCCAACAACTGCACTATATTCAGATAGCCTATATATAGCAAAATACATATTGATATCTGACAGCTGCGTTAAAAGAGAATATACACTTAATTAACAGGCAAAGAAATCAGTTTGATTATATATTATATCATTACTATTTACCATCAATTGAAAATTGGCATTTTATATCTACAGCAGTTTGGGAAAATGCTTAGAAAAACATATATGCCATTCTTAAATGTGTTTTCTTTCTTTTCTCAATGACTGTTCGGGAGGGCCCATGGGAGGACAATCATTTTTCCCTGTTATCTTTAATAACTAACTCCAGGATATCAGGGAAATTTGATTTTGCAATATCATTAAGTTAAATGTAATTATATAATAGGGCTGAGAGATAAATTGAGTTTTAAAAAATATTAATATTCTCAAAGAAAATATAAGTTTAGACTGCATTAATTATATAAATTATTTGTTGATGCAATGAAATAGCATCAAGTTTGAGATCACAGGGAATGCCAGTACGCAGAATGCCAAAACAGGGGGCAAAAAAGCAAGAGTCTGATGAATATTTTCCAGATTTAATATGAGCTCCACCAATTGCAATATGATGACTATGGTGAGTTTCAGCCCCAAAGCTCAGGCTTTTGTTGCCCTCTGCATCAAACAGCTCTCTTTGAAGCTTTTTTGTTTTGTTTTGTTTTGTTTTGTTATGTTTTGTTGTTTATTTTTAATTTACGTTAAAAAAAAGTTTTGTGATATACAATGCTTAACACATTTATTAGACCACCACCAAATGTAAGGTTGAAACACAGCTCTCCTATATGAAGAGCATTGTTAATTACCAAAATCTTTGTTTATTTTTCTGGAATGGTTAATATACCAGTATGTAAAAGCTCTTTATCTGAAATTATATTTTTAATTCAAAAATATAAATATAAATGTAATCCATGAATTTTCATTTTAACTGTTTTACAGAAAAACAAACTAACAAAAACAGAAAAAAATAGTATAGTAAAGCAATTATTATTCCTTGATTAAGATTTTAAATTATAGTTATTTCCTTGCATTCATGAACAGAAAAGTTTGTTTTAGTGGTTGGTTGTTGTGCTTGATTAATTTCTGACTTCTCAGAGAAGCCCAGTGAGCGTCTCAAATTTGGGTATAAAAAGGTGAATTCAGTTTGAAATTCTTCATTCCTGTTCAAAATGCATGACAAATGACAATATTTTCAGTTTCAAACAAGTTTTTGGAAGATTGCTTAAATATTTAGGTTTTGGTGTTTTATGACAGGTGGTCTAATAAATCTGTTAAGCACTGTATGTTGAATATCACCATTCAGCTAAAAAATAGCGAGCTATAAATTTTGGTCCATATTGCCCTGCCCTGTTATATGCTATAGGCCACTGTCATATAGAGTAGGATATAACTGATTCATTCGTCACATTACAGCCATTGCTCTTTTGCATGACACAGGAAGGTGTACCTAAAATGTTCAGAGATTTGTTTTGGAGAAAAAAATGATTTGTCATTGTACTGTGTGCTGTGAACCACTAGGTGGCACGATTCCCCCATTATGTTTGCGTTATGCTTGACATGTCTTATCATTTTTTTCCCTGAGTTCCTCAAACTGATGTTAATGCTTTGCATAAGCGGGAATTTAGTTTCTAGGCCAGTTTATTTATAGAGCTCTGCAAAGCACTGAGAGGAATGTATGCAAATGACTGTAAAGGTGTTGGTATGGGTGTCAAAGTGCAGTGTCAATAGCAATTAAAGTAATGATTATAATAACAACAAAAATAATGCTGACAGCAATGCATATTTTACATAATCTGCACTTTTATTATGTAACAGAATTTGCTCTATGGGTGTTAAATAATTTATGTATTTATTTGGAAAAAATGTCTTTTGTGAAATTGAGATCCCATTTCTCCTTGAGATCTCCATTAGTAAAATGAAACATACAAATTAATGAACACACTCTGAGAAATTAATGCAGATATACTTTGATCTGGGATCAGATTTACAATAATAGCAGAATAAAAGAATATTTGCACTTAGGCCTACTGTGAACAAAAGCATCTTTAAAATGAAAATTAAAAGCAAATATAGAAGCAAATATGATGTAAAGTTTCACTTAAGGTCTAAAAGGTAAGCAGCTTCTTAATGTGTATTTGTCCACAAGGATTAATGAGGAGTTAATGGACTTAAAGCCTGATTAGGAAATCCTCGTCCATGACACACTGTCACTGTGTTTCTCTGAGGGTTTTTAAAGCAGACCGTTGATATTGTGAGGCGTGGCAATCATGCTTTCAGGATATCTAAGTGTTGCTTTATCTGACTGATTTCAGGGAGTCTGACAGATTATATTTTATTATATAGCACATATCATCTCTGAGGTTTTCACCTTGTTAGGGGAATTTAAGACTATTATCTTATCATGCTTCGATTGCGTTAAGATTATGTTTCATTTTTACATTTTCAAATCAGCGCTGTTATGAGTCACTACCCTAGGCACCACAGCTGAAAGTGTGGGTATACTTCTGTCCAGCTCCAACAGATTGGTTTAATCTCAGAATTTTGACTTAACACTCAAAATTCTGATGTTTACTCCCTAAATTCTGGTATTAAAAACTCAAAATTCCGATCTGAATCTCCGGTTACTGACTTTTTTCCTCATGATCCTGAATTTAATGTCATAATTCAGGCTGTTTTTCATAAGTCTGACACTTAATTCAGAATTCTGAATTTATTCACTAACATATAAAAGTTAAGTCAGTCTTTGTATTGGCACTTACTGCCTTTTCTATGATTATAACCAGGGGGCCAGATGGAAAGCTTTAGGGGACCTGATGTGGCCCTCAAGCTGCCAGTCGTTGATCACTGGTATAAAAGGTCTGATATCCCTAAAAGCTCAAAGATTATGATTATTTTTTTTTTTTCCATGAACCAATAGAGCATTAACATCAACAGGCGGCTAAGGGGCCACATCAGTCCCCCTCCCACAGCCTTCTGTCTGACCCCCAGAGTATTATCACATCCAGTGTGGACAACATGAGCCTCTTAAACCAGAAAAAATAAGTGTCCATTGTATTTGAGACAACTCCAGAGGTGGAAAACCTGGAAAGAAGTACCTAAAAAAATCTTATTTGGCTCATGTGACTGCATAAAAGGGACTTAAATCACTTTTAAAGGCTAGACTAGAAAGCACTCGGAGAGCTCAAACCCCCGACAAGATAGCTCTCGTATTGCTGTTACATCTAAAAGCTATAGTTCCATGATAAAGTTACCATCAAAATATGATTCATTGACCCTGAAAACCTGCACCTAGCATTCAGAATCATCTTGAGATCATTATTAGACACTTATTGAGCAAAAACAATTGTTCGCTATTGGTGGTTATCCAGATCACCACCAAAATCTAATCATTTTTAAGTTGGGCCATTACCAACATCTCCTGAAGGCTTCAGTAAAATCCATACAGTAACCTTTAATAAATAGACTTTGTAAAAAAAAACCGATGTTGCTAATAAAATGTTAATTAGACCAAAATAGATACATTGTTTTGAAATATTTTCAATAAATTGTATTTTCTATTACTTTTAAGTTGAATAAAAGGAGCTGTATGTAATCCAAGCAAAGAAATTTACTCTATTTTGTCGACGTTGAAAAAAATCCTAAAATACCACTCATTTTTGATTATTATTATTTTTTTTATTATTTTTGATTTTGTAGAGTAATGGAAGTAAAGTTTTGATGAAGCTGTTTTGGTTTGTATTTGTCCCTAATTAGCCCGCATGAGCAGAAAGACTGATTTTTTTTTAAATACCGAGCTAATTGATTGTGTTATCTACGCTGCCTCACGTCTACCGTGGGTCGGCCTTTGGTGTCCAATCAGCGTTAGAGATTTTGTGATTGACAGGACAACTTGAAATCTGATTGGTATTATTACAAAACACTCATCAGGTCCCGCCTCTTCCCGGAAGCTGACAGTCATCTGATTTTTCTCTTTCCCTCCTGTGTTTCCTTGTTAGCCAGCGTCAGTGTTAGCCAACAGAACAGCCGGATCACTTTCTTCACCCCTCTTCTCTGCCCCACTTTCTCCTCCCTACGGCTTTCTTCGGGAGTTAACACAACTCCACCGACGTTATGGACGAGACGAGTCCGCTTGTCTCTCCGCTGCGGGACTCGGGTGAGTTCAGCTACTGCCCCACGGAGCCCACCAGCCCCCGGGCCGCGTTCGGGAGCACCCCGGGCTCGGTGGTACGAATCCCGGCAGGCAGCCCCGGTCTCAGCCGGGAGAGACAGCCGCTCCTGGACCGGGACCGTGGGAGCTCACCGAGGGAGCCGCACAGGAACGAGTTCCCGGAGGATCCCGAGTTCAGGGAGATCATCCGAAAGGCCGAGAGGGCCATCGAGGAGGGGTTCTACCCGGAGAGGATCTACCAGGGCTCCAGTGGAAGTTATTTTGTCAAAGACTCACAGGGGGTAAGACCGAGGAGTTTCTCTCTTTAAAGTAGATGTACCTGAGCGTTGTTGTTGAGCTAACGGTCCTGAGGGTGTCCATGGAGACCCTAAGATCTCTTTGTGTGAACTGTTGGTCCACCAGAGGAAAGGCCTCTGGAAAGAAGCTTGAGATGACTTAGCAAATAGGTTTCAGCGTGCAATCACAACATAAGCCGACATTGTTTAGTTTAACTAATACTGAACCAAATCTAACACAAGAGAACAAACGTAATAAAGTTTAACTGGCCTCAGTCTCTGTTAATCAAGACCAAACCCATGGAGCAGATATCAAGGTAACTTTATTTTTAGTCAAGTTTAGTTACCGGTATACACAAGCATAGCAGCTCAGAGTAGGGCTGAACGATTTAAGAAAAGATCTAATTGCGATTTTTCTGGCAGATATTGCTATTTCAATTCAATTCACGATTTTCTTCAAATCAAGATTCAGTGCAATATTCTCAATGTATGCAGTAATATTTACAAACATGACAGAAAATTACATCATACCACCAAACATTAAAAGCTTTTACTCTAAAGCAAGGATGAAAACTAAAGGTAAGAAATGCTTCCTCGTGTATTTATTAACAAGAAACATGCATGTACACTCTTTACAATCCTTGACCAATAGCAGTTATTACAACTGAAGAACTAAAAGAGCCATCTTTGACTGTCTTTACTGAAGAAAAATGTAGAAATGAGCCATAATTGTGTTGAGTTAAAAACGTTATATAAAATGCAAAAAAAAAAGTAAAACAACAATGTTGAATAAGTAAATAATAAGAAAAAACAAAATTCAACAATTCTAATAAAGGAAAAAAGCCATGCAAAACCAGCATGTCAGCCTTTGGTGGTTTTGGACATGAGCGCTGACATGTGACAACATTGCCACTAGCAGATAGTTGACACAACATTACCTGGGTCAGTCAGGAGCACAGCAACAAAGTACAGCTTTGGTGATCACATGATCACATTGAGTTGGATCAGAAAACGATAAATGGTTCAGCCCTAGCCCAGGGTGTAAAAACTAAGATTGTGGCATCAAGAGCATCAGAGGTCAGACATTAATAAACTATTTTATTTATAGAGCACATTTCATCACAGACAGACTCAATATGCTCTACAGCGAGAATGAAAACAGAAAAGTCCCTGAATCAAAAGTAACTTCAGTAATCATGAACAGACTTACGTAAAGGTCTGTTAGACAATAAGGCATGCACACTGTTACATCAGCCACCCATCTATCCATTATCTATAATGCTTATCTGTGTGGCAGGGGCTGGAGCCGATCCCAGCGAGGTACACCCTGAACCGGCCGCCAGCTGATCACAGGTTTACATAGAGAGACAGGCAACCATTCACTCACACACTCACACCTAAGTGCAATCTCTAGTCACCAGTTTACTTAGTGAGCTGGTTTTTGGTCTGTGGGAGGAAGCTGGAGTGCCCAGAGACCCACACATGCACAGGAAGAACATGTACACAGAAAAGCCCTGTCTGATACAGGGTTCGAACTAGGGCAGGGTATTTCCAGCTACCCCATGATACGATATGTTTCCCAGTACACGTAAATTTTGACCACTGACTAAGCTTTTAACAGAATTCCCAACATGTTTTGTTTTTATTACAAGAAGAAAAAGAGCAAGGAGGAGTTGTAAATGAGTATAATAAGAAACTTAAATTCAGGTCCTCAGAGATGGTAGACCTAAGTTCAAATTTGGAACATGTGATGATAAGTTGAAGCATCATGGTGCATTTGTTTATTTCACCAATATTACCACCGGCATGTATGGCTGATATATCAGCTGTAAATTTTGGACAAAATATGAATATTGGCAAATACAGATATTGTACTGGTAATATAGTACATCCCTAAAAGTAACATTATGAAAGAAACAGACCACACAAAAATGTGACAAAATGTTTAAAAAGCATGACAGTTATGGCGTTCATAGTTGGTTATATAGTAATAACAATCTACTTTCAGCAGGGAGAAAGATCTCTCCCCCACTTCCACTGTTGGAGTGTAACTTTATGTAACTTTGACAATGGGCGGCTGTGCTCTCCTGAGAAGAGTCCATAGCTCACAGCACTAGTTCACACTTAAGCCTCGAGCTTAAAGGAAGTGAGTCAGCCTGGCTCACTATTGCTTGATAAAATGTTATAAACAATAAAAACAGTGACACACAAAAAATAGGATACACACTTTTTTTCCTTTCAGAAGTTGTTTTTCTGTTGGGTCCACAAAACTGCTATTTTTAGGTGTAAAGGTTTTACAGTGTTGGTTTATGTAACAAAAAAATGATGCCAACAAATCATATGTCAGAGCTTCAGAGTAGATCAAAAATAGGAAAAAACATCATTATTGACAATATTGGTATCAACAAATGAATGATTTATGCAGAAATGGCATATTTTTGTAGGCTGACCCAGATATCAACATTCAATTGTCCTCAACAAAAAGCCTGAGGGAATTTTATATCATTGCTGATTGAAAACGTCAATGAAACTTACACTTTTTGTTCACTCTGAATATGAACAGGAGTTGAAAACCAATTCCAGTTGAGAATCGATACAATCTAGGATAAGGAATCAATATAATTTAATTATAGGCCGAACAGTTCCCCTATCATCCCTTCCAAGAAGCTCTGCATGTACACCAACAATGTCACGTCATCAGAGGCAGTCAGCAAAAACGACAACAAAGAAGTCAGAGATGTGGCCATGGCACACCAGAGACAGAAGTGGTCAAAGTTATGGCTTAATATTACACAAAATGAAACCAACTGCACAACACCCAGTGTCTGTAGCTCTGGGATTTCCAGCAAGAGTGGAAACACCAAAAACTTGCAGAAGCATTCAGCAATTAACCTTGTGCAGCAGCTGGATCTGCCTGATTCAGTATCTGTAATCAAGCAGATCCATCTTTCCAAGCTCCAGTCTACGATTGTGAGTGGCCAAAAGCAGCACAGCCCAATCAGCGTCCTTTAAAGCATGAAGAGGAACGAGCTACGAGTGAGACGACAGCAGGAAGTGACTGCTTGCACAGAGATTAGCATAGATGCTAACAGCTTCAGTAGCAGTTTATCAGATCTGGACTGTATTTCTTTATTAGAATGAAAACAAATATCAGCACTACAAACCTTTCTGTAGTAAAGATATTTTTGCTTTGCTTCTGACGTGTTCTGACAAGAGTTTGTTTTACGAGGTGACTCACGCTCAGTAGCGCAGTAGCGTCCGCCTTCTAAATTATTTGATTGGCCTGTAATGAATGTGATTGACGGAAAGATTGTCCAGTCACCTGTCAGATATGCTTCTGAAAGGGTTGGCCCTCCCCAAACACTTTCTATGGGCTCTTTCTCAGATGGACTAGTGTATCTGCTGAGCGGTCCATCTGGTGTGTCTGGTTATTTTGCAATGCAGCACAGCACTGAATATCAGGGGCATGGTTCCCACTGGAAACATGTGAAGGCCGACTTTTGTCCACACAGATAATCAACAGGATTTGATAAGAAATTGAATCAAAAGGCAGAATCAGTAATGGCATTGGTATCAGTAAAATCTTATTGTTGTCCATCTCTAATCATGTAGAATCCATTTTATTTTCATGACTGCGGTCAGCCAGAATTGTAATACAAACTCAGTACAAACTCAACTGTGCAGCACTACACAGTCATAATGCTGACAAAATGTTTGAATTAGATTCTTTCTGTACTCCGTTAAAAAATAGTACAATCTTATCATTTTACTGACAGAAGACAGACGTTTTAAAGAAAAAAATACATTTTTGTAAAACAGGTAGTAGAGGACTAAACACATCAAATATTGCAAAAGATTTACTTCATATTGTTTACATTGAACCTTAACATTGACAACAGCACGTTTTTTTAGAAACTATATAGTGTGCAGGAGTTTGTTGGCAATTTTTATGTAATTAAAAACGATAAAAATCACCGAATACTGGGTACCAGAGCTGCACTTTATGGTCAGTAAGTCTGACTGAGATTATTTTGGCAGAAACTGCAGTATTACAATAGGTGGGGCTAATTAAATTTGCATCTCAGTTTTAATTTTTATTTAAAAGGGTGTTTGTACCCAGCAGAAATGTTTCATGATACCAGGAGATCGAAGCATTCAGCAGGACTCTTCATTATGACGCATTTGACCTTCAGTTAATGACTGCAGCCTCTGGCTCTTTCGATATTGCTCCTGGCCATGTTGTAGTTTTAATCATTCCACATTTCATTTTACAGCCCCATTTGGTGTCAGGACTTAATCTTTGTTGTTACGTAACAGTAACAGACTCTCAATTTCAGTTGTATCAAAGTTTAAAGTTCAGGTATCACAACAATGTGTTTTTAATTTCTCATGACCTCTCCACACTCCCCTGAAAACCTTTAATCATCACTTTGACTGTGGTTGTGCCGGTGTTTGTTGATCTTGTCAGACCCTCCTGCTGATTAGGCCTCCTGTCAGTGAAAGTCCACCTCAGACCAGCTGTCAGCGTGACGTCAACAAAAGTAACAGAGTCCCTGATAAAATGCAGGTCCAGCTTTGTGTCAGGGAGTAGTGTGAGCTGGAGCAAAGTCTGAAACACCTCATCAGCGATGCCAACACCAATCCTGGTTTGTTGTTGTCATTTAACACTCAAGACGCACAACAGATGGACAGCTGGAGAGCACATCTCTCTCGGCCTCAGTGCATTCTGACTTTTGATAATGATGTCAAATTAGTGAAAACACACTTTTATCAGTTTAGAGACAGCCACAAGACTCAGGCTAAAGACTGGTGAGAGTATTGGATGAAGCTTGGCGTAGCTGTTTGGTTTCCAGAGAAGTAAATTCAGTCCATTCTGTGTCAGCCATCATGTTGGAAATCCATCTTTAAAGGTACAGTGTGTAGAATTTTGCAGCATTTTGCCAAACAGAAACGGTGAATACAGGATATAATGTTTCTATTTGTATGTAAAGTCCGCCAAAATATTTGTACAATCATCCCCATAAAACGTTTGTTTTATTTTTATTTAGTTAGAAAAAGCTTCAAAAATTTGCATTACCGCGGGCCGCGTTCATGTAGGCCGACATAACGATTCGCCATGTTGTCTACGGGTGGATTTTAGGGACAAAAAGAACAAAACGCGAATCTGTCCGCCGGTTCTGAAATCTACCTGGAATGCAGGCGAAAAAGAGGAGAGAGGACAGCGGTGGATGTAGAGACAGTTGTTACTCTGCACTAGGGATTTAAATTGTGTGTATTTTACAGTTAAAGCTTCTGGTCCCTAGCCCTTTTGGTCTTCACAGGCTTCCGTTGCTCAGCGATGTGACGTTTTGGTTACGGTTGGACTCATTCTAGAATCTGAACTTAGCTTAGCTCAAATGCTGGGAGTCAACAGGTATAGGCTGGCTTGCCTCTGCCTACAGTCATCAGATAAGTTGTCCAGCAGCTGTAAATGGTCCTGTGTGGTAGTGACTTGTTTTTGTACCCCTTTATGTTACATTATCTTTTATTATCTTTATATTATCTTCTTCTACTCTGAAACACAGGCTTTATTTTGTTGACCTACTTCGGTGGTGGTTTTCACGAGAGATGTGACGTTCATGTTCCTGTGTGCTTGTTGTGATTCATTTTTTTTCCCCACATTATGAATAAATTTGCAGACAATTTGCTTTTAAGAATGGCCCGCAAACGAATTGCTCACTTACAACTTAAAAGAGCTGTTCTAAAGACTCGTCTCGTTCATGAATGTCACATCTCTAGCACAAACCACTGCTGATGTAGGGGAACAAAACAAAGCCTCTGTTTAGGAGTAGAAGAAGGTAATATGATTATAGTACAAGATAATGTAACGTAACTTATTAAAAAACAAGTTACAACAAGCACACAGGACTGTTGAGAGTTACAAGAGAGTTTACCCGATGACTGTAGGCAGAGGCAGGCTAACACTTCCCGTTGACTCCCAGTGTTTGAGCTAAGCTAACTAGCGGTGGGTGAGCTTTGCCCGTCTCTTCCTTTTTACTGCACGCACAGTCAAAAGAATGGAGTCTATCTGCTTGTCATGGACTCAGGACTGAGGAATGAGAAAAAGAAAAAGTTGCAGTATTGCTTTAAAGTTCCTCAATTTTGCTCCTTTTTTTTCTCATCAAGTTGCTCTAGTCCTTGAAGTAACTCAAATATTGTAAAGTGCCTTGCCTAAAATTTTCTCAGATATTGAATTTTACCATCCCTCTTTTTTTATGTAAATCCTCATTGGCTGTATCTGACCATGCCCCTGTTTAGCTTTGTGTGGCTTTGGCTCTCCAGCGCTGTGCTCTAATGTTTACCATGGCTGCACTGACATGTCCCTGCCACTGGAGCTGACTGTAGGTTTAACAAATATCTGACTAAGGGGGGCCTCCTGTGCGGGAGGAGGTGACATATCCCGTTTTGACATCAGTAGGAGGACATGTCCAAACCGTTTTAGGACACATTCTTTGGAAAAAAAAAGTTTGAGGACCTTAAGCCACCTTACCAACAGCTACACTGTGCAGACATGCATAACATAAACCGATCAGTGTCCCTAATTATGCAGTAAGATGGGAATTCATAACCGGTTCAGCTGAGAACCAGTTCCAGCTGGTCTGAAGAATCAATTTGACTTCCCTTTGTGCCTTACAGCTCCCTCATCAATTCATACCACTGAGTTATAAATGCTTTGCAAATTAATGACTGTTTAGGCGGAAGTACCCTGGTGTGATCTGGTTTTTAGGTTTCCTGGTTTTGTGTTTGTGCATGTGAACGCAGTATCCTGATTTCTAGAAAAAAAAGGTTTTGCTGTTAAGAGAGGTCCAATTGAAACCTGGATACTGTGTCATTCAAACGGATTATCCTGATTTCTGACAGCTTTCTGCAACAGTCTGTTACCCTCACAGACACTCAGGCCAATAAGATGCTGTGATCAGAAACCAGGATATTGGTTTTATCATGTAAACAGGGAAACTAATATCCTGGTTTCACAGTGTGCCTGTAAGCATTATTTACAGAATATGATTAAAAAAAAACGGGAGACTGCTCATAATCAGATACTCAAGTCAATGTAAACACAGTCATTAATGTCCCTGTTAACAGAGGCATTCAGCCCGACAACAGAAGAGTCAAAAACATACCTGACATAGGGTCACTAAACTGTGGCTCAACTATGTTCATTATTGTCCTAACAGGGCAACATACAAGGTTTGTGCCTGTTTGATTTCAAGCAACATGCTGTAACATTTCTTAACTTATGACAGCATTAAAATATCAGGAGGTCCATTTGTTGGACAATGTCGACTCAGAAAACCTGTATTGATGTACTTTTTACTCACAGAAAAGTCAAAGAACTGATAAAATAATCATTAAAGACATATTGGGAAGGGCATTGATATTAAGAAAATAATTTCAGTTTCCATCCCTATCTACAGCTACACAACAACCAATGACTTTTTTCACTCCATCTGTACAAAAGGCACATTAAACTTTGAAAAAAGCCGTATGAAACTTTTACGGGAGAACCACCAGCGAAGGTAGAGTATATTCTTTATTGTCCCTGCAGTGGTGCAGCAGTAGCACTGTTGCCTCACAGCAAGGAAGGCTGCTGGAATCAACTCCTCGGTCAGATGGAGGCTTTCTGTGTGGAGTTTGCATGCTTTTCTTCATGGTTTTCCTGTGGGTGCTCTGGTTTCTTCTCACAGACCGAATACATGCCTGTTACCGTCTTTCTGTCTCTGTATGTCAGCTATGTGATTGTCTGAATACTGGTCCTAAATTATTATTCCCCATCTCGTCAGTGGCTTCAGCTTCACCTTGTCCCAAAAGAGATAAAGCTTTAAAGATGATGGGTGGATAGATGGATGTCTCGTTCATTTATTCTCCTCGTGTTAAAAAATAAGACCTGAAGTTTAAATATCCATCCATTATCTACACTGAGAGTAAGATGCTGAAAGAAAAAAAAGTTGCCTTATCCCTTTAGTGGATAATAATAAACATACAGGCTAATAGATATTGTGATGTGTATAAGAGACTTTTTGCATCAAAATAGATAAAGTCGGCCTTTAAATTTGAACTTGGTTTAAGTGTGGCTTGTCCAAAAATGAAAGTAAAACAGTCACTGAAGAACGCGTCTCTATGGGTCAAAACACTCCTGATTTTCATACCAATTCATATTAATGATGCCGACTTAGAGCCACCCAACAATACACAGTGGTGCTAACATTAACATACTTTTGTGTACAGGGTGTGTTTTGTAGAGAACATTTTTTAGAAAGAGGAAGCATGCCTTTGGACTTTGTGACTGGTTCCTCCAAAATATCCCTAATTGCATATTCAGTATCCTCCCTAAGTGTCACACATGTACTCTGTAAAGAAACAGCACTAAGCTCATGAGGTCTGTAGTGTGAGGTTATTATCCCCCCCTCTTTAGTTTCTTTAGTTAGTCACCAGTGTGCTTAGTGATCATGTGCTGCTTCTCTGCGAGTGTATAATTCTCCTCAATGACCAAGTTTCATGTTGTAATCTGTGTGTGTGTGTGTTGTGTCAAACTGGTGCAATACAACATGTGATTTCTATATACAACTTTAAAGTCACATGGAGACCAAATTTTATCTTTTTATAACAGCCACTCATCCCCTATAGGCATAAGGACAGAATGTAGACCCACTATGGCAGCCACATTTGATTTATGACGGTTTTTAATGTTAAGTGCCCTAAATTTCCCTGCATGGCTTAGAATATCTGTCATGTTTTAAAGATAAATCTTATACAGTGCTTACCACATTTATTAGATAACCACCCAGTGTAAGGTTTATGCCACAACTGCCCTAAAGTACCACAATACCTTAATCATTTTTATGTTTCTGTGATGGTTAATGCACCAGTATGTAGAAGCTCTTTAACTGAAATAACGATTTTAATGCTAAAATACAAATAATCATTGTTTTCCATTAATTTTCAACTTTACTGTTTTACAAAAACAGAAACAAAAGTGCTTCTCGTTATTTTTTCTTGATCAAGATGTCAAATTATAGTTATTTACTTGCATTCCTGAGCAGAAAGAATGGTTATAATGGTTTAATGGTTCAATGTTGTGCTTGATTAATTTCTGACTTCTCAGAGAAGCCCAGTGAGCAGCTCATGTTTGAGTGTAAAAAGGTGAATTCAGTTGGAAACTCCTCATTTATGTTTAAAATGTATGTCCAATAACAATAACATTTTTAGTTCTTTTTTGGGGGTCATACAGTTAATTTGAAAATGAATGGCTCAAAACAGTAATTACATTTTAGCATTAATAATGTAATTTCATTTAAAGAGCTTCTTCATACTGGTGTATTAACCATTGCACACACACACACACACACACACACCCACACACAAATAAATGATAATGGTAACTGTGCTATCATGTACAGTTTTGATTAGAATATTCAATACAAAACTCTTTAATGATCTGCTTGTCACTTCTTATGTCTAAAGAAGTTGTGAAACCTCGGTGAAGGCAGACGTGCTGAGACATGTACTGTCATTACCAAGATAACTGCTCTAAACCCACATTAAACATGACCAAACACAACACTGTTGAAAGACTGCAAACAAAGTGTGAATTCATTGTGTGCAGGACAGATCATCGAAATGTCTGAAATGTCTTTAATTAGACTTTGGTAATGTAGGATATATATATATATATATATATATATATATATATATTTTTTACATATGTATGTACATAAATGGAAATTATTTTGAATTTCATTTACTTTAATTTACTTCACAGGATACACTTTGAAATCAGATGAATTGAGAAATGGGAGAAATAAAAATAAAAATACTCTCAAGACATTATTTCTGTAAAGTAAATTGTACCCCAAGGTTTTTAAAGTTGGAGTATTGACGCTCTGTAAAAATGATGCACCGAAAGCAATGATTGCAAATTGAAAACTCATTATTTAGTTGTTGCACTGCTGTCATAATAGCTATGTTGTCCAGTTTCTTGAGATAATGATGAATAATCAAGTATTAGTACATTTGAAAAATTAATAATTTGGTTACTTATCAGGGTCCTAATTCAGTAAAAAACATTAGTCATGTGACAATTTGCAAAGTTATTGATTGAGTTAAATAAATAAAGATATATAAATATGATCAGTCAATTATTTGTAGAGTAAATAAATTGAATTGTATGATTATTTTATCAAGCCATTGATCATTTAAAAATGTTAATTATTTGATTCATCAAGCTTTGATGAATATATCATAAAACATTAATTGTATGATAACTTATCAAGCTATTTATTCTATTGAAATTTTTAATTTTATCCTTTAAGTTCAGCCAATGTCTACATGCAAAGCTTAGTGACCCTGAATGCTTTTAGATATTGGCTAACAAGTCTTGAATCCAGGCTTTGAGTGTACAGCTGATTTAACTGATGATTTATTATTGATCGTACTACTTTACCTGGACTGTATTAGTTTTTTATGTCAGTTGAAACTGTGTTGCTGTCATTCTTGGTGACATATCCTTTGGAAAAGAGATCCCTGATCTTAATGGGACTAACCTGACTAAATAAAGGTTAAATAAAAACAAAATAAGAGCTGCTGTATCATCACAGAAACATCAAGCAGCTTAAGCTCCAGTACATCACTATTAGACACCTCAAGCACATCTGACCACATTTGGATCCTATGTCAGTACTTCATTCTGGAACCACTTGTGTAGTTTATTGAAAGTTGTTGCTCAAAATGTGCTCAGAAACACAGCAAAGACAGAACTGGTGGAAGTCAGCTGAACTGTTTCACAACATTCATCCCTCATGAAGACCTGAGCCTACATTTGAATAAAACACTTCTGAAGCAAATAAAGTGTGTGCCTCTGATTTGTCTAAAAAACTCCTCAGTTAAAAATAACAGAGTGTATATGCAGCAGTTCTCACAGGCTGTGTTTGTACTACAGAATAATCCCTGCAGGGCAGACTCAGAGTTTATCTGCTGTAATAAAAGAAGCAGAGGCAGAAACTGAGGTGCATAAAGAACAACATGGTCGCACGGAAATGGCATGTTGTAGACCTAACGGGACTCAAGAGACTGTATATGGCATCAAACAGAAAGACATTCAAATCCCTTTTTCTGTCAGAGAGACTCTGTAAACTGAATTGAGCTTACATACTTCTGTCACTTTTACTCTGGATGTTGTGGTATGTAACTTTCCCTTTGCCTCCCTCCACAGAAAATCATCGGTGTGTTCAAACCAAAAAATGAAGAGCCCTACGGCCAGCTGAACCCAAAGTGGACCAAGTGGCTCCAAAAGCTTTGTTGTCCGTGCTGTTTCGGTCGAGACTGCTTGGTCTTGAACCAGGGTTACCTCTCGGAGGCCGGGGCCAGCCTGGTCGATCAGAAACTGGAGCTCAACATCGTTCCAAGGACCAAGGTATGAACACACCCATGCCCTATCCACAGTAAGGTGAAAACATTTTTGTATTGGAAACATTCTCTGTGAAGACGGTTGTTTCAAGAAATGTGTCCGTCCACACAAAAACACTCAAAACGCTGTAGTATATATGCCTGACCTGTAAGTGGTGCTGTGTCACTGCTACAGACGCACACCAAAACCACAGAAGATGACATTGAGCGTGTGCATACATCATGAGAAATATCAACAAACAATGGTGTATGCTGTTCTCCATGTCCTCTTGTTGCTCATTGTGGTTGTAGAGGAGCAGAAGATTTTGCTGTAAAAGCCAGAACAAGCTCAGTAGCCTCTGCAACACAAACGTGACACCGTATCCTGCCATCATCTCTGCTGTCACGGTACCCCGGGTGGTCTCCGTGTTGATAACCCCTCAGTCTAAGTCAGACAGTAACTCACTTATCTCCCAAAATTCAGCATCTCTAAATCAATCTCTTTGTTACCAGGTGGTGTACCTAGCAAGTGAAACATTCAACTACAGCGCCATAGACCGAGTAAAATCTCGAGGAAAGAGGCTCGCCCTGGAGAAGGTCCCTAAAGTGGGCCAGCGCTTCCACAGGATCGGGCTGCCACCAAAGGTAAGGTGATCTATGGATAAGGTGCCTGCTTTCAGAGGAGAATTACTGCTTCAGTTAGAGCTCCTGTGATGATCTCTTGGTTTGTGTCTATTTTGGTGCCCTCTGTGGGCAACGTGAGGCCTCCTAAAATATCATGTTATACATTTAGTATTGCCATTCAACTCAAAAATATCAAGAAATGATATCTGATCCATATCAACAAACCTGTCTCTGTAGCAGAATGCATCACATTCTTTTCACAACAAAGAATCAGGCTGCTTCATGAACTCTGATAATAAGAGTGGTGCAGTAATGCGTCCTAAAACATGGAAGTGAGCCAAGCGGGGCACACACTACAAGATAATCAGCCCAAATTTTGTCTTGGATCCCTGCTTTCGACCAAAGTCAGGAAAGGACAGATTCTCTGGTGATCCTAAAGATAATATAACCTGATTTCCCTGTGGTGTGAGGTGTGTTGAAAATTATTGTATCCCCTGGAATCGTCTCAAGAAGAGGAGCAGGGGCGCCCTGACGTGATCATTAATATGAAATGTCTTCATTTTTTATGAACAGAAATCCTGATGGTTGTGGAGTTTAAGAGGACAGCCAACACACCCTCTGTGTTTTGTCACATGAAATGCAACAAAGCCAATCAGGGAGCAAGCTGGTTGAAACAGGAATAAACTTAGCAAGCCATGGATTTAGCTTCAGTTCCTCTCGCCATAGTCTGCAGTGCTCAATACACTAAAGTCATGTTTGATCACGTGAGAGTAGAGACCCTGTTGTTTATGGGTTAGTTGGTTGGTGTGTAGTGTCCTATGTCCTCATTCTTGTGCCTGAATAGCTGAAAATACTGTAAGGTCTGTAGTGTACAATTGAACGTTAGATTTAACAGGTTTTTCTACAATATAACACACATCTGAAATTCCCCCACTTACGTATTTTAAAGTGTTATAATGTCTCTATAAGGACAGTTGCACCCAAACTGCTACCTAAACAAATAGTTCAATTCAGTTAACCTGATTGATACCATGGTAATGAAAATAGACGTTGAATACACCACATATTTGGGAATTTATTGGTTTTAAAAGTCAAATATTAAAAGATAAAATCCATCACACTGTCTTTATTGTACAAACATTTACAACTCTTATGCACAGTTTTTTTTTTAAATGTTCTGTACTCTTAAATACTATGTTACATCATAATAAAATCAATCAATCTTACCAATTGTATTAGAGGTTTATCCGTTGAATTACCTTCAGTCATTATTTAAACAGAGAGAGAGCCCTGTGTAAACTGCACAAGTCCTTTGGAGCATTTGGAAAAGTGGGTGTGACGGGTGAGGACTTCGATGTATTTGTGTATTTTAGATGGTATGTGTGTGATGATTTCTGTTTTTGTTGCCTGGCAGCAAACAGGTATCAGATTTGATTTGATTTGATTAATGATAAAACTGCTCCTTGAATGAAATAACTAAACAAATATGATGAAACTTCCTCATTTTAGCCTGAACATTTTAGATAAGTTATCGTGTCTGGTCAATAAACACATTACTGTTTGTGGTTCTTACAGTCAACCGTCTTTTGAGTGAGAATTCTGCTCATCATTCAATCTTGAATAAACATAAACTATATAGACAAAGCATCTTACCTCATACCTTTTTGACAACGTATTTCTATCTTAAAAACTGAAACTATTGTGAAGTTCAGCTGGTTGGGCAACTGGCAGCCTGGGAGCCAAATGTGGCCTCCCTACTCCCTTAATATATTACAGGCGATGTATGGTTGATAAGTCAGCCGTAAATATCTGCAAAAATTCCAAAATCAGCCAATCCTAATATTCAACTTTTTAGGCTGATATCGGCTGATGCCAATATTGTACCAATAATCTTGTGCATTCCTTTTTAAGATATCAAAAGACTTCATGTTCATGAAGAAAATCTAACAAATCTGCGATGAATATGTTAACAACAGCAATATTCCCAAAGAAATGAAGCTATGAATGTCTTTAATTGTTCTTGATTGAGCATTTTTTAAAACACAAATAAAATGTAAGTAAAATACACTTTGTAATCTGTAAATGTTCTGTAACTTGCATCAAACAGATGCTGAAATTGGCTTAAATTGTGTTTCGGCTTCTTTCGATTAATAGTGCGAATCACATTTGTGTTTAGATAATATTAATGTTAAAAAGTTACTTTTTGTGACAGCTATTTATATTTGCCCCCTTTAGTTCCCTTCAAATTAAGAATTTTGGCCCTCTAGCAAAGAGCATAATTATAATGTGGCCCTCTTGATAACCAAAGTTGCCTATCCCTAAACTAAAAGGTCAAAGCAACCCAAAGTAAATGATCCAAAGACCAACGAAATTACAGTGTTAACAAATGAGCCAAATATTCCCATGCAACTTGTTCCTTTTCTAACATACACTTTTGTTTTCTCACCAGGTCGGTTCCTTCCAGCTCTTCGTGGACGGGTACAAAGATGCAGATTTCTGGCTGCGAAAGTTTGAAGCAGAGCCTCTACCTGAAAACACCAACCGTCAGCTTCAGCTGCAGTTTGAGCGACTCGTCGTCCTCGATTATATCATTAGAAACACAGGTTTGTGGTCCCCATGCTCGGCTAAAAGAATGTCCTTCAGTCTGAGTCAGAGACTTTCACTTCACTTTTTTGTTTTGGCTTTCAGACCGAGGGAATGACAACTGGTTGCTGAAGTACGACTGTCCCATGGATCCTGTGGGAAACAGGGTGAGGACACAGACACAGTCTTGACTTTGGTTTTCTTTTTTTTAACCAAACATCCTCTTAATGACTGAATATGTGCCTATTTTAATGCTGTATCCTCACCTCTTTAGGAGACAGACTGGGTGGTAGTGAAGGATCCCATCATCAAGCTTGCAGCTATCGACAACGGCCTGGCTTTCCCCCTTAAACACCCTGACTCCTGGAGAGCTTGTGAGCATCTTCCAGCATCATATTAATAAACCAATCATTGCTCGTTATCATTCGGGAAAGGGTTACTTGATTTAACAAAAGCCTGTCTAAGCCTCAGTTTCAGCTCTAAAGTCTTCAGCATTGTTCACTTTCCACTCCTTTTTTGTTGCTTGACATGATTATTAAACCTCAGTTTTGTCTCTGATCACCAGATCCGTTCTACTGGGCGTGGCTGTCCCAGGCCAAAGTCCCTTTCTCCCAAGAAATCCGTGAGCTGGTCCTGCCAAAACTGTCTGACCCAAACTTCATCAAAGACCTGGAGGAGGACTTGTATGAATTATTCAAGGTACACAGGAAGTCTGATCATGTATCTGATTAATATATAAGATGTAACCCATAGGGATATTTCTGGACACTGATTTCCAGGTAAGCAGAGTGGTGCAGTAATGAGTTCTGAAACAAGGAAGTGAGTTTGCATTAAGCAACACTGGTTTCCTCATCTCAAAGTCTGTGGGAATTTTGAATTAGTTTCTGTTTTTTCTGCCAAAACAGTACAGCTGCAAGTTTCTAACTAGAACTAATAAGTGAGTTTGTGGCATCAAACATCATCTTTAGATCGTCTTCAAAAAGTGATACAACAGTTGACACAGCCATACGGACTGACTTGATCAGGTTAAGCTAAGAAGAAAGTCTTAAGTACAACAGTTGTGCTCAGCCCAAAGCTGCACGGTCCAATCAGCATCCTTTAAAGAAGGAAGAGGTGGGAGCTCTTAGCAAGACAACAGGAAGAGACTGCTTGTATAGAAATTAGCGTAGAAGCTAACAGCTTTAGTAGCAGTTTTACGCGATCTGGACCACATTTTTTTATTAAAAAAAAAAAAAAAAAAAGAAAGAACAACGAAAGCATTTATGAACAGAAAATATATTTTTGCTTTACTCCAACATGTTTTGTCAAGAGTTTATTCTGCAAAGTGGCTGTGGTTTGTTCTTTACACTGTGGCAGTGGTGCCCATCTACTACAATTTCTTATTGGCCTGTAAGAACGTGATTGATTAAGTGATCGTCCAGTTACCTGCTGGATATGCTTCTGAAAGGTTCTGTCTATTCCCAGACACTTTCTGTGCTTTTGCTCAGGTGGAGTCGTGAAATATATTCTGTGTAGTATATAGTGAAGGATCCATCTGATGGGTCACTAAGGTAACTGACAAAGAATCAGATCCTATCCCAGTTGATTTGTGATATTCAGTGCAGGGCTACATAGATAAATGCTTCTGCAGGTCGCTGGAAAGTTCTGCTGGAAATGTCTTTTTGTTGAAAATGAGGATGCTGTTTTGATCACTTCTTCGCCCTGTCCGCTATGACTTGGCATGACTTCTTTATCATTCATGCTGCCTCCAATGAGGGCGTGATGTCTGTGATTTGCAAGGCATGCAGAACAAAGTGGATGAATTGATAAGGTCATTGTTAAGCAACAAGACAAACGCTATCGATAACTTGAGGGAGTTGTTGTCGATTCTCAGCTGGAATTGGTTTTTGATTCCCATCCCAACTGTAATGGATCTCTTTTCTCAGTGTGTCAGACAGACAGATTACTTTTAGAGCTAGAAATATGCTTTAAATGTGAAAGTAGTATTTGTTTTAAAAATTATCTTGGAGCACTGATTTGGCAGAGTGATTAGCAGCAAGGCATGACCCATATATGCTTCAGCCGGTCCGGGTTTGATTCCCACCTGAGGCCCGTTTGCAGAGCATCCTCCCCTGCAGTCTCTCACCCCTTTCACAAACTAATCCACTTTCTCTCTCTCTTTGCTATCCAATAAAGGCAAGAAAATGCCCAAAAAATACTAAAAAAAATGTTATCATGATAAACAAAATGTGTAAGTTTGATTAACTTTTTCCTTCCAGAAATGTATTATCAGCAGCAATCCAAAAGCCTACTGAAAAATTCCATAGACTGTTGAAGAAACTTCCAGGCTGACCTATTATCTCGTCCCTGCACCACCCTGCTGTACATAAGTTTGAATTCAGACTAGTTAACCAGTGTAACAGTGATAAAACACTCACAAAACAGTCCACTTTAGTATGACCTATTCCATCCTAAACCTTAAACTGTAACATATAAGGCATATGTACTGTAGAGTTGAACAGTCTGTCACTTTCTTAAAGAATGAAAATGACAGTTACACCAAAAGCCACAGAAATATGAATGTCACTTTATAACTTGCCTCACTTTGCAGGGAAATGACATCAGACTGGTTTCCTGTGGTTATTGTTAGCAGGGCTCTAACTGTCTGTCTTTCATTCTTTTTATGTCAAAACACATTTTAATTCATATTGACAACTAAAGCAAAGCTCTCCATTGATTTGATTTTAGAGTCAAATGATTGCAGAGATGTTTTTATGATCATTAACTACAGATTTACATTCAAAAGTATGTGCTGCACTGTTACAACAGTGTGACCTCAAAACCATGCAGTGTTTGTACTTTCATTTTTATAGTATCTATATATGCTCAACTGAGGTGTGCCAAATATAATACCACAAGGTGGGGCTTAGACCAAATCTGTCTCTGTATTGTAAATGTTTTACAGAAATGTCTTTGGGAAACCAGAGGAATATGGTTTAAAAAGAGGAAACATTTATGTCATCTGAACAAAGAAATGCTTGTGCTCTGTTGTCAATAGTGTTAACTCCCTCTGCCAAGTGCAGTTTTTAATGCCTTTTCTTTTGGGTTGGTGGGTGTTATGTTGGGGTGGTGGGTCACCACTCCTGAAATGGTAGGGGGAAACACTGTCTTTACTTATCCTGGGAATATACCATGCTGTGACAATGTTAAAAGGGACAAGAGGTGGAGAATCTGCTCATATACTTGTACTTCTTGACCAGAATTTCCAACGTCACGTCCATCAAACCGGCTGGGAGCAGTTAACTGGGCTGTGATCTGTCGGCATGTCATGGTCGCCAGACTTCAAAACCAGTTGAACACAAAGATTGGGACAGAAAAGCCTTGGTGATGTCTTAGTTTGCTCGGCTTCAGAGGGAGTAGTCAGCCTTAAAATATGTATCTTGTGAAAAACAGGACTAAAACTGCTATACATTAAGAGATATGCAGGGGTGCATGTACAAAATCACTCATTACATTGGGACTGCTTAATTAATTGGGATTTGACCATTATACTGTCTATGCAATAAACATGTTGCGAAAATCTGAATTTGTTTCAATAGATAAAAAAAAACTATTTTAATGTGGTCCAATAACATTTCATGTTGTAATGGCCCTGCTTCAACAGCTTTTGGTGCATCAGATGAAGCTAAAGCTGTAGATAAACTAACTTAAGATTAATTTTTGCCAGTTGAGAGGAGAAAAGATTCTTGGATTTCTTTTAGATTCAGGAAAAACCTGTTGCAGCTGCAAGTGTTGTATAAAGTAGGGAGCAAAGAATTAGCTTGGACACTAAGTAGTAGCTCATAAGCTTCTTGTCTTTTGCTAAATTATCACAATCCATATGGTTATCGCAATATTTGCTAATGTTTTATTTCCTTCTGTGCAAGCATTTGCACTTATCAGGAGGTCCTGGTGTTTGTTGTTTTCTGTGTTTAAACTAACAACGTAACAAAGTGATTTAATGTCAAGTTGGGATTCAACTAACTCAATAACAAATGTGGAACTTTTAACTTCTGGTTCATTGAAAGTTACAAAATTAACACAGAAAAGAAAACTTGCCTCAATAGAGGAAAAACGATAAACCTTAAAGATTAAGGTGAAAAAGTGGAATGTTTGATATCACCAGCTGCAAATGACTTTACTGACCTCTCTGGTGTTTTGAAAATGAACAGCTGCCCCTAAAGTAATGCGTTATTTTTTTTTTACCTTGTTTTTCTTGCAATTGAGGCTGAGAGCCCTTCATATAAAAATGATTCATTTAACCAACTTAAAATGCTTGTGCCAACTAGCTAAGGTACAGTCGCTTGCTTATTTAGGCCATTAATTTTGCACAAATAGTGCCAGATAGTGAAATCTGGGAAAAGGCTGAGAAATGGTTGTAGATTTAAATAAAAGCAGTGACTCAGATCTGTGGCTCTGAATATTATATGTGATAATCATAAGGTGTGTTTTTATCTTACAGAAAGATCCCGGTTTCGACAGAGGACAGTTCCACAAACAAGTAGCTGTGATGAGAGGGCAGGTGAGTTTTCTCTTTTCTCTCCACTGAACACATCTAACGGCGCTCTTCTGTTTGTGGCTCATTGATTCGACTCCGTTTTAGCAGAAGGCAGAACTTTATTTTTTTCACAGTGTGTACCTTGATAGTTCCTCCTTCATGTTGGCGGGTTCATCATTGATAAACGAAGAGCATGTCATTTTTTTTTTTTTTTTTGTTATTTTAATACGTACTCCATCGTAAGATAAGGCATCACTCTTGCACTGTGAGCCTTGGTTGTGTAATTCAATCAATCAATCTTTATTTGTGTAGCACCAATTCATGTGTTATCTCAAGACACTTCACAGCAGTGCAGGCTGAAGACAAAGAGAGGACTGCAGGAAGTGACTGCACTTATGGAGATTAGCGGAGATGCTAAAAGCGTCAGTAGCAGTTCAATCAGATTCTGACCACATTTCTTTATTAAATGAAAAACAAGTAACACTAGAAATTTCTCTGTTGTAATGTTATTTTGGCTCCACTTCCAACACGTTTTGACGAGTTTGTTTTACAAAGTGGCTCACGTTCTGTAACACAGAAGCTTCCGCCTACTGCATTATCTGATTGGCCCGTAATGATGTAATTAACAGAACTATCATCCAATCACCTGCTGGATATGCTTCTGAACATTTCTGCCCTCCTAAAACAACTTCTATGGGCTCCCTCACAGATGGAAAAGTGAAATATTTTGAACGGTCCATCTGGTGTGCCAGTTTAATAAGCAGTGTCATCAAGTCCCAGCTCACTTGACGCCTCTCGAGCAGTGTTAATTTTGACAGCACTTTTTAATTTAGTTTTAGTTATAGTCTTTTTCCTAAAATATCTTTTAGTTTCAGTCATAATTTAGTCAGCTAAATTGCTTTAATTTTAGTCTAGTTTTAGTTGATGAAACATTTTAGTCGATGAAATCTACTGTAAATTTAGTCGACTATAATATGAAGTGTAAAGTGTAAGGCATTTTTTATGTTTCTTTAAATTTCTGAAGTCATGTTTTACACTTGGATAAAATGAAACATCTAATAACCCTTTATTGAATGCTAGTAAAGTTCGAATGTATAAATGAACAGAAACAAATTTAACTTTTGTGTGCAATGCAGTCACCTTTATTTATTCTACCTGGCAGAGCATCTCAGTTACAATACCAGACCTGACAACAAACAGTGAACCTGCTCTACATGAATATATCAATTCATAAAGAGAGGAGCTCTGATTGGATCGCTCCACAACTTATCCCACCACCATGAAGCTAAGGCAGTTGTGATTGGATGTCCCCTCTAAACTCATCCAACCTTTCCACACAACCAAAGTAGCTGTGATTGGATATATTCCTAACTTGTCTCTACTTTCTACATGACCAAATTAGGTCTGATTGGATTAAGTCTCTGTCAAACATTTTAGTCTAGTTTTTATCTATTGACGAAAATTTCAGTTAATTTAGTTTTAGTTTTTGTCCATGTGCACTTGTTTTTATTTTTGGTTATAGTCTAGTTTCCATCAGGGGAAAAAAGTGTTGAAGAAAACTATGACGAAAATAATTAGTCGACAAAATTAACACTGCTCACCAGAAGTGAAGTTGTGACTAAGCAGGTTGTTTGCAAGCCATTATTAAGTGCAAGGAATGGCTCACAAACAAACTGCGAATCAGTTCTCATTGTTCACTTAAAAGAGCCGTTCAAAAGACTTGTTTTGTTGACCTACTTCGGCGGTGGTTTTCACGAGAGATGTGACGTTCATGTCCCTGTGTGCTTGTTGTGATTTATTTTTCTTCCCACATTATGAATAAATTTGCAGACAATTTGCTTTTAAGAATGGCCCGCAAACGAATTGCTCACTTACAACTTAGAAGAGCTGTTCTAAAGACTCGTCTCGTTTTCGAATGTCACATCTCTAGTGCAAACCACGGTGGAGGTAGGTCAACAAAACAAAGCCTCTGTTTATGAGTAGAAGAAGATAATACTATGATAGTAGAAGAAAACGTAACATAACACGATAAAAAAACAGTCACAACAAGCACACAGGAGAGTTTATCTGAAGACAGTAGACAGAGGCAGGCTAACGCTAACCATTGAGTCCCAGTGTTTTGAGCTAAGCTAACTAGCGGTGGGCCAGCTTTGTCTGTCTCTTCCTTGTTACTGCACACACAGACGAAACAATGGTGTCTCTGTGCTTGTCATGGATTCAGGAATGAGGCAAGACATGAAAACAAAAAAAAGTTGGCGTATGCCTTTAAATGGGTTAAAGGATATTTGCTATCGCTTCATTTTTAGAGGTCTAGTACAGACTTTTAAGAGACTTCCCATGTGTCCACTTTGTCATTCTCAGATCCTGAACCTGTGCCAAGCCCTGAAGGACGCGAAAACCCCCCTGCAGCTGGTCCAGATGCCCCCAGTCATCGTGGAAACAGCCAGAGCACCTCAGAGAGCCAACAGCGAGTCTTACACACAGAGTTTCCAGAGCAGACGACCCTTCTTCACCTGGTGGTAAGAACACTCCAACGAGGAGGAGGAGGAGGAGGAGGAGGAGGAAGAGGAGGAACGTCGGCGGGCGGGAGTAAAGAAAGTAGCGAGGAGTTTTTGATGTGCCGAAGAAAGAGGACAGACTCTCCCGAGCTCTGTCTTTGACATGGAAAGAAATCATCACCCGTCCCTTTTGGATGTTTTGCTTGCAGAGATTGATATCATGAGTGTGAAGATGAGGCCAAAAGAGGAAGAGTTTCACAGCATATCTTCTCTAATTGCCTCTGTGCCTTGTGAGGGTGTCAGTGAAGGTCGAATGCCTGAATGATGAAGGTCCTGGACCTTTCCGTGTAAGAGAGACATTTCAGTGAGAGGCTGGACTTTTCTTTCAGACTCCTGGGTGCACGTAATGTTTGCTCACACAAAAACCTCTCATTCTTCTTGTTTTTGGATGGGAGCTGTTTGCATTCCATGTTTTTTGTTTCTTCATACCTCTCTGCCTTTTTAACATTTGCCTGCAGATTCCCTCCTGTGCAGTTACAGCTCTGGGCTGGTGAGAGAGCAGCAGTGCCACTACTGACGATCAGCATTTGTGTTTCTTCAAAGAATAAGAGAAGTGTTAAACGTGGGTACCCTTTGAGGATTTAGGTACTGGTGAACTTGATGATTACAGGAGCTGTGGACTGGTTTCACGGTTCCTCGTTGCTCCTTGATGTTTCAATTACAAAGTCCGCGGGGTGATTTTGAAAGTGGAGGTTTGCGCAGTGATAAAACAAGCCTTTCGTTAAGCCCCCTCTTTCTTTCTTCCCTCCATGAAAGAGTGAAACACTGGAGAAGAGGACAGATAGTTTCATCTGAAAGCAGGCAGAGGAGGGGTCCAAAGCCCTCCTGCCCACACGCTGCAGTTTCCTCTCTGCCATGTTGATTTCTGTTGATCTCCTGCTCATGGGTTGGACCGAAGTAAACAATAAATAACTTCCTGCTGGACTGAACTGACATGAAATGTAATGTGGCAATGCACTGTATAATTTGTATGTAATATTTAATGATAGATTATAATTAAAACATATTCCATTAATACAGAATAAGTGTGCATCTGTGAATGAGAAATGTTTACAGTCAGATATTCAGGCTCAAAGCTCCTGTGGGGAACTTTTGTTGCCCCCGATAGTCAAATTACTAACACTGAGCTGTCTGCAGATCGTCCTCTGATTCTCAAGACAACAGTGAGGTCAGGAGTGGGATTGAATTCAGAATTCTGAAATTAACTCTAATATTAAAGTCAGAAATCTGAAATAAATACTAAGATAAAGTCAAAATTCTAAGATTAATCCTGAACTTAAAATCTTAATTCTGAGAGTAAAGACAAAATTCTGAAAATAAAGTTGAAATTGAAGTCAAAATTATGAGAAAAAAATCTGAAAAAGTCAGAATTCTGAGATTAACTGTAAAATTAAAGTCAGAATTTGAGTCAAAACACGCAAATATTCTGAGATCAATCCTGAAATTAAAACTGATTCAGAATTCATTAATTAATTACTTAAGTCTGAGATTAAAGTCAGCAAACTGAAATCACTTCTTAAATTAAAGTCAAAATGCTGAAATTGTTTCTGAAACTCAAATCAGTATTCTGAAAATAAGTTTGAGATCAAAGTAAATTTTGAGATTAACCCAAAAATTATGAGATAAATTCTGAAAAGTAAGGATTCTGAAAATTATTCTGAGGGTAGAGTCCTAATTCTGAGATTAAAATCAAAATTCTGCGATTCAAGTTGAAATTAAAATATTAATTCTGAGACAAAAGTCTGAATTCTCACTACAATTCTAAGATTAAAGTGAAAATTGTGATGTTAAATTTTAACACAAAAATCATAAATCAGAAATTAATTCTGATATTAAAATTATGAGATTGATTCTAAGAGAAAAATCAGAAATCTGAGAATAAAGCCATTATTCTGAGATCATTTCTGAAATTAAAATCAGAATTCTGTGATTAATTTTGTGATTGAAGTCAGAATTTTAAGATTAAACTCAATATTATGAGATTAAAGTTTAAATTCCAATATTAAACCCAAATTATTATTCAATTTAAATTCCAATATTAATTCTGAATTAAACTCAAAGTTATTTTATTAATTCTGAGATTAAAGGCATAATTCTCTTTTAAACTATTTAATTTTCTTCAAGACTTGACTACAGAAAATCAGAATTTTGTATTTTGACGTTCATATTAGAATTCTTAGATTGATGTCATAATTCTGAGATCAATGTCAGAACTCTAAGAATGAACTCTGACTTCAATTCAATACAGTCTTTAAAAATCCATCCCTCATTTCTCTCAGTGGTTGGATCCTCCTTACACCAACAACTGGAAGCTCAGCCAAATGAAACCAAAGCTGCAGTTCACCATTTTGTCACTTGACTGTTGCTGTAAACCACCATTTTATTTTTTTGTTGGCACTTCAGCGCTTCTGCAGCAAATCTAATTTAGTCTGAGCGAGGAATGTCGACAGCAAAGCATGAAAATGTGAGTGTAGGTATTCAGAGAGGAGGACACTGTCTCGTGAGGTCATGCCGAGTTTGTTAGGCACATGACAATTTACACACTGAATGTTCAGAGTCTAAGTTTGACCGAGCTGTACAGAGGAACAAAAATATGAGAAAGAAAAGAGCTTCAAGGCTTTTCTTTAATGACATTTCTTCTCACTCCTCATCTGAGTCCTCATGTGGTGCAGTGAGCTTTGATGTGAGTTTGTATCAATATTTAATCAGTTTTTGTCGTTTTGATTAAAAGTGTCACGCCCATTTTTCCTCATAGATTACAGCCCCCTGAGGGCTGAACAAATATGATAAAGATTAACAATCAGAGGAGGTTTTGCCCCTTTTGAGAGTGAAGTTCTCAGGTGGAGATACCAGGTAAGGAGGAAGAGTCCAGATTCTGAACAGACTGTTAGATTTTATATTTCAGACAAAGTTTGACAACAAATAAAGAAGTGATTTGACTTATTTTACCTTCTAGTGGTTTGCAGATACTGCAGATTGAATATATATGCAACTAGAAAGCACTCAGAGAGCGCAAACCTCCGCCATGGTGGCTCACATATTGCTGCTTCATTTATAAGCAGTAGTTCCATGATAATGTGACCAACGTAATATGATTCACTGACCCTGAAAACCCACACCTAGCACTCTGAATCATTTTGACATCATTATTAGTTAGATAATGGTGGTACTCTGGATCAGCACCAAAATCTTATCATTTTTTAAGTTGGGCCATTACCAACATCTCCTGAAAATTTCAGAAAAATCCATTCAGTAGCATATGTGTAATCTTGCGAACAAACAAACAAACGAACATATAAACAGACAAACAAACATACGCTGGCAAAAACATGACCTCCTTGGCTGAGGTAAAAATACTAGCAAAAGGTCTTCTTCATAGAGGACCCATTCATCATCTACACCACTAATCCCTTTCAGTGTTGCAGGGGTCTGGAGCCTATCCCAGCTGACACTGGGCGTGAGGCGGGGTACACCTTGAACCGGTCGCCAGGCGATCACAGGGCAAGAGATGCACAACCATCCATGCTCACATTTATACCTAAGGGCAATTTGGAGTCACCTAATGAGCATGTTTTTGATCTGTGGGAGGAAGCTGGAGTCCCCAGGAGAGACCCCACAGGGAGAACATGCAAACTCCAGCTTCCTGCCGAGAGAGGAAGCTGGAGTGCCCAGAAAGAACCAACACATGCACAGGAGGAACATGGAAACTCCCCACTGAAAGGCCCTGACCAGCCCGGGACTGAGCTGCGACTTTCTTGCTGTGAGGCAGGTGCACTACCTGCTGTGCCACCATGCTGCCTTCACAGAGGATGTAGGACTAATTTTGTTCCTGCTGGTGTTATTATGTGATCTATTTCAGTATGTATTCATACTTTGATTATAACAGAACCAGCAGTTTTAACAATATAAATATATTTTTTTAACTTTTAAAAAGCTCATTGTTTGCCTGAACTCTGGTATTCTTAATTTCAGTTTCAACTAAAGTATGTTCGGGATCACTCGTATTCAATAATCCTTTTTCATATACTGAGTACTTTCCCATGGCATACTCTTCGGTAAATAAAAACCCCATTTCCAATGAAGTTGGGACATTGTGTAAAATGTAAATAAAAACAAAAAACTATTTTCAAGTGAATTCTTTTCACATAAATTTAATTGAATTCACTACAAAGACAAGATATTCCATGTCAAGCTGATAAACTTTTTTGTTTATTTGCAAAATTCTCAAATTTTGAACTTAATTTCCACAACATGTTGCAAAATGCTGTGACAGGGCCAACAAAAGACTGTTGAGAAATGCTCAAAAACACCTGTATGGATCATTCCACAGGTGAACAGGTTAACTGGAAACAGGTGAGTGTCATGATTGGGTATAAAAGGAGCATCTCTGAAAAGCTCAGTCACTCACAAGCCAGGATGGGGTGAGGTTCACAACTTTGTGAACAACTGTGTGAGCAAATAGTCCAACAGTTTAAGAACAATGTTTCTCAATGTAAAACTGCAAGAAATGTAGGGATTTCATCGTCTACAGTCCATAAAATCATCAAAAGATTTAGTGAATCCAGACAAATCTCTGCACGTAAGCAACAAGGTAGATCCCTCAGGCAGCACTGCATTTAAAACTAACGTCATTCTGTAAAGGATATCACCACAGGGGCTAAGTGAACACTTCAGAGACCATTGTCATTTAACACCGTTTGTTTCTATTTCTACAAGGTCAAGTTAAAACTCTACCATGCAAAGCCAAAGCCAAATATCAAAAACACCCACAAACACCACCAGCTTCTCTGGCTCATCTGAGATGGACTGAGGCAAAGTGAAAAAGTCTGCTGTGGTCTGATGAGTCCACATTTCAACTATTTTTTGGAAATCATGGACATGGTGTCCTCCGAGCTAAGAAAGAAAAGGACCATCCAGACAGCATCTGTGATGGTATAGGGGTATGTTGGTGCCCATGGCATGGGTAACTTGCACATATGTGAGCACCTTTAATACTGAAAGATACAAACAGGTTTGGAGCAACATATGCTGCCATCTAGAAGATGTATTTTTCAGGGATGTCCCTGCTTATTTCAGCAACACAGTGCCTTGCCACATTCTGCACACTACAGCAGTGTGACTTCACAGTAAAAAAAAAAAAACTCCTGTTGAAATGTGTGGTGCATTATGAAGCTCATAATATGTTAGTGAAGACCCTGGACTGTTGAGCAACTGAAGCTGTACATCAAGCAAGAATGAGAAAGAATCCAAGCTTCAAAAATCAGTGTCCTCGGTTCACAAATGCTGATGAAGTGTTGTTAGAAGAAAAGGTGGTGTAATAGTGGTAAACAAGCCCTTGTCCTAACTTCTTTGGAAAAATTCAAATGAGTGAACATTTGAAAAGAAAAGAAAACAAAAAAAGTTTAGCAGTTGGCACATTTAATATTTTGTCTTTGTGGTGTATTAGATTGACTTTAGGTCAAAAAGGATTTGCAAATCATTGTGTTCTGTTACTCTAATGTTTTACACAACGCCCCAACTTAATTGGTAAGAACTCAGAGATCACTAAATAAGGACGACAGCAGTCCTTTAAATGCACAGACAGATGAATGTTTCTCACCAAAAAGCTTTGACCCAAAAGTGGACTGTCATTGTGTGCTTACTCTGCTGTTTGCACTGAAGATTTATCAGATTTTGGATTAGTTTTTTCTTTTTTTTTTTGAGCTGAGTAAGTTACGAATTGTTATTTAATTAAAAAAAAACTGAAGAGTTGGAATTTATCCTGATTGAATGTATGTTTTTGTATGTCCCAACCTGTCTGTGTGCGCTATGTTCAAGAGAGCAAAACAATAAATTATCCTTGAGTGAGCATTGAAGTCTTCAGGTGTCCACACATTCAAACATTAAAAATCCACGTAAATGAAAATTGTAACTTCAAGAGAAACATTTAAAATTCAGTTACATAAAGTTAAATTAAAACCACTAAATAAAAAATGTCCCTCTTCGTAAAATCGCCGGTTCTGCTCTAACATATCAAAAGTTGTGAATTTCCTACAGACCCTGAACGCAGCTCAATCAAAGCGAGATTAATTGCAGGTGTGTTGAGCTGCTGCTTCAAAGAGGAGGATCAGGACTTCACTTATACCGAGGCCTGCTCACTCCTCTGGTCTCTGGAGCTGTTTCTGGTCTTTTTCAGTCAAAAACCAAACATGAGTGCAGTTTTAACGAGTCTGCTGAAGAGTCGCAGGGTTTTTGCTCCTGTGAGGCGTTCAATGATTCAACAACGAGCAGGTTATATTAACAGCAAACCTCCTAAAGAGAACGTTGGAGCGATGGTGAGTTCACGAACAAGCTTTTTTGTGAACATGATTTTTTTTTGAACTGCGGTCAATACATTTTTATAAAATTATTACATCGAATATATATATATATATATTTTTCAGTTTTATTGTATGTATTTATTTTTGGCCTTTGTGTAGGAATCTGCTTTGGTGCTGACTGTGATGTCTCTGGCGGTCCTCGGACCTTCCGGCTGGATCCTTTCTCACTTGGACCACTACAAAGGCCGTGACTGATGGATGAGGTCCTGAAGGCATCATGAACACTTTTGTAAATTCAATAAAGTTTTTTTTTTTTTTTTTTCAGTTACGCTTGTCTTTTTTTGTCACTGGTGCAGTTCACTATTTTAACCACTAGATGTCAGAAGCTGAGCGGAAGTGTAAACTCTGGAAGCTGTGTTGCCATGCCCGCTAATTGTAAGTGACTGAGCGAGGTTTTCTATGAAGTCCTGACAGATGGTGCGAGTTTCTTTTACTTTTTTTTAAGTGGCGTTGCTTACTTGGGTTCATCCAACTCAAACATCCATCCATCCATTATCTGTACCCCTTATCGGGGTCATGAGGGGGTGGAGACTATCCCAACTGACACCAGGCGAGAGGCGGGGTACACCCTAAACTGATTGCCAGACAATCACAGGGCCACATAGAGAGACAGACAGCCAGCCATTCAAGCTCACACTCATACCTAAGGGCAATTTGGGGTCACCAATTAACTTAGCTGGAGTGCCTGGAGGGAACCCACACATGCACAGGGAGAATATGTCAACTCCACACAGGAAAGCCCTGACTGACCGGGATCGAACCAGCAGTCATCTTGCTGTGAGGCATGTGCACCTGCTGCACCAACAAGCCATGCAAAATTAATGAGAGGATTATGTTTAGAGTTTCTGTGTTCAATAACGTTAAACATGTCTTTTGGTGTGTGTTTTTTTCCTTTGATATAAAAACAAGTGGATTTTGACACAAAGTAATCACCTTAACAAGGTTTACATGTTGATGAAGTCCAGCTGAGTTGGGTAACGTGTACACCTACCTAAATTTAAAATGGCTGCTCACTAACCACCCTGTATAGTCTGAGGAAGAGCCGTACAGCTCGAAACATCACTGTTGGTTTAAATAAAACTTTCAAGGGAGCTCTTTTTTGGTGTGTGGGTTTTCTTGTACTTTTTCATGCATTTTTTTGGATCCAGCACCCTACATAGGACGTGCGTGTCTACTTAATCTTTCAACCACCATAATTACACCCGTAAAAATTCCAGTTTTACGTTGAGATTTAACAAATTTGAGGCAGAGGCAGGTTAATGCTGAAAACGGCCTGAAATTATCATCTTAAAAACCCTCAAGGACCACACTTTAGCGAGAAATATCCTCCAGAAGGAGCTTCCACAATCCATCACTGTAATGCTACTTTATTTGTATCATAATGTAGGCTTAAAGGGATAGTCCAACATTTTTTTGTGTTTGTGTCTTTCCTCACTCCTGAGTCCAT
Source organism: Cetoscarus ocellatus (assembly GCA_037902135.1). NCBI lineage: Eukaryota > Metazoa > Chordata > Actinopteri > Labriformes > Labridae > Cetoscarus > Cetoscarus ocellatus. The sequence continues at coordinate 467,390 of JBAMNC010001852.1, forward strand.
GACAAGCAGACAGACATCATTCTTTTGACTCTGCGTGCAGTAACAAGGAAGAGACAGACAAAGGTCACCCACTGCTAATTAGCCTAGCTCAAATGGTTGGAAGTCAGTGGGAAGTGTTAGCCTGCCTCAGCCAAACAGTTATCAGATAAACTCTTCAACAACTCTAGTCAGTCCTGTGTGCCTGCTGTGACTTTTTTTTTCTTTTTTTTTTTTTTTTTACTGCATTGTTTTATGCTTTCTTCTGTCACCGTATTATCATCTTCTACTCCTAAACTGAGGCTTTGCTCCCTGGAGTCAGGAATAAGGAAATACATGAAAACAAAAAAAATGTTGGAGTATCACTTTAACTTCCTCTTTACCACAACAGTTCAGTACAGAGTCTGCAGATGCAGCCCCTTATCATCTCTTGGTCCATTTTACCTCAATCAAGAACAAGACCTGTCTAGTTTTTATTTGTTGACGAAAAAGTCAGTTAATTTTTAGTTTTTGTCCATGTGCACTTTTTTTTAAACCAGTTATAGTCTTGTTTTTGCCAGGGGAAAAAGGTTGTTGACAAAAACTATGACAAAAACAATTAGTCAACAAAATTATCACTGCTCCCTGCAAAACACTTTAATGGCTGCAGTAGGTCCCCGGCTAAAGAAGCCAACAGAACATCATCTGCAAAAAGCAAAAACGACATTTTGTAAATCTAAATTCTTGTAGATTTATATATTTTAATCAAAATGCCTCTCTATCCCTTGCTTCGTACTGTAATTAATTTAAATCAATTTACTCTGAAATACAAGTTGTGTCTTCTTGACTTGTTAGCTCCAGTTGCTTGTTTCTAATGTGAGATCTGGCAACCCTGAGCAGCTGCTTTCTTGCAGGCTCGAACAGAGAAACCAGGAAATAAACCCTGGGTTACTGGCTCCGGCTTTAATGCCCTGAGATCAAGATGAAGCCGAGGATATCAGAGAGCATGCAGCGTCAGGCTGAGACCAAATGTCTGCAGGAGGAGCTCGTAGCGGCCGTTCACGGAGCGTTTCAGGTGGCTGTGGAGATCGCGGTTCAGGAGGTCTCAAAGCTTGTTCTGCAAATAACAGAGGACATGTGTGAGGAGATGAGACGAGAGAACCAGACCCTCAAACAAAGACTGCAGGAGGCTGAAGCTCTGCTGGACTCGAACCAGCTCCTGAGAGCCCCCAAAGATCAGCCCACCTGCTCCAAATACAACCTGAAGAACCCGGATGCTGCAGCGAGCTGTGGGGTCAGAGGTGACAACCGAGCAGACCATCAGGACCCTGACCCCCCAAAACATGATCCCATGAGCAGAGGAGAAGGTCAGAGAGCAGGAGCTGGTGTGAGGGTGCAGGACGTCAGTGATGCAGAGAAGGTGAATGGATGTGCTGATGTTTGTGAAGCTGTCACTGCAGGTGAGAGGATGATCTAAAGCTTTGTTACCTTCATGTAGGGCTGCAGAAGTCACTAAAACCACAGTTATAAACGGGCACTTTATTGGGTACACCTTTCCAACGGCCTAGATAGCCAGTCAGCCAATCACAAGGTCTTAACTCAATGCATTTAGGTGTTTATACAAGGTCAAAAAGACCCGCAGGTGTTTAAACTGAGCATCAGAATGACAAGGAAGGATGAACTTAGCATGAGAACTAAGATTTTAAAGAGCCATATTGTTAGAGTGACCATATTCTGAAAACCCAACAAGAGGACCCTCAGCAGCATGTTGCGTCATGCTCAATATCTCGACAGGTAGGTACATTAGAATATTGCCCACAGTGCACCGCTTTAGTACAAAAATGAACCCTTTTACTACTATGAATATTACAGGCCGCCTGGTCTTTTTTGCCCTTTTTTCTTGGCGGTAAATGTGTCAGGAAATGCCAGACAGGTAAAAATTAAACATTCTAGCAAGTATTTGTCATTATTAAGCTGTAAATGCTTAAAACAGTGTATAATTACAAGAAAATAAAAGAGATTTGAATTGTCAACAGTTTCCTCTTTATGATTTATGATTATATTATTTATATTATTGTATTATTTAATTGTTTCTGAAATCCATAAAACATGAGCTATGATGAAAAAGAGGGTGACCAAAAAGATGAAATAGGTGGAAATAGGTGAAAATACGGCAGAAGAACAGCAAGAAAACACTCCAGAATGATCCTAATGCTACTATTTACAGTATTCTTTCACATGATTTACACAGAGCTGTGTCGTTCGTAGAGCAAGTTGAGCAAAATCCAGACAGTTTAAGGAATTTCATAAAATCCCCCCGGACATAATTTTACAACCAAAAAGGAGGACGTGTCTGGACAAAAGAGATGCATGGTCACCCTACATATTGTGCTTTTGGAATTTTACTGTGTTTAAGATGTCTTCTCTGCATGATAGAGCACTTCTACGAACAAGACAAAAAGTCTCCTCCCCATATTTATGGCACCAGCAGCTGCCAAAAATGTCTCATTCCCCTGAACTACCGTTGTGACATCACACCACTGTTTTGTCAACCGTCTAAGCCCATTGGTTCATGATAGCAAGTCCATTGCAGAGCATAAATGTTAGAATGAATGCAGCGCTGTTAACAGTATGGTGCCGCGCAGCACTTAACTGGCAAATAGGTGCTGGATTGAGTCCTAAAATGTCAAAATTAGATATCAATAAAACCTTAATGACACCTCAACAGCAGAAGTTGAAGTCCTTTACACTCCATGTTTGGCATTTTTTATTTAAATTACAGATAACTGCAGAAAATTCCTTGTATGCTGTATTCATTTTACAAACATGCAAGTAAATTTTTCATACATCGAAGCTGTTAAAACATCTTCTCTTTAAGTATTTAGAGTTTCAAAGCAGAGTATTTATTAAAGTAAAATGTGCTGTTGTTTTCAGGTGCAAGCAAAACAAAACACAACAAAAGCTTTAATTATACCCAGTTTCTTTATTAAAGGATTAAAAAATGATTGTTTTTCAGTTCCTTAAAAAGCCTGTTTTGTGCTTAGATTTGTTTTTCCTCTTTCTCCAGGGCTCCTTTTTTCATTTTTCTGTCATCCCTTCATATTTTAGTCTCAATTATGTTTTTGGACACAAAACTTAAACCAGTAACAGCTTATGTGCAAACCCAAGTCCCACCTGGAAAGATCTTGACAAAGAGTGTTATGAATAATTCATTTAAATGCTAAAGGTTAAAACACACACATGTTGACATCTGGTGTCGACTGTTTACACACATTTTCAGACACGTTTGAGTGTAAAATTAAAGTGAGAAACCTATCCCCTGTGTAATATGAGTCATTATTACAGGAACAGACTGTTGTGTGTTATTACATCCAATCCATCTCTTTTGTAGTTGTTACGCATGCACAGAAATCTCTGGTCAGTCTATAGAATTTAAAGGGATAGTTCAGTACTTTTGAAATTGTGTTGTATCTGGTACTTGACATCAATTAATCAATCAATCAATCAAACTTTATTTGTATAGCACTTTTCATACAAAAAATTTGTAGCACAAAGTGCTTCACATAAGAAATAAAATGAAATAACAATAAATGACATAAAAAGTAGAAAACTGCATACAAAGAAAATAAAAGACCCCACCCACCCTCGCAATTCACATACAACACATACACTAAATTAGTCAAATGCACGACATAAAAGGAAATTCTAAACAGAAAACAGAATTAAAAGACTGAGGAAGACTGAGGAAACGCTATCTTTAATGACATGAGTCAGTGAAGAGGCTGAAAGAGCTCCAAAAGGAGATCAAGCTGAGACCATCAGAGAGGTACGATGTTGGTAATGGGTTCAGTTATTTTGCGTAATTGTGTGAGTTTTACGTAAAAATGAGCCATGAAACTGTGTTGGATTGAATGTACGATGAGGTGAAACATTTTCAAATGCTTTATTTTTCTTCAATTTGAGTTACAAGTGACAATGACGTTCCTTTTATGTTGATGCTCAGGCTTACCTTTCACCTGCAAGCCAATACCCACAAACCTTCCTGTTGTTTGGTCTGAATTAGAGGCAAGCATATGGAGCTTTCTGCTGAATACATATCCAGTATCATTAAATAGTGCCAAACACAGAGACTTCCTGAAAGAAAATGAAGGGTTCTGAAATTTTTCCGCCCAATCATACATTCTACCCAACATAGATCTGTTGCTGTTTTTACTTTAAACTCACACAGTTATGCAAAATAACTTTACTCTTTAACAACAGTGTACCTTACAGGCAGTCTCAGCTCATTCTCCTTCAAGGTGCAGTGCTGCTGGGAGCCCTTCAACCACTTCACTACCTGATGTCAAGTACTTAATACAACCCAACCTCAAAAATGCTGAAACACCCCTTTAGTGACTCTCTGCACTAAAGAAGCATGATACTTAATTTTTACTGATGTCTAATATGCAGATATTTCTGAAGCCGTCATTGCAGATACCGATATATTGTGTCAAGAGTGCAAAGTCTGTACTTTACTAGAACTGACAAATTCCTTCCATGTTTACAGTTTATGTGTGTTAGAAACAGATGTGAAGCAAAAAAACAAGAGTTTATTCTTTAATAAATGACACTTTTGATTTATAAAAGTGGACATTGAGTGATGATGAGGTACAACATCATGGGACATTGTACATTTGGAAGATATTAGAGACAATTTATGGGATATTTATGATCAATTTATATGGTCAACATATATTGGCAAAGATTGTCATATTTGCAAATACAGATATTGGTTTGATAATCTGTACATACAGGTATTTTTTAATAAAATTTGAGGACAACATAGACATGCCCAAACTATATATATTTGTACTTTTAATTAGTTTATTTTTAAAATGAAATATAAGCTGCCATTACCATTATGTTATATAGCAGACATTTACTTAACATTTAAAGTGGTTCCATAGAAAATGTGTGTTTGTAACACATCAGAGTGAGATACTGACTTTATCTTTCAATTATGAATTATACTTTATTCATCAGTCCATTATTATGTACACTTTTCTTTTGCAGAAGTAAGAGCAGAGATGTCCCGCCTGTGTGCAGCGAGGCAGGATAGCTTTAACTCAACATCTCTTGACCTGGAAGATCAAGACCACAGCTCAGCACCGCGCCATCGAGCAGACATGAAGTCCACGTTAGAGCAGGTTCGAGTAAAGCAGGAGACACCAGAGGAGGAGACAGATGGCTCAGACTGCTTTTTAGACTCCTTTAAGGTGGAGGATTTCAGCTCTGAATGTATGTCAGAGGTCCAGTCCAAAATGCTGGAGGAGTGGAAACCAGAGGTGCTGGATAACCAGAACTTAGACCCCGACTCTGGACCTGCTCAGGGTAAGTGCCTAATATATGTGTAGGCTCTCAGTCAACGAAGGCATTGTAATCCAAAGCATTATCTAAAGAACAGCAGTTGCATGTAGTTAATGTTCTTGAAGATGGTTCCTATCTTCTCAGAGAGGTTTTCTTTGGTTATAAGGTTGGATGAGGCCAGAGCTAAGATTTAACTCTCTGTCAGTCATTGAGATGGTCGACATTATGTAGGCAACCATGGACTCTACCAGCCAGAATCATCGCTGCTGCTCTGAGATAGTGGAAAGGTTATTTTGCTCCAAATTGGAAATAGAATAAATGCATTTCCTCTGTCACACTGGTAGGTTTGTTTGGGGGGCCAGAGGAAGAAGGCATTTCTAAAAGACTATCAAATTCATTGAAAGTAACCCACCTTGAAAGTCTGTGGGTCAATGATAACCAAATATCCAAATATCAGATACACAAAGGCTAAAGCCCCATTTCTGCTGCCTATTTTAGCCAGAGTATTTCTTACATCTGTGGCACTTCGCTTTCACTTTGAGCATTGCAAAGATAGAAAAGTTGACACTTTTAGTTAATTTCACTGTTATTGTTATGAAATACTTTTTGCCTATAATGTATAAAGCCAAAGAAATTACTCTCAGATGCTTATCTGCATTGGTGTGTATAAATATTGGCACATCAGTAATAGGGATATAACGGTGTGAAAATTTCATATCACGATTATTGTTACCAAAATTATTACGTTTATCATTATTATCGCGGTATTGTTGCAATGTGCTTAAAATGTTCAAAAAGTACTTTTACACACACTGAAATCACTTAAAGTTTTATTTAGTTACAACATAATATGAATTTAAGAATGATCTGCAGTGGTCAGAGCCTGGCCCTCTTCTCCTCTCTGGTTCCTCGCTGAGGTCTTTCTCAACAATCCAGCCAGGCCTCTCCCCTCTGATGCTGCTTTGGGGCAGTTTGTGGTGGAGGTGCTGCTGCTGCTTTGTGGTTCTTCCCTGCCTCCCTTCCCGAAGACTTTTTTTCAGCATTTTCTGCAGACAGGGGAATCGTCTTCAAAGCTGATATTTTTAATCATTTCTATAATGTTTTTAAATCTCTGTCAGTCTTGCTGTCATATTTCATACCTGTATTTTTTTTCTACAGCTGCCTCAAATCTGACCTCCCACCTCCCTCCACCCTCAGAGCCTCCATCCCTCTCCTCAGAGCTCCCAAATGTCCTCCAGCTTGTAGAGCCTGCTCCTGTCTTAGAACCCCCCTCCCAGGTTTATGGGGTGCGTGTCCGAACCCACCGCAGCCCTGCCAACCTCTACGCCTGCAAGTCCTGTGGTCAGATGTTCCACCAGCCCAGCCTGCTGCGGCGTCACTACGGTCAGTGTCCTCTCAGGCTGCAGCAGCAGCAGTGTTTCCAGCAGCCCGTCCTGGGAGGCAAGAGGACCCGACTGCAGCTCTACCCGCCAGGCTGCAGCCCCTTCCGCTGCACTGTGTGCAACCGGGAGTTCAACCGCATGGAAAACCTCAAGACTCACCTCCGCATCCACACTGGGGAGAGGCCGTACACCTGCTCTGTCTGCTCCAAGTGCTTCCGTCACTCCGGGGCGTTAACCAGGCACTTCAGGATCCACACCGGGGAGAAGCCCTACGTCTGCGGGCAGTGTGGGAAGTCCTTCAGGAACCCTGGAGGGCTTAAATTTCACCAACGCTGTCATACAAAATAGAAACAGTAAAGGGACTCAGGGTATTTATTTAAATCAAGAAGAGTGGTATGAGATATTATACATCACTTTGAAGGTATTTAAATCATTTTAGGGGTTCGACTGACTGTGCTCCTCAGCTGAGGGGTCCTTAAACATCACTAAAAGTCTTTGAAAGTCTTGAACCAGATTTTTTATAGTTAAGGTCAGAAATGTCTTAAAAAGTCTTAGTTATGCTAGAAAGTGCTCATACATTCCAGATGACATTGTCTCAGACTGGTTCACACTGTTGATTATAATTTATATGATTCATCTTTTTGTTGGTTTTGTTTGTTGGTTTGTAATTCATTTTTTGCGTCTTTTGCCGAAGCATATCCTTCAAGAAAGAGAGGAAGATCAAGAAGAATCAAAGTAGGGCATGGATGGCAGTAGCAAACAATGAGTATGATTAAGCAGGTACAAGAAGCACAAAACTATAAGTAAACTAGAAAGCACTTGGAGAGTGCAAACCTCTGCCAAGGTAGCTCACATATTGCTGTTTCATCTATAAGCAGTAGTTCCATGATAAAGTGACCATTATGAAAAAGCACAACTGTCAGGATTTTAAAGTGTAAAGTTAATCTTGGAGAGTAAAAAGCTATCATTAGGCCACTGTGGTGCTGTCACATAGAAGTTTGACGTAGAAGCTACTACCATACTCCAAACTTTTGCTTCTTGTTGTTAATTCTTGTTTCAGCTTAGCGTGACATGATCACACACTTGATTTTTGTATGACAATATTATGAATATAATAATTTAACTTGAATACAATATTCGGATTTGAGACAGTGGCATCACAGCAGCATTTGAATATAGTTGATCCTGTGAACACTACAGGCATTTGGGTGGATTAGCTGACCATGTGATTATGGGAAATATAAGTTAATGATGAGTGGCTCCTGAAAGGTCATAGTATCCCTAGTTTACATGCATTTTAAAAGTTCAATTTCATTGGACAAAAATTCAACTTTTTTACATCCATTGAAATTTGCTGCATTTTCAACGATGGGTCGTGAGTATTCGTGATCACATCCATATCATGTCATGTGATTCATATTCTGATCTTGTTCCTGTTATTTAATCATATTTAATTATTCAGTATTGATGGTCTATAAATCAGTTACCTCTCAGCTGTTGAATTTTAAAGAGTGTGACATTGTGAAGACTGTAGCTTTTTTAGAGAGGAATTTTTAAGTGGCCCTTATGGACAATTTTGATATTTTTTACAGTGACTTGTAAGAAAGTAAGATCATGTTTTATATTCCTAGAATGCTGCTTTCATTGTTATTGCTTTTTATGTTTGATGTGCCTATAATGTACTTAAAATTGCCCTTGACTACAGTGTATGGAAATAACTCAGTTTTACTCATAAAAGTACAGAAATCTCTGAGATGGGAACAGTACATGTCATCTTTTACTGGACTAGAAATAAACTGCAATATTTAACTTTCATTGTTGTAATATATGACTGTGTGTTGTAATGGACGCTGCCCTACTGCACGTGGCAAGTGAACTTTGGCTCACCCTACTCAGACCTAGATTCAATGTTGAGGCTTAAGGCCATCTAATTATGACTCTGCGTGAACATCCAGCCCTGTCAATCACATCCCTGTTTCTAAAACGAGAAATCCTAGAAAAAAAACATTAAATTATATTTATTTATTATATTATATTTAGACCAAATCATTTTTTTTAACCAGGCTGTCAAGGTGTTCATTCAGGCCATAACACCTCCAGGGTTACTGCAGCCAGCCTCAAGTGGACACTCTAGGAACTGCAGCTTTAGGCACTTCTGCATGGGCCTCCATTTTCAGCCCTGGAGGTTGCCAATTGTAGGATGTCACACTGGTAGGTCTGTTTTGAGGGGCTGGGGGAATTAGTCATTTCAAGCAGCTTCTGGTGCCATAAACAGTGGGGGAGAGGGAAGAGTCTTGGATGTACTCTATCACACAGAGGAGACACTATAAACACACTAAAGGACATATAAAACTCAAAAAAGGGCTGTTAGATCTAGCAAAGGCTGCACTCAGCCTAGCTGTAACATCATCATAGCAAAAACAAAGGCTCAGCATTTTTAGGAGAGACCTTACATTTTCAGTCAATCTTTATTTGTATAGTGCCAAATCATAACAAGTGTTATCTCAAGACACTTTACAATAGAGCAGGCTGAAGCCTCACTTCATAGATACATGCATATATACAAATATAAAATATACATTTATACATATAATTACATCAAGCCCACCAAGAGCACTGCCCTAGGCCAACCTACAGTACAGTGCATCTGTAGGAGGTTCAAAGTAACAGTGGCAAGAAAAAAAAACTGTTTAGTAGGTGGACAGAGACAAATGGACTTATTTAAGAATTAAAGGTAGTGGCAGACCCATGGGCCAGTCATAAGTCTGTCCTCATCATATTTGTCTCTGCTGAATAAAGATTTATTAAAGTTAGTTCCTTTGAGATGTCATTTTGCAGCAGGCAACAATAAAAGAAATATATTTATGTAAGTTGCCCTGATCTGTTAATTGTTAGTATTTAGGTCAAGATAAAAGGCAAAATAAAAAAAAAAAATCAAATCAAAATAAAATAATTATAACATAGAATAATAAAATAAAATAAATTAAATAAAATATCATAAAATAAAATAAAAATAAAACAATAATAAAAATAACAAAAAAACAAAATAATCACACAATATTCAAAATAAAACTAGAAAAGCACTCAGAGGGCGCAGACCTACGCCAAGCAGCTTCGGTCACGGTGATCCGGATCACCCCCAAAATTTATTCATTTCTTCCATATCCCATTTCCGACAATTCCTGAACATTTCATCCAAATCCGTTCAGAACTTTTCAAGTTAATTTGAACACGAACAGACAGACAAACAGACAGACAGATAAAAAAAAACATAACCTCCTTGGCGGAGGTAATAAAAAATAATAGGCTAATTGTCTTTTCTTTGCAAACCCTCCGTGGGCCCCTCAGGGCTCCAGAAAGCTCCATCCCTCCGCCCTTTGCCACTTCACAGGGTTTTTTATAAGTAGAAAGTAGCAGCTCCAGTCATTGAGCCCAACTCTGTACTGTCAGGATCATACAATCATCCGACTCGGTAATCGACTGCTTCAGACATCATCCTCTCTGTTATCCATTATGTAGCCTGGATTAAAGGAGGAAGTGGACGTGGTCACAAGGAGCTAACGAGGCTAGTAGCCACAACAACCCGTCCACAAACTTAAATATCCGCTTTATTCGTCTGTTTTTAACTCTTTATTCAACAGCGTCGTTTTTCTGAGTGTCTGTAGTCGCTGTAGAGCAGTCTGCTGTCATGATAAACGGACTGGTCGTGTTTGGAGGCTCCTCTTTCCTCCAGTGTGATGATTAGCTCGGCCTGAGCTCCTCTCTGCTCTCCGCTGCTGCTGCGTCTCCACACGGCTGCTGAGAGAGCTCTGCCCGGGGTAAGACATCCTCACCTCAGCCAGTAATACAGAGGAGAGAGTGATAGCTAGACTGTGGGAGGAGTAATGCCTTCATGGAGGTCTTTGTTATCGAGATAACTTTCCTGTTTGACAGCTTCCTGCAGGCCAAAGCACCCTGACTATCCGATGGGGAGATGCTGCTCCTTTATACATTTATTTATATTTTTATGAATATTTGTTTTAGTCCAGTAAGCTGGTCTGAAGAGAGAACACCATTATAGTACATAGGGCAGGGCAATACATCGTTTAAATCGAATTATTTCTGCAGATTTAAAAATTAACAATCGAGATTTTTTGTGATCAAATTTTCATTTCCGTTTGACAATTTGGCAAGAGATTACAAAAAGTAAATACTACAGAGCTTGGGGGGCGTACATTTCTGTATTTAAATATACCTATGCATAAGCCCACTGCTGGATTCTTTCAGGTACCAGTACTTAAATTGATCAGGCAAGCAGTTGTCTGTAGCCCCTTAACCATTGGTAACAGGGATGCACGATATTGGATTTCCGATACGCTGATATTTTTTAATTCATTATCTTTGATACTGACACTGATATATGTGGTCGAGCACTAGCTCTGTACCTTACAAAAATAGACTTTTTTCTTTCAATGTCACAGTATATTTTTGTGAGGAACAGATATAAAACAATAAAAACATCATTTAATTCTTGCAAAAATGAAACCCTTGATTTTTTTTAGTACCCATGCAGTGATGAGAAGGTGCATCAATATTGTACATTTGTGTAATTTGTCGATATTCCAGTCGATATATGGCTGATACATGTGGCCGATATATCGGCTGTAAATATCTGCAAAAATTTCATTATCAGCCGATACAGATATTTAACTTCTTAGGCTGATATCGGCCGATACTGACATTAAACTGATATCGTGCATCCCTAATTGGTAAACATGTTAAATTATACATGTATATGAAAAACAAATAACCAAACAAACAAACAAATAACAGTAAAAAAGAAGTAATAAAGGTAACAAAACAAAACCCCCATCCCAATCCAGGCCCCTAGCCACATAAAAAGAAAAACAAAACTTTTAAAATACCTATTTATTCAAGCACTTTTGGAGGTCATTTATTACCATAGACCACATCTCAGTGACAGAGTCTTCACTCCGTGTCTGCGGGCAATGGAAATCTGAGATTTTTTTTATTGACTTATTCCAATTGTAAGATGTTGCAATGTGTGAGAATATAATTACTGAAAATGTACATTTTTCATGATGGTAGACCTGTCAGGTTTTGCAAAAGCACTTTTACAGTCTTGTATTTTTTGTTTAAATGGGATTAAATCCTGATCAGAGAGTTCAATTTTAATACAGTGAAATCGCTCAGCCTTCAGTGTTTATGGAGAAAAACCTGCCTACGTTTGAACTACATAATCAACATTTCATGACACACACTTTAATTTTAAGAGGAGAATTCTGTTTGGTTAGGGAATATATTTTGAAACCATAAAGGCAACACTTGATTTATGTATTTTTTTGTGTCAGTTTTTTTGGAGTAGGAAAAGATTGATCAAAATCATTAATCGAGTGTTGTGAAAAAAAATCGGGGAATTTATCTGTAGGCCATTTCACCCAGCCCGGCATTATTGAACATTTACCTGACGTCTTTCTGTTAAATTGCCTGCTCAAGGCTCCGAAGTGTACTGTACTTTAGTTGGGTGTGTCAGAATTTGTCGTAGATTTGTTGTGAAACCTGACAGCAAAAGAAAGAGGCACATGCTGCTGATGCTGACAACTCTGGTGCGTCTTTGTGTACAACATCATAAGCAACCTTCAGCAACACAGATCTTATGTAAATCTGAAAACAAAAGAAAAACAGGTTTGATTGACTGTTTGTTTTGGCTCTAAATGTGTACATGTGTGTTGTGTTTGTACCGCCTGAGCTTCAAACTGTCACAATCAATGATTAGGACTTAGATATTTGTTGAGTTTGTATTCAAACAAATGTACCTGGTAAAAATAATGATACGATATGGAATACATGGTCCACAATAATGATATAATCACGATGCAGCGATTCTGCGATAATTGATATATGGCAAAAGAAATAATGCAACAATATGTCACAATAATCAATTTTGTCTCTCCCTTTAATGTTGTAGAAGCCGAAGTGTATCCATACTTTGGATTTATAAGTGGCTGGGGTATCCTTCAGTGTACTTTACTTTGAGCTGATGTCCAACATTTCCACTCTGTTAACTTTCTCTTCTTCGGCTGGTGATTTCCATTCAAGTTTTACTCATTCAAGTGTGGAGCGCCCCCTGGAGGAGCCAGCAAGTAGTGTCTCAGGGAGCTAAACCAACAGGGACATTCAGCATGTTTAAAGCGCACTATTTTATTAATTAAAATATTGCTATTTGGCGCCGGCATATCGATTATCGTATCGTTGGAGGGAAGACGATAATAATCGCCATATTGATATTATGCTATCCTATTGGTGACTCTTAATTGTTCTTAGTGTGACTGTGCATGTGTGCAGTGTTCATTTTGTTGAATAATTATTTTCGTCATAGTTTTCATAGATAACCTGTTTTCCCCTGACAAAAACTAGACAGCAACTAATAAGAAGAAGTACACATGGATAAAAACTAAAACTAAATTAACTGACATTTTCATCAACAAATAAAAACTAGACTAAAATGTTTGACAGAGACTTAATCCAATCAGACCTAGTTTGGTCATGTAGAAAGTAGAGACAAGTTAGGAATATATCCAATCACAGCTACTTTGGTTGTGTGGAAAGGTTGGATGAGTTAAGAGGGACATCCAATCACAGCTGCCTTAGCTTCAATGTGGTGGGATAAGTTGGGGAGCAATCCAATCAGAGCTACTCTCTTTATGAATTGATATATTCATGTAGAGCAGGTTCACTGTTTGTTGTCAGTTCTGGTATTGTAACTGAGATGCTCTGCCAGGTCGCCTAAATAAAGGTGACTGCATTTCACACAAAAGTTCAATTTGTTTCTGTTCATTTATACATTCAAACTTTACTATCATTCAGTAAAGGGTTATTAGATGTTTCAATTTATCCAAGTGTAAAACAGACTTCAGGAATTCAAGGAAACATAAAAAATGCCTTACACTTTGCACTTCATATTTTAGTCGACTAAATTTACAGTAGATTCCTTCAACTAAAATGTTGTGAAATTTCATCAACTAAGACTAGACTAAAATTAAAACAATTTAGATGACTAAATTATGACTGAAACTGAAAGATATTTTAGGAAAAAGACTATAACTAAAACTAAATTAAAAAGTGCTGTCAAAATTAACACTGCATGTGTGAACAGAGTGGTGCAGGGATGATGGATTTTTGTAGGTCAACCAGGAAGTCAGCATCACGCCGATTCCCTCGACTAACAGCCTGTGGGATTTTTCAACATGTTCTTCAATCGTTTGTGATAATAAGCTCCATGATTATCGAAAGGTCATGACATTTCACATGTTCACTATTATAATCTAACTTTATCATTTTTAAGGCTTAAATGCCATCTATGAGAAATGAATATTGTTTATCAGAAAATGATCAGAAGTGATTATGTGCCTTTATTGTAGTCCTTGTTAGCAGTTTGTTAGCAACTGTTCCTTTTAAAATCACATGTTTGTTTTGAAATTCAAAAGTGCAGCAATGTCTGCTGTTGCAGAGTGAAATGTGCAAATCTCAGATTCATGTGTTTCTCAGACCTGCATTTATCTGGTATTCTGACATTGTATTACAGCCAAATATATCCAGATCTCTTCCTGTAATATTGCATCGGGCAACACTTATTCAGCATATCTACATCAAATTCTACTGACTGTGACTTTTTCCAGATCCAGTGATGCTTTATCTCCACTTTTTCTGAAGTGTAACAGATTAATTATTTCTGATATCAGTACTCTACGAAGTGAACTTTTATTTTTAAAGTCAAAACATGAGTACAGAATTGCAAGGTAGCTTTAAAAATGTTCTTTATTTCCAACTCTAAAGTAAACTATTATTCAACTAGAAGGACCAATAACCTGAACCTACAACTGTATCATACATTTGAGGTCAGTGTTCCATAAAACACTGCAGCGTTCAGTCATGGAGCACACATTTTAATTTACTTGCAGAGTCTCTGTCCCGTCCAGATACAGATTGAGGCTAAAGAAAATGTTTTGATGTCGAAAACATTTTGTTCCTGATGATCAAATTTCAATTTGTTTGAGAAAATACGGTTAATTTACTTTGTTTTGTTAGATTCTCTTTCTGTGTTGGCTTACACTCTCATTTAAGTCATATTTATTTTATTATTAGAGTTTTTTTTGTTTGCCTGTATTTCTTTTATTATTATGATTTTATGTTTTTTTCTGTTAATTTTATCTGTGTTTACTCTTAAGGTGAGGTTTGTAATTAAGCCCACGTTGGGTTTCTACCTCACCTGCACCTGTGAATTAATCTTAGTTTCTGTTTTCTTTGACTTTTCTTTACATCTGTGCAAGTAAACAAATAAATAGATACATAAAATAAGCAAACCTTTTTTCAGGTATTATCTGAAAAGCTATTCTGAACTTCCCTCGGCGTTGGGACATGGGAAACAGAGGTGCTAAAACACTGACACTGCAGTTTGTGCAGAGACTGTTGAGTTTTATCACAACATTAACCAGCATTTTTACACTCGATGGATTTATTAGGGATGCACGATAATGGATTTTTGCAGATATTTTCAACGTCAATATTACCGATATCAGCAATCTACTCTGCTTCACTAAAACTGACGTTTTCCCTTAATGTTTAATGTTTGTGTTAGAAGCCAGTATGAAGCAGGAAAACAACATTTTCCTCTGTAATAAATGTTGCATGTCTCACTACCTGAACTTGGCACGCTGCACTTTAAAACCCTTAATGATGTTTTTTTACTTTCTAATTTATTATGATTATTACTGTCATTTTAATATTTTATTCTTGGGTAGCTTTTAAATGTTTTTACGTGTTTTTTTGTGTGGTTGTTGATGTCCTATGTAGTTTGTGTGTTTTTATGCTCTCTGTGCGTGACAAATTCCCTCAGGGGCAGTAAAGTTTTGACTTATTCAGTTTATTAATGCATTTAAAACTGGACATTCATTGATGATGAGGTAAACATCATGCTACGGTTGGACATTTTGCCAATATTATGGCCAATGTATTGGATATTTCTGGACGTTTTTTATGGTCAAAATTTTGGCAAAATATTTATTTCTTCTGATATTGATTATGAACTTTTTAGGTAAATATCTGCCGATACGGTATTGGTATGAAATATCGTGCATCCCTAGTTTTTGTCACGGCAGCTGTTAAGATGACTTTGAAAGTTATAAACTGTAAGAATGATGGTTTTTCTGACCTAGATAACTGTTTGGAATATTAAAGATAATTTAAATCCTCTACTAATCTGTATATTTAAAACATAAAATCTGTAATGTTTAAAAACTGAAGGAGACATTTTAGTGCTTGAATTCTTCTTGTACCTTCAATTTACTCATAAATCATCGGGTATGGTGAGTAATATACATGTTGGCATCTTTTCTTCTTATAACACCAGCCTGTCCTCCTCTCCTCTGTCTCTACAGGAATTATGATGCACTGCACTGCGTCCCAGGACCCCTCACAGGGTGCAGGGGAAGGGGCCGAGCTGGTGCACTCATTATCTAAAGAGACCCCCGGATCTCCTGATGCCTCTGAGCTGGGGAGCCCGCGCTGTACGCCGAACTTTGACCTCCTCAACATGGTGGTGTCCTATAAGAGAATGGCTCTGTTTCTGGAGCCGGTCACAGATGCAGTGGAGCTGATGCGCTACCTACTCGGGTGTGTAGGATATTAATGTTTATGTTTATGTTTATGGTTAGAAAAGCCAACACCATGATACAGAGTGAAGTTAGCTGAGTATATTGATTGATTAATTGATTGATTAACGAACCACAGTATTCTGTCTTTAATTCAGATTTGCACAACAGCTTTTTAACTGGTCTATAAACTACACACTGTATATTTCCAGATCTACAACAGACAATGATGGTTTCGATGATTTCTTCTCTTTAGATGGAAGATGCCCGTGTGCTCTCTGCTGGCCTGTGTGTTCCTGAATGTCTTCTTCTGCACTGTCACTGAAGGTAACCTGAAGCTTGAGGCCTTCATATGGACTCTGCTTCTGTTTGGGGCTTTTTAATTGAATAATTTATAAACCTCTTCTGTGTCAGTGGGTTGGTTCTCAGTGGGTGTGTTGGCTGTGTCGGCGCCTGCTGCCCTGGGTTACCTGCAGGACAGGTGTGGGGGCAGAGCGTCGGAGGATGAGCTCCAGAAGAGGCGCTTCCACGCTGTGCACCGCAGAGACATGCAGACTGTTCACCTCACCAAACAGGAGGCCATGCTGGAAGTCAAAGACCTGTAAGACTCTGATCAGTGTGCTGCAGGGATATAACTGTGGCTGAGTGCTAAAAAGAAAAGCCTCCCCTCAAATAACATCATGACCACAACTCCCTAAAAACAGAATTTCAAAGAGGACAGGATTAAAACTAATTTATTTCTAAAAATGTGTCTCATTACACAAACAGTTGTTTATCCTTGAGGCCTGTTTGATTCTTTTCATAAATCGAGAATTTTATAAATCTAAATAAAAATGAAATCAAATCATCAAAATTTGTTTCCTGAACACATTTCCTTAAAGCTTAGCCTAAAGCCACACACTCAACTGGGCACATTTTTAATTGCTTAAACAAAATATTCAAACTTACACATGGCAAGAAAAGATTGAGTATTTTACTGTGAGTGTTTTGTTTTGTTTTGATTTGATAAGTGTTTTATTTTTTTATGTTAAGTATTCTTTACTGGTTGGTGTTGTAGGGTTTCAACTGCAAAATAATTTTATTTTAAATCAAATGAGAACCTGTTTTTTCAATATTTTGAAATATTTTAAAGATTTTGTATGCTTGTTTTCTATAGTAACCTGTATTTTCTGTTGATATTTCAAATCAAATCAAGTAGGAATATACAATATTGTATTTTTGCCAATATCCCAATTTGCCAATATTCCTGAAATCATCATCACAGTGTTCTTTAGTCATGAGTCTGCACTCTTCACTCAGTTAAGACTATTCTGTGTCTTACCCTGAGACAGTTCATATTATGTTAGACACAGACTGAAACAAGAAAACAACATTTTATGCTCTAATAAACAATATTCTTGATTGATGCAAATTCAGACATCTGGTTAGCACATCGTTGTTTGTGACCCAACACAGGCTTAGTTAGTATCTTAAGTATCCCATTCTTCTCACAAAACACAAACAGTTGTTCATCCTTGAGGCCTGTTTGATTCATTTCATGAATCAGGAACTTTGTAAATCTGATTAAAAGTCAAATTGAACCATCACAAATTTGTTTCCTTACAGCTTAGCCTGAAGCCACTGACTCCACTGTACACATTTTAATCACTAGTTTTCCTTAAATATAACTGATTTATTTTAACAGCATTCTGTCAAAAAAAAACAAACCTTCTAACTCAATGTTGAAATGTAAATTAGCCATCCCCTTTGTAGGAGAAACAAAGGCATTTTTATTGTACTGTGTGAAATTTTTCACTCAGTGTTTGTTCATTTGTGGGTAGAAATGTGTCTTTGTTCTCACACTGTTTGTGTTTGTGGGTGTTTTTCCGTTTTCTTCATCAGGTTGAAGCACCTCGACGACATGCTATCATCTGCCTGTGTGTCAACTGAAGCTGTTTACAAGGTCCTGTACTGGGATAATCACACCAAGTCATCGAGGTCTGCCTCCACACAGCACACATTTTACAGATGTATCTCATAATCACTAATCAGCTCACAGCAGCCAAGTCATTTGTTTTGTTTTTATGCCAATGCATGGGCAGTAGAAAAAGAAAATATCCTTCCACAAACATGTGTTTATGGTGATAGTCATAGTTAGTAGTTAATGTTAGGCAGACACCACAGTAAACTGGAGTTCATCTCCACAAGGCTACTGCTGACAATGAAGATCCAG
Organism: Cetoscarus ocellatus; assembly: GCA_037902135.1. Taxonomy (NCBI): domain Eukaryota; kingdom Metazoa; phylum Chordata; class Actinopteri; order Labriformes; family Labridae; genus Cetoscarus; species Cetoscarus ocellatus. The sequence goes on from JBAMNC010001852.1 coordinate 485,935, forward strand.
AAGAACCGACAAGGGAGCAGAAAAAGAACTGATAAACTGAAACAATGATGGCATTAGTATCAATAAAATCAGACTGATTAGCATCCCTGGTCACCAGGCTGTTGTGCCAGTTTAAATGTGCAATCATTACATCTGTTGTGTTATACAGGGTTTCTAAACATTATTGATTTTGTAAATTATTGTTGGCTTGAACAAAATATTCATACTTAAGTACAGCATGGAAGGATTGAGTATTTTACTGTGAGCAAAATAATTACGTTTTAAATCACATAAGAATCTGGTGTGTGATTTTTAATTCTTAAAAAAAAGTTAGAAAATATTAGCTGCACATGGTCTCATTTTGTATCATGTGCACATTTTGGATCATAAAAGTATATTAATGTCCTCCAGCAAAATATACTTTTGACCCAGTTTAACTTATTTGAAGGCAAGCTTACACTTTAATTGTTGTCCAGCTCTGAGTAGAAGCCTCTATTGCTTTCAATTCATGAAACAGCTTGACTTTCAAAGAATTGAAAACAACTAAAGGGGGGAATCTTAGGTTACATCATTGAAGCAGTCAGCAGAAATGTGAGTAACAGAAAGTGATGTTAAAGTTTCTCACGTTCATTTAATTTATTATATTGATTAATACACTTATATTTGTATGAGGTAAAAATACAGAAACAATTGTGTTTATTTGTCTCTAAAATCAAAGTTCTGGATCAGATTATCTGTATATTTTAAGGAAAATCTGTACAAATGTTACAACTGTCCCCGTTCGCCTCTGAAAAGTTCTGTCTAAATCTGTGACACGGATTGAAAAACTCTCCCTGAGCAGAGGCTGCACAGGCTGTGGATATTCCTGTCAGCCTTTTTGTTGCTCTCAATGAAACTGTTTGCAGTTGAGGTTTTCTCTTGCCATTCCTGTTAAGTCTCATCGATGTGAAACACTCACTGCTGGGTTGTGTGTGATGTGCGCACCAGTGACTAACAAATTTAATTTATTTTTTATGATCTATTTATTCTATTTATCTATTCTATTTATTATTTATAATCTATTTTTTATATTTAGTTATATTTCTGTTTATATCTATCTTTCAGAACTTATTAACTGCTATGAATGGTGCTACTGGAACCTTAATTTCCTTGAGGGAGTCTTCCAAAAATATAAATATCTGTCTAATCTAATCTAATCTAATCTAATCTAATCTAATCTAATCTAATAACTCAAATGTAACGCACCATCACAATGCCTGTCTAAGGTTCTTACATTTCTGCTGTAAACAAGCTGTTTTTGTGTGCTTCATTTTTGCACTAGTTATCGTAAATTCCTTGATGCTGCAGAAGCTTCGTCTTGAGATGTCTGTCCAATTTGTAAAGCTAAGCTTCACCTCGGCACACCTCCTAAATCACCTGCTTGATTCCAAAGGCTCTGGTGAAGCCAGTGTTTATAAACTCACCTTCATCATTTCTGACCTAAACTTTGGGAAAGGCTTGTGTAATGCGTAAATGTGACTTTCTAACAACCTTAACTGATGTTATCTCTCCTTTAAGGTTTTATGGTGCGATGTTGATATTAGTGTGTCTGTTGTACGTCGCTCCTGTGGGCTGGGTACTCGCTGGGCTCAACAGCGCCATCTTCTTGTGGAACAGAGACTTCTGCAGAGGTTAGTTCACACCACACCAAAGAATCAAACATAAACACATTTCTAAAAGCATCAAACAGAATTTAGGAAGATTTCTCACATGCTTTCAGTTCTAATGGACCTCCGGAAGCTTGCTTACATCGGCCCGGCCGAGACGTCAGAGGGGACGGTGGAGGAGCAGGAACTGGGACACTTACTGGACAGGACACCCACCCCCACAAGTCTGGAGGTCAGAGGAGGGAAGATGGTGCAGGAGAGTCAGATATGTGTGTGTGAATACTGAGGGATTAAGTGTTTGTGGTTTACATTAAACCAACCCAGACTATAAGCATCTCATCAGCTTTATCTCATGCTGTCATCATCATAAGGCAAATAAATCCATGCAGAGATCTGTGGAGACACTTTCTCTCTTCAGACTTTAATCTCTCACTGGGCCATCGACAGAGACCCAGATTAAAATGATTTTAATTGCTTGGAGGCCTCAATATTTTTTTATTTAGATATACAGACATTTTGAAGTTGATGCCTGTGACATAACAAGAACAGTTGAGACAAGTGCAGAAAAGACTGACATTTTTAAATGCTCAAAAACACCTGAAATTATCCAAATGCAGGTAGATCAGTTAAATGGAAACTAGGGATGCACAGTATTATTGGTTTGATATCGGTATCGGCTGATATCAGCCTAAAAAATTAAGTATTGTGTTGCCCGATATTGAAATATTTACAGGTATTTACAGCCGATATATCGGCCACACGTGTCAACCATATATCAGCTGGAATATCGGCAAATTACACAAATGTACAATATTGATGCACCTTCTCATCACTGCGTGGGTGCATTTATACTTCAAGGGTTTCATTTTGCAAGACTTAAATGCAGTTTTTCTTATTTTACATCTGTTCCTCACAAAAATATACTGTAACACTGAAACAAACGAGTCCATTTTTGTTAAGTACAGAGCTTGAGCTCTTGACCATCGCATCGGTGATAATGAATTAAAGTTGTATGGAGAAAAGGTGATGATACACAGTGGTAAACATGCCCATGTCCCATCTTTTTTTGGAACATGCTGCAGGTATCAAATATCAGAACATGTGTTTATTGGTAGTTCCAGTTTTAACAGCGTAGATTTATCATCCTCACCCACATTACATGAACAACAGAACTTCAGAGCTTAAATTTTAGCTCTTTGTTATTTATTGAAATGTTTGTGTGTGTGTTTATAGGACCTGTCTCCTGGCAGTGTAGAAGAAGCTGAGGAGGCGGAGCCTGATGATGAATTTAAAGATGCCATTGAGGTAAATGCCTCTCTTTTTATTGTAATTTTTATTTATATTTTTCTGAGTGTTTAGTGTACTTTTGCAGTTTGAGTTCTGTAAAGACTCTGTTTGGTTCCCTCTGTCTCTCCATTATAACATTACATCAGTTAATGTGTTGTGAGTAGCTCAGCATGTGAACCATTTTTAACAGCTTTTCTCCCTCAGAATGTGAAATTTGTAAAAGAAAGGGAAAGTTATTTTATTCCGTAAACATCCTCACCTTAAAAGAAAAAGTAAGCAGTGGAGGTGGATGGAGTGTACAGCATGTTGTTGTCTACGTACCAGCTCTGACTGAAAGCCCCCTAGTGGTGAATTTGCATACTGCACATTTAGCCCTCACAGCTCCAGGCTGGATTTTTGCTATTTTCTGTCCATTTTCATTGTAATGATGTGTGTAAACGTTCAACCCTTTTAAGCAGAATCACATTGAAGATTAAGAATGTAAGATTGGTGATTATTAGGGATAGTAATTGATAGGATTTTACTGATACCAGTGCCATTATCAATTCTGCTTTTTGATCCAATTCTTTATCCATTTCTATGGATTTCCTGCGCGAATAAAAGCAGGTCTGCACAGGTTTTGAGGGTCACAAGCACCAAAGACATGGCTCTACTGAATTTTATTGCTATTCTGCAAAGAGAAGTGTTTCAGTGTGTTGTTGGTTTGAAAAATCACGCTATACACTGTGTCTTGGCACCGTGTTGTGTTAAATTAAGCTGAACTTTCAGCTGCGTCTCTCCCATGATGTCTTCCATGACATCCTTTTTGCTGACTGCCTCTGATGAGACGTTGGTTTGCGAGGCAGCCAGATACTGGTAGAAAGATTTGATAGCGGAATTGTTACACAGAAAGACTGATGATATTGATTCTTACAGCTATTTGTTATCGATTCTCAATTGGAATTGGTTTTTGATTCCCATCCCTAGTGATTTTAAGTTGTATGACTACAGAGACAAAGCAAAAACTTGAAGCAAAATCTCTCAGAACGTCATACAAATCACTGAAAATCAATGATGAACAAGCCTTTTCACATCTGGATATGGTTCTACCAAGCCTTAGCTGTCTGGAAAACATGATTTAAGTATGCAAAGAAACTTGCAGCAAAAGCTAGTAGAATATTTATATTATTTCCCCATACGTTTTTTGCTCGTTTTCATCATTTGTGCCAATTTTGGAAGCAATATTTGTCTCAAATGTGAAAAGGGCCACATAACATTACTCAAACATCCATTGATTTTTTTGGAAAATGACGGCTAACTCTTGCCTCTTGTCGACCTTTGGCTCCTCATGATTGGATACTGTCAATAAAACAATAGAATAAGACATTGTGCACAATTTATTGGTCAACAGCCCAATAGAAAGTTGTCTTCTTCTCTAAAGGTCAAACTGAGGTCTTGAAACATCACTGCTACTGTATGTTTATCACATAAGAAAATTGGAAAAAAAAATCACAGGTTGCAGATTTATCACTGTGGATCCACAAATACAAAATGTCTAAAAAAAACTGCACTTCATGGTTGGATTAAAAAGAATTCCACAAGGGCCAATTTGACCTGAAACTTTACATAAGTTCTTTACAACTCTCTGTTGTCATTCAAACAGTCACTCAAAACTTACCTGTTCATAAATGCATATGACCCCTAACCACCCATAGCTTTTTTTTTTTATTTTATTTTGTTTTGTTTTGTTGCTATCCTTTGTAAAGTGTCTTTGAGTCTTTTTGAAAAGCGCTATATAAATTTGATGCATTATTATTATTATTATTATTATTATTATTATTATTATTATTATTATTATTATTATTATTATTATAATAAGTTGGCAAAAGAGTGACCTTCAAACAGCTTCATAAAGAAGAGCACGGTGATCCCATGGAGCTGGAGGGCTGAAATACAGCAATCACAAAACAGTGGTCCCCAAGTGTCAGGAAGTTCTGAAGCCACTCCATTATAAAAGAGCTGATTTAAATGTGTGAATCACAGCATAGTCCCTTGTTATCACATTTTTTCCTCTTATTTTATGTCACATTTTTTCCTCTGCTGTCCAGGAGCACTCATTGTCCCTGCAGGTGAGTGTTTCCCCCCCTGAACTCTGCCCCACATCTCTGTAGAAAAACATGACACATGAATGATGACTTCATGTGTTAAAACTCCTGTCTCCTAGTGTAGTCCTTACTCTCCCTATGAAGCATGATTTACATACAGTCCAGTGTATGCAGTCACATCAATGTCAGTGTTTGTGTAACGTTGTTCTCGTGTGTTGTTCTGCTCCCCGGTTAGGAAACCCCTCTGGTCTTAGTGGTAAGTGGATAACACCCATGCATCCTCCATCCATTCTTTGGCATGAGTTATGTGACAGTTAAAGTAACAATCTCATCAAAAAGACTGTTCGTCCATTTTAAGTGTGCATTACTGGCATTGGTTATGACTCATCATGCATATATGATATCAGCTTAGTCCTTAATTCATATATGAAATCGGTTTATTGGAAAGCATCATTTCTTCATTCTTCAACTTTTAAAAGATTACACAGAGAGCATGTATCAGAAAACTGCATGTGCTGTTTTAATGTGAGACTCAGTCCCTTTCTCTAGCTTGGTGTTGTTTCACAGTTTGATACATCATGGCTGTTCTCAATTAGAGGCCACTTTGGATTTAGTGTCTGTTTATGGTCATTGCTCTTGCTGGATCCTCTCCTGAGGTATATGTGCTTATCATATCTATATGAACTTCAGTTGTTGTTTAGATACACCAACACTTTTTTTTCTTTTTGTGTCTTTCCTCTCTCCTGAGTCCATGACAAGCAGATAGACACCATTCTTTTGACTGTGCATGCAGCAAAAAGGAAGAGACGGGTAAAGCTCGCTCAACGCTAATTAGCTTAGCATATACACTGGGAGTCAGTGGGTGGTTTCAGCCTGCCTATGCCTACAATCATCAGATAAACTCTTCAGCAACTTCAAATGGTCCTGTGTGCTTGTTGTGACTTGTTTTTTTACTGCATTATATTACGTAATCTTCTGCTATCATCATATTATCTTAATCTACTGGTAAACAGAGGCTTTGTTTTATTGACCTATTACAAGCATGTCTGCAGTGGCTTGCACGTGCACCCTGTGGTTTAGCTTCCTATGTATTTCATAAAGTGTTAATCTTACTCTACAAAATAGATAATGTAACATAACATGTTAAAAAAATTGAGTCACAACAAGCACACAGGACCGTTCGGAGTCGCTTAAGAGTTTATCTGATGACTGTAGGCAGAGGCAGGCTAACACTACCCATTGACTCCCAGTGTTTGAGCTAAGCTAATTAGTGGGCAAGCTTTGCCTGTCTCTTCCTTGTAACTGCACCCACAGTCTAAGGAATGGTGTCTATCTGCTTGTCATGGACTCGGGAGTGAGGAAAGACACGAAAAGAAAAAAAACTGTTTCTGTATCCCTTAAGAAGGGGCATGTGGTTTGTGGCTGCAGATACCTTACATTTGCATGATGCTAATATCAGCTGAAAGTACACAAACACAGTGGATTGGTTGTAAACAGGTGAAGGGTGCTGCACACACCCCAGCTTTTAAAACATCATGATGACAATTCATTTAAATTCATCTAACAGCCATTTTTCTGAACCGACCTTGTCATATTAACTTTAACTCTGCAGATGTCAACACAAATTTCAACATATGACAAAAATCTGTGCGGCACTAATATGATAAAATGACTTTATGTCACAGGACTAATGAGACTCAATAGCAGCTCTGATAAGCTCAAACATAATAATTGAGTGTGGAAAATAAAAGGAACAAGCTCTTATTTAATCTCTATTCCAACCTGCTTATCGTGTTAACTGCAAAACCTATGAAGGTGAATTGGGACTTTTTTAAAGTTACTGAGTTTGCAGTTTTATACGTAAATTAAAGCATGTGAAGAACTGTTGGAGGGAATTAAAGACTCATTCAGTAGATGCTGTTAATTTAAAGTAACGACTCATGGTTGTACAAATTCCTCAGGCACACCAGGGTGCCCCGCCTCACCATTTGAGAACCACTGCTCCATGCTGTTCAGCACTCAGCGAGCAGAATCATGTTCTCATGCTTCCTGTTTGTTGAGGGTGGATGGTGAACTTTAGAAAGTAAAACTACTACAAGAATTTTGGAGAAGGATAATTAAGACAGATAAAGAAATCCCGATGCACCTGGAGATCTGTATTCTGGGAATTATTCCAGCAACTTTTGCCCTGAGATCTCATGAAAGTTTGCCAAACTCTCCTCCTGTATGGCTGTTGAAAGCCTTACATACACAATCAAAAGAAAGAGTCTTATCTTCCATGAGATAAGGAATTCATTCCTCAAATTTTTGAAATAAAGACTCAATATTTCATCAAATCAAGATATAACAATTATAAAGTGAGACCATACCCTCCCTTTTTTTCCCCTCTCAGTGTATTTCTTTATTTATTTTTTTGACGCTGTTGTTTTTTGATAAGTAAATATGTATCATTCATTTACCCACATGGATGTAGAAAAGTAATTTACTGTCATAATTCGTAGTATTATTTGTCAGCTATTATTTGTTTTGTTATCTATCGTCAATGATGTCCAAGGATTCATAGGTGGTTGGGAGGAGGGAGGGAGGATTATGTTGTTCGAGGGAGACCCACATTGCCACCAATTTATGCTGGAAAAAAGATGTGATCTGTAAAAAGTTAAAAATCAATTAAGATATGCTCCTACTCTGTGCTCCTCCATCTCAGAAAACTGTTTCTGCCTGTTTCTGAAACAGGAAAAAGACTGAAGAACAGCTTGGTGTCCAAAGTCTAAATACAGTATATCAATGTGGCGCTTGTTGTTAAAAAAACAATCCTGAAGAAAAACCTCTGCTCTCCTCCTCCTCCTCACTCTTTCTTTCTCTCTCTCTCTCCCTCTTTTTTAGGAGGATGATGACGGGCCTCTTGGAGCCCCCGAGTATGACACCATCTCTGAGAACGGTCTCTTGAGCCGCAACGAGCCGATTCGTGCCAAGGTGTCCAAACTAACAGAGAAACTGCGAAAACGTTACCCCACTGCCAGCACAGGTCGGTGTGCTCTGACTCATCCACCCCTTCATTTCTTCTTATTTAACCACAGTTATGAAAAAGATTCAGCCTGAATAAGCCACAGGTCTTTGCTCTGAATGCATTTCATGTAAATCTCTTCATTTCTCTCTCTCCCTAAAGGAAACTGTTCGAGCTGTAATGCCGTCTTCTCAGTGCTGAAGAAAAGGGTGAGACTGAAACCAGAGTCGACAGCATATTTAGGAGCAAATCATGGTTATGTTTACTTTAGTCTCAGTGTTAGCATAGCACACTCCTCAGTGTAATAATGCTTCTTTTTATTACAGAGGAACTGCAGCAACTGTGGCAACAGCTTCTGCTCTCGATGCTGCTCCTACAAAGTGCTGAGATCCTGCATGGGGGCCACGGGTAAGAGGGGACAGATTATTATTTTTATTATGTTCTTTATTTTGGGATGGCAGTTTTCATATGCAGTACATCAAACAGATGGCCTTTTCCCATCTGCCATCAACATTTTTTTTTTTTTAATTTTAGGCATTAAATAACAGGGGGAGAGATAGAGAGTGTGCATCAAAGCATTAAAAGTATATCATGGGGAGAATTGAAAAGAAGAAAAGGTCATGATATACATTAAAATAAGTGTAGGTAAAATAGTTAAAACAAACAAGTAAACAATTTTTTGTTCAAATAAAAACAAAGCAGGATTATTACGTTGTCACCTCCACAAAATCTGGCTGTAAAGGCCTCACATATTTTATCATTTTATTTTATTATTTCTGACCTGGTCTAATGAGAGGAGTTGCTGGTGGAAGGATACGTAGTACTTCATTGCATCACAAAAAGCAGAGAAGCTTAGTCGAGGAAAACTTGAACACTGTAAAGAGTCTTACTGTATCATATTCTTGAGCCAACATAGTTTTTTTGAGTAGTTTTAACTTATCAATGGGTTAATTACAAGGCTGTTGGTGGCACCATGAACTGCTATGTGGCTACCATCCACCCCCAGAGACAAAGCTCGCAAGTTCCTTTAATGGCACTCATATTACCAGTGCCATGAGCCTCTTCAAAAAGCCTGAACTAACCCTTTAAGAGTCTTAAAAACCTTTTTTCAACTAATGTGCAACAGTGTAACTATATTATAACCTTCGCCAAGGGGGTTATGTTTTTGCCAGCGTATGTTTGTTTGTTTGGTTGCAAGATTACACAAAAACTACTGGATGGATTTTGCTGAAATTTTCAGGAGATGTTGGTAATGGCCCAACCTGAAAATAATTCGATTTTGGTGGTGATCCATCATTTTTGCTCAATGACTGTCTAACTAATAATGATATCAACATGATTCAGAGTGCTAGGTGTGGGTTTTCAGGGTCAAGGAATCATATTATGACGGTAACTTTATCGTGGAACTATTGCTTATAGATGTTTCAGCAATATGTGAGCTACCTTGGCAGGAGTTTATGCTCTCTGAGTGCTTGTACTATTTCAATGGTGTTTTAAGTGTATTCACTTGCAGTAAATGATGGATTTATTTTCATTAATCATCCCCTGGATCATCTTCAAACCAGTTGTTCTTCTGCACCATTGACTAAATAATCCACCTCTTTACATCTTTATTCAAACATGTGTAACTTTGTTAAAATGGTCAAAAACTAATAATGCTCTATAAGAAATGATTTAGGCACTGACTAATGCTTAAGAGAGTGTAGTTATTTCAGAGTGTCATCTTGTCCCACTATAATATCTTAACTCTGCTCATCTCATCTCTTTTTGTACACATGCCTCTAACTCCCTTATTTATCTGTTTGTTTTCCAGCTCCAGAGGCCCAGAGAGAGACGGTGTTTGTTTGTGCCGCCTGTAATTCCTCTCTCATCAAGTTACAATGAGCTGGCATGTTTCCAGCTGGAGATGATTCACTGTTTGCCCCCTAAGGCCTACTACGAGTCACTGAAACCCTGAAAAGCCTCAGTTTTCAAGCTGCGGCATTTCTCTCTGTCAAAATACCTCCCAGGTGGAACTCCTACACCCCCACACCTACCTTACCTTTACCCTCTGTATCTCTCCCAGGAGCTACTCGTGTCGTTGAATGGACTTCTGTTATAAAATGTTAAATGTTTCCACTTTTGTCTCTTTAAGTGAAGAACTGGACCTTAATCATCAGTGAGACTTTCTACAGAGCACAATGGCTCCAAAGTTAAGGACCTTTCCTCTTTGCTGAGCAGAGAGAAGTGCAGGGTCAGCATTTTAAGGGCCAGGAGTGAGGTAGCCGTGTAAGTGCACACAAATATACTAATAGGTGGTCAGTGGTTCTGCTTCTTCATGCTTTGCCACGATGAGACAAAGCTGATTTCACTTGAATGTTGATATCTTCAGCCCTGTGTAGCATACTGTACTGTAATTCTAAGAGAGGAGGCTGGAAGTTTGAGGGGTCTGATTTTATCCAGAATGTTCACCAACGTGATCAGATCTGCTGCTCTGCAACTCTGTCATGTAATTTGTTTGTCCAAGTCTGTGGGCATTTTTTATCTGACTCTAATTAAGCCCATTTTAAAATGGATGTGTGTTGGCTCCAAAATGGCCAAGCCATTTTGATAGACCAGGGCTTTTGAGTGGCAGACTTGAGCACCATGTTTTACAATCATCTCAAACGTGTAAGAATCAAGAGCAGTGGATTTCAAACTGGTGGGTTATGACTTAAATTTGGGTCTTTGAGCTGTTTTCAGTAGGTTGCAAATGTTACTTGGGCCAAAATTTGGGAAAAGTCCATGATATTTGTAACTTTGAGCAGTGGCTGAATTTACCTTATTGAATATCTGTAATCACTCAGATTCATCTTGCCAAACTCCAATCTACAGCGACTGTGCTCTGCCCAAAGCAGCCGGCAAAATCAGCGCTGTTTAGAGCAGGAAGAGTTGTAGCTACAAGCGAGATGCTAACAGCTATAGTAGCAGTTTTGTCAAATCTAGACTGCGTTCTTCTATTAAATGAAAAACAAAAAAATGCACTGACAGGATTTCTCGATATAGAAGATATTTTCGCTCCACTTCCAGCATGCATTGCTGAGGTAAAGTAGCTCAGGTTTTGTACTGTACACCTCAGCAGGAGGGCCTGCCTCCTACATTATCTGATTGGATTATAATGAATGTGATTAAGAGAACGATCTTTCAATCACCTGCTGGATATGCTATTAGAAGGTTCAGCCCATTCCCAAACACTTTCTATGGACTGTTGCCCAGATTGACTAGTGATATATGTCGTTTTAGTATATAATGAACAGTCTATCTTGTGTGTCAGGTTGTGATATATGACCCATAGCAGACACAAATCTATCTCATACTCTGATTTACCATGACATCGAGCACATTTTGATTGTTTCCTCAAAATCTTGATTTATTGATCTTGTTATCTCATGACAAAGCTCACTGTTCAATAATTTCATGCCTATCTTTTCAAAATTCTAAAAACAACCAAAATTCACGTACCACTTCTGGAACCTGAGTAAAATAAAATCTATGGATACATATCCTGAGATGGGTTAGGTTTGAATTGCAGCATTTTTAGTTAATTTAATTTGTGTGTTAAAAAGTTTGAGAAATTTAGGTTGTGATCGCTAATCAAAAAGGTGGTTGTGGGTCCTAATGCTGTAACTCTTGAGAACCACTTCCTAGAGATTTGAAGGCTAACCTACTTTTTACTGCAGCTGGGTCTTTCTGACAAAATAGACAGCATAATAAAAAAAATAGATATTTAAATTTCTTTAGCAGATGTGCATGCTCACATTGGTAGCATATATCATAGAAAAGATAAACACAGTATGGCTACACTTCAGGTTTTAGCTTTTCAAAGTAAAATTCCAGTTTGGCATTTATGTGGAGGAACTGCACTCATTAATTCAACATGCTTTTGTTCTGAAACTTCCCAGGTCTGCAATGCAGTGGTTTCAGTGGCCCATAGGGAGGTTTGTTGTAATTCTTCCTAAAGACAGACAGGGCTGTAACAGAAGGAAGACACAGTCAGCAAGCATCTACTTTGAAACAGTAATGTCTATTGATGCTGCAACTGAAATGTTGCAAAGTGATGTTGTCACATCAGTTCACAAGGATGGCACAGGACATTACAGCAGAGCTATGGCAAAGAAGTATAACAGCTCTTAGACCTACATTTGTGACCCACCAGGTGAGAGCCACTGATCTAGAGGCTTACCTGTCAGAAACAGAACAGATATGATGAAGACGACAGGACTGATCCCTGTATGGAAGTAAACTTAAGATAAATGGATGACAGTGAAACATTTTTGATTGCCGGTGATGGTTGTTATGAAGTTCAGTGAACAGAAACTGTTCAATGATGATCACATTTCTGCTTCAGTTTGGGCATCTTTCCTGTGGTGATCTGTGGGATTTTGGAGTGAAGCTGTGGCCAGTTTGAAATAGAAATGCATTAAGTCTCTGGAGCCTGCACTTTTCCTTTTTCTGTGTCAAGGTCAATCTAACTGGACTACAGTAGTGAACATTCTGAAATCGTAGTCAGAGCCTCGGACTCTCTTACAAGCAGGACTTTGGAGATATCTGTGAAGGCATTAAAACAGATTAGAAGAATCTTGGTGAAGTTATTTTAATCATGATTTAGACATTAATGATTGTAATTGTTTGCTTTGCTTTTACTCTAATCATATATAAGCTACAGCTATAAAATGTTCTTCTATATCTAATATATTTAATTTAAATTACAGAAAGTGCAAATGATCAATTGCCCTTCTTCATTCTGTATATATTGCCCTTGTTTTATGAATAAGAAATATCATTATTAAAATAAACTCTGTGATGGTTCAATACCTTAACGACAAAAGTGTCAGGTTTGGTTATTTTGAAGTTTCCAGAAGCTCTGCTGCTGCTTTATTGGAGACAAATGAAAAGTAAAAAAGAACTTTCATTAGCTTTTTGTTCAACTGCTCTTTTACACAAATTGCTAATCCGCCAATCACATGGCAGTAACTCAAGGCATTTATGTACAGTTATGTTCATAATAATAGCAGTGTGTTTAAAAAGGTGAGTAAACCTCAAAATTCTTCAAATAAATTTTATTTTAATGCACACAGATGCATTGGGGACACTGCACATTCTATTTCAAAGCAAGAAAATTGGAAAAAGTAATTGAATTTGATAACATTTTACAGAAAGTCAAGAAATACAATGTTCAAAAAAACAGCAGTGTTGACATCTTTATTTACAAACTCAAAAACGTACTGTATTAACTAAGAATTGCTTGATGATTCAACTTTCCTAAGAATCATAAACTAATATTTAGTTGCATAACCACGGTTTCTGATAACTGCTTCACATCTGTGGTTCATGGAGCCTACCAACTTCTGGCACAGGTCAACAGGTATTGAAGCCCAGGACAATTGTACTACGTTCCACAATTGCTCTGTATTTCTTGGTTTTGCCTCATGAACAGCATTTTTTATGTCAGCCCACAAGTTTTCTATGGGATTAAGGTTCGGGGATTGTGCTGGCTACTCCATTACTTGAATTATGTATGTCAGGAACCATGATTTTGCTCGCTTGCTGGTGTGTTTGGGATCAGTGTCTTGATGAAACACCCATTTCAAGGACATTTCCTCTTCAGCATATGGCAACATGACTTCTTCCAGTATTCTGATGTACTCAAACTGATCCCTGATCCCTGGTATGCCATAAATAGGACCAACACCATAGTACGAGAAACATCCCCATATCATGATGCTTGCTCCACCATGCTTCACTGTCTTCACTGTGTACTGTGGCTTGAATTCAGTGTTTTCAGGTCGTCTGACAAACTGTCTGTGGCCCTTAGACCCAAAAAGAACAATCTTACTCTCATCAGTCCACAAAATATTGTGCCATTTCTTTTTAGGCCAGTCAATGTGTTCTTTGGCAAATTGTAACCGCTTCAGCACATGTCTTTTTTTTAACAATGGGACTTTGCGGGGGCTTCTTGCTGGTAGCTTGGCTTCACATAGACGTCGTCTGGTTGTTACAGTACTCGCAGGCAACCTTAGATCTTTTATGATCCTCCTGGAGCTGATCATTGGCTGAGCCTTTGCCATTTTGGTTATTCTCCGATCCATTCGAATAGTCGTTTTTTTTGTCTTCCTTGCCTTTCTGGTTTTGGCTGCCACTTTAAAGCATTTGATATCATTTTAGCTGAACAGCCTATCATTTTCTGAACTTCTTTATAGGTGTTCCCCTCTTTAATTAACTTCTTAATCAAAGAACGCTCTTCTTCTGAACAATGTCTTGAACGACCCATTTTACTCTGTTTGTCAAGGACAAATGCACAGCCAGCATATGCAGCGTCAGTTGCCTTGATCCTTAAATAAGTGCCACCTGTTTAACACCTATTTTTTTCACACAATCAATTACCTCACTAATTAAACTCAGCACTGCTATTTTTTTTAACACGCCCCTTTCAGTGAATGATTCAGTTTCACAGACTCAGCAGCATGCACGTCATGCCTGTTGGGTCTGTTGGTTTTCTATACCTTTACTAAACCTTCTAGAAACTTACTTGCAGTGTAGAAGTTGACATTTCAACAAAAACAGTGATTTATCTTGCTAGTGATGTGGGACTGCTATTATTTTGAACAGAACTGTAGGCCTGATCAAGATGACCAGCTGAAGATCAAACCAAGTAAGCTCAAATTTTCTGGGCAAAAAGTGATGACAAAGGTCAGAGGGGCATGGCCAGAGTTGATCCAGAAGAAAAAAGCAACAGAAACTTCTTAAAGGGATAGTTCAGTTTATTTGAAGTGGGGTTGTATGAGCTCCATATGGCCACTAAGTACATTAGATGCAGTAGAACGTTCTCTCCTCTCCCTCAGTAAGCCACAGTCTGTAAAAGTCTGATACACAGAACTAGCCACAAACAGGGAAGTATTGTACCAGATACAAAGGGTATTTTCTCCGCCTACAAGAACTCCCATCAAAAAAAATGATACCACAGTTTAAGAGTACGCTACCTAGACATTTTTTTGAGTTCATTAACTTTTTGGATAAATAAAGTTTATCTGGAACTAACCAACTCAAGTGATACGTCAATACGTGACGTGAGTGTAACAGTGTGTAACAGACTCTTACAGACTCTTACAGACTGTGGCTTACTGAGGGTGAGGAGAAACGTTCTACTGCATCTAATGTACTTAGTGGACATATGGAGCTCATTCAACCCCACTTCAAAAAAACTGAACTGTCCCTTTAACTAGCTCTGCTCAGTATGGCTCGTAGAAGTTGGTACAAGAATAGTTATGCCAACTGAATAACTCAATAGGAATGCTCTATTCTCATAAAACCATACACAAAACTTTTTGATTTGATGTAGCAACCCCAATTGACGGCCACATCTAGGAAACGGAGCAAGAGAATCACCAGAAATAACAAGGGCTGAAAGAGGAGCTGGAGAAATTATAGGAGTGAAGACCACCATGGTAGTGCGAGTGACCCCCAAACTGGGAAAGAGGCTCTAGCAGATTCCAGGAACAACATCATAGATATCTGTCCAGAGGAGCGTAGTCCTGGGAACAGCTAAGAAACTGTACGTAACCCTCAAACTCCCAAGCTTTTGAGAACCAGTGCCTAAAAGAGGGCACAAGATTGCCTGAAGGGCCGGCGTGTTTTCTCTATTTTTATATAAATATATATATATATATATATATATATATATATATATATATATATATATATATATATATATATATATATATATATATATATATATATTTATTTATTTATTTGTAGGGTTCAAACTACCTTTCAACTTTTGAGCTCCTTGGATCTTGAATTTTTCATGTAAATTTCTGGCTCTTAAATTTTGATTTTGATTTTAGTATTATAACAACTTCCTAAACTTGAATTGTTGAGTTTGATTTGTTGTCAATTTATGACTGCAATCAATTTTTTCTTCAAATTTATGGATCATTTTATACATTTTTGTGCCTTTATAGTGGTCTTTATTACTTAAGTAAAAATTTGACTGAACAACTTCCACTTGTATTGAAGTAATATTTGACCAGGAGTATCTATACTTTCACTCAAGTAATGGAGTTGAGTACTTCGTCCACCACTAAATTCAACTAAGCTGAATTGCTTAAACCAGCAAAAGTTCACCAAAAGCAACTCAAGAATAAAAAAAATGAATAAATACAATTAGTTACTTTTCACTTCTGCATAATTAACAGGAAAAAATGATTAACTCAGATAAACAGCCCAATAAATATCTTGAAGGTTAATTTAATGGGCTGCAGTAGTTTGTAGTAAACAGTAGACAGCGTCGAAAAGCACGTGACACAGCAGCCGCCGTCCTCGAAGCCCCGCCCCCTCAGCCTCTCTGGCCCCGCCCCTCCCCCCATCCTCCCCGTGTCCCACTAAAGCGATTTCAACGCGTGCAGGGACTCTTCCCTGCGGCTACGGATGGCAACATGGCGACAGAGGTAAGCCCATCGTGGTTTTTAATTCATTCTCGGCTGTTTCTTCGGTTTTTGGCCAACAATAGTGGATTAAAATGGGATTAAACCGGCCTGGGGGCAGTTAACGCGTTCAATGAGGCTGCACACGGTTTAACTAAATCACTACCGACGACTCTGCCCTCCGTTGACACGCCAGGTTTGACCGGAGCTGGTTGATTTAATTTCTCTGACCGTTAAAAACGTGCTCCGGCATGTCAAAGGGAAGATGTCGAACAAGAATTTTTCAGACACAGGGGAAACAACGAAAAAGGCGAAATGTGAGGCTGTTTTGTGGTGAGAGCAGAGCTGTTGTTGTTTGATGAGACGCCCGTTAATCCGGTGACAGGCCACTGCATGGACACTGACCACAGACATAAAAACACATACAGACACACACTTTCTCTACCTCCAACGCACACAGACACACACTCACACACACAGGAGCATCAGCACCATGGACAGCCGCCCTGACCTTCCTCACAGCCTTTCTGCTTCACTTCCATCTGAGCTCCTGCGCAGAAAAATAACACATTAAAGTGTATTAACATGAACCAACATGTCCACCTTATACGATGAGTTTCTGATAGGGCTGGGAAACGTGCCAAAAAACGTCTCTTTTTTTTTTTTTTTTTTTTTGGCCAAATGATAGTAATAATAATTATAACTTTATTTGTATAGCACCTTTAAAACAGATATTTTCCAAGTGCTCTAACAGACAAAACAAAGGCAGAACTCTGGCCACAACAAATCAGCAATTGTCAGACTAAAAGGCGCAGAGGGTCATGTAAAAAAGAGCAACAAAAAGAAAGAAAATAGTAAACTGCTAAGCTGGAAACAGCTGAAGTATTGTAGGAATATACTTAATCAGTACAGCTTAATATGTCAACATGTACATATGATGAAAATTAGTAAAGAAGGTATTTTATTTTATATATAATAAGAAGAAGACTATAAGACAAGAAATAGATAATAGATTTATAGATACATGGATAAATTGATGACAGTTGATCGTTGACGATATCACATCAGGAAGATGGAAAAGAAGATAAACACGGATAAAATAAAAAAATAAAAAAGGGAGTATATTAAAACATGAGAAGATGATAAAAACAGGACTAAAATGACTAGAAACAGTGAGGGGAGTAAGAACAGTAGAGATTAAAAAAGTTTAATAAGTAATTGTAAAATAAGTATGTAATACAATTTTTGGATACAATTTTTTTTCCAAATTTCTCATTGTAAAGAATAAGCGAATGGCAGCAAATATGGATGCACAATATTGGATTTTTTTCTGATATCCATTATGCTGATATTTCCAAACTTATTTTTGGTCTATACCCATAGTGATATCTCTTTTTTTTTTAGTAACTTAATTGCAATGATCATACAGTTATGATTCAATACAATTATGTACAAAAGGAGCACTGCTTCTTTTTCTATTATTTCATATTTCAAAATATTGAATAATAAACAATCTTAGGTCAAGAGAAAATAATGACAAATAAAGAATTAAATATATACATATACATACTAACAAAACACATACATGTATTATACACATATGTATACTCATACATTTATGTATGCACACATACACACATCCTTAAGTATATAGTAATACATATGTATAAATTAATAAACATATACAAAAGAAAAGAAGAAAGGAAAAGTGAAAAAAATGTAGTAATAATAATAATGATCGAAATTACAAAAAAGAAAAAGGGTGGGTAGGGCGGGGGTGGGGGGTGGGGGGTCCTTCTTCAGATCTGCTGAGTTTATAAAATTGTACAGTGAACCCGTCCACCTTTCTTTAGGGTTAATCTTACTTAGTTTTTGTATGTTACCTCTTATTAAATAATAAGACTCAATAGGTATGTGATTTTGGTAACATTAACTAGAGAGGGTTGCTCAGCCAACAGGGTCAGCAGCTAGTTAGAGCGAACTGACATGCCTTAGAAAGGTAAACATACGTAAGTTTTGTATTCAGGTTTCGAAGGGAGTATCTAATTTTTTCTAATATCATAAATGATATGACATCCTTTATCCATTTGGTATGAGAGGCCAAAGGGGGGTGATTGATTACAATCACTGCCTTCCGCAATCATGAAAATTGAATAATCTAGATTAAAAGATTACTGTATCACATGACATGTTGATCTTGTTTTGTCTAGTTTTCATCTAGAGTTACCTTTATGCATATTTTTATTTATTTCTTGTTATTTTATGTTCAGAATGATAGTTTCAATTCAATGATTAAATATGGTGCATGTTGTAAAATCATTGAATAATTGTGCCTCATAATTTTAAGCTTATGATTTTTGCCATAATTGAGCAGCCCTACACTGCAATATCAAACAGTTATCATTTTATAAGACCAGGCAATTCATATAGTTTCATTTTATAGTGGCAATTTTTGCTTCACACAATGATGAAAACAAGAAAATCGAGATTAAATGATTACCATACAGCATGCTATGTTGTGCTTGTATAAATATTTTCACACCTTCTGTATTTCGATGTATGAATTGTTTTGTGTAATTATTTACATTTATCGCTTGTTTTTCAAAAATGTTCAAATGTTAAAGTGTTGATGTTTAATGACTGCATGTTAGGCAGATTTTGTAGCATAAATAAAAAATTAGTTTTGTAATTGTGGTCCAATTGTCAGTGTAAATAATTTTGTGTGTTTTTGTCATAATGAAGCATTCCTTCCATCTAATCCGATTTTACTAATATAATAAATTCTAACTAAATAAAGTGATAATCTCTATTTAGATTGAACATTTTAAGCGGATTATTGTGTGGTCCCTTGACCAGTGTGGAGTAGACTCCACACTTAAGTGAAAGTGAATGCACACACATTCTGGCAGCAATTAGACAAAGTAAATATATAGAGATAAATAAAGGGATGCAGTATAGATTACGGGGGAAAAGGAAAACTGTGTTTTTGTACCACAAGATGTCAGTGTAGGAGGTTGAAAAAACATTTATATTAATTACTGTCACTAAGTTTTTATTTTTATCAGTGGGTCATACATTTAATTATATGCCCAGCCTTCATGTAAACAGTACAGAGTGAAATCAGCTCAAAGTTAAGTCTAAAAAGTAAATTCAGTATAAACTTCCTCATTCCTGCTCAACATGTATGTCCAATAACAATAATATTTTCAGTTTAAGGGCATTTTTGAAAGATTTCTTTAATATTCAAGTTGATCTGTTTTATAACAGGTGGTCTAATAAATGTATGAAGCACTGAAAATATGTATCTTAAAACTCCACCCATTTCCCAGCCCTAGCCTGTGTGGTCTGTATCCATTGGCTTCATCTTGTTCAGTCTGATCGATCTGTTGTAGTGAAATGTTGTCCGTCTCCTGTAAGCTTTACTTCCCAGCAGGACCGGAGATGACTGTGTGTATGATTGTGTGGGTGTGTGTGTGTGTGTGTGTGTGTGTATTGATGGGGGGAGATACTATGTCTTACCCCGGGCTTTGCTCCAACAGACTACAGCAGCACTCAGTGATTGATCACACCTCATCTGCCTCTCCTCGATCATCCAATACTCCTCAATCAGCTGATGTTTGTACACATTAGGAGTGAACAGGTGCACAGGGAATTCAGAGAGACTCTGTCGGTCACATTTAGATTTCTGTGTGTGTTTTCTCTTCCTCAGTTCCACAACCTGCAGGAGTTGAGGCACAGTGCATCCCTGGCTAATAAAGTCTTCGTCCAGAGGGACTACAGTGAAGGCACCACCTGCAAGTTTCAGACCAAGTTTCCCTCGGAGCTGGAGAGCAGGGTGAGGACTGTTTAGGATGCGCTCACTCTAGAGCCGTTGGCCTGTGCTGCATTTAAACACCTTGAGCATTTCCTCTCATTAAGGCATTCTTGAAGGAAATGCTTTGTCATGTTGATTTAAATGCCCTGTCTGAACCAAATGTCTTTGCTACTGGAGTTGTCATTTGTTTTTTAGCGGAGCTTAGACAAACTTTTCTCTGCCTTTGTCTGCCATAATCCTGCTCTCAAAACTGTGTCAACGCACTTCATCAGACATGACAAGCCGGTCATTGAAGATGCTTAATACCTGTATGGACAGTAGTATCCTCGCTGATGTTTTATCACTAAAAAAGACTGAAAGTTGAACCGAAAATCCTTCATAAGGATTTGAAAACTTGGAATCAGTTCTAAAATTGAACCAGTTTTCGGTACCCAAGCCTACCGACCTGCTCACATTGTCCCTTTCTTTCTTTCTTTCTTTTTTTGTTTTCTTCAAAAGATCATTTTTTGGGCATTTTTGTGCCTTCATTGAGAAGAGAGAGACTGTGGATAAGCTTGTGAAGGGTAAGCGGAAGAGGGTGAGGAAGGACACTCTGCTGGTAGGAGTATTTATATGGGACATTACCAGTCCGCCAGACCAGCACCCCGCATTGCCTCCGTCCAAAATGGCGGTCTGTCATCACACACGCAGACCTCAAGACACACACTCGCAGCCAGCAAAACATAGAGCAACACAGAGACATAGACTAAACATTAATCTTTGGGTCATATTTTGATTAAACACAGCCCTCAAACACTCCACCAGTTAAGGATTGTTTCTTGTGCTAGTAGTGCAGGTAGTGTCTCACCTGAGCAGCTGCATGCAGAGATACAACAGAGAGGTGTCCACTGATTGCTTCTTGTTAATTCACTCAAAAGAATTGATTTTGTTTGTCATGTGAATCTTTAACAGCTGTCGTATCTTTTTTTTTTTTTTTCAAGAACAGAAAAAATTCAAATACAGAAACACAGCCAAAAGGTTGGTTTTGCGGCATTTCTGCTCTTACAGGTGTTTCTGGGTTTGGATTGCATTTGGTGCTCTGCTCTACATGAAAATATCAATTCATAAAGAGAGTGCCTCTTAACTCATCCAACCTTTCCAAACAACCAAAGTAGCTGTGATTGGATTTCTTCCTAACTTGTCTCTACCTTATACTTGACAAAATTAGGTCTGATTGGATTAAGTCTCTGTCAAACATTTTTCATCTAGTTTTTATTTGTTGATGAAAAGGTCAGTTAATGTAGTTTTAGTTTTTGTCCGTGCACTTGTTTTATTAGTTACTGTCTAGTTTTCGTCAGGGGAAAAATGTTGTTGATGAAAACTATGACTATTTAGTCGACAAAATTAACACTGGTTGCCTCACTTCCGGGCGCTGGGAGACGGCAGCCTGTTGCAGCAGCTTGCAAGACCAAGGAGGTGGTGGTGGACTACCGGAGGAGCAGGAGGTCCCCTGCCCCCATCATCATCCAGGGGGAGGAAGTGGAGAGGGTGGACTCGTACCGGTACCTTGGGGTCCACATTAACGATAAACTGGACTGGTCACACAACACAGATGCCCTCTTCAGGAAAGGACAGAGCAGGCTGTTCTTCCTGAGGAGACTCAGGTCGTTTGGCGTCTGCAGAAGGCTCCTGAAGACCTTCTACCAGTCTGTGGTGGCCAGCGCGCTCTTCTTTGCTGTAGTGTGCTGGTGGGGCGGCATCAAGACTGGTGAGGTCAACAGGCTCAACAAACTGGTGAAGAAGGCCCGTTCTGTGGTGGGCCTTCAATTGGACACTCTACAGACTGTGGCTGAGAGGAGGATCAAGGACAAAATCATGATGATCCTGGACAACCCCTCTCACCCCCTCCACGACGAGCTGTGGGACATGGGAAGCTCCTTCAGCCAACGCATCATCCCCCCCAGAAGCAGAACTGAGCGCATCAGGCGCTCCTTTGTGCCCACCGCCATCAGACTTTACAACAGCAGCGGAGGCCACAGTCTGTCACTGCACTGCCCCCCCCCCCAAAAAAAAAACAGCAATGGATGTACTCAAGCAATATGACACTGGACTGCACTTTAATAGATTTATAGTAATCCTCCATATGCTCCAAACCACCTCTATCCATACTGTACTGTTATTGATTCATATCCCTGATCATGGTTCATTACTCTAGGTAAACCATTTGCACTGTTACTGTGTGGTCAATAAGCGCTGTTACATTACACATTGTCACTTTAATATCACTGTCACTTTATTTTTATCTTTACTGCACTGCACAGGAGGCTCAGCTGTTTTGTACTGTGTTAAATTATTATTTTAGTATGTTAGTTAATTTGATAATTGAACGCCACTTACTCTGTTAATTTAGTGCTTAGTATGTTAGTTAATTTTGATAATTGTAAATATCTTCTATTCCTTGATCTATGTCTTATGCATGCTACTATCCCTGTACTGCCCTGTACTGCTGCAATACCAGAATTTCCCCTTTGGGGATCAATAAAGGACTATCTTATCTTATCTTATCTTACATGCAGTCGGCTACAGTCGTGAAGTCTGTCATGCTTGTCAGGAACTGACTGAATTTATGGCTCCGTGGTCACATAGTCTGACATACTGGCCGTCATTACCGACGAAAGAATTGTGTTGTCTGACCTTGGCAAAACTCTGCCCCATGCCTGGGATGAAACATTGACCTTCGTTCTGTTTCATATTTTTATGGATGTGCATACAAGATGAACAAAGGTACTCACATATACCAGGGCACATTGATGTCAGCATAAAACATGTTTGTATACACCATTAGATTTAGATTTGCTTATTTTTAAGAACAAATGACAATTACTAAAAATAAAACCAGATAGACGATACAAAAAAGGGGAAAGGGGGTTACACTGTTGCAAAAAACGAAAAATCCATAAATGGTTCCATTTATTGTAGAATTTATTCAAATATCCCCATTTTGAATGTCTAATTTTCTCTACTTTTAAAAAGGACATAACCTCATTAATCCATTGTGTGCTGGAAGGAGCTGTTGTGGATTTCCTGTTAATAAGGAGGTGACATTAGCAATTACTGAGATAAAAGCTATTACTTCCAATTCTTGAGTAGATTATTGGGTCTACTCTTCCAGGAGACTGGAAATACCAATTTATGGTGAAGTATCAGTAGTTCTGGAGAATACCTTGGACATAGTGTTGAAATAAATCTGCCAAAAGTTTGTGAGGACTGGACAAGAGAAAAACAATAGCCGTAAGATTGCAGGGTGAGCCTCCACATCTGTCACAAACATCTACTGTATTTGGGAGAATCTCTGCCAGCCTTGTCTTTGAATGATGCCGTTGTCCTTGGTTAAACTTCTATTAAAATAATTGAACTTTAACTTTGGAAAAAAATTAATTAGTATTATTTCCACTCCTGCTACACTTTCACACACTAACCATAGAGCTGACTGTGACATTTAAAGTGTGAAGTTTTTTAGGAGATTTACCTCCTGAAGTAGCTGTTTATAGATCCTTCTACAGGACTATTATATCACTGAAATGCTCCCTGTTGTGTTTCAGCTACTAATTTGTGCAACTCATGCCGTTTATTTTCACTTCAGGTTTCCTCTCCTTTACAGAAATGTTGACAGAACAAACCACTGAGCTCTGACTGTTTCTCTTCTCTCTGCTGTGTTTCCAGATTGAGCGGACACTATTTGAGGACACTGTGAAAACACTGAACAACTACTACGCCGAGGCAGAGAAGATCGGAGGCCAGTCCTACTTTGAGGGCTGCCTCGCCTGTGCCACAGCGTACCTGATCTTCCTCTGCATGGAGACGCGCTATGAAAAGGTCAGATTTGTCATGCAGGACAGTGGAGCGGTGCAGGGATGATGTAATGTTGGAGGCCAGGGACGGCCCTGGGGCCACATTAGGCCCTCCACAGCTGCCAGTTTGGGCCCCAGGAATGTTAATAAATTTGGACATTTTAAGGAAGAAAATCTGAGTGATTATAAGGTTTTTTTGTTGTTTAATCTCTCCAACAATTAATGCAACCCTCCAAACAAATGGGATTGAAACAGTTTTATCAGGAATGCCTCTATGTTTGACCTACATGAAAGAAATCCACCTGTCAGCCATTTTAATAAACATTCAACAAGGACAACAAGAATACTAAAGTCAAACCACATGATGACAGCTATAGAAAGAAGTAGCCAAGATATTTTCAACTGCTCCAAGTGGATGATAGCAGCATGATCGTAGGGACTGAATCACATTTAAAGGCTAAGAAATTCATATACCGTAATTTCTCGATTATAACACGCACTTTTTTGCTTTTAAATAAGCTCTAAATTTTTGGGTGCGTATTATACACAAGTACAAGCAAAATACTTAAAATATTTAGTCTTGCCAACATCGCGATTGCAATCCATCTGATACAAAATACTGAAATATTCTCTTTCTCTGCGAAAAATTCCTGCCAAAGCTACTTAATTCTTATTAAACTGACTGTTAAACTGTTCTAATCAAATATTTTGGGTCTTAATTAGTTTAACTTTGTGTAATGATCGTTTAATTCTCAAGTGTTAGCACTCACACAGAGTACTGCCATCTTGTGAGCAAGGGGAAGCAAAATAGCTGCGCTGTGATTGGTTGAAGACATCGGCATGTTGATTGCTGCTCTCTGATTGGTCGGCACACTACGACCGAGCATGCTTGGGCAGAAATCGAGTAACTGCGCATGCGTGAAGCAAAAGGTGTTTCCGCCTCCATTTGATAGAGAGAGAATTGTGTATTTGTTGTGACAATACTGAAATTTCATTGATTAAAACTTTGAATGAAGGTAATTTTTGAGTTGTCTGAGAGAGTAAGGTTTGGGCAAAATTTGGGTGCGTGTTATATTTGAGTACAGTGTTTTTTCAGGCAAAAATCGTGAAAATATGGGGTGCGTGTTATAATCAAGAAATGAAGGGTAAGTCAGACAAAATGAAAAATTTAAACTAACAATATGTAAATTAGACCCAAATATCATTATTATTATTATTTCAATATATTTTTTGATCCCCCACAGCATGTTCACAAAATACTGACCCTTGTACTCGTGTAGTTGATGGCCCCTGTTCAGGGCCAACCTGCAAGTTAGAACCATGCCGGCCCCCTCAACAGAAAGTTACAAATTTTTTATGCTAATAATAAACTCTGTGGTGAAAAAATAAGGTACATGTTAACTTCATCAAGGCAATCTTCCCAATTAAACACCACTTTTGTATTTTTTCATGTGTTTGTTTTACCTTATTTCAGGCTCTCAGATAAAACTCTTTTAAATGCCCCTTAGACAGTTTGGTCTAAGGGGCTAAAAGCCTAATAGAGATGTACAAGAATCAGTCCAAAAATGGGGAAGTGAGTTTCAATTAGCACTTCCTGGTTCCCAAGCCTGAAACTATATGTGATTCAGAATACCTGTTTTGGATGAATGCCTGAAATAAGGTTTGTGATGGACACAAGCACATATGCTGTTAAATGGGAAATAATAAAATGCATCTGATGTTGCCTGCTTCTTAAGCTGTTGTTGTGTGTTTTAAACAACGTTTGCTAGCTAACTGCTGGTAAGGACTACAAAAATGGCCGAGAACCCAATGGCAAGCATTTTGGATCTTTTTTTAATAATGAGTAATTTATTCACTATTGCCACAGCCTTGAAGACCAACTTGATCAGGTCATTCGATTATAAGGAAACTCTCTAACAATCACAATAAGATGTTACACACTGGAAATATTGTAGTTGCTTCTAAGTTAATCCACCATGTTGTAGTTCTGTAGTAGCTTAATAATAGCTTTTTACTCTCACCGATTATGTTTAAGCTTGAAAAAATTACAAAAGTAGGTAACTTTTGTCAATTTGTCAAGATTATCATAAAAAACAGAATTTTAAGTTTCCTAAAGTTTTGTTTTCTCCATAGAGCTTATTATCAGCAATGATCCAAAACAGTAAAAAAAAATCTCATCTTTTAGTCCTTGGAACCAGTGGGATGCCAAATTCTACATTGGCCCACAAAAATACATATCCCTGCACATCTCTATTTACCGACTCATCTTTCTGACTGCTTTAGTATATGACAATCTTTTGCTTATTTCTTATCCCTCTTTGCTCACTTAACACTCATTTATGTTTTAGGTGTTGAAGAAGATTGCCAAGTATATCCAGGAGCAGAATGAGAAGATCTATGCTCCCCGAGGACTGCTCATCACAGATCCAATAGAAAGAGGGATGCGTGTTGTATCCTTCCACTTCAGTTTTGACATTACTTTTTTTTAGTGGTAGTTCTATCTTTTAATTTTTTAAATCTTCCTAAACTGATATAAAAACAAACAAATGTTACTTCCAGACAACTGCATTGATATGTTATTCACCATGAACTGAATTTTCCATTTTTAGATGCAGCATTTCAACATGTCAGGATAAAAAGACTTACAATAGTCTGTTGTCTATTGTCAGTAGATCTTGAACACATCATTGCATAACCTTGTTTCAGTCATATTAGTGATTTAAAAACTGGATTTACATTTTTACCAACAAGACCTTTGATGAAGTTTAGGAGCACTTTTCAAGGTCCATTAGAGCCGATGAGGAGGATGTGTCCTGCTGCAGCCAGTGTTCTGTGTCTGCACACTACCTTTGGCTATGGCAAAGTTTTTAAGCTTTTTTGTCCAACCTGATGAAAGGAAGGTTACAGCTTTTGCTTTCAGTTGATGCACAATGCTGATGTGTGTCGAGTTTATATCCCCTCTGCAAAAACTGATGAATGTGGCACTGCTGGAATCATAAAATGATGAAATGTATAGCAGGGCACTTGAGAGTCAAATATTGTTCCCTTTTCAGGATTTTGGACATGCAGGACCAGTTCTCTTCTCCATGCAATTAGGAGTGAAGTGACAAGCCCAAAGACACATTGACGTGAATTTATGGGATCTGAAGAGCACAGAGCCATTAGCTGCATCGTAGAATAGTGCCAAACCCAGAGGAAAAAAATAAAGTGCTCTGAAATGTTTTCCCAATTGTACATTCAACCCAACACATTTTCTTGGCTCATTTTTACGTAAATCTCACACAATTATGTGAAATAACTGTACCGGCCAACAGCAGTGGAGCTTACTGGTAGTCTGAGCTTGTTCTCCTTAAAGGTGCAGCACTGCAGCCCCTTTAACCACTTCACTGACTGTTTTCAAGTTTCTGATGCAACCAAACTTCAAAAACCCTGAAATATCCATTTAAGACCTGGTGACAGGGACAAACAGCTCCACTTCTGATACACTATTCCTGTGTGTAATCCCACTTGTGTGCTTAGAATAAGTCCAGGTCAGCTGTAAAGGCGGGAAGAGTCAGGAAGATTTTACGGGCCCCATGACCGATGGGAGCCCCTGAAAAATATTACACTATCAGTATTTTTTTGCATATAAATATACAAACTTTTTGGTATCAGTCTTTGAAGGTCTCTTTTCTCTTCACATAAAAAATACCAGGCTTTTCTTGTTTTTAATTGCAAAAAATTCAACTCTATGCATCGGTTAACTCCCATAAAACAAAAAACGAGGTCCTTTAGAACATTTATTATAGGATATTACTTTTGTCTATGCTCTTTCTGTACCAAATAGCATTTTAAATTGTTTGCATCTTTGGAAAATCTGATTATAGAGGAAGACAAATATATGCAATTTACGTGACAGATGCTTTGTTAGAGGAACTGTGCAGAGGTGGTTTGAAATAGAGCCCAATCTGATATCTTTTCATGGAGCCCAAAACTTTTGGCAGCACGCCTGAATAAGTCCATTTACCACTGACACTCCAAAGCAAATCAATGTTCCCTAACATCTCCTCCATCAGATAGAAATTTCCATCTATGAAGACCGGGGCTCCAGTGGCTCCAGCTCAGGGAGCAGCTCTGTGTCCGGCAGCACCGCTCGATGACTGGAGACTTCCTAACAACCACCTTCACTGGATCACCCACAACGCTGGAGGACAATTTAGGACAATGATTCAACTCCTGCTCCAACACTCAGCCCACACATCCTCAAAGCTACACTCACACAAAGGTTTTACTCTGTTGGACAATGATAGGCATGTTCCTTCTCATGTGCCAACACATGCTGAATTTGTCCAAGCTTTTTCACACTATCTGCTTAAAACACACTTAGACTGTGTTTTTGTATTATGAATGTGCTTACTCAGCCCTTTCACACATTCAGCCCACTCAGAAAAATCCCAGACTTGCTTGGCCTTGCAGGAGTTTTGATGAAGTTTTCCTGTCAGTCAATGGAAGGAAAAAGTTCTCAGGCTTGCTGACATGTTTCAGGGTAAAATCTGGGAGATAAACATGCTGTTTGTGCTCATATATGCACCCCACTGGGATAAATCATGAACATTGTTGATGCATCCATTACTGACAAAGGAAAAAACACAACAAAATAAACATTTATGAAAAGAAACAATGAAACCATAAAAACAAAGATAGAAGAAATGCAAAAGTTAAAATGTAGATTTTTTAGAAATTAAAAATAAAAACTTGAACTAAGTCTGTTTAAAAGTTAAAGAGCAGTGTTATTAAAATAGTTATTAAACTCTGTAAACTCCATCTGCTTTTATCCTAAAATGTAAAATTAAGCAACCTGATACACCAGACAAACTGCTCTATATATTTCAGTAGTCCATCTGGAAAATAGGCTATAGAAAGTGTTTTGGGGGGGAGGTGACCATTCAGAAGCATATCTGGCAGGTGATTGGATGGTAGCTCCATCAATCAACATTTATTATGGCCCAATCAGATTATGTAGTAGGCGGGCACTACTGCGTTACAAAACTTGAGCCACTTCACAAAACAAACTCCTGTCAAACATGTCCAAGCGGCGTGAAAATATCCTTACTATAGAGCAGTTTGTAGTGTTGATATTTTTTTACATTTAATAAAGAAATGTGGTCTATGCTAATCTCTGTAAGTGCAGTCACTTGCTGCTGTTGTCTCGCTCGTAGCTCCCACCTCTTCCTGCTCTAAAGGACGCTGATTGGGCCGTGCTGTTTTTTGCTGAGTGCACATAGATTGGAGCTTGGCAAGATGACTAGCCTGATCACAGACAGTGAATCAGGTTGATCTAGCTGCTGCACAAGGCTAAGAATTAAACTAAATCTTTGCATTTACACTTTTTAGTGATAATTAAAATAAACAAATAGACAAAGTTAACAAACTTGTAGTCATTTTCGTTTTGCTAATATGAGTGATTTTGTCATTAAAGTTCACACCTGTGAACATAAATAGAACTGATTTGGATAGATTCAGGAAATTTTCAGGGGAATTTTTATGCTTGATTTGATTTTGACAGGAAACTACAGGAAAACTTTTGCTTTTAGGGACAAGTGTGGACACGCAATTCAGGGAACATTATGTTTGGCTATCCCGATATTTACTAGAAAAATCCAGGGTTTTGTGTATGAAAGGGCTGTTATTATAACTCCATATACACATGCACAAATCCATGAAAGTATCTGAATTAACCTGAACAGATCAGGGAGGGTAAATTGTAAGGGTGACAAATTAGGAAATTCCAGGATTAAGTCCAAGGAATTTACGTGTTTTGGGACACGGGAGGGACTGGAGCTTGCCCCAGCTGACATTTGACAAGAGGTGGGGTACACCCTAGACTAATTGCCAGCAAATCACAGGGCTGACCCATAAAGACAACTGCTCGGACACACACTTACACCTGAGGGAAATTAAGAATAACAAGTTGTCTTCACAAGCATTTTTTTGGTCCATAGGAGAGAACAGGAGTGCCGTAGTGACCCACACATGCACAGGGAGAACACACAAACTCCACACAGACCTGGTATTCAGTCCAGGAACCTTTTTTCTGTGACGATAATGGTAGGAAAAACAATGTTTGTGATCTTACCTGCAGCCCACCCTGGAAAAATCAGGATATTTTCAGGGTTTTGTGCATGCGTGAATTTTTTTTTTTTTTGAGTAAATCTTTGTGTGATTGTACCTCCATCTTCTCCGTCAAGTTCCCACAGTCTGGGTGGGAGCTGGTGGGTGATGAAAGGATGGAGGGGGCCGAAAAAGTGTTTGGGCGGGACAAAGGACCACAAACCTCACCAGACCTCATACCTCAGCCACCACTGCTGCACCGTGCGGTCTACAGCCTGGCTCCAGCCTCTCCACACCGGACCAATCAGAAAACTGGACTGAACTCATCACCACCCGCTCCGCACACGAGGCACCAGCTTTTTTATTTATTTATTTTATCTGTAGCCTCCTCTCATAAATAGCTTTTAGCAAATGCAAGTAGACTGGAC
Organism: Cetoscarus ocellatus; assembly: GCA_037902135.1. Lineage (NCBI taxonomy): Eukaryota > Metazoa > Chordata > Actinopteri > Labriformes > Labridae > Cetoscarus > Cetoscarus ocellatus. The sequence continues at coordinate 516,538 of JBAMNC010001852.1, forward strand.
AAGTATTTGAGTAGCGGATCAGAATTTGCTCCCACCCTGGACCCACATCATCCCTATAAATCAGCTCCTCTTGATGTAAACCATCCCGTCTGGTAGCAGATGAACGTCCTTCAGCCTGTCCTTGTTCATTATGTAGCAGATCTTCCATTCTCATGTGAAGCCTATTAGATATTTGGACACAGGCGCGTGCACAAATCGAATTCTTTTGGTTTCTACCACTGAGGCCAACGCTTCCTAAAATGTGATTATGCAAAAATTATGCTGTGTTTTGAGAAATGTAGACAGAAGGATGGTTAGAAAGTCTTCCTGGATCGTACCTGTGGTCTTTAAACGTATATGAAAACCCTTCCTTGTGTTCTGAACAAACTTCCAAAGAAAAACTACTGCCAAAAAACTGGCTCAGAAATGTGAATGTTTGGAATTTTGGTGACATTTTATGCAGGAATAAACTTTGTACTGCTTATCGTTTGATACGTGTGGCAATGACGTACATATGAAAGGTGTCAAATAAAAGCCGTCTCATCACAGTTTGAAAGTTCAAGCTTCTGTCTTTGTAACTGTACCTGCAAAGTTGGGACATTAAGTTTGATTAAAATGGAATACTGGGATACATTTAACATTAAGTGTTAAATGCCTCCAAAAATGCCTTTAACACCTAATGTGTCCCAAGGTTAAAGTATAGGAGAATTAGAATATCCTTTCAGGAAAATACCTGAAACTAGAAAGCACTCAGAGCTTTAACCTTTGCCAAGGCAGCTCACATACTGCTGTTACATCTATAAGCAATAGTTCCATGATAAAGTCACCATCATAATATGATTCATTGAACCTGACAACCCACACCTAGCACTCAGAATCATGTTGATATCATTATTAAACAGTTACTGAGCAAAAACAATCGTTCCTAATGGTGGTTACCTGGATCTTTGCTTTTGTTATGGCTCTCTTCTCCCTGCATCACTTGGTCACATGTTCACCACTGTCTTTGTAATGGTTTTCTTTCTCTCTGACTTGGCATTGTACTCAGACTGGTAGGTAAAAGGTCAGTAACCAAGTGACCCAACCTGTACCTTCACTCCCTGGTAATGAATAACTCATGGAGGCATCAAACCACCATGCAATAGATTTTTCTTGTTGTTGCTTTTAGATCCTTTAACATCTTGTGATGAACTGACACTAGACAGATAGTGTTTAGTGCAGTTTATTTGACTCATGGACAAATTTAAGCAACAATGCTAAATTGTTCTCTGGAAAAGAGAGCAAAAGGGAAATTATTCTTTCTTATAATCAGCCCTTTTCATTATTTCACTATGACATGCAGAGTTCCTGTAAAAAGGTAAATGGCCTTAAATTTCCATTCATCCATTTTCTCCATCACAGCACATTTACCGGAGGGTTGGAGCATTATCCCAGCTGACCTTAGCCAAGAGGCGGGGTCCACTCCCAGCAGAACACAGGGCCTTGGATTTGATCTTTAAAATTCAGTCTTTCAAGTCTTTTATCTAGAAGGTCATACAAAACAGTGTTATCGATGTGACACGTGTGCCATGAACATTTAATACTTTTTTAAAACCAAGCGTGGCCTGTTTCAGGTTGGCATCTCAATCTTTTTTAGAAGAACTTTACGTCCAAAGTTCAGACATTAGATTGGCTTGTTATATTTTAGCAGACAATAATCTCACTGTTTAAAAATCAGCATTTCAGTGTGCAGTAGAAAAGAAATGTCTTAAACCACAAAATCATTTGAATCATCTTCACCATTTGTCTCAATATACATTTAAAAGTGATTAATTTGATTTAGGGCGGCACAGTGGTGCAGCAGGTTGTGCACGTGCCTCACAGCAAGAAGGTTGCTGGTTTGATCCTCATGTTGATCAGGGTCATTCTATGAGGAGTTTGCATGTTCTGCCTGTGCATGTGTGGGCTTCCTCCCACAGATCAAAAACATTTGCATTAAGTTGATTGATGACTCCTTTAGGTATGAGTCAGTGTTAATCTTGTTGACTAATTAGCTTCGTCATAGTTTTCGTCAACAACCTTTCTCCCCTAATGAAAACGACACAGTAACTAATAAAAACAAGTGCACATGGAAAATAAACTGAAACCAACTTCACTGACATTTTTGTCAACAAATAAAAACTGGACTAAAATGTTTGACAGAGACTAAATCCAATCAGACCTAATTTGGTCATGTAGAAAGTAAAGAAAATTAGGCACATATCCAATCACAGCTACTTTGGTTGTGTGGAAAGGTTGGATGAGTTAAGACGAACATCCAATCACAGCTGCCTTAGCTTCACGGTGGCGGGATCCAAGTGTAAGACATGACTTCAGAAATTCAAGGAAACATAAAAAATGCCTTACACTTTACTCTTCATATTTTAGTCGACTAAATTTACAGTAGATTTCGTCGACTAAAATCAGCTAAAACTAGAATAAAATTAAAACAATTTAGATGACTAAATTATCACTTAATCTAAAAGATATTTAGGCAAAACACTAAAAATAAAACTAAATTAAATAGTGCTGTCAAAATTCACAAAATTCTATCAGTGTAAGCATGAATCATTGTCTGTCTCTCCATGTGGCCCTGTGATTGGCTGACTAACTGTCCAGGGTGTATCCCACCTCCTGCCCAGTGTCAGCTGGGAAAGGCTACAGCCCGTCACGTCCCCGAAAGGGATAACCAGTACAAATAGTGGATGAATGGATGGAGTCTAGTTTCATTGTGAAGTGTGGAACAACTCTGGAAATGGCATATTAAAAAGCACGATTGTAAATACTGCATGAACATATCAGATAATTAATACATAACTTTGTCAGAAAAATACATCACGTTAGCATTCATGCTATATGAAACATTCAACTGTGCAGCATTGTACAGAGAAGAGGCCATGGTTTGGACCAAGTTTGTAAGGTTAAAGGTGACATATCATTCCCATTTTGCACCCTTACACACAGACTTGTGAGGTCTGCATCCAGTAAAATATATTACAAATCAACCCCCTGGAGGGGGTGTTGACTCAACAGACTGACCTTCAGATATCCTGCTTCCAGACAAAGATGGACCACAAAATAAGGACTAAGTTGACTTATTTTACTTCTTGTACATCCTTAGATAGTCCCAATTAGGAATCGGCGTCAATCAAACACTGCACCCACACAGTAGTGCTTCCTGCCGTCACAAGCTTTAAAGCGATACTTTAAACAACTTTTTTTCCTTTTCGTGTCTTGCCTCACCCCTGAGTCCATGACAAGCAGATAAACACCATTCTTTTGACTGTGCGTTCAGTAACAGTAGACAGTCAAAGCTCGCCCACCGCTAGTTAGCTTAGCTCAAACAATGGGAGTCAATGGGCATAAATGCAAATTGCCTGCAAATTTAATAATGGCTTGCAAATGAATGGCTCACTCACAACTGCGAATCGGTTCTCATCGTTTACTTATTAAAAGAGCTGTTCACTCAACTCATTCACGAACATCACATCTCTAGCACAAACCACCACAGAAGTAGGTCAACAAAACAAAGTCTCTGTTTAGGAGTAGAAGAAGATAATACGATGATAGCAGAGGATAACGTAACGTAACAGTAAAAAAAATCAAGTAACAACAAGCACAGAGGACCGTTTAGAGTTGTTTAAGAGTTTATTTTATGACTGTAGGCAGAGGAAGGCTAACTATACCCATTGACTCCCAGTGTTTGAGCTAAGCTAATATTGGTGGGCGAGCTCTGCCCATCTCTTTCTCGTTACTGCACGCACAGTCGAAAGAATGGTGTCTATCTGCTTGTCATGAACTCTGGAGTGAGGTAAGACACGAAAAGGAAAAAAATGTTGGCCTATCTCTTTAACTCATGCCCATTTCCTTGCACAGATTACTCTGCAATACTCTTCTGAAACACTAGTGGACAGTATGATCTGTATCCTGTTCCTGACACATTCCTTGCTTGTTTTTATTTTTATTTTCTAAAAAAGAAACAGAAATGCAGTGTTTAGTATCAGAGTAAAGAGCTGATAAATAAGGAGCAGAAGTTGGTTCTGAGTTATTTATCACACAAAGAAGAAGGAGACATCTGTGGGGGAGTTGAAATCTGCGGCTGCTGAGTCACTTGAGGCAGAGGATGGAATTTTTGGCACTCAATTGACCGCCAAATGAGATATAAATAAGGAAATACACTTCTGATGTATCTACAAGTAAACTTACTGTGTTGGTTTGTTTTCAGCAGGCGTTCTTTCACATTATAGTCCACAAAACAAGGCCTAAGGAAATCTCCCAGTTCTTTGCAGCAGACCAATCACAGGGCTTACAATCGGCATCATTTCTGGCCACAGGCATCTATATTTAATTTTTTTGAGTGCTTATTAAAAGACTTGTTGGATTGACGCACTTTAAAATTTTTGTTTATTTGCTCAGAAACACTTATTTTAACCTTCAAAACCATGGGATCAATGCATGCGTCCTGCTCACAGTGCAAATGTCCAACCATGATGTCCACACAGACCACGTTATCGCATTTCGGCGGGAGTCAAGTCTCACTGTGTGATGCAGGCATGTGCAGCTTAAGGAAGGCTTTTTACAGACAGTGACATTAAAAATCAGATCCCCTGACATCTGCCAGTGCATGGAGAGCTAAGACGCAGAGCAGTAATACAGTCAAATATAAGGAGGCTTCAGAGGCGGTCACAGAGGATGAACGAAGACCATAAAAAAATGGAGCCAACGCTGCATTAATTGAGAGGAAGAACAAGAAAAAGGAGACACAAAGAAGTGAAAGACACATCAGATTAAAGCCACATAATAAAACTGCTGAGAATAATGGAGCAAGAAGTCATCAGGACGGCACAAAAGGCATGAAGACATAAGACAGAGAAAGCTTTCTGCTGCCAAACAAAGTGAAAAAAAAAACAGATAATATGTTGAATTAGAGTGATGTTCAGTCTTACATTCTCCTAAATTATTTATTACATTGAAGTGATAAAACACTCATGTTGATCAGTTGCAGTTTATTGAGGCAGATGGCACAGTGCAGAACAAAAGCAACCATTACCCTTTCCGGACAATTATTTAAAAAAATATTAGAGAAAATAAAAACACAAAAATATCTTAACTACTCATAGAGTAAAGAAAAAGAAATTTGCTTAAAGTGCAGATGAAACAAAGCTGTTAAAAATCCTCTTTTGTATATTTTTTTTTATTTTTGCTGCTGAGTGTTGTATTGAGTTTCATGTCATTTTCCTCACAGACCTGTTAAAAAATGAACAAAAACTTAAATTAAAAAGAAAACAAAGTATGGACTTCATAAACTGGTTTGGTTATCTCTTAATTTTACTATCTTCAGAATAAACAGCAACCTACCTTCACAGCGGCCACTCAGAACAGTAAAACCTTGACCACACTGTAAGAAAAGGAAAAGGGACATCTTTAATATGAGACCAGGGTTAGTCTTATTTTATTCAATTCAACAAATGACTTGAACTGTGTGTAGGAGCTGCCTATTGATTTACATAAACATGGGCTGAAAACTGAAAAAGAAATAAAATAAAAACAAGACCAAAGCTGACATAAAGTACTGTGCACAAGTTTTATAACCTTACACACTAGATGAACCGTTCAATATATTTCACTGGTCCATAAAGGAAAGAGCCCATAGCAAGTGTTTGGGGAGGGCTGAACTGTTCAGAAGTATATCAGACAGATGATTGGACGATTGTTCCGTCAGTCTGCATTTATTACAGGCCAATCAGATAATGTCATAGGCGGGAGTTACTGCTCTACAAAGTGTGAGCCAATTCGTAGAACAAACTCTTGCCAAAATATGTCAGAATGGGAGCGAAAATATTCATATTATTGAGAGGTTTGTAGTGTGGGCATTTGTTTTTGGTTTAATAAAGAAAAGCGCTCACGATCTGACATAGGCTGCTACTGAAGCTGTTAGCATCTATGCTAATCCCTGCATGTGCAGTCACCTCCTGCTGTCATTTGCTCGTAGCTTGTTCCTCTTCCTGCTCTGATTGGTCTGTCCCCCTTTGGGCCGCTCACAATTGTTGTAGATTGGAGCTCGGCAAGATGGATCTGCCTGATTACAGACATTGAATCAAGCAGCTCCAGGTGCTGTGCAAGGTTACAAGTTTTAATCAGCTGTGAAAAATATACTCATAAGAAAGAATGCTTTTACAAACAAAAGATTATTTATTTTTATCTATTAGAAAAACATGGCTTTCTAAAAAGATATATAGATATACAGCTCCAGCAGATATAAAATGGTTTAACATTATGATTTATCCCATCATCACTGAATGACCACTTAACTTATTAAAGAACAAAGTAACATATTTCTTGCTTTATATCTGTATATCGGAAAAAAGACAACGAGCGCAGTTTGTTCATGTGGCAAAGTCTGCAAGAACCAGCATGGCCTGAAGATCCACCAGGCCAGAAAGAAATGTTTGACGGGGAAGCAGGTGGTGCAACGCACAGGTCCAGTACCTGGTGAGACGCAGGAGGAGCCCGGCCAGGAGTCAACCCACAGTGCCCAGACCCTCCATGCTCCACAAGCCCCTCCCTGTACCAGACATTCCGAACATCGCAGGGTCTTGTGGCCTGGTGCCACCAAGGAAGGCGAATGGCTCCAGTTTGACAGAGATCTGGATCAAGTCCTTGAAGCGGCCGCAAGGGGAGACGCAGACCAGAAGTTGCGGACGATGTCTGCAATGATCATCAGCATCGGTGCTGAAAGGTTTGGCATAAAGGAACAACAGCCAACCAGAGGTCCAGGGGCGCCAAACAGACAGGAGGTGAAGATCAGCCAGCTTCGGCAGGAGCTCAGACTGCTTGGGAGGCAGTTTAAGCAGGCAAGGGAGGAGGAAAAGGCTGGGCTGTCAGAACTCCGCAACATCGTGAGGAAAAAACTCACCACCCTCCGTCGTGCCGAGTGGCACAGGAAAAGGGGCAGGGAGAGAGCCAGGAAACGTGCAGCCTTCATCTCGAACCCTTTTGGTTTCACCAAGAAGATCCTCGGGCAGAAAAGAAACGGCCACCTCGTGTGCACTGAAGATGAGGTCAACGAGTACCTCAGAGCCACCTACAGTGACAGCGCTCAAGAAGAAGAGCTTGGGCCATGCAAGACCTTGATAACTCCGCCAGAACCCACCACGGCATTTGACACCAAGGAGCCAACTTTGAAAGAAGTCGAGCAGGTTGTCAGAGCAGCTAGATAGAGCTCAGCATCAGGCCCCAGCGGAGTGCCGTATGTTGTCTTCAAGAGATGCCCCAGACTCTTGAAGCGACTATGGAGGATCCTCAAAGTCATCTGGAGAAGGGGGAAGGTAGCACAGCAGTGGAGACATGCAGAGGGTGTCTGGATTCCAAAGGAGGAGAACTCAAGCACCATCGAGCAGTTCAGGATCATCTCACTCCTCAGTGTCGAGGGCAAGATATTCTTCAGTATCATTGCCCGGCGCATGACGGAGTTCCTCCTTAGAAACAGCTACATCGACACCTCTGTGCAGAAGGGGGGAGTTCCGAAGGTCCCAGGGTGCATCGAGCATACAGGAGTTGTCACCCAGCTGATCCGGGAGGCATGGGAAGGTAAAGGAGACCTGGCAGTCCTTTGGCTAGACCTTGCCAATGCCTACGGGTCCATTCCACACAAGCTGGTGGAAACTTCGCTTGACCGACACCACGTTCCAGGTAAGATCAAGGACCTCATACTGGACTACTACAGCTGTTTCAGCGTGAGAGTCACTTCCGGAACGGTAACATCTGCATTTCATCGGCTCGAGAAAGGCATTATCACTGGATGCACCATTTCCGTGATATTGTTTGCCTTGGCCATGAATATGCTGGTGAAGTCAGCAGAGGTGGAGTGCAGAGGCCCGCTCACCAACTCAGGTACGTGGCAGCCCCCCATCAGAGCATTTATGGATGATCTGACAGTGACTACAACATCAGTCCCGGGATGTCGATGGATCCTTCAAGGCCTCGAGCATCTCATTAACTGGGCCCGGATGACCTTCAAGCCAGCAAAGTCCAGGTCCCTGGTGGTGAAGAGGGGGAAGGTTACAGACTTGTTTCGCTTCTCACTTGGAGGCACCCAGATTCCATCGGTGGGAGAGAAGCCAGTCAAGAGCCTGGGCAAGATCTTTGACTGCACCTTGAAGGACACTGCAGCACTCCAAGCAACATCAGAGGAGTTGGGAACCTGGCTGACAGCTGTGGATAAGTCAGGGCTACCAGGTAAGTTCAAAGCCTGGATTTACCAACATGGCATCTTGCCACGACTCCTCTGGCCTCTGCTGGTCTACAATGTGCCAATAACCACCGTTGAGGGCTTCGAGAGGAAGGTAAGTTGTTTCCTGCGGAAGTGGTTGGGCTTACCGCGAAGTCTCAGCAGCATCGCTTTGTACAGGAGAAACAACAAACTGAAACTGCCCTTCAGTAGTGTGACGGAGGAGTTTATGGTTACCTGAGCTAGAGAGGTGCTGCTGTATAGGGACTCCAGTGACATCAAAGTCTCCTCGGCCGGCATAGAAGTAAGAACTGGCAGGAAGTGGAAGGCTCACGAGGCAGCGGACCAGGCTGAGTCCCGCCTGCGACACAGGAAGCTGGTGGGATCAGTGGCTTCCGGCTGTGCAGGCTTCGGGAGCAACCCAAGACCTCACTACATCAAGGCCCAGGGAAAGGAGAGGCGTCAGCTGATCCAGCAGGAGATCCGAGCCGGGGTGGAGGAAGCCCGCTGTAGTAGGACAGTAGGGATGCGGCAACAGGGGGCGTGGACCCGATGGGAGGAGGCAGCTGACCGGAAGATAACGTGGACAGAGCTATGGCGATCTGAGCCACACCGGATCAAGTTTCTGATCGAGTTGGTGTATGATGTCCTCCCAAGCCCATCCAACCTCTTCCGCTGGGGCTTGGCCGAGAATCAACTGTGCCCTCTCTGCCAGAGAAGTGGATCGCTGGAGCACATCTTGAGCTGCTGCCCAAGGGCACTAGGAGAAGGGCGCTACCGCTGGCGCCATGACCAAGTGTTGCGGGTTATCGCAGAGGTCATCAGCACAGGGATCTCCACCAGCAAGCACCAGCAACCATCAAGGCAGTCCATCGCCTTTGTTAGAGCCGGAGAGAAGCCACAGAAGAGCCAGAACCAAGCAGGAGGGCTGCTGGCATCAGCTCGGGACTGGCAGCTGAAAGTCGACCTAGGGAAACAGCTCAGATTCCCAGAGGACATCGCAGTGACCACACTCAGGCCAGACATAGTCCTGGTGTCAGAAACAACAAGGCAAGTGGTCCTGTTGGAGTTGACTGTTCCCTGGGAAGACCGGATGGAGGAGGCCTTTGAGAGGAAGAGGGCTAAGTACGAGGAGATGGCAGGCGAGTGCCGGAGCAGGGGATGGAGGACCCGATGCAACCCCATCGAGGTCGGGTGCAGAGGATTCGTGGGCCAGTCTCTCGTCAGGGCACTCAAGATGCTGGGAGTGAAAGGACTGCAAAACAGAAGAGCCATCAAAAACATCACAGATGCAGCAGAGAAGGCGTCCAGATGGCTGTGGATCAAGAGGGGAGATCCGTGGACCGTAACAGCTACTTAGACACAAGCCGGGGACTGATCAACCCCGGCTGGGTCACCTGGGCGAGGGTGTCTGATGTTGTGAGACCCGAAACACCCAATGAACCCAGGATACATCACTGATGATGTGTCTAAGTTGCACCCATGTGTATATTAGAACTGTATTTAACACAAATGGACTGTCAACATGAAAGGAACAGGCCAATTTTAGTGAAGAGGTGACTTTGAGCTCTTGACACGAAATAATAATTGTAGGATTTCTGTATCAAGTATAATTCGTTTGGAAATATCGGCATGTCGGCTATCTGCAAAAATCCACTATCCTGCATCCCTAGTATGTAGTAAATGAAACACTAAGTGCTCTTAACATCTATTCCAAAAATGGCCGACCCTTGTTTACATCCTGTTTTTGATCCATGATCAATAAAGAATTGTTCAGACTGGTTTATTACCCGAGGTCATAATTCATGCTGTAGATCTCCTCTGTGTACCTGAGTGTCATTAGCCAGCACGACTGTCTCCCTCTCTGTAGGATATGTGATCTCCACCACGGAGTTCATTTCTCTGGGATCCAGGGCTCGAGCGAAGACCCTGCCATCAGGCCAGGAGACCTCCAGCACTGTTACCTGATCATTTCCTGAGAGCAGTGGACAGAAATGTCAGTGACCATCACACATCAGAATAATTACACTTCTTAAGAAGATACTTCTTTTCTGTTTAATAATCTGTGATGTTTCATATTAAAAGAGGCATTTTTATTCCAAGTACTTGATTAATCTAATTTGTACCACCTTACTGTCGGTACAACTGCATCTGTTTTGTCTGTGGAATAAAAAGATCCACACTGAGGCAGGGATGAAGCCTATGATGTGAAAGTGAGTAAACATTTCAGCACCTCCAGTTACCACATCATAAAGTCAATGGGATTATAGAAAGGCTTTTTCTAATAAATACCTGAAATAAAGTGTGTGGTGAAATCATGCAAGTGAGATTTCTAAGTTTCATTTTGCAACATAAAATGAATCAGATATTGCTCCACTTTTAATTTTTAAAGCATTATTGTATTTTAAAAGGATGGTTGCTAACGAACTGCTAACGTCTGCAAAAACAGCAATAATTTCTGATTTTTTTTTTTTAATAAGGCATAATAGCATAATAGAGTGGATGAGGAATTTTTGTAGTCATAGTGAAAGTTAGCATTGCGCTGGTTCCTTCAACCGAGACCTTCTAAAAGTCTGAAGGATTTTTCTCTGTGTTTAAATCATTGCCGACAAAAAGCTTAGTGGAGAATGGAAAGTTATTAAACTAGCATGTTCTGCTCTTTGTGATAACCTTAACAGACCTACTTCTCAGGATGTTTTTAGCTCAAACGCAATAAGCAACATTAAGAAGCTATTATGTAGCTACTATGAAACTACAACATGGTAGTTCAATTTAGGAGCAACTACAATATAAAACATACTTCTAATGTCTAACATCTTGTTGTGACCTCTTGTTTGAGAGTTTCCTCATAATCAAGTGACCTGATCAAGTTGGCCCTCATGGCTGTGGCTACAGTGTATGAATTACTGATGATTAAAAAACAATCAGAAATACTTGCTGTCGGGTCACCAGCCATTTTTGTAGTCCTTGTTAGCAGTTAGTCAGCAACAGCTGTATAAACATTTTCCCATGAAATATTAAGCATGTGCTCACCACAAACCTTATTTCAGGCACTTATCTGAAATTCTAAATCCCATACACCCCCCTTTCAAATATTGATCAATTGATTGATGACTGATTGAATGATTTAATCTGAAGGGTTTGGAACCAGGAAGTGCTAAATGCTAACTCACTTCAACGTTTTATGGACTCATTCCTGCACCGCCCTATAGACACTAACTTGACCAGACCATCTGATGCGGGGAAAAATTCTCAAGCAAGATGTCATAAGGTAAAGTATTTAAGCGATAGTGTGGTAACTGCTTCTAACTTTTTTTCCCCCAACTTTATTCAAAGACCATTTTAAACAATTTTCAGACGGTGTGATAAGCAACATAAGGTATAAAAATATAGAATAAACATCAGGTGTCAACTCTCTTAAACAACCACCACACATTACAAAGTCATACAACTAAAAAAATGATAAAAAATTATACTAATAAATAAATAAATAAATAGAACAAAAAACAAAAACAAAATAAATAATATTAAAAAATAACCTAAAGTAAATAAATAACGCACATATCAATCCTCCAACTGTTTTTAACTTTTATAGGTTACTTAAAAACTCATAAAGCTAAGTTTGTTCTTGAAGATTATCATAACGAACAAAATCTTAAATTTATGTTCACCACAGACTATTATCAGTACTAACTAATCCAAGAGCGCAGTGAAAAATCTCACAAGCTTTTAGTCAAGGGAACTAGGGTCATGCTAACTGCCTAGTTGTCTGTCAAAACCTGCATCACTCTGTAAGCTTTAGAAGTTCCTGTAGCCGATTCACCCTGTCTCGTACTGTTGAACTAAGATTTTATGTTTTTCCTTTCACATGTAAGAAAAAGGAGAAGAGATCACAAGCTACAGAGTCACCCAAATATTCCCTTTTCCTTTAAAACAACCTGAATCATAAAATTCAAGAAGGTTACCTAAACCAAAGTGTGCAACAGGCTCCATCTCACACAGGTACCCAGAGCCTCCGTCTATGATGCGTGTTTGTGCTCCGCTCTGGTTGGTGAAGGCCGTGACCTTGGCTCCTCGGGCATAAGCTCCAAACTTGGTGCGAGGAATGACCCTCAGCCAATTGTTAGATGAGCCCTGATGAGCAAAGACGGTGAGATTTAAACGGCGGTGAAAATAAACTGGTCCACATGATGAATTACTGCTTCAGATGTTTTAGATTTGATATTTGAATCTCTTTTAATGTCGATAATTTCTTAATTAATTTTGACTGATGCCACATTTCCACAGTCAAGGCAGTTGGTAAGGCAGCTGAAGGGGTTGGTGTCCCTTGCCTCTGGAGCCTTGGGGTGTAGGTTTTGCACCATTGCATCCTTGAAATTCATTGCACTTAAACACCTACAAATGAAGTTGGGTTAACATTGCTGATGGTGCAAATGAGTTGTCAGGAATGATGAATGGCAAAGTCTGGACCTGGTGTGTGCTCCCTGACCTGACCTGACATATGTAAACTGTTTTACAGAGCACTACATCTATTTCATATGTGATTTATCATGTTACCCTAAATTAGATTAGATTAGATTGGATTAGATTAGATTAGATAGAACTTTATTAATTTCTTGGGAAGACTCCCTTAGGGGAATTAAGATTCCAGCAGCATAGCAAGCACAAAGGGTAAAAAAAAAAAATCACACAGGTATCAGAAAAGTAAAAAGTTTAAAAAATTGCAAATATAAATGAATAAATATAAATAACTAGAAAAGCACTCAGAGAGCGCAGACATCTGCCAAGATACAGTTCTGGATCACCATTACATTATATATATTATCGTGTAAATTTTGAAGTGAATCCATCACGTCCATTACTCAGAGATATGATTTTTTAAAATATGGTCCAATGTTAAGTTATGGGATTTTTGCAAATTTTGGAAATCAATGCATGCAGACAAATATGCAGATTACCACCAAAATGTAATGGGACCAAACCACACCTCTGGTAAAATTTTCATGTAAATTCATCCAGTAGTTTTTGCGTAATCTTGCTAACAGACAAACAAACAAACAAACAAACAAACAGACAGACCCTGGCGTAAACATAACCAACTTGGCGGAGGTAAAAATAAAAATGGCTACTGGCTACTGCTTCTTCCCGGCTTCAGTCCTTCTGTTACTCCTCCTCCCCTCTAGTGAGGAGTTGTACAGTCTGATGGCCTGAGGGACAAAAGAGTTTCTCAGTCTGTTAGTCCTGCACTTGTGAAGGAGCAGTCTTTTAACAAAACTGGTCTGAGAGTCTTTTAACAAAAAAGGTATTTCACAAGAAAAGCTGCAGATTTCTTTTCATGGGAAAAAAAAAACTTGCTGTATGTCTGACTTTAAACTCCAGTCCTCAGAAAACACTTTAGTTACAGGAATGAGGATGAAAATTTAAAATAACTTCAGCTGCTGCAGTTTTGATGTTTCCACTTTCACTCCACTAAGTTAATGTTCTGCCTTTTAGGGAGCTCAGTGTGTCTTCCAACACTAAAAACATGCACATGCTGATACACACCTGTGTGACCTTGAAGACAGAGATCGGCTGCTGAGCGCTCTCTCCGTGTGCCAGCAGCAGGTCCAGCTGTCCGTCCCCGTCCAAGTCTGTCACAGTGCCACCTGTCCAAAACAGGAAACAGCTTTTACTGCAGCACTGGCACATGAAACAGCATCCCTGCAGCATGGCGACTGAAATCATCTTCTCCTCTTGGACTCGTTTCTTCATTGACATGATAGTTGTTTCTTATTGTTTGTTCAACAGATATGTTTTAACAGCAATCCTGAAGAGCTCATATTTACCTCCACCAAGGAGGTTATGTTTTTGCCGGCATATGTTTGTTTGTCTGTTTATTAGTTCGTTAACGTAATTACTCAAAAACTACTGGACAGATTTTGCTGAAATTTTCAGGAGATGTTGGTAATGAACTTGAAAATGATTCGATTTTGGTGGTGATTCAGATAACCGCCATTTGCAAACAATTGTTTCTGCTCAATAAATGTCTGACTAATAATGATATCAACATGAATCTGAGTGCTCGGTGTGGGTTTTCAGGATGAAGGAATCATATTATGATGGTAACTTTATCATGGAACTATTGCTTATAGATGTAATGCTTTCTAGTTTGCCCTAATTTCGATGACTGCTAGTGTATGCCCACAATCACTGGAGTTCAGATACCCGACAGTTTTCATAACCTCTTGCATCACAATGGGGACAAAGTGACTGTGAGCGTGGCATGGTTGTGGGTGCCAGATGGGCAGGTCTAAGTATTTTGTAAACCGTTGATGTACTGGTATTTACCAGCACAAGCATCTCTTGTGTTTACAAAGAATGGTCCAAAAAAGAGGGAATATCCAGTGAGTGGCAGCTCTTGAGCTGAAAATGCCTTGTTGATGCCAGATATCAGAGGAGAATGAAATAGTGGTTTCAGATAATAGCAAAGCAACAGCTACACAAAAACCCACTTAGACGGCTTTACCATTGCTGGAATCAGCTCAACTCTTGGATACGACCTTCTCCGTGTTTCACTAATGCAGGGGTCACGAACCTTTATGAGCCTGAGAGCCACCCTAAAGATGATTTACGGAGGGCTACTCGCTTGGTTTAATGTCTGTAAGTTATAATTTTGTTGGTAAAAAAAAAATTATAAATATTGATATATATATATATATAAATGCATTTGATAGGCTACATATCACACTGTATGTTTAGTTTTAATCATTTCTAACAATATTTTTTACTACAGATTATGAAATAATATGAGAACATTGTACTTAGATGCATCTTGAATTATTTATTTCTCTGTTAAACTTCACTGATATTTACAGCTGTCACAGTTTTGTGAATTTTTTTATACAAGTGAAAATGTTAGGGCTCTGGCCGGTACTCGTGATAGAGCTGTGGCGTCAGCATCAACGTAACCTGTGACCCCATGTAGGCCAAAGTTTAGGGAAAAATAGGTGGTGCACATGTTTTTTATTTTTGTATTTATTTAGTGTGATCTATTAGCAAACCATAACATTGAAATGAAAAACAAGGCTATTTTTTTCTATTTCTGTAAAGTGTTATTTTAAAATGTCCCTGACTGCACCTCGTTGGCTCTCTGTGAGCTGTAGTGCAGGTGCCTGAGGGCACCTTGTTGGCTACCCCTGCACTACATTATAGAGAAGGGAGGGCAACTGGCAGCCCAGGGGCCACATGGTGCCCTCCTCCACACCCCTAGAAATCTAGTCCAGGGGTCTGGCCTTGACTGTCACCAGATCTTAACCAAAAAGAGCACCTTTGGGATGTGCTGGAACAGGATTTGGCATCATTTGGTTGAGTTTATGAAAAATCTGAAGCAACTGCATGATGAATGGACCAAAATCTCAGGAAAGTTTCCAGCACCTTGTTGAATTTGTGCTATGAAGACTTAAAGCAGTTCTAAAGGCAAAGGGGGTCCAACCAGGTCCTGCAGTGCTGGAAAAATGAAGCTAGCAAAGTGGCAAATGAGGGTCTGTTTAATGGGGAGAATGTGGGAACTTTGAGCTTTGTTGATTTCAACATGCTTGTTTCTCTTTAGTTTTGGTACAGCTGGATGCATGCCACACCTTCAGTTTATATTAAAATCCCCAAAATGTGTGACAGTTCAACTTCAGGCAGAGCTAACCTGTTCCTCTTCCCTGAGGCTCTGCGGCATCTCCCACATTCAGCTTCTGGATCAGTGGGTCTGCATTTGCCCTCCTTGACACCCTAAAAACAAAAACAGAACAGTTCACATTACTCCATGATGTGACATCTGCATCTTTTTAACTGACAGATGCCTTTAACTGGACCTCAGACTCATTTAATAATGAAAACAATCACCTGAAGACTCTGTTTGGGGAATCTCCTCTGTAGGCAATATTGTTGAAAAACACCTCGAGCTCCTTGTCGTTGTCAAAGTCAGCAGCGATAACTGTGCGTATGGGTGAAGGGAAGGCAAACTCTCTGGTGGCAATGTCCTGCAGGAGAAGATCATCCACATAATTATTGTTTTATCATTTATATTCACTGTAAATCACCCTTTTTCTGTTTCTTTCACTTGTTTCTTACCCTGAACTTTGAGTCTCTGCCCTGCAGGAAGAGTCTGTGTGGGCCGTTCCAGTTGCCGTAGACAATGTCGGTTTTGCCATCACCATTAAAGTCTGTCAGAGCCACTCCTCTGCCGTGCTGCCATGGGTCATCCACACCTGTGGACAAGTGTGTAAGCCTTCAGGTAGCTGGAGAAGCTAGTCCGCACAATTTAATTATTGTTGTACACCTGTCTGCTCCTTCAGCAGGTACATCCCTTTATCTGCCTGGACTGATGACCGATGGAGGAAACACTGTCAGCACTGTATGTGCCCCGCTTTAATGACTTTCCTCTGCACGTAGAAGGTGTTGCAGTTTAATTAGTTACCATGTGAAATGGTGACTATGTTCCTTAACTCGTTGTTTAGAAGCTGATGAAAACAAAGTGCCTGCCTCTTTGTTGTGGTTTAGAAACAAGCCCATGGCTTCATTGATCCAGCATTGAGGTGAGTCCTCCGCCCCAACAACTGCCAGTCCACAGCTATAATTGTCGTGCCATGGAGCAAAAAAAATTTATAGACTGCTGCTATACATGACAATGTGCCACTATTGGAAATTGGGCTGGGCAATATAGCCTAAAGCAGGGATTGGCAACTCTAGTAATGAAGAGGGCCACATTAATATTATCCACAAAGCTAGAGGGTCAAGTTGTTGGACATACTGTTGACTTTCAGGGTATTTGTATATTATTAAAATATTTTTTATTAACACTTTCATTACCTCTGCCAAGGAGGTTATGTTTACAGTGGCGTATGTTTGTATTTTTGTCTGTTTGTTTGTTTGTAAGTACCTGATACAAGCTAACTTCAGAAATTCTGAACTATCCTCTTAAGCTGTGTCTTCAGTGAGTTGCACCATGGAGATGTAAGGTTTATCTTAACTTATGCCTAAAGCTACATTTGATTATCTGCTTTACTTGCTGTGTGTCTTCTTGCCTTCTGCTCACCTGCCTGTTTGGCCACATTTGTAAAAGTCCCATCTCCTTTATTCTTGAACAGGAAGTTGGGTCCATTCTCGTTGTCACAGAACACGTCAGATCTTGACTCACTCAAGATCGGTCCGACTGTGACGCCACGCCCGCCTGTGCAACGAGAAATGATCGCATCATTTGTTAAATACATTTTCAATCATTACAGTTCTCTCTTCCCTGAACTGTCCTGACCTGTCAGCTTGTTGACCCCGGCCTCAGCCGCCACGTCTGACAGAGCGATGACGCCATTGGCCACGTCACTAGCAGCTTCATCCATTTCCAAGAGAGCGTGGGCACCAACTTGACCGCTGGCATAGTTCGCAACATAGATGGAGTAACGGCCGGTTCCCTGGAGAGCAAAAACAGGCAGGTGTGAGGAAAAGAGATGATGACTTATTGATTGAAAAGCTCTTTAAAGGGTTCTGTTTACCTTTCTGTCAACACAGGCAACTGAGCGTCCCGCCATGCGTTTGGCAACCCGTCGACGCACGTTGATTTCATCACCAATGAGATCTTCAAAACGGCCGTTCCTGAACTTGAAGAGCTTGTCGTAATAACTCGCCTTTCCTGCAAAACAAAAAGTATCACAAAGTTATCATGAAGAAAAATTATGGAGAACAAAAAAATAAAAAATCAAACTACACAACAGCAATAAGAAAACATGACATGACAAAAAAAAATGCACAACAACAAATTACAATATGGGATGGCAATCAGAAAACATATCAAACAGTAAAACATAAATACAACACATCAGCAAATCACAAAACACAACAACAATAAGAAAACATAACAACACTGCTACAACAAAATATGACAAAACAGAAAAAACTAATCACAAATCACAACAAAGGACAACAATCAGAAAACATTTCAACATAGCAGCAAACTATAACAACAATAAGAACACACCTCAACAAATCACAAAACACGGTAAGAATGAGAAAACATAACAACAACGCAACATGACAAAACAATAAAACAAGTCACAACACAAGACAACAATCAGAAACATAACACAACAGTAAAACAAAACAAAACAGCAAAACACAACATCCATCAGAAAACAAGCCATAAAGCACAACAATCTAAAAAATAACACTGCAGCAAAATACAATGACAAAAGACACAATTACAAATAAAAAACATGACAACAATCAGAAATCATCACAACAATAAGAAAACACCTCAACATGTCACAAAACAACAATAAATGTCTGACAACAGAGCAATGCTCAACAACAAATTGCAAAACACAACTACAATAACAAAATATAAGAACACATCAACAAAACATGGCAGAAAAAGAAAACAACATAAAATTCTGTACTTTTAATTTGTTGTTGATTGGAGTGCTAACTGATAATTAAATTTATTTGTGTTTTTTTTCTAAATTCTTGCTTTGTTTTGTTATGTACGTGAATATGCATGTTGTTGTTCTGCATCATTTGTTGCAATTTTTACTTTTCTGCAGTTGATTCTAGTTTGTAGTTTTGTTTTCTGACAAATTGTGCATTTTATTTGTCTTGTTTTTCTTCTTTTGGTGTTGTTTTAAGTTGTTGGTGCATCCTGAATTCATAGGATTTCTTGTTACTTTTTTGTTGTGTTTTTTTTTTTTAATTGGTTTGGTCTGTTGTTGAATTTTTAATGAACTATGTTGTTTCAAATTGTTGTTTTGTTTCCTAATTTGTTGTTCTACTTTGCAGTTGTGCATCTTCATCGTCAGTGTTTCGCGCAATGATTTGAACCCCCGCTCACCTGAAAAGGCGCTGTTTGTGTTGAGGAAGTAGATCTCCTCTCGTCCGTCTCCGTCCACATCACACGCGCTGACTCCTATAGCCTGTCCACCTTCGTCTCTCAGGGCGTAGTACGGGGAGTTTGCATCGTTCACTGCGATGTTCACCAGCCGGTTCAGTGTGCGGTCGTACTTTAGCACAAGGTTTGGCCCATTATACCTGACAGAGAAGGTCACATGACTCAACTTTCCCTCAAACATATAAATATTTAAAATGGACCATTCATTGGCTTACAGATTTTTTTTCCCACATAACTCGATTTACTGTTTTAATCTATATTTTTCCTCTCAAAAAAATAACACCCTCCAAGTGACACAAAAATTATATCAAGTTTTACCTTTATGTTATCAAAATATGTTTCAAAAGTAAACAGACTTCCCTCTTACAGTTAAAGTGCATGCTGTAATTTTGTCATAACAGTTGATTATGTAGTTCGAACGTAGGCAGGCTTGTCTACATAAACACTGAAGGATGAGCTATTTTCACAGTATATTAACATGCAGCTCTCCGATCAAAATATAATCTCATGGGGCTCTGGTTTGGCTGAGTGGTACAAGGCATGACCCAAATACATGCTTCTGCCGGCCCGGGTTTGAATCCAGCCTGTGTCCAGTTTGCAGAGTGTCCTCTCCTACTCTCTCTCTTCCCCTTAAAAAGCCTATCCTACACTGTCTCTCTCTCACCTATCAATAAAGGCACAAAATGTCCAAAAAAACAATCTTAGAAATGAAGAACCCAGGATCTGGCATGGACATGCACACCCACAGCAACCTGGTAACAAATCTTCCCATAAACATGATGATTATCAGTAGGGCTGGGCGATATATATCAGATTATATAGATAAATATATCTATATAATCTGATTTAAAGAACAAATACAAGTCTAAACATGTGCTTGTGCAAAACCTGAAAAGGCTTATCACCATGAAAACTGTACATGTCCAGTAATTACTATATATTTTTAAACATAGCAACAACTTGTCTTCGGAGTAAAAGTAAGTCGAGAAAAAAAAGCTTGATATTTCCTTTTTAAATCTTCTAAAGAAAATAATCCTAATTAATCAATTTGATCAAAATATTTCCCAGCCCTACTGATAATTATCATGTGTATGGGAAGATTTATTTCCAGGTTGCTATGGGTGTGAATGTCCATGCCATATCCTGGATTTGATCCAAACCAGGACACAGCAATAACCAGGATACCATCTACACACACTCACTTAAATACAGATGACATGAGGCCACCTGGTGAGGTGTTTTCAGCTTAAATTTTGTCTAATCTTCCGATATGGACAGTGAGACTTGGCAAAGAGTCAATTTTAAAACCTTTTTGACTCACCCTGCCACAACCACCTCCAGATCTCCATCACCATCCACATCTGTGACAGCCATCCCATAGTTCAGCTGTGTGGGATTGTGCAGATTGTCAGGAGGAAGCACCGTCTGTGTTACATCCTGAAACAAGGGCTCAGGGCTCTGAGCATCAGACTGATGCCAAAGACCAAGCAGGAGGAGAAACAGGCCTGAAACCCACATCCTGGAAACCTGAGGAGAGACAGAGCAGGACTGATGATCCATCTTAGATCAGTGATGCACTAATCAGAACATAAGCAAGACAGACAGTGAATTCTGAGCTACTTTTGAAATAAGAATATGAGTTATGAACATGACAGGCTGCATGTTAATAGGGCTGGGAACTATGGTCCAAAAATCAGTACTCAGTCAGTATGCTTAAGCTGACCTGCAAAACATGGCATTGATGCTCTTGGTTACATTTATTGCTATTATTTCTGTCACTGGGACACAAAATAAAGGTTATCAGTGTTGCAAGGACCATGCTCTGCAGCAATAATTAGAAACTGTACTTCTATGCATTAAAATACTGTAGGTTATTTGAACTATTTCCTAAAATAGGACTTTTTCATGAAAAAAGCAGAACCATCACCCTGGATATGGTATTAGTATTGTTATATATCGCAATGTCGGTCATGTATTGCAATATATATTGCATTGTCAAATTCTTGCCAATACACACCTCTAGATCCCCAAATGCTAATTTTTCTCATTTTGAAATTAAGTTTACTATCAAAAGTAACTTGTTACTTTACTTTCCAGTACTTATTTCTTTTTCCACTTAAAACACGATCTACAACAGAATTAAAATAATAATAAAAATAATAAAGATATAATAATTAACTTTATTTATATTTTTAATAGCACTTTTAAAAACATATATTTATAAGGTTCTTTAATACACAAAAATGCATAAAAAAGGCTGAATTCTGTGAACAATAAAAATAAGTTAGATTTTCCATTTTAAATATAATGATGAGGAGACAATAAGCAAATAAATTGATGATAGACTGATAGATAGATGACAGATGATGATATCACATCAGGAAGATGGAAAGATGAGGGTAAATACAGGATGTAGAAAAAGAGGGGGAGGTTAAAATATGAAAAGATGGTAAAAACAGTAAGAAAATGATGAGAAACCAGTCAGTGGCAGAGATTAAAAATAAGTTAACAAGTAATTGAAGCATGAATATATAGATAAAATAAACAATACTAAAAAATAACAAAATTGATAAACAAGTATGTCCGCAATACAGATTACATCATGTACTAATCTTAAAAAGTGAGTTTTAAGAAGTGATTTTAAAACTTTAAAACTCAGCTTGCTACTGATCACAATATTATTTCTATCTTTCAAGGACACAAACTCAAACCAAAAATGATACTTTAAGTCGCTGAAAGTGCTTCTCACTACTTTAGTTATACGATGCATGAATACATCAACATGAAAACAAACAACTTAATAACTGATTGATTAGGAACTGTAAAAAAAATCACCTCTCAATAACTGTAATCTCTAATTTTTCTAGTCACTCAAGAAAATTATTTTCACAGTAATAAATTACAGGTAACTAATTCAGGCTCAATGCTGCCTGTGGGCTCTCAACATGAATACCATTTAACTAGTGGTAAGAGGACCAGGATAAAAGTATTTTATAAGCAGAATGTATACAAAGATTAGAGACACGCTGCTGCATGTAAAAGTCCTGCATTAAAAAAATGATTGCTTTAACCTTTTAGAGAATTAAAGGCTTTTTGGTATTTAATAAAGTGGATGTCCCATTCATAGATCAGCAATATTTGAAGTCTTGCACAAATGATGCCATTGATGCCAATAATAACATGAGTGTTGAGTGCTGCAAGAAAATGAACCATCTGTTTTATGTTGCATTACTGTGACATAAAACTATTTTCTGTAGGTTTTTCTTCAAAGGGGAAAAAAATTATTGACTTGATCCGAAGGACTCACAGGCTGCTGGAAATGTGGTGTTGATGAAAGATCATTGATAGATGTGCTATTGTCTCTATAAATATTGGATAAAGATTGCTAATGTTATTAAAGATTATTTGTGCTCTGTCCTTAGTTATGTTATTTGGGAGAATGTTAAGTCTTATCTGCCTTTTCAAAACTGATAACCTACTGGATACAGACTGCTTTCATGACTCTCAGAGCTAGACAACACCTGGAGAACCTCCTTTTCCATCTGGGTGACTGAACTGGGCACAACAGCTGCTTATGAGAGGATGTCATACAGGACGCAGGACAGAATGGACAAATATCTGCTTATATTGGGCCAGTTTTTGGACTATATTTATAGGTCTGGTTGATATTCAACTGAAAAATAATCATTCTTTACACTTGGACCTGAACATGCACTCAGTGTTTAATTGAAAAGTCACAATGAAGATATGCTGACCCATGGTTTAGTTGGGGTGGAGGGTGTGGATTAAGGGTAAGGTTGTAGCCTACACATTTTGTGGAACAACAGTAATAACTTAAATACTAAAAAAGGGAAAATATTTTTGCAAATCAGATGAGCGCCTTTAAGTCTTTAAGTTAAACTGTTTGGCATCTTAATGTAGTTCTTCTCTTTTGTAGGATTCACATATATCATGTCTACTTTTAGTTGTATGCTCATTCTTTTTTTTTCTTACATGTTCTAAATATTTATTCATTCATCAAACGCCAGTAGCTATTTATTATCTAAATATTATGTGCAGGAAAAGTACCTTTGCATCAACAAGCCGTGCTATTCATCATTCCATGCTCAATTATGTTTTAATTAATTCTTGCAAACAGCCTCCTATCATGTGTTTGCCTAGCGGATTTTTCTTTATCAGTGTGTGGTCATGCAGGTTCAGTGTCTTACCTGTCAGCTTATTCACGGTGTAGAGATGAGGAGGGTCTGCCTCTGCTGCAGAGATGTGACTGTCAGCGCTCTTCTGTGCATCAATTCTTAGCAGAAACTTTCAGCTAACACAGGTCTGTTTTTTTTACTTTTACGAAACAGCTTTCGTAATGTGAAGAACACTAGCCAATCAGCGAGCAGCTTCGAGGCTCGGGATTTTGACCAATAGTCGGCCTGTGCTGGTGCGGATGTGACTCCAAAACGCGGAAGTCCTCTCTGTTTGTAGTCTCTTATACTTATAAACGATACAACAACAGAAAAGGTAAACATATTCAGGCCCCAGTGGAAAGATAATTTACGTAAATTAGGATCCTGATTGATCCTGAAAATCCTGATTTAAAAGACAAATTTGTCCAAAATGTCTAACAACCGCCTAATATGCTTGAGCGGTGACATCTTCTAAACTCAACTTCCCAGAATCCTTAGCGTGTTACAACCGCTGCGTCAGACGCGCGACGGAAACCAGTCTCCAAACAAGCCAAACACAGGTAAGCTGATAAAACAACAACAAAAACGTGATTATTTCTACCGGAAATGAAATAACCAACTTACAAAACTGCCGTTTAAAGTGTTGCTGTGTTTAAATGTCATATTTGTTTAGCTCGATAAATATTATAATATCAACAAGAGGGCAGTTTTTTTCGGTAGCTGTGTGGTTCTCGTACTACAATGGTAGTTCTCTATGTGTCATTTCAGACCGCTCTTTTGAAGA
The DNA here is from genome assembly GCA_037902135.1 of Cetoscarus ocellatus. Lineage (NCBI taxonomy): Eukaryota > Metazoa > Chordata > Actinopteri > Labriformes > Labridae > Cetoscarus > Cetoscarus ocellatus. The sequence goes on from JBAMNC010001852.1 coordinate 540,627, forward strand.
GAATAATCTATTTAAGGTCTCCAGAATAAGTTGCAATGTATACTGTTAAACCCTTAGGGACCACTCTGCCATTTTTGTATACTTTCGTCATTTTTCTTTGTTAAAGTAGTGATCATCAACCTGCGGCCCGAGGACCACACCAGGCCCACACAGTTTCTGTCTGACCCCAGAGTATTATCACATCCAATGTGCAGGGAAATATGTTGTTGTGGTTTGAAAGGTGTTTTTATGTTATTACCTCCGCCAAGAAGGTTATGTATTCCAAGCGTTTGTTTGTTTGTTTGTTTGTTGGCAAGGTTACACAACAACTACTGACCAGATTTTGCTGAAATTTTCAGGAGCTGTTGGTAATGGCACAACTTAGAAATTATTAGATTTTGGTGGTGATATGTATATTTGTCTGGATGCAAAAATTCCCAGAATTTCCAAAAATCCAATAGGTTAACATTGGGCGGAATTGGTAAAAAAAAACATATCTCTGCCATTTTTCTAATGGATTCTCTTCCAATCTCACAGGATAATATGGGGTCCATGTCTCTGTCATCAAGGTGAATTTAATCTGGATCTGATCCAGATTGACGCCACAAAAAACACTGAACTTTATAATGGGAAATCCCATTGATGACCTTCAATAATTCAAATAAAATCAAAATATTAAGTGATGAAACTTGTTCTGTTCATACAGGATAACAATCTCCATGTTTGTGCTGAGTTTGGTCTGGATCCTGGCACTATTCTGGATCTGGTGATCCAGAATAGTATCATTTACAGGAGTTGTGGAAAAGCCACTGCCAGAACTGAGCTGCTTGGCAGAGGTCTGTGCTGTCTGAGTACTTTGTAGTTTATATCTTGACGGCTATTAATGCATCCGTCCAAATACAGTCACAACTGAAATAACCGCATTTGACTTAGTCTGTTTTTATACGACTCCACCTGTCAGCGAATATGAGCCTTTATTTTCACCAGAAAAACCCAGTGTCCATTGTTTAAGGGACAAACCCAGAGATGAAGGACATGCCACCCTGGAAAGAAGTAGCTTAAATCTCTCACTTGCCCCATGTGTCTGGCAGCAGGATGGATAACTGGACTGATCTCACTTTTAAAGGCTAAGAAATACAAACAAATTTGAAAAAATAAAGATAAAAAACAATTATGTAACTATTAAATGTTAATTCCACCAACTTAGATATATTGTTTCAATTCAAATTACTTTAAAATTAGGCCCTCATAACGTCTGTCAAGAATTTAACTGGCCCTTGGACAAATGCAGTTGATGACATCTGGCTTATGGCATGAATTTCTGCAAGAATGTTTCTTTTTCAACATGATTTTTAATCTGTAGTCAGTTAGTCTTACGGGTATATAATACACTACAGACTGGGGCTGAACGATTTCAGGAAAAGATCTAATTGCGATTTTTCTTGCAGATATTGCGATTTCAATTCGATTCACGATTTTCTCCAAATCAAGCTTCAGTGCAATATTCACTTTGTTTACAGTATAAACAACAGTAAGAAAATCAATGATCAAAAGCACATAACACACTATTCATCATCCAATATTAATGATGAATAATCTGATATCATTATTTAAGGGATACTCATCTGTTCAAACTCTCCCACTTCCTCTGATCTTTTGCACTGTCTTTGTATTATATTGTTTGTTTGTATACCTGTTTTATGCACTTTTTGCACTTTATGTAAGGTGACCTTGAGTGTCATGAAAGGCAGCCTTAAATAAAATGTATTATTATTATTACTGTTACTTGTACTCCTAAACAGAGTCTTTGTATTGTTGACCTGCTTACCAGCACTTCAGTAAATGCAAATTACCTGCAAATGTGTAAAATAGTATGTGTAAAACAGTTGAAACAACAGATCCTGGATCAGTCAGGAGGGCTACAAAAAATTGTAGCTTTGGCGATCACAAAGTTGCCTTGTCTGAAATTGTGATTTCGATCTGAAAACGATAAATCGTTCAGCCCTACTACTGACACTTTTGCATCCTCTGGGGACCTTCGAGTCAAGTATGCACACGTCAAAACAAAGCTGCTGTCAGAATCACCTCATATACATCAATATTTTGATCTGCATAAATCTCTTAAACCACTTCAGTTCTGCTCAAAACTACCAAACATTCAATAATTTTCAGAGTTTTAACTCATTAAATGTCAGTTTGAATACACGTTGCCACTTGTTTTTATTAGCTGATTAATACTGTGTGTGTGCGTTGGGAGGGGGGCATTGCCGGTGATTTAGAGTCTTGGATATCTCAAGTGCATTGCTTTATAAATGACAGTTTATAGCTGCTGTGACTGCAGCTAGGCGCAAAATCACAATAGGGGTGTCAAAAATGATCTTATAATTGATGCATCATGATACAGATGTAGATGTAGATGCATTGGTGCAGGAACAGTCAATAATCGTTTAATCTTGCAGAGGCTGCTGCTTGACTGCAGTATCAGTTTTATTTCTGAGGAAGAAAAAACAAGTAAAGGAAGATGAGACCTATAAACTTCATTTATTTTGGTTTACAAAAAAAAACAGCTTTTCTTCCACAGTTGGTCTCAAAAGACATTTCTTTCTTTTTTTCAAGATTATTTTTTGGACGTTTGTGCCTTTATTAAAAGGGAGAACGACAGTGATAGCCTTGTGAAGGGGGGCGAGAGAGAGTATGAGAAGACACTCTGCAAACTGGCCACAGGCTTAGAAGAAGAGAAACTGTTGTAGTACCTGATCTTAACAAGCCCAGACAAAATGACATGTACCCATAAGAATTGTTGTCCTGGTGCTGTCCCTGAGCTAACTTAACTCTTGGCGTTGGCATTCAAAATGAAAATGCTTGCATTTTTTACATTTTCTTGCCAGTCTTCATGTTTGTCTGGAATTAACTTGGATCACTTCACCCGTGGAAAGGGGCTGCATGTGGCCTCTGGGCCGCCAGTTGTCCACATCTGTTATTGAGTTATAGATTTTAAATGATTGTCCTGGGGTCTGTTAGAAATGGAGAGAGCTAAAGGACAAATATCATCATATATGGTCATTTTTGTGGATTTAACAAAGTTTGTAGGATCCATTTGACTCAAAATAAAATAGCCTTAAACATGGAACATGCTGAATGTTTTTTTTTTTTTTGCTTGGAAACGTAAACTAAGTTATGACAAAATGATCCTTGATTGATCCACAAGGGTGAAATTCAAGTGTTCAAGCAGCACAAGGCAAAATAGCATCATCAACATGGGTAAAGACAAATACAATTATAAAAGAACAGAAAGTAAAAACTGCTGTTATATACTTCACCTTTTTGAGCTTCGTCCAAACACCTGGTTGCTTTTTTCCCTGACAGAATCTGGCAACACAGATCGTATGATTTTCTCTTCTGTTTCTCTCTTGTCCAGATGCTTTAACATAATTTAATGATGGAGTTAGAACAACCAAAAGAGGACTGTCCTCCAGCCCAGCCAACACCCACACCTCCATCTCAATCAAAGAGGCCGAGTCAGGCTCTGTACGTCCCCAAGAAGCGACTTCAGGACTCCAAAGACAAAGCTCAGGCTCAGGGGGAAGCCAAACCAAGACCCAGGCCTCGCTACACGGACAAGGCGAGGAAAAATGCCAGAAACAAGAAGGACAAAGCTGGAGCTGCGGAGAAGGTGGCACCTGCAGGAGGAGAAGGTGGAGGGGAGATGCAGGATGGTGACAGTGAGCCGGGTGTGGGGGAGGATAGATTACACGAGACAGACGCTCAGGTTAACGGGCACCCTGATTCGACCAGTGCTGAGACTGATGCTACGACACGACTGGAGGCGACTTCAGTTCAGGAGGTGAAAGGAGAAGAGGAGAGCTGGGACACGCTGTTCAATGATGATGGAGACTGTCTGGATCCACATCTGCTTGAAGAGGTGAGATCTTGGCAAATATCCTTTACATTCACACATTCATCAGTCTTTTTATCTGAGTAACAGTCTTATAAATGCTATCTGATTTAACAGACTTTGATGAAGGATGAAGGGGTTTGATGTTTGATGCCTGTTTAATTTCTTCAATTCAGTTTTTTTCTTGCAAAAGTGTGAAGACAATATAATTACCCTGCTTCAATGGGAGGGCTTTGCTAATCAAGTAAAGCCACCTTATTCTAAACAATTAAGCAAAACCAGCCCCAGTGCACTCACGCCTCATCCTGCACGTCCATAAAATGAGGAATATAGTGGGATCTGATCATAACAGGCCCAGACTAAACTAGAAAGCACCTGGAGAGCGCAAACCTCCCCTGAGGTAGCTCATATATTGCTGTTACATCTATAAGTAATAGTTCCATGATAAAGTTACCATCATAATATGATTCCATCACCCTGAAAACCCACACCTAACACTCAGAATCATTAGACAGTTATTGAAAACGATCTTTCGCTAGTGACAGTTATCTGGATCACCACCAAAATCTAATCATTTTTAAGTTGGGCCATTACCAATATCTCCTGAAAATTTCAGCAAAGTCTGTCCAGTAGTTTTTGTGTAATCTTGCTAACAAACAAACAAACAAACAAACAAACAAACAAAAAGACGGACGCCAGCAAAAACATAACCTCCTTGGCGAAGGTAATAACATATACCTATAAAATTGTTGTCCTGGTGCTGACCCTGAGCAGACATATTGAAACAGCGTAATGGCCCTTTAATTTCTTTTCTTTTCTAATTTCCCTCTCTTCTTGCTCCTTCTGTCTCCATCATTCTCTCAGTTAGCTGTGAAGGAGGGTAAAAAGAAGGAGTCTATCCAGGAGTCCAGATTTGATTATTACAACATGAACAGATTTGATGATGACGACGAGGAGGACATCGACCTGACGGAGGACGAACTGTCCCACATTGTAGAGATCTATGACTTCCCTGCTGACTTTAAGACGGAGGACCTCATGAGGTTATTTCAGTGCTACCAGTGAGTATCTTTAAAAGCTCTGTTTTAAACTTTGAAATGTGCAGCCATGATTCAGCCCCCGTTGATATCTCTTCTCTGTTTTTCCTTTTATTGTTAAATATGTCAATGCAGGAAGGAGCAACAGATAATTCTGCTTGATTTAGAAGAACTTTAGTGGCATGTATGTTGCAGAACAGTCAACGAGGCTTTCCAAGAAATAAAAAATGTAAAAGAAACTTATAAAAGGCAATAGTCAGTAATAGAAATATAGATATTACAACAGTAAAGGTAACATTAATTCTTGTTAATGGTCAATAAGGAAATAGTCAAACATATATTAGGAATGAGTCAGTGTTTGGCTTTTTACAGAGTGTTTTATCACTGAAATACTGGGCCAATTAACATTTATGTTTTAGTTAATTATAACTTTCTAATTTTTTTGATTAGGTATAGAATTTCCACTAATTTAGATAATTTTGTTCATAATCTCTATTTGAGTTTTAAACATGGGAGTCAGGGTTTACTTGTATATCATAGCACTAAGATTATTCAGAGTTCCTCAGTTTCTGTTTTCTCTGGGTTAATAGAGCTCTTTGTTGAATATGTGCTGGAGTGAATCTAAATCAGACTCTATCAGCTGATTTATTAGTTGAATTGTTCTTTTTTTTTTTACTCTTAAAAAGTGCCTTTAACCATTTGACCTTGGCCTCTTTCTTTGTTTCTCTGCCCTAAAATGGTTGTATGTATGTCTCTGCCACTCAGAAGCCTAAAGAAAATTAAGGTATCATTATTATTATGATATTATGTATGATTCGTTCAGATCTTTAAGCATAGTTATATATGTGAATGAGCTAAAGAGTAAATGAAGTTGGCAGTGAGGGTATCTTAAAGATTTTATTTTCTCCTAAATAAATCTAAAAGTATCTCCTTAGATTGATGCCGATGTGGCTTCAAATCTGGAGTAGCCAAACCAAAAATTCTACCCATAAGAATTTAATTTTCAATCATTATGCAAATAAACTCGGTCAGAACAAATAAGAGAGGCGTTTGTGCAGAGTTATCAGCCATGTGACATTTGGCTGAATTTGACATTTTTATGTAACAATGTAAAATGCTGCCATCTACTGGTGACAGGAAATAATTTAGAACAATAAACGTCAGCACAGGGAATTATAAAGAAATAAGAATATTGATATCCATTCCTTTACCTATTTGTTATCCATTCTTAACTGGAATTAATTTTCAATTCCAATCCCAACTAATACAATAGTTTTACATTTATTCTGAATGTAAATTCTGGATTACTTTGTTGGTATTTCATTTGTATTTTTTTTTGTCATGTTTTCTTGTATATTTATAGAGAAATATAAAATTGCTGAACACACAGATAAGAGAGAATAATTCACTGTTTTTATATGCTCTTTATATATTTTAAATTTATTTTGTTTTTTGATCTATTGCTTTAGCAACATTGCTCTGAAACAATCATGCCATTAAAACCCTAACAAACTTAAACAACTGCATACAGAAAATAAAAGGCAGGGAGGGAGACAGAGGAGAAAAAAGAAGGTCCCAACTGAAGAAAGTTCATCAAGAGACCCAAGAAAGAGCGGCACAGCTTTGCAGGTTTTTCTGACGCATACTTCGATGATTTTCTCTGTTTTCAGACAGAGAGGCTTTGACATCAAGTGGATCGATGATACACATGCTCTGGGCCTCTTCTCAAGCCCCATCGCAGGTCAGTGAAATTATTCAAGTATTATTTTAGGTCTCATGTCCTGCAAAATTAATTTTCTTTACCTTTAACGTTGTTAGGAGCTGGAGAGCAGAAGATCATGACACTTTTTACTGAACTGCACAGAGAAAAGTGCTGTACCTCTTTAAAGAAATGCTCTGTTTTTTACATCCTGGATTTATGATGTCATAGCTATATAGCCTCCACCTACATGTGTGCTCTGCTCGTCACAGGCAGACATCATCACTGTTTTAAAAGTCTGCTCTGCAGCCTGTTACCCCTCCTCCCCCCTCCCACCAGACAAAGCTCATTGTTATTCTGTAGCTCCCCCCTCAGATTTGAGTGTTTCCAAAGGGGAGGGAAAAACAGCTGCATCTGATCCTCTAAAGAGACGAAATGTTTTATTTTTTATTCAATTGCAATCTAACTCTTGCTTAACAGACACTCATGACACTATTCAAACAGTCAAACACACCAGAACATGGGGCCTTTTAGCTTGTTCATTCATAAAGGAGATATTGTTCTGTCTTGTTATCTTAGTTAATTGGGCCTTTTTAAGTACTTTTTTTTTTTTGAAATGTGTAGTTTTACATTATAAAATATGAAAGTGCCCTTCAGCAGCCTTTATTGACTGGAGGCATGAGTCTGAATCTCTGTTAGACATCCTAAACTTTATAGCAAAATTAAACATAGATATTGTAGCATCTTACTTTGCAGTAACAGACTGTTTTTATCAGAGCCTTCAGTGATGTAACCCAGATAAGAAGACACTTGAGGACATTTTCTGCAGACAGTTTTTGTGTTTCTGTGCCTCTTAAAGGCCCTGTGAACACATATCATCAAAAACTTCCTTCATAAGATATTTATGATCAAACATACATACTCTCAACTATGTTCAAATCTTAGGACTGATCTTGACATGTTTTTTTTAAATATCAGCACTTACGTTTCCAATGGTGTTCAGAAGTTGGATGTCAAGTGGGTGAGCTTCAGAAAATCACTGATCAAGGTTCTTCCCACCCAAAGGCAACAAAATTACTCTACCACCTGGTCAGGCTCTTCACATCAAAACTGTTGTAGCCATGCCCAAGAGTCCTGAGAAACAGTGTTGCCAGATTTTTCTACTGAAATAAGCTACCAGGTCAATATAAACAAGCCCAAATCAAGCAACATCCAGCTATTTTCTTTCCTAATGCAGTATATTACTTTTTTTAAAAAAGAGATATATACATAAAGCGTGTTTTGATTTTAATCTATGTTACATTTCCATTTCACAGTGACATTTTTGCTTATTTTTCTCTTCATTTACTTATTCAGCAATGTTTCGTTTGGAGGTGGAACAGCCAAGGAAGGGGCTTCTGTTATTTATAACTCTATTATCACTAAATAGTCGGTCTAACCTTGACTTTTGTAACCTAACAGACATAGTCAGGCTTTTATTAAAGTTTTATGTTGATCCTCTACAGCTTTTATATGAGAAAACAGTAATGGCTACATGATAAATAAACTTAATTCTGGCATAAGGATTTCTTTTTGGTGAAAACATCATCTTTGCCTCTCTTTGCAGTAGAATGTAAATTTGTGTTTGGAGTGGGACAAAATAGTTTGTATAAATTCTGAATTGTGTTTATATTGATGGTAGAGAGTGCATCAGACCCCTTGTGGGTTTGGAGGCACAACAAGCCCAAATGAGCTACTGCACTTTTGGAACAAGCCCAAAAAAAAACACAACCAGAAACTGCCAATACTGATAAGCAACTTTTCCAAAAAGAAGCCCAACATTGCTTATAAAAAGCAGACCTGTCAACTATGCAGAGAAAACATCTCAACTGTAAAATAAGCTGTTTGAGAGCAAGATTTTCTAAAACTTAGAGAGGTTTGTCTTTGATATTTATTTATTTATTTAATTTATAAGATTTTTTTTGGCACTTTGACTTTATTGACAGGAGAGAGAGAGACAGTGGATAGGCTTGTGAAGGGGGGTGAGAGAGTAGGGGAAGACACTCTGCAAATGGGCCACAGGCTGGATTTGAACCCGGGTCAGCAGAAGTATGTATATGTGTCATGCCTGGTTGCTTACCACTCCTCCAAACCAGCACCCCATGAACTTTGATATTCTTTTAAAATACAGAAAATTAAAAGTCATGTTCCCAGGGGCTTTAAGAGGTTTTGTTGTTTTAGTGTGTTTTTTCTAATCATCATTGAATGCAAAATTTATGTTTTGATTCTCCGCATATTTATCTTGACATGTGATCTGTACCATTATCAGCCCGAGAAGCTCTGAGATCCAAAAATCCTCTGATGAAGCTCCGACCGCTCTCCAAATCATCCTCTGCTACAAAAGCCAAAGCCCGTAGCTGCTCAGGTACAAACGCAGTACTGCTTCATTCCTTCTTTCAGTTTGTTTCTGTGTCAAACGCATTAAAAGTAAATTATTAAACCATTTATTGCTTTTCATTTCCTCCCATTCTCAGACTACCTCCTGCCAGCCAAAGAGAGACCTCAGACGAGTGCGGCACTCGCTCGAAAGCTTGTGATTGGAGCCCTCGGTGTGAAGAGCAACCTGACAAAGGAGCAGCGTGAGGCAGAGAGGAGGAAACTTCAAGAAGCAAGAGGTAAATACGAATCCACCTCAGAGAGAAGTCATTAAAAACAGGCGCTGCCATGACACCTTTGCACAAAACTGTTAAGAGAGGTGGAAAGTAACTTGAGTAATTCACTCAAGTTTTTTACACTTTTTTGTGCACTCATACTGCTCAAGTAGTTTTTTAAGTCAGTACTTTCATAGGATTTTGGGGGGTACTGTAGTGAGTAACATTTATCATAGCATCTAAGTAATGATTAAAAATAGATAAAACTAACTGATAGTGATGAGTAAGCTACTGTAAAATGTAATACGCTAAGTTACTCAAGAAAAAATCAGCTTCACTTCACTTAGCTACGGTCTACTTTGCAGATATTGTCATCATTAATATATTTGTTATGAATATCACTATTGTTGTTATCATTTTTGCACCATTATAAGTACATACAACTAATTCTCCTCTGCATATTTCCTGGACTATTCTGTTTGTTTTACTCATCTTTGCCTGCTATTATTTTTCCTGTTGCATCTCTTTAATTTGCCTTTTCAAATATTTATGTCACTGCAGTTCTGTATTCATAAACCTTGTTTGCTTATTAAATTACTTACATCTGTTTTGAAAAAAAAAAATGTAATTGGTACAAAACGACCTTCCTTTATGATTGAGGTAATTAAACAACTTAATCATTTGAGTTCAATGTTTGTCACTTAATAAAGGCACTGAAATAATTTTCTAGCAGCTGAAATCATTTTTTATGTAGTAAACATCTTGATAAACACTCTGTACAGTGTTTAATAAACACAAAACAAGCTCATAGAGTTGCCCAATAATAATATGAGGCCTCTTTACTTGCCTCATTGGTTCACCTTGTTCCTGTCTCCCCTAATCTGAAATCAATTTCTCCTGTTTCCTTGAGTTGTGCTCCTCTTCTCTCCTCTGCGCTCAGTAGTGATTGAATGATTACCAGCTGACCTTGATAGATTTCTCTGCTGATGTTAAACTTCATCCATGTTTGTTTTGTGATTAATTTCATTCCTGCTCACCTGTCCTCAGTGCCTTCAGCTCATGAGTTCAGCTGCAGCACAGACACTGGAGGTTCGGAGGTTTTGACAGCGGTGCCACCATCATAATAATAATAATAATAATAATAATAGTACATTTTATTTAAAAGCGCCTTTCACGACACTCAAGGACGCTTTACAAGATTAAAACATCATGCAGAAACACATTGTCCTCTAAAACTACACGCCTGCCCACGCCATTTATTCATCCTTACAAGTGCTGTGGACTGTCACAGAGAGCTCTGCTGCTGCTCTCTCTCTGTGATTAGGGGAAACATGTGGCTTGTTTAGATACTAACGGTCTGTAAAATATCAAAGCTACTGACCAGCTGTTTGACCCAGAAAACAATGATACTACCACAAAGCTGCTGAGAAATGTAATGAAGCTTCTAATGATGCTTTTTACTGTGACGTTACTGCCCATCACTGTAAACCAGTCAAGGTTAGTGATTGTCACTATAACAACATTTTAACTAAAATACTGGTGCCAGGGTTAGATCAAGATACTCAGTACTGAAACAAAACAAGATTATACTGGTTTGATACTCCATGATGATCATTTCGTAACACCTACTCAGAAATCAGCCCATCCATCCATCCATCCATCCATCCATTATCTATACTGCTTATCTCTTTCAGGGTTGCAGGGGTTGACATAATTTTGTCTTCCATAGCCTTATTATCAGCTATGATTGAAAACACAGTGAAAAACCTCATGGGCTTTTAGCAGACCTGCAGTCAAGGGAACCAGCGTGATGCTCACTTCTCCATTGGCCTAAAAAATGTCATCCCTGCACCACTTTATTAGGCTTCAGGTCTCACCTCATATGGCATTTCTTATGACCTCCAGTTCTGTTACAGGGGAAGTGACTTAATCTAATGTTTCAAATATACAAATAAAAGATTTAGCCTGGATTAATGTCAAATAATTAAAACTTAATTATAAATGTATCTTCTTCTCTCGGTGTTGTTAAAAAGGCAATTGCAAAAGGTAGGAAACCCTTGTGAGAATCTTGTTCCAGGTCACTTTAATAAATAAATACATTAAAAAAATACAGAACAGTCTTTTTAGTCGAGCTTTTGCATTGCAAGGCATCCACCACAAGAGGGAGTCGTCCTTCTGTTTACCTGAAGCTAACGTCTCCTGTAGATGGAAAACTGAAGTCAAGAGAAGTTTCTGTGTGTCCACCAGCATGCGGGTCATAACGTCTATAATCAGTCCAGCAGCCATTTCCCCCCTCAGATGAAACATAAGTATATAGGCTCAGAAAACCACACATGGCTGTCTGTCCACTGAGCAGCCAGCCAGGAAGTCAAGGCCTTGAGTATAGAAAAACTAAAAACAACCTCCTTTGTTCTCCGACTGGACGCACTGCTGTACTTTTTATTATAGATCACGACATTCATAGTGACTGTCTGAGCTCAAGTGCATCATGTTCTGAACACTGTGTGCTTGGAGTGAAGGCCGTGTATGGTTTTATCCGGATCATTTTCAGACAAATTTAGAGCAAAAAATGCACTCGCTTGTGTGTTGTAAACGGCGCTAACTCACTGATTTCTATGATCTGTCTTTTCAGAACAAAAGCGCCTCGCAGCGAAGCAGAAAGAAGATGCTTGGGAGGGAAAGTGACAGGCCAGAAACAAACAACCCCCCAGCTGTGATTCTTTTTTAGATTCCTTGATTCAGCAAAGTGACGACTGCTCCGTGTCCTCTCCTGATCTGTTTTTCTCAACCGGCCACTCCTTCCAACCACACCACTTCCCAGAAATGGACTCCCGCAATTTTCCTTCTTTTCTGCCACGAATCCCTCAACAGCTATAATCAAAGCTCCCCTTATCCACTGTCTCCTCTCCTGCAGTGTTACATCAGATGTGAGCATCTGATCACTTCATCACCTTTACCCAGTGAGCACATTTCGACGCTTAAATCTGGTTTAAAACGAGTTAAAATGAGGTCAAAGACATTATTTCAGACATTTTCAACTGGCTAATGTTCAACTGTAACATCAACATGTCTCATTAAACAGTTCCTCTGTTGGTTTCAATAAGTTGTTACTGTGAGTGTTTAAAGGAGGACAGAAATCAAATTTAACAGCATTTCTCCAAAAATAGCTCAGGCTGTCAAGCCCAGTGCAGAGCAAAGACTGTAGAAAGACCGCATGGTGTTGAGCAGCGTTGAATAGACCGATTACTACAGAATAGACTGGTCAACCAGTCAGAATAGACTAGACCTACATGAGGAAGGGAGCTTTAAAGGGGCAGGAGCTCCAACAACTATCATGTTTTTTAGACATTAGCGATTAACAGACTCTAACAGACATCTAAAATGAATCTGAACCTTATTCAAGTCAAATATGAGCTCTTCGAGACACCACAGATACAGAACCCTCTGCGAAGACCTCCATCTACAATCAAAGCTTATTGAAAAAATGTGTTTTATTTTTTTTCATGTAAAGAGTTTCATAGAAGTCGTCAATGACCAGGGATGACTTAGATTTGGTCCAAGCACAGATGCAGTGCAGCTGGATCTGCCTGATTTAATGTCCAAATGGGCAGATCCATCTTGCCAAGCTCCAGTCTGCAATGACTGTGAGCAGCCCGAAGCAGCACAGCCCAATCAGAGTCCTCAGAGCAGGAGGAGGTGGGAGCTACAAGATCGACGATAGCAGGAAGTGACTGCTTGCACAGAGAAAAGCAGAGATGTGAACAGCTTCAGTAGCAGTTAAATAAAAAACAAATGACTCTACAAACTTCTCAGTAGAAAGAAATTTTTTGCTCCACTTGCGACATGTTTTGGCGAGACTTTGCTCTACAAAGTGTCTCACATTCTGTCTTTTCCACTAAGGCAGTTGCGCCCGCCTACTACATAATCTGATTGGCCAGTAATGAATATGATTGACAGAACAGTTGTCCAATCACCTACTGGATATGCTTTTAAAAGGTTCTGCCCATCTGCAAACACTTTTTTTGGGCTCTTTCTCAGATGGACTAGTGAATGTGTTTAACAGTCCATCTGATATTGCAGGAAAGGAATTTCTACCAAACCACAAAAAAGTGAATTGAGGAAACCCAGTTTCTGTTCATGGTTCAGATCTCAGACGCTTGATCAGTTTCTGCAAATTCATTCTAAAACAATTACTCAAAGCCATTTTGTTTGTTGGGATCTTTGTAGATAGACTACCTCAATTTCATGAGACCCTTTCAGAGACAGTACACTGCCATGTTTGTTATCTTTTAATTAAAAATAAAAATACATTCAATGTTTAACCTATCATAAAAAAAGATTCAATGGGGTCTTAAAATGCATATAGAGGGTTTTAGAAAACAAGGCCTAAAAGTATAAAGGCGAACACCTGATTTTTATTTACTCTGATATAACATTTACTACCAATGTTTTTTTCAGGTTCAGTGAAACACTTTTGCATTATTTAAAGAATCAGAGGCCACATCCACAGATCCTTTGTGCAGGATCCACACTAAAAGTGTGCCTGCAGTCAAAAGCTGAAAATGGCGTGCTCCAAAAAATAATCTGATTTATAAAACCGTATGTGCGCCCACATGCAAGCACTCTTCCCTTTATAAACCTCAGTCCACCTGGAAGGTTGCGCAGGTGGATTCACCTCACATCCCGCCCTCCACACACCCACATGTGACCATGAATGGTCAATGCAAAGTACCTCATCAATGTTTTTGATCGCCTGCCTGCAGTCTGTTCCCGACACTGCTGTGCGTCAGGAACAATGAGTCATGTGTTGACCCAGGCTACAGTGACACTCAGTTTGTCAAAACCATGTTTGAGGAACAAATAATTTGTACATTGATTGTATGCACATTATTTTTGGTTCACACTGACTAATTCATTTTCACTCAGAGCTCTGATAGCAACGTGAGTGCAGTCAATTGCGCCGATTGCATTTGGGGGCCTGGACATTGCTGCAAATTGCCTTTCAATGTTGTCCTCTTTACCCACATAGTAAGAACCTGATGTATCCACTGGTCATGTTTATAATGCCATCCAAAACGGCTGTCATTATTATCCCAGACCACAGGACAGAATTTAACTGTATTATAATATACCCAAAAGGGGCTTTAGACAGAAAATCTAACACTATTTATTGTTAATTATATCAAACACATACCTGTCAGCTAATTCCTGCTAGAAGAAGCCGGTTGCCAGAAAACCCAGAGTGGTCTGCACCTTTATACACACCGGGATGGTGCGATTGCGGCGGGTGGTTTTGTCCAACACTGGGCCCAGTTCAGCATATAGATCCAAGAGCACTTCTCTGGGGAATCTAAATTGGCTTATTAGCCAGTCATCATCATGGGCCCTGAAAACTCTCTCCATCCTGATCCACAGTCTGTGTGATCTTCCAGCAGTGCCAGTGCAGCCATTGTGCAGCATTACGCACAAGTGTCACTGCAGCATTTATATGCTTACTCAGCAATTAGGCTGTTTGTTACCTCGTCACAACTAATACTAATCAATCAGTGCTGTCCACCGCTCTATATCATTAGAGGGTGGAAGTATGATATATGAACATTGCATACGGTAGTAGGCCTAATGGCTCACTGAGTGAACACGTCTATAACACTCCAGACTCAGGTGTTTATGATTACGCGGGTCTATAAGTTTGATATGTGATGACATTACATGTATGAAATTAATCTGGCTTCACTTCACCCCCTCACTATCCGTGCCGCCAGTTTCCCACATCTCCAAAATGTTCGTACACCAGCATCAAAGTTGATATACTGGTGCGCACATTCTCCCGCCAAGTTTATTTTTATAAATCACAACCTTTGTGTGGGAAGTGACTTTGTGCATAAGCAAGCTTTACAAATGAGGCCCCAGGTGCTTAAACTCTCAAGAAGTTTAGTTCTTGTCTAAATTTGGGTTGAGCTTCCAGACCATAGAGGTTAATTAGACATATTTTCAGCACATGACTGGTTTATGCAGGGACAGTCACCTCAGGTTCATCTCTAAAACCACCTCAACGGGACGCCTCTCATATTTACTGATATTGTCCTGAGTCTGTTAGTGAAGCTGTGAGTGTAAACATTTGTAAAAGTAGCAAAGACTTTGTGATACTAACAGAAGAGTAAATACATGTTTATCTGTGTTGTGATACTTTTTTCTTTTTATAAATGACCCAAATACATTTACTTGTTACTGTAGAGACTGAAAGTATCTTTTGGAAAATGAAAAATATTGAATTCACTGTAATGATATTACAAAACCTCAGTTTCTGACAAGTTAAGATGTGAATAAAAACAGAACTTGTTAATCCTGCTTAATCTTCATTTGACTGAATACAGCACAGACACAATATTCAGTGATTAAACAGATTCACTTTATTGTATTTTGATGATTGCAACATGTTACAAAAACCGTTGAGACAAGCGCATGTTTCCTCTGCCAACAGCTTGTAAGCATCTGGGGGTTTAATAGACATGATAAAGATCCAAGGTGTAGCTAATACATTGGCCATGGGAGTGGACACTAACAAAAAGGCAGGCAGTTATTCCAAAAGTTATTCCACCTCTAAAGACTTTATTTCAAACAAACTTGACTTGACTGACCTTGACTGGAATAACCTTACACTGGAGCTGCTGCACTGTGCCTTTTTTCAAGTAGAATCCAGAGTTGAGTGTTGCTGAATAAGGAGGCTTAAAAAGATGTCATGCTCAGCCTCCTCATGTGGATCTGGCTTTGAGCATTCATCAGCCTGAAGCTCTGGCCCGTGTGTGCAGCTGCCTCCGCTGAGGCTTCACCCAGCCGACCACAGACCATGTGGCACGGCGTCTCCCTCACCTCCTCAGCCAATAATTAAGTCTTATTCTTGGAAAAGTCAGAGGATGCTGCAAATTTGTCATTTTTCTTCACTGCAAATAATTTGACTTATCATTTATGTCAAGCAAAGGAGATCAGATTACTGTGGTGTCCCAGCTGTTAGGGGACATGTAAACATAACTGATAGTTGAGTAAATAAATGTTTAAAAAGATGATTATTCATAATTTAATTATAGCATCCACGTGAAACTTAATTATACTCCCTCTAACCAAATATATGCAGTCCATTACTGCTATAGCTGTTTGTACAATTGCTTAGATCATCGGCTGAGGACGATGGACGCAGTGCCACGTGGCTCATTAAAGAGCTGCAGCCTCTGAGAAAATGCTGTTATGTGTGCAGTTTTTCTGTCGTTAGTTCATCTCCACAGATAATAAAACCACTCCACAAACTCATGACTCCAAAAATGTTGGTATTCATACAGAGAAAATGCAGCAGGACTGTTAAATATGCTTCAACATAGCCAAAGTTAATAATAAAACAGATAAAAGTCTGTTATTCCATTACTTTTATTGGTGAAAAACGTAACGCACGATGACTTAAAAACTTATGGGGAGCAGAGGTACTAAAGTTTTACAGTGCTTTGCACTTACGGTTGTGGTTTTATTATATGGTGAAATAAAAGGAATTATAAATCATAAAATATATAGAACAATAGGTGGAAAGGTTAAATATGTGCTTTTTAAGCCTCTGGCCAGGGGCAGAGTTTTTGGGTTGTTTGTGTGGGAGAGGATCGGGTGACTGGCAGCTCGGGGGGCCACATGCAGCCCTCCTCCTCATTTGATGCAGCCTGTCAATTACAAATTCAATAAAACTGTAAGACACGGAGCTGTTTGTTATGTTTTGGGTTTTTTTTAACAACAATATGATGCACACTGGCAACATGCATTACAACATGCTAAATGGAAAGTCCATCTGTAATAGTTTTTGAAACTGGTTTTATTCTACTCTTTACATTTAATTAGAAGACATGATTTATTTTCACAGGTTAGGTAAAGATCCTTTATGGAGTATCATTAATTACTTTGGGAAAAAAAAGAGCAAATTAATTTTAATAACCACCCATAACCAAAATTTTTAACTACTGCCTTGGCCATATCACTTTTTTTCCCATTTTTTTCTTATCAATTTGGATAGGACTTACTAGTGAGATAAACTTATAATTAACAATTGTATATATAAAAAATGAGGGTGGCACGGTGGCACAGCACGTAGTGCACGTCCCTTACAGCAAGAACATTGCTGGTTCGATCCCCATGTCGGTCAGGCCCTTTCTGTGTGGAGTTTGCATGTTCTTCCTGTGCATGTGTGGGTTTTCCTATGGACCAAAAACATGCTCATTAGGTCAGTTGATGACTCTAATTGCTGGATGGGTGAGTGTATGTGAATGGCTGTCTCTATATGTGACCTTGTGATTGGCTGCCGACCAGTCCAGGGCGTACCCCGCCTCTTTACCAAAAGTCAACCGCGACCCTGAAAGGGATAAGTGTTATAGATAATGGGTGGATGGATGGATTAAAAAAAACAGTACATCCATTTTTTTTGGCATCCCTATTAGTTACTACCAAAGTAGCAACTACTATTCCTGTGGTCCACAAATTAAAGCACAATCACCAGTCCTGATGTAAGTTGTGTAACTTAGTAAGTGAGAAACTAAACCCTCTTACACCCCCAGAGTCTTTTATTGCGGCGGGACTTGAGATTCTTCCTTCATTTGGACCGTGCCTGACATATCATTTACTCCATGACATAGCGGTCTGTCATCCAGCAAGCACAGGGCAGAGTTAACACATTTGCTCACTAGTGGTTTGTGTTTTTGTAGTTAATCTGAAGATTGTGTGTGAGGTACCCAGCAGGCTGCTTTGCGGTACATTACCTCCTCGTGAAGCCACAGTAAAGCATGAGATTATAGGCAGGGCTCAGATCTCACACGATGGTAAAGCACTGAAACAGCTGTATTTGTTGTTCAGCTGGGAGAACAACAGAGCACAGGGAGGTCCACTGCTGATCTGGCACTTTCAAGATGAGTATTTGTCCATGTTTAGTTTCATTGCACGTTGAAAGTTGTGTAAGATTATTCCAAAGGATGACCAATAATTCACTGACTGGCTGTGACTTGGTTTAAGTCATTCAGAACAAAACCAGGGTACTGGGATTTAAATACAAAAAAATGTTACTGGTGTAGGACCTTAATGATGTTGTCTATCATCGGCTTTTCATGTCAACAATATGCCTTTATTTCCATGAGATATTTCTAGAACACCAGATACTGTTAATATTAAACTCTTGTACTTACCTTTGAGTGTAGTGAAGATTTTTCTTTATGATTTTCAATACTGAAGTTACAAAATTAAGCAAAAAAAAACAAACAAACAAAAAAAAAAAACAACAACAATGCATTAAATCAGACTGCCAACACAAAAGTTGTCTGAGGTAGTAACCCAGCATTGGCTGCTTTGAAAGGGGGCTCTCTGGCTCTGATTGGTGGGTAGTGGCCTATCAGAGAGTTAACTGAAGGTCCATCTGAAATTGTGGTTCTGTTTCATTTTACTGTTGAAAATGACCAGATTTAGACAATGATAAACATTCAGTTCATTCTGTCATCACTGGTTACCTTAAGATGGTGATCAGCAAATTAAGAAAAGGAAGAAAACAAACAGCATAATTCTTTTATAAAAGCAGAAATATGTTGACACAAGGAATCTTTTTAATAGACATGACAATTATGTCATTCCAATTATGATAGTTGAGCATGGCTTCACTCCCCTTGGGAGAGTGAAACCATTTTTAACTTAATTTTAAATAGCAGCTAGCATGACTTATCCCACTCATATACAACCATCAGAAACATTCCAGCTAAACTTGCTTTGGAAACTGGTGTGAATTTCCTCCAATCATTAAACACTGCAGAGGAAACTCTATAGAGGACATGCACATGACGTCACATTCAGTGCGAATGAGTGGAATACCAGCCACTGAGTTTAAAGAGTGCAGACTGACAACAGTAGTTAAAGGACATAAGCAGTCAATGCTTAAACTCAGAAAAGTTTTTAGATTTTTTTGTCAGTATTGTTTGACAATGTTCACTGTAGGCAGTGAGGATCCTCAGCTGATGTAATTAAAACATTTGGAGCTGCAATGTCAGGTTTATAACAATATTGGCATTTCTTCTATAGGGATTAAAAATTGGATCTTGCATTGATACAACACTAGACAAATCCATTTATGATTTTTGAAGGGAGCTGTGCCTTACCTGAAGCTCTATGGCAAACACTGACATCCTCTCCCTGGCATAACTACCCACAGTTATGCATCTGTCAGTGTGGTAACTGGGTAAGCCAAATACAGCTGCATGCTAAGGTTGATTGACACATGTACAGACAAATCAGAAGTGAGCTGAGTGAGTGAGTGCATTTATCAAGTTTTATATTGGCAACAGATTTGGAAACAACTTTAACTGATCTATAGACAAATTAGGTTAGGTTTGCTAGCATGGTGAAATGTTTTGGCATCATGTTTTACTTGGTTAAACCAGGGACAGTCCCAAACCAGGCTATTTGTGGGGCAATGGGATGGTCTTGGCTAAATTGGGGCATCTGGGCACCCTACACTAGCAGCTAGCATCATTTTACCCATATGCTCATATGGCAGAAGGAAACCACTCAGCCAGATGTAATTGGCTAGCATGTACTAACACCACGTCATTACAAAACTATTTTAGCCAGATGTACTTTGGCAGCTAGAATGACTTAACTCCACTTCTGCTTACATTGCAATAGAAAACCATCAAAGCTTAATGTTAAGGATAGCATATCTGTTCTCTACTCTTTAGCTTTACTTTTTTGAGAAGCTGTCATGACTTTAACTGTACTCCACTCATGCTATCATTAAAGGAGGTATATATTTTAGCTATATTTACACCAATAGCTAACATAACTTCATCCTTGCACTCATTTAAAAAGAAAAAACTTGGACTGCCAGCATGATTTTACTCCACATGCTCACATGACAGAAAAAAAGCTATAGCTATCAAGCTATTTTAGCTTATGTTAAGCTTAAATGGCTTGGTAGCTAGAAAACTTAAACTCCACTATGCTGATATAGTAAAAGAAGAGCACTTAATGGTCCCATGTCCTGGTGTGTTAGGCCATTTACATCATGTCTTGTGTGTCTATTATGCAAGGATTTGATTAAAGTTCAATTAAAAACCGAAAAATGTTCTCTCTCTGGAGGACCAGATGCAGCTCTTTTTCCTTCCCCTTTGGAAAAGCTTGGATCAGAGAGGGTGGGGAGGCCACGAGATGCTGTGATAGTGAGCTCTGGATGGATTGGCTGCCCAAACAACGTCTGAGTGGGAAGAGGAGGGTTTATAGGCTGTGGAGTGGGCTCTCAAAACAGTCATAGCATCTGCCTTTGCAAGCAGAAAACCCACATGCAGGCGGAGGCTGCATAGCTATGACATCAAAAACCCCAGGAAGTTAAAAAGCTCCCTCTAAAAACACTAATAGCAAAGAAAATGGACATGGGACCTTTAAGTTTCATGTAATATGGTATTTTAGCAGAAAGCATCTCCACCTGTTATGTAAAGCAGTGTTTTAGCTAATGCAAACTTGTTCTATTAAGCAATAATCCTAACAATGAATGGGTATTTATTTTTTCCTGTTCAAAACATTTGCATAAATTGAGTCTAGGGCAAAGTTGCTATTTAAAAAAAAAAAAAATCTTCCTCACCTTACTAATTGATTTTATTGTCATTTTACTGTAAATGTATACCTTTTCTGAAATGTGTCATAAAAGTTTTTTAGCCTACAAGCTGCAAAGAGTAATCTAGTAATTGTATACATTGAATACTGCCTGTTGAGAGTTTTAGATATTCTCAAATCTGCAGGGGAGAGAATTAGAGTCAGTGCTGAATTGTTTGTCTGTCAATTTTAATGATAACTGCTACTAACATTTTAGTAGATTCCCCATTTCCTCTGCAGACCTTAAATATTTATTTTTATCATCTTTGTCTGCATTAGCAAACTGCATTTAAATAACCATGCCTCCAATAACCATACAGTTTGTCAATCTGATCTTTATTCTTTCACTACCATTATCAAGTACTCTTAAAGGCGCCATGGGTGGTACAATCAGATTTCCTCTGATGTCACTGATGGTAAACATGTGAAGAACAAACATGTAAAAATATTTCTCATAATAAAAGTGACAATACAAAACAACGTTTCCACTCAAAAGTACAATTAAACTCTGCATAAATTAGACCTAAAGCACAATATTCCAGAGAGGTAATATAAAACTGTACATGACAATACATTTGCAATACATTACAATATTTATTCAAATAAAGCATCATAGCACCATGAAATTTAAAAAAAAATCATCATTCAAAACCAAAAACCACACAGTTGTGACAGGAAATACTGCAATTTGTAATATGAACATGACAAGCACAGGAAGCATGTACAGATCAGTCTGTTACCAGATGATACAAAATGGACAACAATTTTGTGATTGGCTGTAAAAGCAAAGGATGTTTTGTTCTCATGTGCCTTCATGTTGTTACTTTATAAACTGTAGTTTGGTTTTGATCAAGGCAAATAAACTTGTTAGGCATTTCAAGACACATTTTTCAACTTGTAAACTACTCTATGTTTTATGACGATGACATGATGATTGTGACGGCAAACTTTTTTTTTTGTCATTTTTTCCTCTCTTCCTCCTCTTCCTGTTTTCTCTTTGTCTCTCTAACAGGAGTAGGCATTGATGATGACAAGTCAAGGGATTTGATGAAGTCCCTCCAAAACCTTCCCTGGTGTCCCACCCTCTCAGTCTCATAAGTTACTGACATGTCGCTTCCCCGACATGTTGAGGTGTGGTGAGGAGTCGTTCAGTTGCTTTGTCCTAAATCCTTAATTCACAGGAAGTTGTTGGAGATCTGACGTTGGTGATCAAACAAGTCCTCCACTTCTGCACTGTAGGCATCACCTGATGAAAACAGAGAAGGAAGTGGATCAAAAAATCTGTTAAGGACCCCAAAAAGTAAATGGTAAATGGACTTTGGCTTCTATAGCGCTCCTCTTGTCTTTTACTACTCAAAGTCCTTTTAAACTGCAGGTCAAACCTACTTATTCAACATTTCAATTAAAGTTATCAGTCAGTATCCGCTAATACATCTACCCCATCGTTCATAACCACTTACACGACATTGAAGCAGCAGTGAAAGCAATTACGGGTCAAGTAATGCACAAAGACTCATCAGCTTGTGATAGCTTGGGCTGGGCTTCTACCCTTGACCTTCCAATTAATGGTCCAGATCAAGGCTGCTTTCACACCTTACATGTTTAGTTGAGACAAAACAAACTCTGGTTCACTTTATTGGAAATCTTGTTTTACTGGGGTGGTGTGAAAACTCATGCGAACTCTGACGCGGACCCAAGAACCAAACTCTGGTCTGCCTAAAAACAGGAGGTCTCTGTTTGTTTGTAAGCAAACCAGAGTTTGGTTCATGTTGACTTTGAAACCACCTGAACCAAACAAGGACCAAACAAGGCAACGAAACATAAGCAGTGAATAGTGGCATGAATTTGGCTGAATATCATAACTTAAGACAAGCTAATGCTGCTTTTACTGTTAATATCAAGCAGAGTGTGTCTAACGTTAGCATTGCTAGCCTCTGGGTGATCTACAAGTGCCATCTATCACCACCTAAATGCAGCTTTATCTTTCTTTCATGGCTCAATACATTCTGAACTGCTTTGAGTTATGCAATATTATCCCTTTAAGCTTGGTTATGTACTTCTGGTTCATGGTGCAACAATAGGTTGGATGGCAGGACCACAGACCACAGCTGACGCCTAAATGGTGGTGGATGGCTAGGCCATACAAAGTTTGACAGGCTGTAGTCCTCTTGACAAAGTGCAATGTGAGAGAAAACCAAACCAAATTAAAATTACAAGGATGTTGCAACCTCACCCCTGGAGCGACCAGAGTCCACAGAACTGAACAAGTGAAAGTGACCTAAGCCCCCAACTCCCCACTAGCCACCAACACCTCTGCAGGTAAATCTAAGGATTTAAAGGAGACCTGTTGTAGCTCTTTCCCACCTATCAGCATAGTCCCTGTGTGGTCTAAATGAAACATCTGTGTCGTGCTTTTGTCAAACTATCATACAGATCAATCAAAAGAAGTTCTTCACTATGCAAATCAGCTCAAAGCAACCTTTAAAAGAAGACGTGCTTTTGACTTGTATGTCTTAAAATGAAAAATAGCTCCATCATATCCTGTCCTTATTCCCCTAACCCCGCCAACCTTTAGCCAGGGCTGGCTAACAAGTGCTACTGGCTTGTTTTCAGAAATGGTGAAAGATATGTGGGTCTGTCTAAAAAAGTGAGGTTTTGAGCCTGATACTTGTTCGCTAAAGCTTTGCTGTAGTTTAAGTCCATAAAACCCTGATTGGGCACCAAAGTCTCAGCATGTAGATGCATTCATCGTCTCAAAAATGTAACTACAAGCTGCAACAGCACAGACCTCAAGCCCTGTGATTGGTCAGCTGCACTTCATAGAGTCTCTAAGTACACGTTTTTGTGTACTATAATGCCATAGGATGGCTTTATACAACAGGCTAACACATAAAATGTACTTGCCTAGGTTTCAGATGTGTATCTCATTTATGTTTGCCAGTGGCTGAACAAGCACTTCAAAATCCAGCCCCCTGCTTCGACTGATTCAGCAGTTGTTAATTCAAACTACTCTAATGTCCCCTCTTTTTTCCTCTTTTTATTAATTGCAGTGTAATTAATTGCTACTCATTATTCATCTGCTCTTACTACAACATTATATGCTCAGCTTCTGTTGCCATAGGTTCTTGTGCACATGAAGAATGCAGTGACATATGTCGGGACCAGATTACAAATTACATTGCTGACTAGCATTTTGGGGAAGAAATGCAGAGCCACATGGACACATCAACACACTACTAAAAACGCCCAAGATGGTGTAGGGCACTACAGTGTGGGTATGGCGTGAGTGCAGCATAACTTAGATGATGGAGTAAATCAGGTCTTGCCCACCAGGATTGAAAAGATGAACCAAAGCAGATGTATGAACTTCAGCCTTGAGCCATAAGTCTGGTCTTGCACCCAACAACACAACAACATGAAATTTTTTGACTCCTGAGTTGCCTGCTAGTCTGTTCAGGCATGTGTGTTTGCCTCCAGCTAATGCTGTGATTTAACTTGTGATACTGATTGTAAAAGGGTCTATGGTGCCTCATTGTGACATTACAGTGCGCTAAGACTCTGAACAGATTGTCTGATTTCATATTTTCAGACAGATGAACAAAAGCTTGGGTGGCCTTATATCACCTTTTGTGGTTTGGCAGAAATTCCTTACCTGATATATCAGATGGACTGTTCAATTTATTTCACTAATCCATCTGCTCAACAGCCCATAGACAGTGTTTGGTAATTGGAGGAACCTGTTCAAAAGCATGTCTGGCAGGTGATTGATGATTGTTCCGTCAATCACATTTATTATAAGCCAATCAGAAAATGTAGTAGGTCGAGGTGTTTAGCGGTGTAAAATACAAAACATGAGCCACTTCTTGAACGCACTCTCGCCCAAATAGTCGAAAGTTGAGTGAAAATGTCCTTTCTATCAAATAATGATTTTGGTAGTGCTGTTTGTTTGTTTGTTTTTTTAAATAAAGAAATGTGATCCAGATCTGATATAACTGCTTCTGAAGCTGTTAGCATCTATGCTAATCTCCGTACAGTCACCTCATCCTGCTCTAAAGGATGCTGTTTGCCGTGCTGCTTCAGGCTGCTCACAATCATTGTAGACTGGAGCATGGCAAGATGGATCTGCCTGATTACAGACACTGAATCAGGTAGGTCCATCTGCCGCACAAAGTTCAGAAATTCCCAAATATACTGAAATAGTTAAAAAAATTCTGGAAAGCCTTTGTTTTTTCCATCAAATATCCCCTTTTAATACACCAAAAGATAGTGTACCTGCATGGCATCCAAACATGTAGACTCGTGCTCCATCGTATTTGCAACGGCAACGCATCACGTTGTTCTGGAAATCAGACTCAGCCATGTCTAAAGATGGATTGACCTCCACCTGTAAAAGAGAGCAAAACAGGAATAAGATACTGCATGTCAAAAGTGCTGTCTGAAACTAACGTTAGATCAATCTATAAAGAGAAAGAGACTGAGTTCAGGTGTTTAGCCTCTTAACAAACAGAAACGGCACACAGGCTTGCAGTAGTATGAGGCATGCCCCTGATCAAGCATAACTTGAATCCTTGAAAATATCAAAACAATTGAGTTTTACAGAAAAGAGTAAAAACATGAGCTATTCTCACATTTTTTTTAAATTTTAGCTGTAAACATGTTTACTGTTAAAACTAGCATTTAATATGAGTTTAAAATGTGATTTCAAGAGCTAATATTCTTTCTTTCTTTTTCTAGAAGGTCATCTCTTCAACGCAAAGTGAAATGAGTGTCCCATTTCTTCTCTGGACAGATTTGTTCCCTGGTGCACTGAACATAATCCAGTGGGATTTCAGCAAAGTGCACTTCCAGGAAGACTTTAGGCACAAGTGTGAGTATTGGGACAAGGCTACAATAACAAAAGAAATAGTTTTGAACGTTTTGAGCCTTTTTCTACTGCTGTTTTTTTTTTTATAATCAAACTTAACATTGGAAGGGTGCGTTCTTCCTCAGGTCTTGTCAGCTGAAGTCTCTGTTTACATGCATGACGGACTCAAAAACTCTTTTGTCCTTCAGTAGCCAGTAGCCATATTTATATTTTTATTTATATCTGCAAATAGTTTTTACTTTTCGATACCCTGTGTTTTTTTTTTGTTTTAACCATGTACTGCTATGCAGTGCTGCTGGAATCTTAATTTCCCTGAGAGGGTCTTCCCAAGGGATTAATAAAGTTCTGTCTAATGTAATGTAATGTAATTTAAAATTCTCCATAACAAAGGCCATGCCTTTCAGTGTTTCTGATTCATAAATATTGTTTATGAAGTGTAAAAAGACCATTGAATCCTAACAGGCCTTTTGTTGTTTGCTTGAGCAGTAGACTTCTGTTCAAGTCTTGACCAGAATCACAGCATGGAGTGTTTTAATAAAATAAGGGAACATGTGAGAGAGTGACAACTCATTTCAGGCTGTTAGGAAACAGCTGTTTTTTCCTCGTGACCAACCAAGAAGCCACAGGATTATTGTTCTCCCTCTGTCTTTAAGACTCATGGTATATAACTTGGGGGGGTTTAAGTGCTGCATGACATCACTTTCCACCGTTATCTCCATGCAGGAAAAAAGGACCATGGATGGAGATGACAGTTTTAGGGTTTGGATTGAAGTTGCAGTCTATCATTAGGCCGTAGCCATGGTTGGTTGCCATGGTTTGTTGTTTTCCACCCTGTCTGCCAGCCTGCCATATATAAGAAAAGCACACAAATGAATTTTCCTGACGCGCACTTCAAACAGATAACTTAACCACATATTCAACAAAGCTACCCAGTTTCATTTTTAAAATATACAGTATAAAATTTGTGGTTTCTATTATATTTACAGGCAACAATTTAAGGGTAAAAATATTCATAATTATCACTCTTTCTTATAATGTTTGAGCCTAAATTTGGAGTCAAGGAGTTCACATGTTTTTCATTATTGCATGTTGAAAGCAGAGTATGATTTCAGCACATATTTTACAGTGTGGATGTAAAACACTATATTAACTTAGTGATAGTTGATGCTCCTTTTAAAAGCTCTTGTAATAATGTGAAACAAAGGGCCCGCAGCCTGTTTTACACAACAATGAAAGGTTGTCACCGTCCTGTAAAAGATTTCGAGGTTGTGCAGCTGATTTTTAAATGACGGAGCAATCAGCAGCAATCACGCTGAGGTGGACGTGACTCATGGCTTTAAATGTATGCCCCTAAAAATGGCCGCCACCCTGTGATTCTGGGTGAAGAGCAACACCCAGCTATGTGAAAGGCGAGCAATTCGTACCCTCCCTTCATCTTTCACTTCTTACACAAATTTATGAGCAGTTGAGCTACTGCTGAACCACAACCCACAAAGTGCTGCTGGGTCACCTTGTCATGGCAACCGTGCATCCCCGCTTCATGACATATATTTAGTTTTATCTCTCGAGACGTGGCTTCTCACATGTGTGCAGTGGGAACCGATCCTGCATGTCGTTTACATTCGCTCCACAAACATACACGTTCAAACCCAAGCTAAAACATCTTGATTCCAACACTCATGGAATAATTGCAAACAGTGTCACTTTGCAGCCGCTGAGCTTTTAGGAAGAAAAAATAGAACAAATGATACAGAGGGATGACAGATGAGTAGGTCACCACAGCAGATTGGATGTCTGAGAAAAGGCAAGCCATGTGATGTCCAGCCGACGAACATAAAAAATAGCTTTGTCCAAATGAAAAGCGCTGACTGAGACGTTCCACTGCCAATAAGCCTGTACTTTCTGGAAGGGTGGACTAATAGCAGGTCTACTTTCTATATAAAACCAGACTAAATTCACTTTCCTTAAATAGACACACGCCCTCAAAACTACATACATGCTGTACACCTGAAAGAGCCAAGAGCTATTTACTGAAATTACAGTCTTTTATCACAGCTTTTATCTCATGAGCGCCGACAGATGTTGAAACACCAACCCCTGAGCTGGCTCACTTTGAGTTTTTTGCTTTCACTCCTGATGTGGAAGGTGCGGAAAGATACTGAAATTATACTACTTTGCAACATAAGGTGTTGATAGTCTTTTCTCTGAGTTTATATTTTGACATTTATCTCCAGCTGTGCAGACTATCTTGATCTGTGACTTTAGATTCACAGTATTAATCCAGCATTACAATTTACATGCATCCATGCTGCTTATCCCTTTTGGGGTCACGAGGGCTGAAGCCTATCCCAGCTGACATTGGGCGAGAGGCAGGGGTACACCCTGAACCGGTCGCCAGCTCATTGCAGGGTCACACAGAGAGAGGGACAACCATTCATGCTCACAGTCCTACCCAAGGGCAATTCGGAGTCACCAATCAACCTAATGAAGAACAAACCAGCAACCTTCTAGTTGGAGGCACGAGCACTACATATGTATATATGTATATATGTATATATATCTATATATATGTATATATGTATATCTCTCTATCTATCTATCTATATATATGTATATATATATATCTATATATCTATATATATATCTATATCTATATCTATATCTATATATATATATGTATATATATACACAAATTTATAGTATATAAATACAGATCCAGCTGCTTCAATTTTCCCCTCCCTGCCAGCTGCCTGAAAATTTCCAGCCAATTACCAGCCGCTGGAAGCCCCCCCAACTCTCTTAGATGGTGCCTCAAATCCCCTGAAAGCATGCCCATTCATCCATTTTCTGGGTGTCTACATGAGATGGTGGTTCCCTCAAAAGATGAAACAGCCTCAATCTTTTCCTTGTTTAGTAAACCTGCTGCCAAATCAACTGAGAGTAAACCTGACACCACAAATTGACTCAAATGTGGCCCAGAGTTTACAATCCGTCCCTCACAGGAACATCATGCCTCACAGTCAGAAACAGAAAAAAGATTGTCCAGGCAACAATAAAGCCAGATTTAGACTATGGAGGTCTGCGCCATACTCATGCAGCTGCCTTTGTCTCAAAGCTACTGGATGCCATTTATGACAACTCTTCGTTTTATCACAGGTGACAAATTTAGAACTCACTATTGTGATTTACATTGCTCTGTTGGCTGGTGCTTTTTGGATTAACGGAGAAAGCACAGTGCACCACAGTGATGGGTAAATTACCTCTCTGCCTGGTTACTCTCCTATCAATAAATATTTAAATCCATAAAGCAAGATCTCAAAAGTATGTTACTTTCAAAATACAGAGATTAAGAACTGAATGGAGGAAGGCAGTGTTGGTATTATGTGGAATAATTTTCAAATGATTGCTAAGCTCCCTTAACCTTGCACAGCAGCTGGGTCCACCTGATTTAATGTCTGTAATCTGGCAGATCCACTCGCCAAGCTCCAATGTACAATTGTGCTCAGCCCAAAGCAGACTATGCTTAAAGATGTTGTAATTATAGCACTGGTGAACACAGAGTTTACTCTACAATGCTTAATTTTGAAGTTTTTTTAGTCATTGTATCAGAGACACTACTCAGTATTTTATATGTAAGAAAACACAACAATAAAAGCTAAGCTAACAAACAAATCCACTGAGGAAGGCAACTGGAAGCTAACAATTAGCATGGTCACTAGTTGAACCACTACACCAAACTTACTCCCAAAGAAACTGACACTAAAGGCAAATTTATCAGTCATCTGTTTGAATAACAAACATGTCTGTGTGGGCGTAGTCTTAATGAGGCATTATTTAGACGCTGATGTTTGTCTTTGAAACCGCATATGATAGTTGTCCCTGCTGCTTTGTTGATGCTGCGTCGTGTTAATTCTGGACATTGGACACAACCAAAGTGCTAAAGCAACGCAGTGGATGCGCGGCAGCCATCATGTATCTGCTAGTAGTTAACAGCAAGTATATCTCTGGCCATAAAAAGATGATCATGGTCAGCATCATTTAAACAGGTGTTTAAATGATGCTCAATTAGCACTGAGGGGCCAAAAATTAGCTTACAAAATACCCCCACATTGTTACACCACCATTACCAGGCTTAACTTTTAATCCAAGGCAGGATGGATCCATGCTTTTGTGATGTTGGTGCTGAATTCTGACCTAAATCTGAACATTACAGCTGAAATCAAGACTCATAAGAAAAGCCAACACTATTCCAATTTCCTGCTTTCCAGTTTGAATGAGCCTGTCTAAGATGCAGCCTCAGTTTCCTGTCCTTAGGTGACAGATGTGGCAGCCTAAGTAGTCCTCTGCTGCTGTACCGCATCTGCTTCAAGATTTTTTGTGTTGTAAGATAGGGCTGCACAATTAAGACAAATATAATTAGTTCAATAGATATTGAGATCATGAGTATAAAACATGATTACTCATTGACTTTAAAACACTGACGTATATGCTCTTGATACTTTCATTATTAAAATTAAAGATTGGGCAAAACATGGAAGTATACACGTTATACAAATATCTAAAAACCAAAATATGAAAAAGGAAAAAAATCAACATGTCATTTGACACAGCAATTTTGACTAAAATTGGATACATTTCCCAGCTCTATTATGAGTTCAGAAATGGTCTTTTGTACACCTTTCTCCTCTGACCTCTGGCATCAACAAGTAATTTTCATCCACAGAACTGCTGCCCACTGAACATTTTCCCTTTTTTAGACCATTCTCTGTAAACCTCAAAGACGGTTGTGTGTGAAAAACTCAGACCAGCATGTTTGGCACAACAAACATGTCACATTCAAAGTCACTTAATTCACTTTTCCTCCTCATTCTGATGCTTGGTTTGAGCTTCAGCAGGTCTTCTTGACCATGTCTACATCCCTAAATGGACTGAATTGCTGCCATGTGATTGGTTGATAACCTGTTTTTTCCAGCACTTGAATAAGTACACCTAATAAAGGTGCCACTGAGTGTATATGTGTGTGTAAATGGCTTATTTTTTTTTTATTTTTTTTTTACAGCAGGCAGAGTAAACATTCTGTTTTTGGAATGGTATTTTAAAAACATAAGTACTTAGTGATTTTGTTGATTTATGTGATTTTCTCTAAAAATAAATCCCCACCTCGCCTCACCTCGCACACTTTCCGTGCACCTCTCATCTACTCATACCAAAATCAGCCTGCTAGTTTCCTCTCTGCTATCTTCTTACTTTGTGTCCATATTTACTCTCTGTCTTTCTGTTACATTAAATAATATATAAAATAATAAAAAAATGAGTTTTGATTTGTTTTCATCTGTCATAAGTGTCATACAAACTGTGTTGTGTGAGGGAGTGGTGTTTGAAAACAATAGAAATGTCAAGGATATGCCTTACAAAATAACAGATGCACTGCCTAAACAACAGGGAATCACAGGAAAAGTCTGAAAAGAGCTCCACAGATAATTAGGCCTTGATTTTTTTTTTTTTTTTAAATTTAATACTCATTTTATTTACAACAGGTTCACAATTTCAACAATAACAGACAGTGTTTGCTCGAGGTAGTATGCACCTTACAGTATAAAAGAATTATAAAAGATAATAAGCATATAAATAAATAAATACAAGGAAAAAAAAAAAAGAAAATCAAATAAAATCAAATTCATTACATTAGGCTCTAGTTTCACAAATTTGGGGTTATTGCAGAAAAGAAAAAGAAAAAGTGTCCCGGTAGGATTTTAAGTACGCAAGGAAGACAGTCAGGTTGGGTTTTTGTTTTGTAAATTTGCTGGTGTGTACATGGAATTTTGCTAAAAGCAAAATAATGTTGACAATATATGTTTTTTGACAGACAATTTATCATCAAGGAAGCTAAATAAAATAAATTCAATTTTAAATTTGAGTTGAGTATCCAATTTTCTGTTCAACAACAGATTAAGGTCCAGCCTAAATGTCTGACTTAAGGTGCATTCCCAAACCATATGAATGATAGTTTCCTCTGTGTGGTGACAAAATGAACAAAGAAGGTCAATACTGAGACTGTATTTTGCAATAACAGAATTAACAGGATAACACCTGTGCAATATTTTCAGAGAAACCTCGCACACCTTGTTTGAAACACAAAATTTCCTGGGTAACAACCATGTTTTTTTCCAGTCTATGTCAATATATAGATTATTCCAGATAAACACTGAAGTAGGTTTACTAGTTGTATTTCTCAGGATTAAATCACCTATACATTTATTGTTAGTTTTAGCACTCAGGAAAGGATCTGAGTTTCCTATATATAAATCGGGTGGGGTGGTTCAATGAAAACAGTGGTGGTTGAGGAGGATAACAACATTTTAAGTCCTGATGGAATAGCGTAAAAGATGATTGCAAATTCTCTAGGGGGTAGGAATGTTATATTCAGACAA
This sequence comes from Cetoscarus ocellatus, assembly GCA_037902135.1. Lineage (NCBI taxonomy): Eukaryota > Metazoa > Chordata > Actinopteri > Labriformes > Labridae > Cetoscarus > Cetoscarus ocellatus. Next base: position 572,814 of record JBAMNC010001852.1, read on the forward strand.
GAACTCATCGTAAGTAAACATATTGTTAAATAACTGATGGACCAGTAATAAGCCATTGTCAACCCACTTCTTTAAAAACAGTGTTTTATGCTTGAAACATATATCCTGATTATTCCAAATATAGCATTTGTGGGGTGAAATATTATGTTTGTACACCATGGACCAGCACAGAAGCTTATTAGGCCTTAATGAACAGTGCATGTTCTGCATACAGGGAAGCACGAGCTCGATAAGTAATTCTAATTCTATTACTGTTACAGATTTCTCTATTAAATCCATGAGGCTTACCTGGAAGATGTATTCTCCAGGGCGAACATCTGTAATGTCGATCCACTGACAGTCAATATCGTGTCGATATGTGTCCCAGCAGCCCACAGAGATTCCCTGCTGCCCCATGTTGTAGCAGGCGTACCGTTTGTGGATACCTGGAGGCAGAAAGAAAACACATGAGCTGACATGAGTGGTGAGAAGACGACTGTGCAGTGTGTAAATTTTCTTTGCAGTCGGTTGGATTTTAATTTCAGCCAACAGCCTGAAATTAAAACAAAATGATTTAAAAAAACAAACCTATTTTTAGGACTTTCAGATGAATAGAAAGGATCAAAGCTGCATAAAGATGTCTGTGTTTTGTTAAACCAAGATCAATTTAGGTTTGGCCTCTAATCTCGCAGGCCGCCGCTGACTTTGAATGCTCATTATGGGATTGGTGCTTTGCACTTTTATGCAGTCTCCTGCTTTGTCACGATTTCACTCTCATTTCCACATTTTCTCTCCTAAAAACAGATTTATGCAACTTTAATCTGGAGTTTCTCTCACCATCAGGGCAGTATGTGTCCTCCAGACAGAAGCTGGCTTTGTGACCTTCAGCGATCTTTGTACCATTGAGGGTCAGCAGATCATAGTGGGTGAAAACCTCGATGCTGTGGTAATGCCTGAGGAGTGGACAAAACAGAGAGGTGGTGAGTACACATTAAGTAGAAAGACATTAAGAGACCAGTGTCAACTGTGTCTACATCACAAATGACTAGAAATGTTCGACAACTACATTCTCCACAACAAAAAAGGGGGATTGGATAGGAATAAATATTTGATTATAAAAACAAAATGGATGTTTTATTTCATCAACTAGACAAAGCAAAAAAAAAAAAAAAAAAAAAAATCAGAGTGCGCTGCCACTCAAAATTAAAAAACTAGATCTATATTTACTCTAAATACAAGAAAAGTACTGACAGTGGACAAAGGTTTGTTTTTGTAAAGAAGTATCTAATACATATTTAGTTTATACTGTGTACAATTACAGCAGTGGTTTTCAAACTTTTTTGCCCAAAGCACACCAAACATCAAGCCAACATCTCAAGATATTTACTGTAAATTCATGCAAAATAGTGTCTTTTACATGAGCTGCAGTGCCTGATTAATCTGTACAAGCTTATTTTAAGCTAGTTACCTTATTACCTCTGCCAAGGAGGTTATGTTTTTGCCGGCTTTTATCTGTCTGTCTGTCTGTCTGTTTGTTTGTCTGTTTGTGTTCAAAATAACTTGAAAAGTTCTGAACGGATTTGGATGAAATTTTCAGGAATTGTCGAAAATGGGATATGGAAGAACTCATTAAATTTTGGGGGTGATCCGGATCACCGTCTGGATCTAGGAATTTTTTAAAGGATTCTTTAACATTGTCAGACAGGACCATATTCGCCAAAGTGGACTGAAGCTGCTTGGCGGAGGTCTGCACTCTCTGAGTGCTTTTCGAGTTAGCATTTGTAAACTATGAGATTAAATATTCATGAAATAGTTGCAACTGCATGTATATGAAGGTTTCTCACCAAAAATAGTCTTTTTTCTCTTGATGTTACATTAAAACACATGACAAGTAATTCGTATTCACAATGACTATACAGTTGTTTTCTGAGCTGATCTTGAACATATATTGTAACCATATGTCCGATTGTTAAGATAGAATCTGAATTTTACTCTGTCGATTATAGTACTTATTTCAACACAGTATTAATGTGTTTAACACACAGGACTCAGTTATCTGTTATTTTTTTTTTCAAGCTGACATCAAAAGGTTTGTCATTTTGGTTTAATTTGATGCTCAGAGCTGGTTATTAATAACCTCACAAATGTTTTGATTTATGGGTTTTAAAGATGCCCAACTGGGTCTGTTTTCATCTCTATTATAACCTGCTTATTCTGTTAACTGCAAAACTCTTGAGGGTTTCTCTGGGATTTTTTTTTAGAATCTTAACTTGCATTCTCATTGTGATTAAAGCACAAAACGTACTGAGAGTAAAAAAATCACAAGCTTCTCTACTGTTGCGGACTTGTCTTAAGGCACAGCAGTGTGACCTGCCACACCATTTGTGAAGCACTCCGGTACTCCAGCTTCCTGCCAATGACCAAATTCATGCTCATTTGGTTAATTGGTGACTCGAAGTTGCTTGTAGGCGTAAGTGTGTGAATTAGGGCTAAAGGATATTGGAGAAAAAGGTACGGCAATAGTTTTAACGTCTGCGAAGTGTATTATGATTTTAAAGTAAACGTTTCATATGAATTTTTTCTCTCTCCTGGATCTTAAAATCCACTCATTCTTTCATTGTGCACTACAGCCTTCTGACAGCAACTGCCTGTTTCTCCATAGACCTTAGAAATAAACTCAAGGCTTTCAACTTCAATAACTCATTAATCTTAAACACAAATAAAGATCTCCATCCTTTCCTCCTGTGATAATGAATAATTCAGACATTAAAGCTGACATGGATATCTAACACTAATGCAAGATTTGCAAAGGCTCAACAGCGTCTTTATTTTTTTTTTTTAGCTTCATTGCTTCAATGAAAGTATGTTATTGTTTTGTATTTAGTGCCGGGGAGGAGCACTGGCCCTACAGAATAACAACAAACTGGACAAGATGGTTATAATAGGCACAAAGACAACTGGGGGACAAAAGGGCAGCATCTCCCACCTGAGAGAGCGACACTCGATGAGTCTGGCAAACAAGGGACTCATATTTTTAACTTTTAACCCTTTCATGCATGTCCACAACAGTGTACAGATATTTGGAATATTTTTAATACAATTTAGGCTGTAGTACCATGTACCACCCACCAGGTGGTGAACTCCCAAACCGCTGTCTCAAGTTTCATGAATATATCATCTTTGTATTTTTTTTGTCATTTTGGGATTTTGCATTATAAATCAAAAACAGACGTGGAAGGTGGAAATGCACCACACCCTTTGGTAGTAAATGTTAAAGCCATCTTTTCTAAAACAATCAGACTGGTGAACAATATATACTCTGAGATGTTGGGAACACTTTTGTGCAGATTTTTTAAGAACACTTTTCTTGTCTATTGTTTTTCTGTGACTAAAAGCACATCTGTCCACCCAAGTTAATGTTTTGAACTAAAGGGTATATTCTGTGATTATGCCTGGATTCAGAGTTCACTTAATTCTTTATTTTTCATTTAAAATTTTGGTGTGATTCACGAGTCAATTTTTTAATTAAACATCAATATCAACTAGAAAAGCATTCAGAGAGCGCAGATCTCCTCCAAGCAGCTCAGTTACGGCAGTGGCTTTTCCACTCCACATGGACAGCTGGGAAATGTAGTGACATAGGCTTGAAAAACGTTGACGTCAGTCTGAAAATAAACTACAATTCCCATAATGACGTATATGAATGGGATTTGCTGTTATAAACTTCAATGTTTTTTTGTGACGTCAATCTGGATGGGGTCCAGATGAAAGTGACCGTGATGATAGAGTCATATTATATATATATTATCCTGTAAATTTTGAAGTGAATCCATGTAGTGATGTCAGAGATATGACTTTTTAAAATACAGCCCAATGTTAAGTTATGGGATTTTTTTGAAAATTTTTGGAACTTTTTGCATCCAGACAAATATGCTGATCAGCACCAAAATGGACCAAACCACACCTTCAGTAAAATTTTCATGTAAATCCATCCAGTAGTTTTTGTGTAATCTTGCTAACAGACAGACAAACAGACAGACCCTGGTGAAAACATAACCTCCTTGGCGGAAGTAAATATACTTCAGATTTTGCATTTTATTTCAATGCTTACACTTTTATTTTTTGGGTCATATAAAAGCAGAGACCCATGTGAGGACAGGAAAGCCTCTGAATGGGTAGGGGGATGGTGCATGTTTGTGTATTTATTCTAAACTTTGTCTAAAGTTTGGGTTATTACAGTGTAATTACACTTACTGTAATAACTTATTCCCCTAGAATATCATGTTTTCTCTCTGAGAGACTTAATGTGAGCACTACAGGGTGACAGAAAATTCCAGAAGGGATTGGCAGTGTAACATGATGTTTTTTGTTTGTCATATTCATATCATTTATTCTTAATAAATGTTAAAGATATGTGTTTGCGGATCTGTATTAAGTTCCATTAAATGACTATTCATACTGCTAATGCATGGTGTCCACTGTAGTGGTCAGATGCACAACTCCCTCAAAATATGACATATTGAAAATCTGTTTAATCTGTTCATTAAAGTCACAACAAGAATTTCTCTAATTATCATTGACAGCAAAAGCCACGAATAAGAAAAATCAGCCGTATAATACAGTCACTTTCTGTAACATGCATTGTCTGTATCTGTTCCTTTTATGTGCTGGTAGCACAAACTCTGCATCCAGTCTTTGGATGAGCCAATGATGGTTATTTTAGATGAACTTTGGTCAAAGGAAAAATAAAGGACACACCAACAGCAGAATGGCGTGCTTTGAGTCATGTGACTGATATCGCACATCCTGTGATTTGATTATTGCACAGGCACACATTGCACTTGTGATGTTTATTAATAGATTGCTCAGTCCCAGTGTGAATGATTGTCTGTCTCTACATGGCAGCCCTGTGATGCTTGGTGACAGCTTGCCCTGCCCCTCACCCGGTGTCAACTGGGTTCGACTCCTGCCCCCTATGACCCCAAGAGGGATAAAAGGTTTGAATAAGGAAAAATTGATGGATTGATGCCAACAAGACAAACATTTAAGCTCAGTGGAGGCTGATTATGTTTACACCTTGCAAAATTTAACGGTAATGTCCATTTTTGCAGAACATCTTGGTTAATAGAATTTGTTACTGTCATAAACTGGCATTACATTTTTTTAGCATTAATCCAAAAAGCCACTAACCCTAAACAATCCTATCTTTCCAGTTAGTTTCACAAAAATACATCACGACTTTATTAACCTTCAAAAATAATCTCTGATTGTTTTCATGAATGAAACAGCTGCCAAAGATCTTCCTCCTGTCTGAGGAAATGTCAACCAGAAATTTACATAAGTCATAAAAGCACAAGTGCACAGATAGAGATAAAATGGTGTCTCACTTCTCATTACAAACCATTCCCAGAACAGACCCAACCAGAGAGCTAAAAGTCAAACCATGTGTTTGCTGGTTGCTGAGGTAGTGATTGGGTTGTGGCTGACAGAGACACCGAGCTGGTCTCCTCGTTTGGGACATACAACCACAACCGCTGAGATAAGAAGCCAGGCTGCTGAGTGCAGTCATGGTTTGTGACTGTAAAGACTGGGTCCCAGTGAGGAGGATGTTTATTGTAAACATCATCTTGAAGGGTAAAGGATTGTGATTTTATTACATTGAATAACAGACTTTTCTCATTTTTAGACCAGCTCTTAAAAACATCGCCGCCATTTTTCTGCACCCAGTGACTCCATCGCCAAATTTTCAATTCCCATTCATCTTCGAAAGCGAGCATTTCATTTGATGACAGCTGGTAGCAACTAAGCTCTCTCTAGTGCTTCATTTCTTGTCCAACCTGTAATGATGCCCAGCGCTGTGCCCATGAAGAGGTTATACAGCTTTACTCTTCCTGCCAAACCCCGCCGAAACTGAAATCCCAACATCTTCTGCATCTGCTTGAAAGCTTAAAATGAGCAGCTGGTGCTTCAAATAAAAACTTGAAAGCTGCTTTTCGTGACCAGTGCTGTAGATTAAGCATACAGAGTAATCTGCAGGAGTACTCAGATTACTTTTTAGCTGAAATTTGTAATTTAGGGTGTAAGTTTTGCAATTCGAAGCATTCTTTTTGTAGAAGTTATTAATAACTCTGCTTAGCCCAACAAGGTAAAACAGAGATCTGATCAGTTTCTGTTTCTCTCCTTCCTGTTGGCTTGTGTGTGGCAGCTATGGGAAAACAAATCTGTGTCAGCCTGTGTCAGCAGTAGGGCTGGGAATTAATATGATTTTATTGATACCAACACCATTATTGATTCTGATTACCAATCTGATACTTAATCAATTCTTTATATATTCTTGTGGATATTCTGGCGACGTTCACATGTTCTTACGTGTCAACAAAGTAAAACATGTCAGTCCTCATTTTTAAAACCAAGCTGCACTGGCAGATGCTCCTGCATGTTAATGCTCCATTCCTGGGGCATCGGTGGCGCAGTCTGATAGTGTGATTGGTAAGTAATCGAAGTTGCAGGTTTGAGGCCAGCATCAGCTGTCACATGGCAATGTGTCCTTGAGCAAGAAACTTAACCCAAGTTGCTCAAAGTTACTGCATCAGTGGCATGTAAATGGATATAAAAGGGTGTAATAGGAGTGAACGTGTTAGCAGGTCATCAAAAAGACTAGAAAAGCGCTATATAAGCTCAAGTCCATTTACCATTTACCCCCTCTACTTCAAACCAGACAGGATGTTGTGCAGCTAGCATCGTTGTAATGTAATATTGAGCCACAGTTTTGACCACCTCTGTTTCCTGTCTGCCGTGATCGCACCTTTGACTTCTTTGATGGTTTCTTCTGACTGATGAGAGCATGACGTCCTTGATTTACAAGCCATGCAGAACAAAATGAAAGGAACTGATGAGGGAATTGTTGAACAAAAAAGATAAATCATATTGATTCCTTTAGCTAGCTGTTATTAACCCCTAACTAGAATTGGTATTTGATTCCCATCCCAAGTCAGCAGTTACCTAAATCAGCTAAAATGACAGAGACAACAGCATGACACGTTGGAGACATCCCTGTGATGTAACATTTTTGGACATTACTTAATGGAATTTCTATAAAAGCGAGGCAAACACACAGCTGTTTCTCAGTGCATTGGCCTGCAGTGAGAAAGGGATGGTCCTCTATGTTATTTCACTTTAACTAGTTGTTAGTGCTCTATTCAATCATTAAAGTCAGATTATTTTACCCAGATAACATAGAGAAGATAAATATTTTCTTGCAAGCATTAGACTAAAATACTTTTACAGTGATTTGGAAAAGTAGAGACCAGCATTATGGTAGCGAAGGTCAAACCATTTAATCTGACGTTGCGAAATGTCAGCCTTTTGCTACTTTCAAGCCAATTATTGCCCAGTTATTGAAAAGGGGTCGAGAACCTGATTTTAGAGGTTGTCTAGCGCGTGCTTCAGCTGCTTACCATGACCACTGTGTGATAAGTCGACCCCTTATCCTGTTTGTTCGAGTTCCTGGGTCTGACTGAAGGAACTGATTGGAAATGAGGCAAGACCTCTTGGTTGTTTTGTTCTGAAGGTGGAAGACCACATACCAGAGGACAGTTTCAACTGACTTTTGACATTATAATCTTCTAAACTCACATCGTATGATGTGGTCAGACTGACCACATGCCTGCTGTTGTGGGAACAACTTCACAGTCGTGGCTTCCTGAGATTCAACAGGACCTTACACGGGACTTCCAAAGAAAACAAATATGGTGGATGATCAACGCTGCCAGCTGACTGTCTCAGTGTAAGCCGCGAGAACAGAGTATGAGAGGAATCCTGTCTGAAGCGACTAATTATTTGTGTTTATCTTTTCATGAACTATTAAATACCGCGTCATAAATTGTAACCCTGTTTTATAGAGTAAGCAGGAATGAGTCCAACAACACGGAAGGGAGTTAGCATGGTAGCATCTCCAGTTCCCAAGGCCGAAAGCATATGGGATTTTAGAACAACATTTTGATAAAAACCTGAAATAAAGTTCGTGGTGAACACATGCAAACGAGACTTGAACATTTCATCTTGCAACCAAAAAAAATGCATCTGATATGGCCTCCCTTTTGAATACAAAACTTTTATTGTATTTTTAAAACAGTGGTTGCAAGCAAACAGCTAACAAGGCCTACAAAATAATGTATTTTAACAGGTACTGAAAATGAGAACACATCACCCCAATCCTGGCCTCTCTCCATTGGCTCCTCATCAATTTTAAAACTTATTTTAAGATTATATTGTTTTTTTAAATCTCTAAATGGATTTGCACCTCGATACCTCTCTGATCTTTTGAAAGTCTACACCCCGTTGAGATCATGAAGGTCTGCAGAGCAGGTTTCTCCTGGCAAGGGTGAAAACTCAAGGTGACCGAGCCTTTTCTGTAGTGGGCCCTAAACTATGGAATAACCTGCCTCTCAAAATCAGAATGTCTCATCTTACGTGCCTTTACAGCTTGTCTTAAAATGTAAGTTTTACTTGTTTGATTTTAATTCAGCATTAAAGATGTGTGGTCTCTGTATTTATGTATTTTGATTTTCTTAAGTTGGCGTTTAATTTTTATTTTTTAAATTCCTCTTGTATTTTTTGTGTTTTAATTAGTTTTTCATGTTTCTATTATTTGGTATTAATTTTCTAGTTTTGTTATTGTATATACAGTTTAAATTTCCTTTTGGTAGTCCCTGTGCAGCACTTTGGTTAACCTGATTGTTTTAAAAATGTACTTTAAAAATAAAGTGGATTGGATTGAAATAGACAAAAGTTGCTGGGGACCCCAATCATCACTCACTAATTTTAATAAATATTAATACATACACCACAACCAGAGCCACAGGCAGCAGCTTGTTTGGGTCATTCTTTTAAGAGAAAATTCTCAAACAGGAGGTTACAACATGGCCTGATATGCTGGAGGTGTGGTAGTTTAAGTCCAACCACCATGTTGTAGTTGCATAATAGATTGTTGGAAACTTTTTTATTTGATTATGTTAAGGCTTAAATACTTAAATGTTGGGTTTGCTTGTGAAGATCATCATGATGGACAAAACGTCTTAGTTTCATGAATTTGTTTGCCACAGTTATTATTATCAGCGGTAATTTCAGACCATTAAAGTCCTACAGGCTTTTAATCGAGGGATCCAGCATGATACTGACATCCCGGATGGAGTACAAAAATACAGAATTCCTGCACCACTCAATCAGCTCTTGCAGGTCTCTGTTGTAGCCATCCCAATCTTGAATTACAAATTTCAAAATTTTTTGATTTTTACAACTTTATATTGCAGAAGCTCTGACCTCATGGGAAGTAGTGAAGTAATCCAACTGATAACATACACTTTAAGGCCCCGTTTATACGATATACATTCACACCGATCCGCGAGAACGAATGAAAATGCGATAGCATACATGCCAGGCCAGTAGTTAGCGATGTAGGTTTGTACAGCTATATTACAACACATATACGCTTTTTGGTGAATACAAACTTTTCACAAACAACAATGGCGTGTGGACACATGAAGATGCAGGAGTTTCTTGTCTGGACAACAAATCTGTCTGGATATTTTTGTCTGGATAACAACCTGAGCAGAGAAAGCAGCACACATGTTGCTCTGTAGATGGCAGAAGTTGCTGTTGTTGTTGTCCATAGGTGCGCGCACAACCTTAATCTGAAAGAGTACTGCACACGTGCCACGTGTCATCATTTCCCCCTGAAAACGCTGATTGCTGTTTACACAGAGACGGATACCAAAGTCTTTTCAAAATTTTTCACTCTGGACCCTGGTTTCAAAAGTTTGTGGATTCAGTCACTCTGGGCAGCATTCTCGTGTAAACAGAAGGCTCAAACGCAACTAAAACTCTCAGTTTTCGGCCGTTTCCGTTGTTGTGTAAATGGGGCCTAAGATTATTTGAACAAAAATTTGTTTAAGAAAAGCATTGAATTGTTGAGGCCAAAAACAGGTCCAGAATGTGGCTATGAAATGTCCTGGTGTGCACAGTCTAATGCATTACTATTCCAGTTTGTAAAGCAGTAAGACATAAAAGAATGACTTTTGATGGGAGTAACCTTGTTACGCAGCAAGCAAGTTTCAAAAAACACATAACCAAACAAAGTTTGTGGCCCTGCTGCCTTAAGCAAACACCGGGACGCTCTTACCTGTGACACTGGTGCCACGTCCAGCTCTCTCTGGAGGCTCTTGGTCTAAAGTCAGCTCGGCCCAAGTTCATGATGCGGGAGGAGAAACGCAGCAGGCGGCGGTGTCCGTAGGGCCAGTTCATCCTGGCTGCGGAGGAGGACAGACAGTTCTCCTCATTGGCACAGGTCAGCAGGTGCAGGGGTCGGTCCTCCAGGTAGGCGGTCTCTTGGACGAGCTGAGCATCCAAAACGAGGTCAGGAGCAGCTAAAAAGAGACAAGACTCAGGTTTTATTTCAGCCTCATTGCACAAAAAATACACATGGACAAACTAGGTTTGCTAGTTTTGGACTCACTCTCTACACACGTGACTCCTGCAGCTCTGCCATCTCCTCCTCTGGGACAGTAGACATTTGTGTTTCTGCGACACTGCTGGATGGACATCTCGGTGCCGGTACAGTGAGTTCCACTGAGAACCACCTCAGCAGCGTCTGGAGAACCAGGCCAGTACCACGTCTCCTGCACAAAGACACACATACACAATACATTTAGGAATAAAATTATGGGAGAACTAAAGTGCTCTGGGACCACAACCCTTCGCCAGGGCATCTCCAGCATGGTCATGCAAGTTATTGTCAAAAATGTGAGAAATTGCTCGATCTTGCACTGAAACCAAGTTTTAGCAAAAAAAATCCTGGATCTCCATCAAGGTTTGGATCACCACCAAAATCTTACATTTCCTTCTTCCATGATGACCGTTCCCTGGAATTGTCATCAAAATCTGTTGAGATCTTTTACATTTGTGATTGTCATGTAGGTCGAGCACTCTGTGCTCTCATTGGTCAACATCTCTGATGTGACAGAATAAATTGTTGGAGGCTGGACAAAAATCTAATTTGCCAGACATTCTGTCAGGGAGGAGTCCCAGATGGGGTCTTTTGTTAACAGACAAACTATATGAGATAAAACAACTGATTTTCATGGGCCATGGCTTCCAAAACTATATGACTGTTGGATCTGGCTATAATTGCACATAAATTGTGTTGTATTACTTCATCAGTAATGAAGTCAGCATGACTTTGCATTTCAATTTAACTAATATCCCATAAGATTTATTTGCTAAATAGTGAACATTTGTTTCCTTAAAAGCATGTGTATGAGAGAGTAAGGGTTGTAAAGTTGTTAAAAGACACTGCTAGCCTCTTAGCTGAGGCCGGTTCACCAGCATACATTTCCATAGCAAGATGCTTCATAGCAAATAGAAAACAGGGATGAGCTACAAGCTCAAAGACTAGCAGTGAGTCATTTTTCTTTTTTCTTTTTGGCATTTATAGCCTTTATTCATAATGTAGAGATAGCAGATAGACTTGGAAAGGAGGGTTAAGAGTAAGGGAACATGCAGCACATGGTCCTCAGGTGGGAACTGTACAAACTCTAGGCTAGACAGAAGATAAGAGCGTCCATATATGAAACGTGCATGAATGCAGCCCACTCTGAAAATTCCCAGCAGTGAATCATTTAACAGCTTTTCTACCCTTATTTTGCCATTAACATGGGTCTACAGGAAACAGTGAAACACTGTTTGGTAAATACTGTAATTTCTCGATTACAACACCCACTCGATTATAACACGCACCCCATATTTTCATGATTTTTGCCTGAAAAACACTGTACTCCAATGTAACACGAACCCAAATTTTGCCCAAACCTTAGTCTCGAATACAACTCAAAATGACCTTTACTCAAAGTTTTAATTATGAAATTTCAGTATTTTCACAACAAATACACGATTCTCTCTCTCAAACGGGTGCAGAAACACCTTTTGCTTCTCACATGCGCAATTACTTGATTTCTGCCTGAGTATGCTCAGTTGTAGTGTATCGACCAATCAGAGAGCAGCTATCAACATGCCGATGTCTTAGACCACTCACAATGCAGCTATTTTGTGTCCCCTTGCTCACTAGATGGCAGGGCTCTGTGTTTGCCAGAGACTGGTAACACTTGAGAATTAAATGATGATTACACACAGTTAAAAAAATGAAGACCCATAATATTTGGTTAGAACAGTTTAACAGTCTGTTTAATAAGAATTACGCAAGTTTGGTGGGAATGTTTTGCAGAGAAAGAGAGAATATTTTGGCTTTTTGTATCAGATGTGTTGAAATCGCGATGTTGGCAAGCCAAAATATTAGAAGTACTTTGCTTGAACTCGTGTACAATACGCACCCAAAAAATTAGAGCTTATTTAAAAGCAAAAAAGTATGTGTTATAATGGAGAAATTACAGTAATCCTTGGCTGGTGCTGATTAAATGAAGGCGAGGTCCAATCACAAGTTGTCTCTAGAGAAGAGTTGCTATTGCAAAGTATGACTGCCTGCATAAAGGTGCAGTCAATTTGGTGTCTGACTATTCAGCAAAGATGTTTATTCAAGGAAATTCAGTGAAAACAGGGTCTTGGACTAGGTCCATGTTTTTATCAAGTCTGTGTATAATGACCTAAATATCAGCTCCTTCAGTTTGCATCACTTAGTGCAAGGCCCAAAATGAACCCCGAATTGTTTTAAAGGTGCTGACGTGTGCAACAAGGTGCATGAATGAGTTCTGGATCTCTGAATGCTGGTGAACAGTCTCTTCGTGTGTGTGAATGGGGTGAATGTTAAAATGTACCATATGTCGGCCACTTTATGTTGGCAGAAAACAAGAAATGCAATCAAGCATGCAAGAAATTTCACAGCTGACTGCAAATAACAGCCACGGCTATAAACAGAGAAAACTGTATTTTTTCATAGAGACTATCAGCACAAATTATCACATTTTCCACTTTTTCACATTTTTTAAACTGCCTGTTAAATGTTCCCAGCAGCCCCCCCACACGCACACACACTCACTCACGCTGCCCTTTCCATGCACGCTGCTATTTTCAGTTTGTTTGCTCTGTGAATTTCTTCCCCATCCTTCTTAGCCTCACTTTCCCTCTTTTATTTTCAGTGTGCTGGAAGTGGACGTTTGAGAAGCCTGTAATTAGCTCAGGCCTTGGTAATAACACAGCACAGACACACAAACAGCGGGATGGAGTGACAGAGGAAAGAGAAATATAAGAGCACAAAGGACAAAAGCTCAAAGACAGAAGCAGAAACTGTAACACTTCAGTTAAAGGTCCACAACTTATCATGGATTTTTTACATGAATCAGGCATAGAAAGCATGAATTTATGCAGGTTTTCTTAATAAAATATTTTCTATACACCTGTATTAGACCTGACTTCATACATAAATGCATTAATGTAAATTTTCTTCTCTGGTTCTTGTCTTGTAGGCAGCCTGAAATCATTGGTGTGAACCTACAAAGCTTCATTTATTATATTTACAAATATTTAGCCTTCCTTTTGCCCTATTTCACTATCATTACAGTTCCTGATATTAACTTCAGAGAGATCAACAAAATTAAATGCACGCTAGTTTTGCAAACAGCACACATATATTAGTATGACCTTGACAAACAATCATAAATGACCTGCTGCTGTGGACCTGCCTGACTCCAGGTGCTTTATCCTGCATCAATCATTGACAGAAATGACATTATTTAACTTAAAATCACACTTTTAGACACAGTTTAATGGAAGTTCAGCTAGATGGTGCTATATTAAGTTTCTAATCATTATAGATGTTAATGACCTCTTTATTTATGGTTGTTATTGATAATACCTTAATCATAACTACCTTTACAACCATACAGACATGAGAATCCTAATGAAAACAAGACGCCACATCTTAAGGGGTTAACCCTGAATAAATCTATATTCAGCAGAGACAAATATGATGAGGACAGATTTATGGTCTGGGCATCCATGGGTTTGTCACAGTCATGAATTCTTATTTTTGTCTCTTTGTCTCTGCCTGGATGGATACATTTCTGGATGTATGTATATGCATATATGCATATTTTATATGTATATATGCATATATGTGTATCTATAAAATGAAGAGTATGGCTTCAGCCTGCTCTATTGTAAAGTGCCTTGAGATAACACCTGCTATGAATTGCCACTATACAAATAACGATTGATTGATTGACTGATACAGGTATAGTTCAAGTTTTTTGAATCGGGTTGTTTTAGGCCCAAGTCATCTAGAAAATGCCCAGCTCTGCCCCCTTTGGGAAGCTAGCAAAAACCCAGACATTAATCATGGCTAAAGACTCTGATATTCACATTTTAATACATATTGCCTTTTGTACTGAATTGACATTTTGGTTAAATATCTTCAAGTCAGACCAGATCATTTATTGAGTTTTTGAAGTTGACTTGCCGGCTGCACTGAGAAAAGAGGAGAGCCTAATGTGGCCTCAGGCTGCCATTTGCCCATCACTGCTGTGTTTGCATCCTTAACATCCTTTATAGTGTTGGAGGTCACCAGAGTTACTTTTGTTATAAAAATAAAAAAGGAAGCATAAGCAGAGGAGGGAGTAAAGACAATCCCTGAAGCACCTGCTCTGTCTTTGTCTCTCCTAGTTAGCAGGAGAAGGTAAACACAGCTGTGTGAGTGCTCTTGATCCTTGAAATACTCCAACTATGATCAATTCTGAATGAAGGGATGAGAGCAACTGCTTATATGTTATCATGAATATGTGTTATTTCATGATGTTTGTGGACCCTGAACAGAAGCCAGATCCCAAACCCAAGTGTTACCAGCATCTTCAGGTTCTGTTTTTACCTGATGAGCTCTTGCAGCAAAGCCCAAACCCAGCTGTCTGCAGACCACCATGGCTTCATTGATGCCCCAGTTCTCACTGCACACTGAGCCCCAGCGTCTGGAGCCTCCAACATCCATCAGCACCTCCACACGACCCTCTCCTGCATCTCTGCCTCCTGCCAGACGAACCTGAGGGTTAAAGAAGGAAATGTTTTTACAGTTAATAAATGTCACTACATACTGGTAGATATGACCGGGAAGACCTAACAGGCCACTTTTGTGTTATGTTTTGTATTACATTCATTTGTATGAAAAGTGGTATGCAACATTGTTTGTTTGTTTGATTGATTGATTGATTGATTGATTGATGTAGTTTTCTGAATGAAAGAGCAAACTTTTCACGTTCTTCAGACGTGGATTAAGGTTATTTAAATGGTGTTTTTTTATCTTAAATTTATACAATAGTTTTGTCTTCTTCTATTAACTTACAAATTCAAACAAGTGCTGCATGTAGTCACTGCTGTTCAAATCTTCTTATCCCATGAAAAGCATCCATAAGCATTTTGTTTCGAACTTCCAAGCAGCATTAGGATATAATACAATACTTACAACCCTTAGTTTAATGTATGTAAAGAACCCACAATGTGCCTTAAATCTGTTATTTATGTATGCATTTATGATGACTGCTATAGAGTTTGTTTGTAATCACTCATTTAAAAAAATCCTTCATTTTGAATTATTATTATTTTTTACACAAGTTTATTTTTTATACATTTTTATATTTTATTATGTGTATGTATATATAGATGCATGGATCCATTTATTTATATGTGCATTTATATGTTATTATTATTTGTATTATTATCATCATTTTGTATTTATTTTTCTCATGTACTTGTTTACATTTATGGATGTGCAGGAATACATTTGGGTACGTATCAAGGTATATGCTTATGCTGATGTGTAGGTATATACTGTGAAGTAGGTGAGGATGTTCAGGTGTGTATGTCTGTATATTTTACGTGTATTAATTTATTTTATTCATTTGTGTATTTATTTTCATATCTTCCTTGGAATCTATGTATTTCTAAATTTAAAAATATATTTTTATTCAGTATTTTATTACATCTGCAACCCATGGTGTGGTGACCAGGGGTGGTTCAGGGTGGTGGGGTTGATATATTGTTTAACTATGTTTTATGATGTGTTTGAAATTAATAATAAAAAAAACTTCATTTTTTATATATACAATGTGTGTCAAAAAGGAAACCCAGATACCATAGGGGCATGAGATGGATAATATTTATCTGATTAGGTCAATCAATCTTAATTTTCCAGGCATTTGCCACATTAGGGTCAAACTACGCAGTTTTTATTGACTGTTACAACGGTCCCTGTGTCAGATTATCTCAGAATCATGATATCCTGCCATGACTTGATCAAACTACATTAAAGACTTCATGGTGAACTTGACTCAGAGTGCAAACCTCTACCAAGGCATTTCTGCCATTCTTAGCATCTTCATCATCGAAAATGTGGAAAACTACCTTACTGTACAATGTTGAGAAATCTTTGTTTTACTCACAGACAGACCGATAGACAAACAAACAACGGACAAATGCCAGCACAAACATAACCTCCTTGGCAGAGGTAATTACCATGAGTGACTGTAGGTGCTTACATGTGTATCTGTGATGACTGACAGAATAACTTTGGGTGAAAGAGGGTCAGGGCCGGATGACTAAGAAAGGCAACTGTTAGCAAACAAACTGTATTTACAAAACCACAATGTTTGTCCATCCGAGCATGAAAGTGGGTTATTACCTTGATGCTAATGCTGACAGCCTTGACTGAGCAGGATGATATTTCCTCCCAACATTTTCTTCAGTCTGCTGTGGTAGACCCAACATATAACAAAGCAGGATTGTTGTTGTCTCTCCTCTGTCTGATGGTTCAGTCTGGAAGCACCACACTCATCCTTCATTCTATTTTCTATTTTGTTTGATTGTGATTGTTTTTGGTGAGAGAGGAGTCAGCAGGATATTGCTCTTTTCCTCTTTTTTAAGGGGATGTTTTGTCATTTTTTTCTGCCTTTGATATAGTGGAGAGGACAGGGGGTAGACTTGCAAAGAGTTGAGAGTGGGGGACGACAGGCAGAAAAAATGCCAAATACCAGATTCCAATGCAGACAGTTACCAGGAGGACAGCATCAGTCATGGGGCATTAATCTCAGGAAATGGGACATGGAGGTAGCTGCAAGGCTACCAGTGCCCCTGTGCCTATCACATCCTTGCAGACTCAGGGCTCTAATTTCGTAGACCAGGCGCAGGCAGGGCGCACCTGCCCTGCGCCGCGCCTGCGCCGCGCCTGCGCCGCGCCTGCGCCGCGCCAATGGGGTGTGTCCAGGGCATTTTGCAAGTTTCATGCACGGCGCACCCACGCCTCCGTCCCTCCTACTGGCGCAAGTAGCCGAGAGGGAGGAGAGGAGGCGTGAGTGGGTTTAACACAGCCGTAATCTTCACCAATCAAATGAACGTCTCTCCTCGCCTTTAAATGCGCCGCGGGCGAGGTGCAATGACAATTTCACCTCAGTGGCGAAGAAGGTCAGAGCCGCTGTCACTTTTGCAGCAACTGGGAGAGCGCAGAGGCCACCGGGCCGCGCATCGGAGGCCATGATGCGCGTCACTGTGTGGACCACCTTGTGGGACAGATGTAGTCTGTTCCTTTGCCATAAAGAGGAGCAAAAAATTAAGTGATAATTACATTTAAACACAGCAGCAGGCTAATCCATTCATCATGCTTGTGATCCACCTGCATTCCTGGTCTGTAAGTAGCAGAACCTTAGGTGAAAATATATCTCCTCCTCATCCTCCTTGCAATAATGTTCTCCATCTTTTTAGATCATGTTAAGAATAAAAATTAAAACAGAGAAATGTGGGCAATCACAGGTAAATCCTTAAGACACCGATTGACTGACATTTATTCAGCGAGCGTCTCTCTCTTTTTTCTTCTCTATTTAATTTCATGAGATGACAGAAGCCGGATACTCTGTATCCGATGATGTGGCTGTTTGTGGTTGGCTTGAGAGATGTGAACTCGTTAGTTATGACAAACGTCTCTGATCTGACATCAGATATGACGGGACAATTAATATAGATACAAATGTATATGTTGGTTCAGATGGTTACATGAAATAGTGGTTGCTGTGATTGTTTATTGCATTGAAATGTGCCTGACACTCTGGATACCTGCCTGTGAGGTTTTGGTGACGTGCACAGATGATTGCAGAACACTGGACTATTGAGGCCACACATTTGTTAACCCAGAGCATAAGACTATTAAAGCCACAGGTATGAGCCAGTGGACCACATAAAGTGATGCTGAAATTGATTCTTCAATAAATTAATTTAAACTTGATAAAGTTCTACCTACAAATTAATCCACTAAAATGTGTTTTTAATTGTTTTATTTCACATGAATGTCTGCCTGTGGCAAAACAAAATGTTTATATTAATGTTTGGATATGATACAAATTGTTTGAATGACCCCAATTTTCAGGTAATTCCCATAAACTCCCATAATTCCCATGGAAAAGGGATTAAGACAGGCTACGCAGGATCAGAAGACAGATTTTCATTGCAAAATATCCTGAAATCCTTTCAGTCTGTAATTTAGACCAAAACATTTGGTCTAACGTTGGCATCAAACAACACAAACACATGTCAGACAGTTGAATTTCACTCTTTCTGACAAATGTCACATTGATAAACAATGACACATGTAAAATCCGACTAAAATTAAAATCACTTTATTAAATTACCTTTATATGTAGGTTATAGCTTGATACTCACGGTTGCCTGAAGGCCAGTGTTGGGCACGTTGCAGCGCACAGCCACGTCTTGAGTGTGTTTGCAGGAGTAAAGCGGCACAGGTCTGAAGTGACACTCTGTGAGGGATCTCTCTCTGCCTGTGCACTGCACACTGTTCATGTGGATGGGGCCAGTACCTACAGAGAAGACAAGATAATTAAACACAGGATAAACACGTTTATGGCAGCTTTTGAGAATACTTATTGAATATTTATTTCAATTTATGCTGAGTATTTGAAATCCTTTTAAGACTTACACTGACAAAAATGAATAAACTGTTTTATATTGCATACTAAAATTCTTATTTGTTTTAGTGAGATTGTTATTATCCTGACATACAACAAGCCAGGGGGCTAAAACATCAATCAACTTATAGGACTTAAAGGTGCACAGCTCCCAAACAGAGAAATGCCAACATGAGATGGCACACAGATGCACATTAACAGAAACCGTCAGCATGTGCTGTCACATGATAAGGCAGTGATTTTTGATAAGCACTGTAATAATCTTTCTCGTTCATGCTTCTTTTATTTAAGGACCAGTCAAAAACAGTTAGAGATGCTTAATCATGCTTTTATTTCCTCTAGGCTGGAGTAGTGTAATTCCCAGTTCACTCCCTTAACCACTGACAAATGATCAGGAATGTTGCTTTAACAGTAGTTATAAGGTCTTCCAGGTTCACTCATATTACCTCCATCTTATACAGAATGCACTGACTCCAGTGCATTTTCAGAATTGAGTTTAAGGACCTCCTTTTTGCAGCCTACATAAAGCTCTGGACAATGACCCTCTGCACCCAAACACCCCAGGTCGAACACTCAGGTCTTCTGATCAGGGCCTTCTTGTTGTCCCTTGAGTCTGATGATAAATCAAAGGTGATCGTGCATTTCAGCATGTGGCTCTGACATTTCCTCTGCCTTCATGCTCTGCAACTTGCACTGATGCTTTTATAAAGCAGCTTAAGAGACAGCTGTTTAACTTGGCTTTTGGCCACATTTAGTGCATCCATGTGATTGTTCTGAGGAACTGTTTCTATTTTTATGTCGATATATATATGTGTTTATAAGCATATATATGAGTGTGCATATGCATGTGTAAGTATGTTTTCTCCCTTTGCTCACCCTTTTCTATTTATTAATACTATGATAACAATTTGTAAAGCACTTTGTGAGTTTGCTCTGTGAAAGGTGCTATATCAAATAAACTTTACTTACTTTTCACATATTTTGAAGATAATACATTGTGCAAATACACATTTTACACAAAAACTTATGCCCATGTCCTACAAAATCCCTCCTCTCACTTCATCACCTGCTCAATCTTTCAGGTAATGTGTGCTCAAGCAGGTTGTCCAAAAATGTTCCCCTTATGATGCCATTGTTACACCTCCCTCAGACTGGGGACAGTCCCTGGGATGGATGTTTGTTAACCTTGCACAGCAGCTGGATCCTCCTGATTCAGTGTCTGTAATCAGGCGTTTCCATCTTGCCAAGCTCTAATCTATGAAGATTGTGAGCGTGCCTTAGCAGGACGTCCCAATCAGAGTCCACTAGAGCAGAGATGGGAAGAGGTGAGAGATATCGGAGAGAAGACGGTGGGAAATGAATACTCGGACAGAGGTTAGCATGTATGCTAACAGCTTCAGTAGCTGTTTTTTTTAGATCTGGACCACATTTCTTTATTAAATGAAAGACAATATCAGCACTACAAACTTCTCTACAGAAAGGATATTTTCGCTCAACTTCAAACATGTTTTGACGAGTTTTTTTTAGGAAACGGCTAACTAACGGCCTCTACATTATCTGACTGGCCCATGATAAATGTGATTGACAGAACAACTGACCTATCACCTGCAGGATATGCTTCTGTCCTTTCAGTTTCTGTGGGCTCTTTCCCAGATGGACTGGTGAAATATATTGAACAGTCCATCTTTTGTACCAGGTTATGTTTGTTCAGCCTTTGAGTCTTGTAGTCCACTCTACCAGCAATCAGAGAGTTGAAGGTAAGAGCCCAGAAATGTCTGTCAAATGTTGATGTGATCTTGGGAAAAACACTTGACACTAAGTTGCTCTCACTGCTGTGTCAGTGGAATATAAATAAGTATGAAAGGGTGGGGAAGTGTTGGCTTCTTAAGACCTTTTAAAGAGGTTTCAGAGATCTACGAGGACCCTGAAGGCAGATCATGCCTGTGCTGACCTAAGAACAAAACGGTGCCTACTTCTGAATGATATGCATCAGAGGAGATTAAAAGGTGGGTTTACTGCATGGAGACTAAAATATAGGAGTGCTTAGCATGGCCTGCACACCACTGACCATAAGCAACATGCAAGAAAAGGCAGACTAAGAAACACACTGGACATAAAAGACTTTTAAACCTGATGTCTCTGCAGCCACAGATGTCACCAGAGTTGGATTAAAAACCCAGACCTGCCCCAAGGCTCTGATGTGGCTCTCAAACTGAGCTTATCCAGGGAGCTTTCTGACTAAATTACCGTATACTCAGAAGTGAGCTTTATGCTCTGAAATAGCTCCCAAAATGGAGGAACAGCTTTGGACACATGCATGTTTGTGTAGGTGTGTGAGGACTACTCTGCAGCACCTCTGCAGCCCTGTAATTAAGCTTTAAATAACTAATGATGTCATCAATCTTAGGTTCAACTCACTCTTTTTCTTAACCCACTACCCATAAGTCCTCACTTCACGTTTACTACTTTATATATTCACACGAGTACGGTTAGATGGCCAGGAACATTTTTGACCACAATGCTCCATTTTGAGTCTTAACCATGTTCATTATTTAAACATAACAGCCCCGTGGCACCTACTTTAACAGAGGCCTGAAGTTAAACTGGAATGTTTTCCACACATTATTTAATTAAAGCGGTGAGGAGGAAATGCAGCCAGCTTTACACGACATGCTATGAGCTCGTTTCTGCAGGGAGATAATGGGAGGAAATGAACGTGATTACAGAGTTACTGCAGAAATTCAGCCAGAAAAAAAACAACTGAGTGTGTGAAAGTGGGGTCTGCTTCCTAGAAAAATGCTTTCACTACGCTATATTTTTATTCCCAGAACAAAAGCAAGAGTAATCAGAGTCGTGCAATCATGCTCTGTGATAATTGTCTGACATCCTGGTTTCAAAGCAGCGCCGACTTTTCACATACAACAGGTTTATTTTGACAACAGCACATGCCACTGTTTGGGTCAGTGCAGCCCCCAAAGCAGAGTTTGAACATCTGAAATCGGTCATGGGGACTGTTCTTCACAGTCAGCCTCTCTGATAGAGGAACAAGTCAGGCTGTAAACATTTTTCTCTGAGTTTATTTGTCCTCTCAGGCTCATGGTTCTTGGAGTGCTAGGTTTGGAAACAGATATTTAGGCTGAGAAATGTTTAGTCTGGAGGATGAAAGGGCTGAGCTGATCATGCTCAGAGTGCATGGTGAACTCAGGCACTAATTCAGAGTAAAAGAAAAATCAAAAGCAAGAATGGACAGTGACTAGTTAACTATAACTGAATAGCTCTTCTTGTATTAAGCTTTTTAGACGAATACACAACATTTTTTTGTTTTCATGTCTTGCCTCACTCCCGAGTCCATGTTGCATGTGCAACAACAAGGAAGAGTTGGGCAGAGCTTGTGAGCTGCAAATTAGCTTCACTTAAACACTGGAAGTCATTGAGTAGCATTAACCTGCCCCCGCCTACAGTCATCATATAAAGTCTTCAGCAACTCTCAAAGGAGTTTCGAGAGACTAAGATTAGCACTTAATGTAATTTTCACAAGAAATATGCAACAAACTAAACCCTGAAGACATTATCGTTGTCCTCTTTTAAAAAAATTATTCACGACAAGCAAGAACCATTTAGAGTTGCTGAAGAGTTTACCTGATGCCTGTAGGCAGAGGCAGGCTAACACTACCCCTTGACTCCCAGTGTTTGAGCTAAGCTAGTTAGCGGTGGACAAGCTCTGCCCGTTTCTCCCTTTGTACTGCACGCACAGTCGAAAGAATGGTGTCTATCTGCTTGTCATGAATGCAGGAGTGAGGCAAGACACGAAAACAAAAACAATGTTGGCATATCCATTTAAAGTAGTTTTTGAAATCAGTACTTTTACTGGTAAGAATGTTTCTTTTCTTTCCACATGGCGTCTGAGTGCTGTGCACAAACAAAAAGCCTTGTTTCCACTGAGTGGTCTGGCTTGGTGCAGGATAGTTCAGCACTGTTTGGAGTATGATATTCTTTGTGTTTCCACCGCCAGTTGTACCTTCACTTGAGAGTAGGGATGTAAGCTGGGAAGCGAGGGTCTTTCCAGCTATGTAATGCATGAAATCCCAGATGTGCGACACAGTGCAGCGTTCTGTAGTAGAGCATGACTGAAGAAATTAGTCTTAATTCACTGCAGTTTGAACATGATGAGTGCGTGTAGCAAGCCTTGAGTTTATTTGTAAGGTCTATGAAGAAGTGTTAAGCATATAAAGATGCTGTCAGGGGCCACATTGATGGAAGAGAAGGGGCCACATGTAGACCATGAGCCACCAGTTTGCCACCCCTAGTCTGAAGACATAATAACAGCCAAGGGCTCTCACTGTACAAGAGGTTAATTTTTAAGGTTGCACTCACTTTTATTTTACTGTGGATTTCTGTGTTATGAGATTTAAGGACCTGACTGACAGTACTACAAATCTGTCCAGTGTTACACGGTGTAAGATGATCTTAAGTCCTGCCTCAATTCGGTCTCTCTGTCTATTAGAGGGTTGATGGCTTCATCCAATTCTTTCTAAAGTCAGTGTTTTATACTCATCTCTTGTGTGGACAGGATTGACACTGGGGGGAAACCTCTTTAAAAAGAAATCCTTGTGGACGAGGCTTGCGTTTGTATGAATCACTTTCCATCAAAGAGAAACCGTCTCCCTCACTGACCTCACCAGTCATTTTAAGTTAAGCTACATATGCATTACCCAAAAGAAGAAAGAGTCACAGTGTAGTTTAATTTAAAGTACTCTGTGTGGTCTGTTTATATGTCTGATCTTACCCTGTCCCAGCTGGGCCTTGGTGAGCGCCTCTTTGGCTGTCCCAAAGCCAAGCTCTCTGCAGACCACGCTGGCTGCTGACATGTCCCACAGGTGGTCGCACACGGAGCCCCACTTTCCCTCCTTCAGCACCTCCACACGACCTTCTCCAAGGCGAGGCCCTGCCTTCAGACGCACAACCGACTGAAGAGAGAAAGATCAAGTGGATTTAATTAACAGCGGTAGATTTTACTTACTCTGAGAAACACATTCTCTACAGCCTTTACAATAAACGAACTGAGTGACCTCTCATTCGATCAGTTTGAGTCAGCATTTGGTGCACTCTCTGTTCACAAAGATCTTCAAGTTTTTAAATTTGTGTTCAGAAAAAAATTCAGAAGTCTGCTACTTCTGAATTTGTCTGAACGCTCTAAAAAAAAGTGTTTTTCTGATGTTTTCTTGTTTCCTAAACTGTAATTTTGTTCGGTCCTTCTCAAAAGTGATATTTTGTTTTATAAAATGTAAAACAAGATCTAAAATGTTAACCTTTGCACTTGTAAAAGCATTTTTTATCTTGTAAACTTGTTTTCTGAAGTGTAGATTTAGTCTTTGGTAAAAGTAGTGAGTCTCAAATGGAGGGGTGCCACCCTCGCTTAAAAAAATCGAAATCTTGAAGGGGGGGCACGACAAAAAGTAGACAACAAAGTGTTTTTCTTACATAAAGGGAAAATAAAAATGTCTCCCAATTTTGCTGAGAGTGTTTCACATCTTGTAGATTTGCTCTCTAAAAAATAAAGTCAAAAGTATTTTGCTTGTGGGTTTTTATATAAAATGTAAAAATGATATTTAAATGTAAAGAGCTTCACAGTTATTTCTATGCGCTCCCCAGTGAGCGTGTAAACCAGATGTGTACTATGTCAAGTGACAGAGAGCTAAAGTCACTAGAGGTCAGGTTTTGCTTCAGTGGATCAGATCCAAGCCGGCGGTTTCTCAGCGTCAAGTCAACCAGTCGCTGGTTGAAGCCTCATAATTAACTCACAGATTTAAGACTGGTTTGTTACACAACTCCTGCAAGGGAGCTGAGAAACTCTAAGCAACATGTCGAACCATTCCTTTAAACCCACACACAGTAAAGACTATTTATACCTTTCCCTTATTTAAACATCAATTTTGTTTAATTCATGGGTGTTAAAAAAAGCTCAAGGACACAGTTACAGTATAATGGTCACAGGCTACAGTTTATGTTACTGACAATATACGTTTGGAAATTCAGGACATTAGCAAGCATTTCCTCTGTTTGAACCTCATTCTGTTGAAGCCAAACATTTGATGTGGGGTGTGTCATGCCTGCGCTGCCACTTGAGAAAAAATATGCTGGCATTTGATTTTCATTTTTTAACAAAATATTTCAGATTTTTTTTTCTGAATCAGAACAACATTTGGTATTTCTGGCATCTGGTATCTTGCATTTGTTTGCATATTTTTAACTACATTTGAACAAAATTAGTATGTACTGCCAGCATTGTTGGCCGATATCTCTTGGCCTTATCTGAAAGTCCTAATATTACAGTTTTATTTGCAGTAACTTTAACTCATAATCCTGCACTATTTTCAGACTTATAAGTCTTTTGTTGTTCTAATTATTGAGAAGTAGACTGATTATTTTGTTACTTTAGTTGTGTTGCCATTTTTTTAAATCCTTGGTATGATTGACCTTTTGTTGAAGTCAGACAACATGATTTTTCATCTATCACAAAGGTCATTGTGCAAGATTAGACGATCATTAAGTCTTAATATTACACAGTGACTTTTCAAACAAGCCTGACAGACCACACAGTTGTTTCCAACTTCACATTTCTATGATGTAATAGAAGAAGAAGAAGAAGAAGAAGAAGAGGTAACACGAAAGACTCAGACTCACAGACATACTGCATTTACAATATTGTCCTGCAGTCTCTCCAAATGTTACATGTTAGCTTAATTCTCATTGCTAGCAATTACTCACCAAAAAGCTGACACTGATATTTCTCCTCAACATTTATCTTTAATTTCAGAGCTTTCCCTCTGGCTCATAGATCTATCTTAAGGGACCAGTAGAAAAACATGCTAGATTTTAAGTCAGGCCATCCCAGACAGGATTTTAATCGTCATTCACAATGGCAAACTATAACCAAAATGACCCACTGTCATGACAGATTGCTCTAAAACCCTCCGACTTCCAAGTGGGGCAGAAATTGTTCTTAAAGAGCTCACATTTTGCCTCATCTCTGGTTTATGTGTTCCTTTTTCGATGACTACTTGGGCATGTTAAAAAACATCTAGTTTTAATATGAAGATGCAGCCACTGAAAACTTCCCCATCTCCCCTGACAGAGTCTTGGCTGGTCCATGATGGAGCCTGCCCACCATGACTTAAACTGTCAGCCTAAGGCCATGCCTGTGAGAGTTTGTGGGGTCAAGTTTGCTCTCTCTTAATTTGGCAGCTACTCTGATTACTGGGGAAAAGATTGAGGCTTTGTATTAAAGGACGGTGTTTCTAGTGACTGGAAGCTGGCTGAAAGTTGGTAGGCAGCTGGCTAGGAGGGGAAAATTTGACCCATGATCCAGCTCTATCCTAAGTCAGTCCGAGACACTCTGCTGGAGCTCCTGCCCCTTAAAGTCTTCCCCTCAGGTTCACTCTGTTTTGATTGGTTGTCAAGTCAAATCTGTGATAGGTGGTCTGTTCTTGGTGCCATGTTGTCAACAACACTGCATGCATTCTGCTGTCTCTGTTGTCTCTTGATATCTGATATCTGATATCTGAGCTAATGGGCTCATTATGACAAAAAAAATTGGTATGACATCACACTGGTAGGTCTAAAAACCAGTTCAAGCTGCTACTGGCGCCATGAATATAGGGGACAGGAAAAAAATCCTGATACCATGGGCCACATCCAAGGGCTCTACCGGAGACATGCAGTTGATCTGAATGCCAGACTATCATATTTATGCACTTATAGCCTAACCAGGCAGTTGAGACCAGTTTGCCACAAAAATGACAACAAAAGAGCCATTTGACAACAAGTCTGACATGTTTAGTTTTTGTCCTACCTCTTTCGAGTTGTTCCATCACATCAGAGTGTTTACCAGTGACAGCATGCATGTAAACAATTGTAAGTTGTTGCCTCAAGATGAAACCATGAGACAGAGAAGAGTTTGTCAAGCTCCTAAACACAACCTATTTTTATTGCATCGAAGATGCAAGAGAAACATCAGTAACAGAATGAAATAAAGACATGTTAAAGAGAAACAGCAGGGGCACCTTAGCACCTTGGTGAGTAACTGCTAATATTAGCATCAAGGCTAACAAAATACTCACCAGAATGTTTGAAAGACAAAAGTATAACACACGTTATACAATTTATTGTTTGTTGTCTTGGAGTCTCCCCTCGTTCCAACACCATCATGTCTGTCATGATGTGCACACTGTCAGCCAAGTCACAGC